>CM042979.1:25887458-27087458 GCA_023678885.1 Pogostemon cablin | reverse complement strand
GAAGAATTTGGCCATTTTTTCAAAAACTGTGCCGATTATGATCGCAATGAGGGCCCGGATCCATCGGAGATGCCTTTTGGATCCCTAAAGGCCTATCCCCTCAAGAAACTAAGACCCCAAAAGAGAGAGAAAAACCAAGAGGAACTCTCAAATCCTAAAAATCAGCAGCCTGACACCTCCTACAACCAAAACCCCATCCATCTATCAATCAGCCCACGCACAAACAACCAAGTCAGCTGTCCCACCAATCCATGCACAAATACCCGTAACGGCCCTGTCAACCCCCCACAATCAAACTCACTCATCCCTATCAATGTTGAAACCCACCCTGAACATACCACCCATACCCAACTCCCACCCACCAATACCCAACACTTTACTATCCCGACCCAGAAAGCCTTTGAAACCTTATTCAATACCCTTTTTCCTTCCGAAACTCATACCCTTAACACCATCCAACATGTTGTCCAGTCTAGAAAATCTTTCCAAACATCGCATATCCAAGCCACCCTAACAAGCCTTGATCTCCACTCTACCTCATCTCTCACCATGAAAAGCTTATCCCTAGGAACAACCATGTAAGACCCCTCTAACAATCAAACACCTTCCAAATAAAACCCTCCCACTAAACTGATCTCCGGCTGTCGTTGGAAGAGAGAAGCCCGTGAGGCTAATAAGAATGCATCCTTAGCTCCTATGACCAGTCAGCCAATTGAAATGGGAAAAAGGAGAAATAAAGATGAAGATATTAGTTCTAATCTTATCAAGAAACTTAGAGTTGAGGATATTGAAATATCTGATAGAGATAGCAGTGGTCTTTTGAAGATACCACCATCAGTGGTTGCTAGGGAGCAACCTCGCCGGCATCAATGAGTTGTTTTGGATGGAACTGCCGTGGGCTTTGGAACCCATGGAAAGTTCTGGCACTTAAAAAGGAAGTAAACTCAAAAGCTCCCATTTTTATTTTTTTGTGTGAGACTAAACTACTGTCTTTGGAATTGGATAATCTTAAGAAGAAGTTGGGGTTTGATATGGTGTTTGGAGTGAGTTGTCACATTAATGGTGGTGGCCGAAAATGAGGACTTGCTTACTACGGAGGGAGGAGATCCTGATTAACATAACCTCTTCCTCCCATATCACATTGATGCTATTATATGGGATGACGAAGGGAATGAAGCATGGCATTTTATCGGGATTTATGGATGGCCGAAGAATAACCAGAAATAGAAGACGTGGAAGCGTATGGAGGAGTTAGCTAACAGTGATAACCGTCTGTGGCTGTGCATAGGGGACTTCAATGAAGTCCTATTCAACCATGAGAAAAAAGGTGGTTTGCCTAGATAGGAGAATAAAATGGTGGAATTCAGAGATTGCTTGGAGTCTTGCCATCTCACTAACTTGGGGTACGAAGGGATCAATTTTACATGGACTAATGGGCAACATGGGAATAATAACATTCAAGAGAGATTGGATAGAGGTCTTGCTAATGGGGAGTGGATTGCTAAATTCCCAGACTTTCGACTCAAACACCTCACTAGACTCCTATCAGACCACTGCCCATTATGGATCAACTGGAAGAAAACAAGCTAGGAAATTCTAGTAGGAAGAGAACAAAATTATTCAGTTTTGAAACTATGTGGCTCCAGGAACCCGAGTGTGGAGACATTGTCAAGGAGGCATGGAGGATCGATGGGGGGGATACCATTAATAGCATGGTTAGAAAGCTACAAAATTGCAGTGTTGCTCTCTCCAAATGGGACAGTGAAAATTTTGGAAAATTACCGAAGGAAATCGAGAGGGAGAAAGTGGCACTAGAGAAGATGCATGAGCTGGAGGCTACTGAGCAGAACATTCAAGCTGCTAAAATTCTTGAAAATAAGGTGGCAGCACTGCTCAGAAAGGAAGAAGCCTTTTGGAACCAAAGATCTAGGGTGAATTGGATGAGAGATGGAGACAAGAATATTGGATTCTTTCACAGGGTGGCAAATAGACGGAAAAAATGAAATCATATCGAGAGAATTTTGGATGGGAATGGTGGCTATTGGGATGAAGAGGAAGATATCACCACAGCACTCCAGAACTATTTCAAATCTCTATTCTCAGCAAAGAATCATTTGAAAATAGATAAAGCTGTGGATGCTGTAAATTGTAGAATGACAGAGGACGTAAAACAACAACTTTCCAAACCCTTCAATGGAGAAGAGATCACAACTGCGATCACCCAAATGCATCCCACCAAAGCTCCTGGCCCTGATGGTATGTCCGCAATTTTTTTCCAAAAATTTTGGAATATTTTAAGTGACGATACTGTGAACACTGCTCTTAATATCCTTAATAATAATCAATCTCCTGCTGCTTTCAACCATACCCATATTGTGCTCATCCCAAAAAAGAAAAATCCCTCAATTCCTGCATACTACCATCCCATAAGTTTGTGCAATGTTTTCTTAAAACTTATCACTAAAATCATTGCCAACAAATTGAAATCTTTCTTGCCGGAGATTATAGACCCATGTCAGTCTGCTTTCGTCTCGGGTAGATAATTAGTCATAGTTTGTAGACGAGTTGACCAATTTAAGAATTTATCGAACCACAGCGAGGTAGGCACTAGTGCTTAAGGGATCTCACGTTTCTTGTAATTTTATAGAGAGGAATCATCAAAGAATAGGTGTTTAAACTAGTAATAAAATTAATCAAAGCAAGCAATCAAGCAATGATCAACAAACAAGATAGATAAATGGATGATTGGTTTTCCAAGTTAAGTAAAAGTGAGATTAACAACAATTAAGAAGTGGAAATCCTAGGATAAATGCGTCAAATTCATATGATCATGGGTATAAGACTAAGGGTGAACTCTAAGTTCACCTAAGCTCCCTCTCAAGATGAATATGATATGAATCTCAATTAGCTCAATAGGTTGGTTCTCACACAAACAATTCCAACTAGGTACTAAGCCTGAAATGAGAATCCCTTCACACGATTAATCAACCTCTCGATCAAACCAATCGAATGTCCTATCAAAGGGTTCTAAATCCTAAAGAACATCTCTATCTCTTTAAGATCTATAATGCACATGAGGTGTATGATAAAATGATTCAATCAATTATCCTAAATATGCAATTGACTTCTCAATCTAATCACGTGTTTAAAACAACAAACCACACAAATTATCATAAACATCAAGATCTAAAGCATCAATGATAGAAAATCAATTAACCCACTCAACATATGAATTTTAATACATAATCCCAAAATTATCCAACAACTCTCATGTTGCTAATCTCACAAGGGAGATTAGCCTACCATAGTCAAAAGGAAATCAACATAAACATTAAGATCCTTATAAAACATGATAAACAATAAGGTTTCACTACAAAGTATGGATGAAAACTCCCTTGAAGTGCTTCAATGGTGATATCCTTCCTTCTTTCCTTTGTAATTCTCCTATCTTCATTGCTTCTTTTCCTCAATTGGATGAAAATTTTGATGGTGGAATGATGGTAGGTGGGATGGATGAAGAATGGATGAAGATAATGGTGTAAAATGGAAGAAATGGTGTGCGAGGTATGTGGGCAGCTGAATTTTCGGATTCAATATGATCAAAATAATGAATGAATTGATATTTATACCCCTTGGAGATCTTCTAGAAGATGCAGGAAAATATTTTATTTTTTGCACCGACAGGACTCGTGTGATGCAATACGAGTCGAGTCGTGTCAGGATTTCTCGGTCAAACTTAACTCAAAACGGCACATGAGTCATGTGCTGACGCATGGCCAAAGGGTGGATGTGTTGGATGAATTGATAATGCTACACGGCAATATGTTACAGGCCCGTGTTCAGTACACGGGTCGTGTGCTGCAACACGGCTCGTGTACCCTACACGGCCGGCTGTATTGATGCTGCCCTATTTCTTCTTCATTGTTTTATCACCCTTCACCGTTTTTGCTCCGTTTTCACCTGTTTTACATATGATTAAGTTCATTCACGCACAATTCCATAAAAACACATAACACCACCAAGTAATACACAAATATGGATAAAATAACATGAAAACAGACCTAAAAAGACATTAAAATCTAGGTGAAAATATCACTCATCACACCCCCAAACTTAAAATGTTGTGCGTCCCCGAACAACAAAAATAATAAAACAAGGGGAGAAAGATTTTCACCTAGGAAAAGACTAAACGAACTTAAGTAATAACACATCAATAGTAATAAGAACTACAAATCATGCTAAGTCATCCTACATCATTAAACTCATAACATGCAAAAAATATTAACAAGTTCAATCAAAAGAGAATAAAGTGTAATATAGTCCCTTTTTGGTCCATGCCTCACGTTAGATATTAATTTCACTCAACACTCTTTAAAGTGGGGTAAATCAACACTCATCAACCGATTGGCTCGACTCGCTATAAGCTTGCTCGTGAACTATATTCACAAACCACCAAAATTTTCATTAGTGATCAAAAAGGTCTTTCATTAAGGATGTAATGATAGGCTCTTTGGTATGGTAAGGAGAATTTAGGTAAGAGTGACTAATCATGTGTAAGTAATCGAAGAGGTAGCTACTTTCTTCCATTCCATAATAATTTTTTTTTCTTCCTCTCTTTTCTTAATTTATCACAAGCACTATCCATTAACTTTCCTTGAAGTGATTTTCTTTCAATGCATGCTTCCTTCTTCGAACTTTTAAATACTTAAGCATTTTGTTATTGTTTTGCTCATTTTCTTGTTATGAGGTTGCATGTTCATTCTTGTTCGTGCTCTTTTCTTCATTTTTCTTGCTTGTTACCATTTCCTTTCCTTTCTTGCACAATTCTCATCAAACTTTTCTAAACCACATCTCCTCAATCACTTACATAAAAGGGTAATTATACAAGACTCACGTGGGTAATCAAGGCTTGTAATGTGCTTATATAATAATAAATAGGCTTTAAGACTCAAAGTGGTTGACTAGGGATGACGTTCATGATAAGAAAATATATGGCAATGACTATAAATAACAAGGATGATCTTAGATCATTTCACTAATATTCAATAATCGGGCTCGTTCCTATAGTTCTTTAGCAAGTTCTAACTTATCAAACACAACCAATCCACTTATGAAGAAAACCATGTATGCACGGTTGAGGCTCAAATGCTCACAAGTTTGTACTCGAATCTTAAGGAACTTATTACACCACATTCATCTCAAAATTGAACAAGTTGAATAAAACATGTCATAATTCAAAAGTGTAGAGATTCTTAATCATAACTTGTCATTACTTATCACCACAACATATCATTACTCATGTTCAAAAATAACTCACGACATCCCAAAACAAATCACCAAATCAACCCTAAACAAGAATAAAAAAACGCACAAAACACATAAGAAAAGACTCACCAAACAAGAAACAACCAAAAGCACATAACATGCAAAAATAAACATCACCATCATAAGAAAATAAAAAACACATTCATATCATCCATGATCAATTAAGCTCACAAACATCCCATCCTTGATTGAAAAGGAAACCCTAAATTATGAAAATAAACCTCCCAAAACATAACATATGAAGTAACATGCTAATCACATTATTCCAAATCAACATCAATTCATGTCAAGCAAATAGAAGTGGTAAAGTATAGAGTGAACTCCCTCAATAGGCATTTGGTAGTGGAAATGGTTGGCACGACCTTCCGGATTGAATGCACAATGAATCCCTACTTGATCTCTGGGCTCAATTCGTGCTTTCACTACACTTCATTCATGCTCAACATCTCATCAAAACTATTAGCTCAACAATTTCATTAAAAATATGGATTATCATGCACTTCAGTCACCACTAATCGAACCAAAATCAAACCAAACTCATGAGAAATTTTTTAAAATTGGGTCAATTTTACAAGAATCACACTCAAGTGGTGAGTCACACCACATACTCTCCTCCCAAACCTAAATCAAAACAAGTTGAGACTTAAGTTTGCAAAAAGTAGTGGGACTTACCCTTGTAGTTTCCATTGATGATCTTCTTGTGGAGAAGCAAATGCATCCAACAAATTGAGTCATGTCCACCACGCACTAGCCCCCCCAAACTTAACTCAAGACAAGAGTCGAGAATTAAGTTTGCAACAAGTGGTGTGACATGTATACTCGAATCCATGAAGCACTTCTCTTTTTTTCAATGTTCATTTTCTCACAAGCACAATCCACCTACAAGACCAAACAACAAAACAAACATAAAAAGATAAAAATAATGGGTTGCCTCCCATTTAGCGCTACGTTTAACGTGTTCAAGCCGGACAAAATTTTATGATCATTAGACCAAATGTTGGTCCACCACACTCTATCCTTGCATCCACTTCACCATTCTTGCTTACAAGCATCAAATCGTCATCAAGAAGTGATTCTAGTGGACTTCCTCTTTCTCCTTTGTCTAATTTCCAATCGAGCTCCGATGTCTTCATCTTATCAACACCACAAGAAGATAAGTAAGAATTTGACATTTTCATATAATTATGAAGAAATAAATTTAAATTGTCAAAGAGAAGAGAATCATGATCCATAAGATCATCCGGAGGCTTCAAATGAGACTTGGTCCCTTTGTCTTTGTTACATAAGAATGTGACACTCCTTCCTTTTGAGCTCAAAGACAACTCTTCTCTTCTAACATCAATTTTTGCTCTCCCCGTAGCTAGAAATGGTCTTCCCAAAAATAAGTTGAACTCAAGGGTCCGTCTTTACTTCCAATACCATGAAATCAACTGGGAAAGTTAGCCCCTTCACTTTCACTTTCACGTCTTCAATTACCCCTAATGGCTTAACAACATCTCCATTCACAACCTCAAGATGGATAGTAGTAGGCTTGAGCTCTCGAATTTCAAGGTTCTTGAAAGTTGCATGAGACATCACATTGATGCTCGCCCCCAAGTCACTCAATGCATCAAGAGTGCATTTTTCTTCAAAATCACAAGGAATTATGAACTTTCTCGGATCACCAACTTTTGTAGGCCTCCCTTTTTGCACCGATTCACTTACTTCGGGTTGCTCTTCTTTCTTTTTCTCCTCATACTTCTTCTTAAGATTCTTCACATGCTCTTCAAATTCCTTTTTCTTCTCCTCCTTTACAAACATTTGTGGATAGGGAATAGGGAATGGAGTGATTGAAATACTCCAATAATCACGTTTGTACTCCTCTTCTTTGATCTTCTCCTCCATTTTCTTTTCCTCTTGCACCCTTTTCCAGTTAGGTATCCACTTAGGCCCTTTCTCTTCTTTCTTACTTATTTCTTCATTTTCTTCACCAACTTTACGTTCCACCAACCCTTCTTCATCCTTTCGTTCCTCTTCCATAACAACAAACAAATATTGAGCTTTCAGATTAACCTCGGGTGTGGCCAAAAATTTTCTTTTTTGTTGAGCACTCACAGAACTTGCAATTTGTCCCACATTATACTCCAAAGCTTTGAGCCTTTTTTCATTTGCTTCTTTCGCCTTTTTCAAAGCTTCATCTCGAGCTTTGGTTGATGCTATCAGTTGTTCAAGTAGCTCATCAGTTGTCGCTTTACCCTTTTGATTAGGTGCTTTAGCTCCCGGATGACATCCCGGAGGATAAGCAACCGCATTGCTCAGATTGGAGTAGGAAAAATTATCTTGTCTCATTTGTTGTTATGGACAAGAGCTTCCACCACTTTGATTGTTATACCCTCCTTGCCTTGGTGGAAAATTACCTTGGAAATTATTTTGGTAATTCCCTTGGTAGCCCCTTCCTTGCATGTAGAGTACATCTTCTATCCTTGGCTTCGACATAGTCCATTGTTCTCCATTCATAACATTTGGAGAAAGCACACCTTGCTCACTTTGTAGCCCTTCAACCATGTTAGCTCCTTGATTCACACCTTGGTTCAAGCTCATTTGCCTCAACACTTCCGATGCTATCATTTCAATACTTGGCATTTATGGCACAATTGGCTCAATATTCAAACTCTTCACACTCATCTGTTGCCCTTTAACAAAATTCTCAAAACCATAGCATCCACTTACTCTCTCTGATGGCCATTGATATACATTTGTAGCAATCTCATAAAAAATTTGTATCGTCCTTTCCGAAGTTACACCAAGTACGGATCCACCCGCCGAAGCATCAACAAGCACTCTTTGACCATTCACTAATCTTTGATAGAAAAATTCAACTTGTTGATTCTCCGGGAATCCATGTTGTGGACACTTGCGTAGCATATCCTTAAACCTTTTCCATGCTTCATAAAAACTCTCTTGAGGCATTTGCTTGAATTGAGTGATCAAGCTCTTTATTTGAAGCATCTTGGAGGTGGAAAATACTTGTTCAAGAATATTTGTGCAAGCTCATCCCATGTGTTGCACGTACCCGGAGTAATAGTGGAGAGCCTTGTTCGAGCTCTATCCCTCAACGAGAACGGAAATAACCTCATCCTAATACAATCCTCGCTCACCCCATTCATCTTCGCGGTATTGGCAATTTCAATAAATTGAGCTAGATGAGCATTAGGATCCTCATTCGGGGTTCCACTAAATTGTTGCTCTCTCACCATAGAAATCAAGCAAGCTTTAAATTCAAAGTTGTTGGCATTGATTGGTGACCCCATCATCTGTGGCATTACCCTTGGCATGAAAAAATTCCGAATCACCCTTGGATCTACTTGAGGCCCTCGATTCACCAGAGGTGGTGGTGGTGGCACATACGCTTGTTGAGGAGGGGCATAAGCTTGTGGAAATCCTTGTTGAAGTAAAGCTTGTTGCACCATTTGTTGAAGTAATGCTTGGTTGTTGAAAGCTCCACAATTTTGATGAGCTTGTTGAGGAGGATTAACATTGACTTGAGGTGCGTTGTCTTGCATGTTCACATGTTGTCCTCCTCCCCCATCATGCTCTATCTCCACACGATTATCTCTTTGAAAATTCTCCTTTAGATAATTCTTTTTGGTTTTGTTCTCCTTTCTTCTTCTTCGACAAGTATGCTCAATTTCCAAATCAATAGGTTCTACTTGCTTCCCTTTAGATCTTGTATGCATACACCTTCAAATAAGAAAAGTTAAAACAAGATTTTCAAAAGCAAATACAAATAAACAAATAAAAAAATATCTCTATTAAGATCACTCGAAACGATCCTTTTTCAAGCTACTAACAACCGTTGCCTCCCCGGCAATGGCGCCATTTGATTGATCATAGTTTGTAGTCGGGTTGACCAATTCAAGAATTTATTGAATCACGGGGAGGTAGGCACTAGTGCATAAGCGATCTCACGTTTCTTGTAATTTTATAGAGACGAATCATCAAAGGATAGGTGTTCAAACAAGTAATAAAATCAATCAAAGCAAGCAAGTAAGCAATGATCAACAAACAAGATAGATAAATAGATGAGTGATTTTCCAGTTAAGTAAAAGTGAGATTAACAACAATTAAGAAGTGAAAATCCTAGGTTAAATGCATCAAATTCATATGATCATGGGTATAAGACTAAGGGCCAACTCTAAGTTTACCTAAGCTCCCTCTCAAGATGGATAGGATATGAATCTCAATTAGCTCAATAGATTATTTCTCACACAAACAATTCCAACTAGGTACTAAGCCTGAAATGAGAATCCCTTCGCACGATTAATCAACCTCTCAATCAAACCAATCGAATGTCCTATCAAATGGTTTTAAATCCTAAAGGACATCTCTATCTCTTTAAAATCTATAATGCACATGAGGTGTATGATAAAATAATTCAATCAATTATCCTAAATATGCAATTGACTTCTCAATCTAATCACATGTTTAAAACAACAAACCATACAAATCATCATAAACATCAAGATCTAAAGCATCAATGATAGAAAATCAATTAACCCACTCAACAAATGAATTTTAATACATAAACCCCAAAATTATCCAACAACTCTCATGTTGCTAATCTCACAAGGGAGATTAGCCTATCATAATCAAAAGAAAATCAACATAGACATTAAGATCCTTACAAAACATGATAAACAATAAGGTTTCACTACAAAATATGGATGAAAACTCCCTTGAAGTGCTTCAATGGTGATCTCCTTCCTTCCTTTGCAATTCTCCTCTCTTTCTTACTTCTTTTCCTAAATTGGATGAAGATTTTGATGGTGGAATGATGGTAGGTGGGATGGATGAAAAATGGATGAAGATGATGGTGTAAAATGGAGGAAATGGTGTGTAGGTGTGTGGCCAGTTGAATTTTTGGATTCGATATGATCAAAATATTAAATGAATTGGTATTTATACTCCTTGGAGATCTTCTAGAAGATGCAGAAAAATATTCTATTTTTGGCACCAACACGACTCGTATGCTGCAACATGAGTCCAGTCGTGTCAGGATTTCTCGATCAAACTTAACTCAAAATGGCACACGAGTCGTGTGCTGACGCACGGTCAAAAGGTGGCTGTGTTGGATGAATTAATGACGCTACACGACCACATGTTACAGCCCTGTATTTGGTACACAGGTCATGTGCTCCAACACGGCTCGTGTACCCTACACGGCCGACCGTGTTAATGCTGCCCGATTTCTTCTTCATTGTTTTATCTCCCATCTCCATTTTTGCTCCGTTTTCACCTGTTTAACATATGATTAAGTTCATTCACGCACAATTCCATAAAACACATAACACCACCAAGTAACACACAAATACGGATAAAATAACATGAAAACAGACCTAAAAAGATACTAAAATTTAGGTGAAAATATCACTCATCAGTAGACTCATCACTGATAATGCCTTGCTAGCCTTCGAGATTTTCTACCATATGAAACACAACAAAGCTTTTACAAAGTGCCAATTTGCTTTCAAGTTAGATATGAGTAAAGCTTATGATAGGGTTGAATGGGCCTTCCGTGAAAAAATTCTTCTCAAGCTAGGATTAAGCCAATTTATAGTTCGCACTATCATGCTGTGTGTCTCATCCACTTTTTTTTCTGTCCTGGTTAATGGAAATCCATCCACCCCATTCACTCCCTCACGTGGTCTCCGTCAAGGAGACCCATTATCCCCTTACCTTTTTTTGTGCTGTGCAAAAGCTTTGTCTGCACTTATCCGTAAGAGCATTGAAGCAGGGTCGTTGCATGGAATGCACATTTGCCGCAGAGCTCCCAAAGTATCACACATTTTCTTTGCTGAAGATAGCCTCATTTTTGGAAGAGCAAACAATATTGAAATCAGGGCAGTGAAAAGAATTTTAGAGGTGTATGAGATGGCGTCAAGACAAGAAATTAACATGGCAAAGTCAAACATCATGTTCAGTACAGGCGTTTCTGATCACAGGGGAGGACTACTAGCTGAACAATTGGGAGTCCTCCAGGTTAGCCAACATGGAGTATATCTGGGGATTCCAACTTATGTGGGGCGTGCGAAGAGGAACTTGTTTGAGGCCGTGGTTAGTCGTGTGGAGAAAAAAATAAAAGATTGGAAAAGTAAATGTCTCTCAAATGCAGGAAAGATCACGCTCATCAAAGCAGTAGAACAAGCCATCCCCACATATGTCATGAGCTTTTTCCTATTGCCATACAACACCCGCAGGAGAATCGAATCAGCTATCTCACGATTCTGGTGGGGTCAGAAAGGTGAAGAGAAACGGCTACACTGGATCTCATTTCATAATCTGTGCAAACACAAAATGGAAGGGGACGTGGGATTTTGAAATTTATTGGCTTTCAACAAAGCCAAGTTGGCTAAGTAGGGATGTAGATTAATTCGGGATCAGGAATCGCTTCTTGCTAAGACTCTTAAAGCTCGTTACTATCCTAGTGGGGATTTTGTAATGCCAAAATTGGCTATAATCCTAGCTACACGTGGCGAAGTATTCTTGCTAGTAGAGAAGTTTTAGAGAAGGAATTGATGTTGATCGTTGGTGACGGGAGAACGATTAATGTGTGGAAAGATCCATGGATTGCTGATGGATCAAACTCACGCATCATTTCGGACATGGGGCGAGCGGCCGGATAGCATAAAGGTGCATGACCTTCTTTTGGAGGATGGCAGTACATGGAACACCAATAAATTGCTGGATATTTTTTCTCATGAGGATGTTACAAGCATTTTAAAAATCCCGCTTCGAAGAATTTCCTCTCCAGATTATTTAGCTTGGAAGCATACTAAGAATGGCCTTTACTCTGTTAAATCTGGTTACTCAACGACCATGGAGTGTCTTCATCAGGCTGGTGATAATAGGAAAATATGGGAGAAGGCATTGAAGGTTGACATTAGTCCGAAAATACAAGTTTTTCTATGGCGATGTCTAAGGGGTATCCTACCAGTGAGTATCAACCTTATTAGTAGATATGTTGATGTTGATCCGATGTGCCATCGCTGCAATGGGAATATTGAGACAGAAGAACATGCCTTGAGGGACTGCCCATGGGCTCGAAAGCTGTGGAAGATCTCCCACTTAAACATCGACATGGATAATCAGGCATCTCTGGGCAATCAATCAGCACCACTCTCGCCCTTGCAGATTGGATCATGTCAAGTATTGAAGGCAAGCCGGAGAAGTTTTAACAGGATTTTGTTACTTTTCTGTGGAGTGCGTGGTTTTCTAGGAATCAGTTTTATTTTCAGAAGAAAGTATTGGAGCCGGAGCACGTTGCGTTGAAAGCTTATTGTCACGTCCAAGATTACTTGAAGGCTAGAACCCATCGTACTAAAATATCATCACCCAAGGATGATGAGTAGGGCAAATGGAAACTACCTGAGGGGGATATGATTAAAATAAACACGGATGCATCCGTAAAATCAGGATTGAGAACTGGCCTGGGAGGTGTAGCAAGAGATCATAAGGGCATGGTACTATGGTCCTTTGTGGAAAAGAGAGACCCGGAGCTCTCTGCTGACATGGGTGAAGCTTTGGCAATGTTGAGGGGTATAGAGCTGCAAAAGAGCAACTTCACAGGAAGGTGACGATTGAAACTGATTCCCAAACTCTATACAATGCATTGGTTAATCTCAAGCCTGATCTTTCATACTTTGGTATATTGGTTGAAGACATTCATCTCTTCTTCCATTCTTTGATCATATCAGCTTCTGTTGGACCCGTAGAGAAGGAAATACTCCGGTTCATAGCTTAGCGGCTACCGCTTTCTCCTACAATGGAGCTTTACCCGCTTTCTATTTTTTGTTACTTGATTCATATGTCAACACTGACATTACTTGAGTTAATAGAGATTTTATTTATGTAAAAAAAAAAAACTAAAACACGTAACAATCATGATTAATTAAATAACAGCATATCAGCCATGCACAAATTTTGTGTGAAAATTAAGTGGATTATTGTGACGGTTGTGTGCATGCATGCTAATATCATTGTTGTATTAATTTTTTATTTAAATTAAATCCTGTATAATATATGATTTTTTTTAAGTGTAAATATAGTTAAATTAATATCAAAAGTAAAATTACTATTTGAACACACATTAATATCAAAAGCGTGATCATATTTTACACACGAGACATAATATGTTTCATGCTTTACACTCCCTCCATACCATACAAAGGGATGCTTTTGATTTTTACACGTGAATTAAGAGTATAACTTTATTATTTAATGTGTAGTAAATTGTTGTAAAAGTGGATGTGTGAGCAACATATTTATTATATTAGTGGGTGCTTGTGAGCCCCATGTGATGTGTATAAAAAATTAAAAGGGTCTTTGATGGAAATCCCAAAATAGAAAAAAATGACAATTTAGAGGGAACATAAAGAGTATTTAGAGTTGATCTATTGTACACAAGTGTACACTAATGTACCTAACCCATATTCATAAATGGGTCAAGTATAAAATATGTTGAGCCTGTATGGTGACGTCACTTTCCTCCTCACCCCGTATGGTGACGTCACTTTTCTCCTCACTCCTTGTTCTTACTTATATTTCTTCTCATTGCTCACTAATACATTTAATTATTAATAAGTATACATTTATTAATAAAATGTTATACACTTGTTCAATAAAACTCATACACTTTAACTATAAAACGAGTTAAAATCAATCATTCCTCCAACACAATTCTCGTTATGAATACGGTGAAACTCTTCATTAATTGCAATTAAATCACTCTTTGAACACTCCAATTGTTGTTAAAAAAACATTATACACTTATTCAATATAACTTATATACTATATATTTAAAAAGTATACATTAATAAATCAGGCTTCAAACCTCAACTGTTCATTAATAAAATGATATACACTTGTTCAATAAAATATATACACTTTATGTTGAAAACTATACATTAATAAACATCTGCATTCTCCGCCACAATTCTCAATTCTCGGTGATTATGAAATTGCAACCTGATGAGATCTGGCCAAAATTTTGACGGAAATAAAACAGAAAACGCGTGGAGAAAAGAAGGGGAGAAAATAGGAGATAACGTGAAGAATCGGAGAACCAAGAAGAATCAAGCATACTAGATCTGAACTATGGAATATTACGGAGTGAAAAACTAGCGACGGCGGCAACGATGGAGCGACGCCATTACAGTGAGCAATTGTAGCTTGCAATTCTTCTATGGTGCTATCACTCCCACTAACAATCTGATGTTCGCAACGACGAAGGCAGTGGTGGGTGGTGGAGAGTGAGCAGCGGAGAGTGGGTGGTGGTTGGGAGAGAAAAGAGAGAATTGGATGCGGAAGTGGATACGGAGTGAGAGAGCAGAGAATGAGGAGCGGTGGGAAGAGAGAGAACACGGAGAGAATGAGAGGAATAAATGAAATTAGGGCTCCATTTACTTTATGTATGTCGAGTTATGGATTTGGATCTGACCCAATTGTAACTTAACAATTGAGTACAGTAAACTTTGCCGAGTATTTATTATTTAAAAGTTACTATATTACCTTCAAAAGCAAATAAAATTAATTGAAAATAATTTTTTTAACAACGATAAACCATTCATTGACACAAAGAGAATATATATAAGTATGTATAAAATATTTTATTTTTAAGTAATAAATAATTATATTGTCACACAAAAGAGAAAAATGAAAAAGTTATGACACCTTTTTTTTTAATTATACCAGAAGCAATACTTTATTAAATACTTTTTTCGTTATTTAAGTAATTATATTGTGGCACTAAAATAAAAAATATATAAAGATTAATGAGGTTACAAACGTCACTTAATCCTTTTTAAAAGTGATATATATATATATATATATATATATATATATATATATATATATATATATATATATATATATATATATATATATATATATATATATATATATATATATATATAATAATAATAATAAAAGACGAGTGCTTTTTTATTTATTTTTTAAGTAATGGAAAGTACATTATCAATTAGTATTTTATATATTATTATTTTTGCTGGTATTATTATGGTATTATTATATAAATAAATAAAATTCTTCAATTCATAGGTAAGAGATTAGTTAACAAGAATTTTACTTTCGAGCATTGACTCAAAATGCATTAGTTTGGTCAACGTCTAATTGCTTCAATCAATATACCATTAATTGTTTGCAACTTGCCAAGAAATAACAATTAATTAATTAATTAATGATCTCTCTCTACACACACATATCTCGTCCATTGTTTGTTTGTCCTCACAATTATGGAGATTAAATTCTCCCAACTTCTTCTTCTTGCACTTCTTTCATTTGTTCAATGTTTGATGTGTAATACCTCATCTATCCACAACGATCGACTATCACTTCTTGCCTTAAAATCTAGTATCACTTCAGATCCCCACAACTTATTGAGCAAAAATTGGACAACGGAAACCTCCATTTGCAGTTGGATGGGAGTCACATGCGACTCCCTCAACAACATTGTGATTGGATTAGACATCTCGAGCATGGAGTTGGAAGGCACACTTCCACCGGAGCTTGGAAACCTTTCGTCTCTCGTTTCGCTAAACATGGATGGAAACTTCTTCCACGGCCCGATTCCTCCATCACTTTTCAACATGTCGTCTTTGGAAGAAATCATCCTGCGAAACAATAGTCTGTCGGGTAGGTTGCCGATGGAGATGTGCAAGAATGGTCGACTCAAAGTGGTTGGTTTGTCTTACAACAACTTGTATGGGGAAATACCATTGAGTTTGGACCAATGTGAACATCTCCAAATACTTTCTTTATCATTCAATAAGTTTGGTGGAAGTGTGCCTAAACAAATTGGGAACATGACTCGCCTTGAGGAGTTATACATCCATTACAACTATTTTAATGGTATGATCAATTTCTTTTCTTATTTATTAATGAAAATTTAACTTGTTCTACTTACTTTCCTTTATTTTCTTCTTATTCATCATGTGAAAAGTTGATGATTTAAATCGCTTTTGTCCATTGTCTAATTTGTTAGCATTATGTTAGCTAGTGATATTTGCGTTCATAAATGCAATATTTTGCTCCCTCTGTCCCACATCTATTCACACTATATATGCTTTTACATAATGTGAAAAGAGTGTATATTTGTTGTATTTTGTTCTTCCTTTATTATACTCCCTCCATCACATTGAAACGTAAACGTTTTTCCATTTTGGTCCGTCTCAATACAAGGTGTGTATTTCCCTTTTTGATAAAGGAACCCACACATATTAATTACTTCTTTTTCCATGTGCCCACATATCATACTAATACATCTATCCACTTTACATTAAAATATTATTTCTCTCACCTCGCTAAACATTAAAATATTAGTATATCCTTTATTATACGTGCAAAAAGCAAATGCGTACATTGTAACCGGACGGAGGGAGTATCTTTTAGAGATAATAAACGTTTGCTAGAAAAGTTGGATTCATATACATTTGTCTTTTTTTTTCCATGTAAGATTTTATTTATTTTTTAGGAAATTAATTTCATTTAAGTTGGGTTAATGGTTATCGCAGCTTTACATTGGGCTTTTAATTGTGCAAGTATTTGGATATGGGCTTGGATGATTACAAATGCATTCAAAAACTTGGCCCAATAAAGGATCTCCTTATAAAATGATTGGGACCAATTAAGTAAATAAAATATTGCTGAAATTTAAAAAATTATGATACCTCTCACTCTTTGCTTCACGTTTGCTTTTTCATGAGGAAAAATAACTTTTATTTTTGATTAATTATTCTAAATATATATATATAGTTGTGTTTGAAAGTAATAAATATTTAAACTCTAAATTAAATTAGGTGTTCGATGATGATATTTTTTTAAATTAAAGTCTATAATTATGAATTTATGGTATTGAGTGACAATTCTTTTTTGACAATTCTTTTTTGAAATGTGATGAATATGAGACTGATTATTATGAAAATAGAAATTGTGAGGGAAGTATGGATAGGAGAGATTACATCTAAGTTATTATGAAAATAGAAATTGTGAAGAAAGTATGCGTAGGAGAGATTGCCTTCTAAGTTATTATGAGAATAGAAATTGTGAAAAAAGTATGGATAGGAGAGATTACCTTCTAAGTTATCTGCATCACTGATTAAGATCACACTATATTTGGTTCATTCAATTAATTATTAGGTATATTAATAAAGATTAAAAATTACTTTCTAAGTTATCTGCATCACTGATTAAGATAACACTATATTTGGTTCATTCAATTAATTATTAGGTATATTAATAAAGATTAAAAATATCATAAACAAAGTATGAGAATTGCCTTAATTCATAACTAATTTCATGGGTTATAACCGACCTCCCCTTAAATTCTAATCCATTAGGTTCTTTAGAATGAAATTAAGATTTCTTAAGTGCAATTAGCTAGTATATAAATTTTCTTATATCTACAGTAATTTTTAAAGTTTATGCAGTGTTTGTATTAACTCGATCAATGTGAACCAAACATTTATAACTACTCCAACGAATTCTATATCTAAAGGTCCTATTTGTGATTTTTAAAAAATTTCTATGAATTTTCAACCATTTGAAATTTATATTTTCTATCATATATACAGTTAGTGTACGTATAATCACACTTTTAAATAAATTTATAATTATACAGGTAGTATTCCACGAGAAATTGGAGTTCTTCATGATTTAAAGATGTTGATAATGGAATCAAACGAATTTAGTGGATTATTGCCAAAAGAAATTGGAAACATGACGAGCCTCCAAGAATTAAGTCTCACAGACAACGGTTTAAGTGGTACGTTTTACTTTTATTTCTCCTAAATCAGCACGACAAGACTAGAGAGATTTATTGAGAAGATATTTTTCGGTTGGGGTTTTCATTTAATAGGTAGGCCTAAAATATGTTGCATATATAAATTAATAGTTACAGTTAGTAAATAAGGAATTGCAGAGTTTTTATTTTTTAACTTTGTTTTTAGGGTTAATTGGTATGTTTAGGGAATAAACAAATACTATAAAATAAGTAATGCGAGCTGTGCGGAAATGGTTGGCAATTTAAAAATTAAAAACTGCTGTGAGGTTATTAGGTTATGTACTCCCTCTTCCCACCTAAAGGATTTTTTTTTCATTTTGGGTGTCCCATCCAAAGAGTCACATTTCTCTTTTTACACACATGAGACTCGCACACGCCCACTAATACAATTAAAATATGGGGTCCACACTCCTACTAATACAACTACTCACTACACATTAAATAATAATACTCATTAATCCACGTGCAAAAAGTAAAAACAACTCTTTAGGAGGGACGGAGGGAGTACTTCTTTTAGTTGGAGGTATGAATTTGTTTGTAAGACAATGAATGAATTTGTATAAAGAACAGAGAAAGTATAAGACAAACATTTGTGCGAAACCGTATCACAAAAAGACTTTCGTAAGATAAATATATAAAGTAATAATATTTTATTAAAAATTTAAGGATAACAATTCATTCAATTCTTATTTACTATGCATTAAAATATTATATCATTCACGTGCTTAAAAAAATTGTAGGAGTATATCACTCTGTGGAATTGAAAATAGTATAAAAATTTTTAAATTTTGCAAGGCAAGGGAACGTACATATTCAATTCCACACTTCATCAATCGGGTTTTATTTTTTATAAAATTTTAATAACTTTTTATTCATATCACAAAACTTATTCCGTTAAACAACCTCACATAAGTATTAATTTCCGTTATAAAGTTTTTTCCGTAGTGTCAAAATTATACTCCTTCCAACTCTCAATAATTTTCATCCCTGCCATTGCACGTAAGTTAAGAAAATTGACAATTTTATAGAGTATTATGATATATTTTTTTTAATAAATATTTCCTCCGTTCGCTTTCAAGAGTATCACTTTTTCATTTTAAGTGTCCGCCCCCAAGGGTCTCATCTCTTTTTTTAAACATATGGGACCAATACACACCCACTAATACAACTAAAAAATGAGACACACACCTCCACTAATACAACTACCCACTACACATTAAATAATAATACTCTTTAATCCACGTGCAAAAAACAAATGACACCCTTAAAGGCGGACGGAGGGCGTATATAATAAAATATGAAAAATTTTGTTGTATGACTTAAATAAAAATGATGAAAATTAAAGATTGGAGTGGGTGTAAAATTATTTAAAAAGGAATTTTATCAATTCAAGACCTAAAAAATGGGCAAACTATCAATGCGGCCTGATTATTTTTTCTATTAATTCAGGGGTCTGAAATATGTAAAAATTTCGATCCAGGGCCTGAATTTATCAAATATTATTTCTTATTCTATCAATTTAGGGTCTAAATTCAAAGCCTCGAATTTAGAGTTTTACATATTTCAGGCTTCGAATTAATAGAAAAAATAATCCAGATCCCCAATTAATAGTTTACCTATTTTTCAGGCTTTGGATTGAAAATAAAAATAAAAAGGATTAAAAAAAAATAATTTTTTTTTAAAAGGAGCTTATATATGACAATTTTGTGCACAGGTAATATTCCAGAAGAAATTGGGCGTCTCAATAATTTGAAGGTATTTAGTGTCATGTCCAATGAATTCAGTGGATACTTGCCCTCACAAATTCAAAACATGACTTCAATTGTTCATTTGCTCCTAAGCAATAACTCTTTATCCGGTATTTTTCTCTCCTTATATCTTTACTTTTAACTAACAATTAGATCGATCGTCTCACCAAATAAGTTTAATAATTAAGAGATGGATAATGAGACATTCTTTAAAATAAAATTAAAAAAAAAACCGATACTCCCACTATACCATATTATTTAGACTTATTAAACATACGGAGTTCTAGAAAAGTTAATGTCCGACCACGTTTATAGGTAGTTTAGTATTTTGAGATAAATATAAATTATAAAATAAATTATGTGAAGTATGACGCGGGTGACAATTTGTGTGCTATTTTCATATTCAGAGGTATGGACTTGTTTGTTAGAACAAAAAAATAATAAGTGTGAATTTATTTATGTGATTAATTGATGAAAAGTGATATAAATGTAAGTAGAATATATGCAAAGTAATAAATGAAAACTTATGACACTTTTTTTTTTTTTTTTGCCGTTAACTAAAAATATAAAAATATAGGATAAGGCAATACTCGTGTGAAATTATTTCACGCCAGAGATCTTTTTATATATTTTCTTAAATAAGTATCACTCAAATATATTATTACTTTTTATTTATACTATTAATTATTTATGAAATAATTAAATGCACCACTATCATTTTTTATTAATTTAAGTATTACTTCTTTTTTTTTAATATCACTTCTTATTCATTTCACATAAATCTTTTCGTGTACGATATCATACTACTTGTAATAAGATAGTTATAATTACATTTACATTTTGTAGCATTATGATTTGTAGTTCATTAACGGCAACTAAATATATCTAAATTAAATTAACGTAGCACTGACATTCATGTTATATTTTCAGGTGGTATAATAGAAGAGATTGGTTATCTCAATAATTTGCGGGTTCTTGCCATGGAATCTTACAAGTTGACTGGTCCTTTGCCTCCATTCCTATATAACATAACTTCCCTAGACTCCATTTACTTAAGATACAACAATCTTAATGGGACATTGTCTAAGCTAATCGGGAATATGACAGCCCTCAACTTCTTATATCTCGGAAACAATGATTTGACCGGTACGTCGCGTTTAATGACAAAAACTTGCACGAGACTGTTACACGCGTAAATCTTTAACATAGTGTACGGTTCATGATCAATTATACTGCAGGTAGTATTCCATGGGAGATGAGCAATCTTGAACATTTATTGGAGGTTGACATTAGTTCTAACAAATTGAAGGGTACTTTACCTCCAAACATATTTAACATCTCTTCTTTGGAATTCATCGACTTATCAAACAATACACTCACCGGGACCTTGCCAAGATATATGAGAAACATGACAATGCTTCATACATTATACCTTGGTCACAATTCTTTAAGCGGTATGATTCTTATCTCTCCTATTTTTTTTTTCACTAGTTTTAATTAAGAATAAATTATTTTTTTTTTCCGCTTATTAAGATATGAATGTTTATTTGTTGTGACATCTTGTGGGCAATTTCAATAAATAAGTGACACGTGGAAGAGATGAAATAATACATGCCATAAGTCAACGTATAAACCCATGCATGGGATAAGAGATTAGATATCTTCTACTTCACGTGTCGGTCTATCAATAAATGTCACACTAAAGTATTACAGAACATTACGTATAAATGACATTAATAAGGGTATGTTTATTGTGTCTTTCAGGTAGTATTCCCATGGAGTTATTCACATCCAACATGAAATATCTCGATCTTTATAATAATGCTTTTGACGGTTCCTTGCCACTAGAAATTGAAAGATCTCAAAACCTAGTTTACCTAAATATTGCAAAAAACAAATTTTCTAGTAGCATACCTTCCACCATTGGAAATCTATCATACTTGGATACACTAATACTCTTCTCCAATAACTTCGTTGGAGAGATTCCACCCTCTATTTGCAACTTGAGATCCCTTCGAGTTCTTTATTTATCAAACAACAGTTTGGAAGGATCTATTCCCCAATGCCTAGCAAATTTAAGCAAATCCTTAACCATCTTTTACTTGAATGCCAACAACCTGAGTGGCCACATTCCGACCACATTCGACAAAGGTTGTAGCCTTTCGGCACTCAACTTGAATGGCAACAAACTACAAGGAACACTACCACAAACCCTAGTTAGTTGTCACAAGTTGCAGTACCTCGACGTTGGAAACAACGAAATACGAGACACGTTTCCCTTTTGGTTGGACACCCTTCCCCAACTTCGAGTCCTCATCTTGAGGGCCAACAAGTTCCAAGGCACCATATCACCCGACACGAAGACCGACCCCGTGTTCCCCATGTTGCAAGTCTTTGTGGTCTCCCATAATGCATTCGTCGGATCTTTGCCCGAGGAATATCTAGTAAACTTTAAAGCCATGATAGATGCAAAGGAAAATGAGACATTGCAAGAAATGTTGTCGTCCTATGAAGGTCAATTGACGTTTACTTTGAAAGGGTTGGATCAGGCGTTGGAGAGAGTGTGGACAACCTTCACCATCATAGACTTGTCTAGCAATGGATTTTTTGGAGGGATTCCGGAGTACATTGGGAATCTTAACTCTTTAGTACATTTGAATCTGTCCCATAATGGGCTCACGGGTCGAATACCCGGGTCGGTCGGAAATATGGGTGCACTTGAATCGTTGGACTTGTCTTGGAACAAGTTGGATGGAGAAATACCTCAAGAGTTGACAGATTTAACATTTCTATCTATGTTGAACTTGTCAATGAATAATCTCTTTGGACAAATACCTCGTACTCATCAGTTTTCTACGTTTGATAATACTTCCTACGTGGGAAACTCAGAATTATGTGGACTTCCATTGATGAGGAAATGTGAAGGGTATAATGGACATCCTATGATTCCAGAAGATGATGATCAAGATTCTAGTTTTCTGGATGGATTTAGTTGGCATATTGTTCTTTTAGGGTATGCATGTGGATTTGCAATTGGAGTTGTTTTGTGTAATTTCTCAAGTATGATTAAATGCACTCATATATTATACTTTTAAGTTTTATAATTAATACTATTTTTTTTAATAAAAAATAATAATATATATTCGTTTTTCTTTAAAATAATGTTCTAATTAAACTAAGATATATGAATTAGAATCCATGCACTCCATTTTTTCGTCATAATATATTATATTAATTTTAATTCAAACGTATACAGTATATATTTCTTAATAAATATATCACATTTTATATTTAACTATAACATTAATTTTACATATAAAATTGTGTAAATATTTTTAATTTTTATTCACTAATTATTCAACCAATTAAATTTTGAAAAAATTTATACACATTATATTAATTATTTATTCATTATTCATATTTTTTAATTAAAAAATTAATTTTATAGAATATCTGTATAAATAAGTGAAATATAAAATACTTTAAAATTAAAGTCAATTTAAAAGAAGCTTTTTATACCTACCTTAATTAATATTTAATATATTTAATAATATTAAATTAGTTTTAACTAATAATATGTAGGCACTTATGTTTTAAAATTTAGCATTGCATGAGAGTTTGATACATATATTTTTTAAAAAAATTATATAAGAAAATTACTTTACAATTAGATATATTAAGATTTGGATTTAATAGTTGGTTTTTTCTTATGTTATACAAAACTTATTTTGTTGAACATTTTACCTTTTCTTATTTTAAATAGTTATCATTCTATATTAAAAATATTATCATTTTTTATTAAAAATGTTACTATTATATTTTGGTTAATTATACTATGAATTATTATAAAATAATTTAGTATATCATTATTACTTTTTTCATTGATTATTGCATTTTGTTAAAATATCATCTCTTCTTATCTATGTTACTAAATGAGTTTTGAAGTAAGGTCACCCAAATGATTACATTTAATATCAATTTTTGAGCAGTATTATATTTTGATAATGATTTGTGCGAGACCGTTTTACGGATCTTATTATGTGAGATCGTGAGACGAATCCTCATCTGTCAATTTAACCGCTGTGTATATATCATACTGGGCTTTTAAATTAAATACTACAACACAATTAATCTCATGGTTTAACTTTAGTGGCTAAGCGTGTGTCCTCTTGAATGTTTCGCTTCGTGTTCAAATCATAGTCATTGCACCTAATTTTTTTTTTTAAAAAAGTGATACATGATCATAAAAATGTAACAACTCAGTCCAATTTAATTATTTCATAACAATTCCTAAAATAATTAAACTATTTCATAAAAGTGATATTTGATTGAAAGAATAATAAAAATTAATAATATTTTTAATAAAAATTAATAATGATCAAAGAAAAATAATAACCACATAAATTAAACTATTTTATGAACAATACTATCAATGAAAAGTGAAAATATTTATTATTAAAAGTGATATTTAGTCAATAAAAAGTAATATTTTTCAAGTTGAACAATTTTATGGACAATTCATGAAATAAATAATAATAATAATAACACTATTTAAGTGATAACACTTTTAGTAAAAAGTGATTCTTGATTAAGGAAATGTGATGAAGTATATATCAAATTAACTGAACTATTTTCGTTAACAATTAATAGGACGAATAAAAAGTGATAGACATTTTAATTAAAAGTCATATATGATCAATGAAAAGTGATAATTGTCCAACTGAATTATTTTATTAATAACTCATAGGACACATACAAAGTGATTATATTTTTTATAAATAGTGATACGTGATCGAGTGAAAGTGATATTTATTTCATTGAAAACTGTTAAAGAACAATTAATATATAGGACAGAACCAAGTGATAATATTTCTATTAAAAGAAGATACTTGATTAATTAATGGAAAGTGAAATTTATTCAATTAAACAATTTTTTAATTAATTTGTAAAATAAATAAAAATTTATAGCATTTTAATAAAAAAATTAATGGTAATTAAACAATGAAATATTAAAAATTATTTAATAAAATTATATATATATATATATATATATATATATATATATATATATATATTAAAATTTTGTTTTAAAAAAATGAAACTTGTAAACGTAAATAATCAACCTATTAACGGAAAATGCAGCGTCATAAGCTAATGACTAAGCTGGAACGAATTATGCCGTCTTTTATTTGGGTTATTGAGGATATGTCCCACATAAGGATATGTGAGACGGTCTCACCCAACACTCACACTTATATTTTAGGTAATTTAGGATCTGTGAAACGATCTCACTCAGCATTCACTCTTACATTTTAGGCAATTTATTCTATGCAACTGGCTGCAAGGTTGCACCCAAATCTAACCCAATGTTTAGACCCGGAATATGCACCCAGATCTAACCCAATGTTTAGACCCGGAATATTGAGCTCCTGCATAGAATTTTTTTTGATCTGACAAATCTAGTTGTTAGTATAGTTAGTTATTAGTTTCAACAAGTCTTCATACACTCTTATTCTCCAAGCCTCCTCATAACTCCCCTCCTATTCGTTCCCAATGAGAATCGAACCCGGGTCACTCACTTGTGTGAGGAGCCCGGTGACCAGGTGAGCTAGCCCACCTGGTTCTCCTGCATAGAATTAAAATGTTTCTTCTCTGATTATTCTCCAATTCATCGCGATTCTTCTCCAATTTTTGATTGTTTTTCCTCCTCTCGTGTGTACTGTGAATCTTCTTTGAATTCATTGGTTGATTCTTTGATTGTTCTTAGGCACAGAACATAGACCATGATTTTTGATTTTTCCTAATTTGCCCGCTGATTCTTCTCCGACTCAAGCTGAAATTCTTCTCCGATTCATTGAGGGTCTTCTAATTTGGAAGAAACAAAGGGTTCACAATTCTAAATTATTTGTAAGTGATAACTTTCGTGCAGTGTTTTTATTTTTTAATTTTTCTAGGGTTTGTGGCATTTTTGGTGTTCTATATATTACTAATTATACGCAATTCAATATTCCTATAACCATAGAGAAAACAATTTACTAACAATGCCTCTGTATTTATTTTGAGAAAATACATATGCTTGTGCTTGTGTGTTTTAACAATTAAGGCAAAAGAATGTAGAGTAACAACTAAAAAATATGAGAAAACGGTCAAACAAAGGAGTTGTGACTCATGAAGTTGAGTTTACTGTTTATCCTTGTTGATAAATGTAACTTAGTATAACATGGTTGATAATTTCAGCCTTGTTTCTATAAATAGCATCTAATTAATCAATTTTAGGGAGAAAGATTGTAACTGTGAATAGCCTAAAGTATGTGTTGATTCAATAACAACATAATTGTGTTTTTAGTTTAATTGAAATTTTGCAAGAAAAAATTGATTATCTAATGTTTTGAGCATGTTTCTGATAAATTTATTAGGATAAAGAATACGGAGGATTACATCAGTAGACATATGGTGAATTGGAATCAGTAGAAGAGTATCCTACTTTGGAAATCAAGTCGAAAACCATAGAGTCGAAGTTTTTACTCTGGTATTTTTTTCTTAATTATTATTTAATTTTAAGCACAAATTAATCATTTCACATCTTGCTGATATGAAAAACGAGGAGCTCGGATATGAATGGTCGAGTGCATGATATTCAAGCTCTTAAAGAAGTAATTAGAGATTTTCAAGAAGGCGACAGATGAGGTCTTAAAGAAGTAATTAGAGATTTTCAAGAAGGCACAGATGAGCTACCTTTGTTAAGGCGACAGATAATGTGTGTTAAATAACCAACAGTATAAGTTTTAATATTCAAGTGTATACCATTTAAACTTAATTTGTATTTATTTTTCTTTTAAGTATTATACAATTGTTTTAACTCAATATCCTATAAAAATTTTCATTAAAAGAGTTAGTACTACTCTTCCAAAAATATTTGTGTTAGATAACCAAGTGCACACCATTTAAATACGTTTTGTAATTTTTAAGTGCAACAAAGTGTATAACTTTTATTACCAATTGTATACGATTTAACTCATTTTGTATATATTTTTCTTTAATTATTATAATATTAGTTTTAACTCAATATTTTATAAATTTCCATTAACAAAGGTATTTATCCTCCAGAATTAATTGTTTAAATTATCAGATGTGCACGAATTAATAATCAAGTGTATACAATAAACACTTTTTTTTGTATTAGTTAAGTGTTCCAAGTGTATATGTTTTAATTATCAAGTGTATACAATTTAAACATGTTTTGTATTTGTTTAACTGTAGTCAAATGCATAAATTTTAATAATCAAGTGTATACAATTAAACACATTTTTTTGTATTTTTGTATTTGTTAAATGTTCCAAGTGTATATGTTTTAATAATCAAGTGTATACAATTTAAACTCGTTTTATATTTGTCAAGTGTAACCAAGTGTATGAAATTTAATTATCAAGTGTATATAATTTAAACTCGTTTTGTATTCTTTTAACTGTAATCGAATGTATAAATTTTAATAATCAAGTGCATACAATTAAACTCGTTTGTTGTACTTGTTAAGTGTTCCAAGTGTATATGTTTTAATAATCAAGTGTATACAATTTAAACCTATTTTGTATTTGAAGTGTATATAATTTAATTATCAAGTATATATAATTTAAATCCGTTTTGTATTTGTTTAACAGTAATCAAATATATAAATTTTAATAATCAATTGTATACAATTAAATGCATTTTTTGTATTTGTTAAGTGTTCTAAGTGTATATGTTTTTATAATCAAGTGTAAACAATTTATACCCATTTTGTATTTGTCAAGTGTAACCAAGTGTATAAAATTTAATAATCAAGTGTATACAATTTAAATCCGTTTTGTATTTATTTAAATGTAATCAAATTTATAAATTTTAATAATCAAATATATATAATTTAATTAATTTGCTTAAGTGCAACTAATTGTATAGATTTTAATGATTAAGTGTATACAATATAACCCATTTTGTATATATATATATATATATTTTCTTCTAAGAATGTAATAGTATAATATTTATACATAATTTACAACTATACAACTCATGAGAAAGAGTCATCCAAAAAATGCAGAATTTTATTACTAAATTCAAAGAGAGAGAAAGAAAAAATATAGAATTCCATCTCAAATGTGATGTAATTAAGATCACTCAAAATAATTAAAAATAAAAGCAACTAAAAAAAGTCAATTCAATTGTGTTAGCCTTCAAGATCATACTATTAATATTCTTGGGCATAACAGTATGAATGACCTGAGTTGCTATTATTGGTGCGCTGAATTTCAGAAAATCTGGCAGGCTTCTATAGTCAACGGTATTGATGTATCTCTAATGTTAGAGATTGGGGGATGGATAGACGATGTTGCTTTGAGTGGCTACAAGCTTTGATTTTAGAGATTCGGGGATGAACAGACGATTCTTCTTCGAACGGCATAAGCTTTGAGAAAAGATAAGTTGGATTCATAATCTGCTGATTCCGAAATATTTTCTCTCTTTTTCAATACAACAAATCTGGAGATTAAAACTGCAATGGTGATTACAGATTTAAGAAGAAAGAGATTTGTGGAATCAATAAACAAAATAAAATAAATTACAAAATTAATTTGAAGACCTCTTAAATTTGTAAAAGTTACGTTCAATTATATTGAAATTCAATGAAATCAAAATCGATTGAGATTGGGTGAGATTTTCTTAGAGATTGATTTAGATTCATACCTGATCTAAAATTGGCATGTGATGTAGAAAGATGATTTGATTTCATTTGAGAGGAGGACTGGTGATGATTAGGAGAGGATTTGATTTGAGAGGAAGAGGAATGAAGATGATGAGAAACTTGGGAGGAAGTGAGAGAATTAAGAGAAAACCTAGCGGAGGAAGGGAGAGAATGATTTGAGCAGTAAATTTTTTCCTTATATATGACCCGTTTAATATTGGGTTGACCCGGTGCATAGATTTAAAATTCTGCACCCAGGTATACCGAATATTAGCTCTACATTTTATGTTACTTATGTTATTAATTAACTATATGATGGAAATAATAATCTTTATTTATTTATTTATTTATTTTTTTGGAATACCGTTTAAAATTTTTAATGTATAACCCCTTTTGAGGAGTAACTCCATATTTTGAGCAATATTAAAAAGGGGAGAATATCTTCGTACTATTTTCTTGGAAGTATGATATATATAAAAATCCATACTTTAAATATTGACAAATTCCTTTTTTTTTTTTTCAGATTTTAATTTTAGTTATTTTTTTGTTTTATTTTTGTCATTTCACAAAATTTCTTGTGAGACATTATTTATATGAGACAAGTTAAAATATGTATATTATTATACTAATAAAGTGTGCTTAATAGTTGTTACAACCTCAGTGTTCCTTTTCAAGCAGTTGGGTAGAACAGACAGACAAAAGTTCATGTTGCACATTCTACCAAAATAATTTCACATAAAATGTAAAATGTGTTAAAATATGTATATTATACGAATAAAGTGTGCTTAATAGTTGTTACAACCTGAGTGTTCCTTTTCAAGAGTTGGGTAGCACAGACAAAAGTTCATGTTGCATATTCTACAAAATAGTAAACATCCACATTGAATCAGTTCAACTAGGAAGCATGTCTTCCTGTCGCAAATGGTGCAAAAAAGTATGGATTATCCATTATTACCTGTCAAAGTTTAAAATACCCATCAATTATGTATTTATACCCATCAATTATGAAATACAGGTGCAAAATTGTGAAATTCACATTGGAACATGATACAAATCACAACAGACATTTCATATCTTATAACATGATACAAATCACTGCCCAATTCCAAATTCAATGTCCAAAAACGGTCATTCAACACATAAACAGAAACTATAAATAATAAACTAATCCTAAGCCCATAAAACAAGTATCAATATAAACCATATCTAATGTATAAAAATATTTTTTTTTCAATATCTAATGTAAAGAAATAATTTTTTTTTCAATAAGAATCCCTGGTCGTAAAACATCTGCCCAATTCCAAATTCAATGTCCAGAAACAATCATTGAAATAAACAAAAACAATAAATAATAAAGTAATCCTAAGCCCATAAAACAATTATCAAGAAAATATTTAAAGAAATAAACCATATCTAATGTAAAGAAATAAATTGTTTTTTCAATATTTAAAGCAAAGAAATATTTTTTTTTCATTTTTTATTTGATTTTTGTTATTTGACAAAGTCTCTTGTGAGATGTTATTATGTGAGATGGTTTGGGAAACGTATTAAAATATGTCTATAATATAGATAAAGTGTGTTTGATGGTTATTAAAGTATGTTTTGTATAGTACGATGAATAGTGAATTAAAATATTAAGGTGTTATAATATGATTCATTATTAACATATTTTAACTACGAATAAGCATATTTACCTATATAATAAGCATACTTTAATAATGCGTCGAGCTATTTCATAAAAATCTATCTCACAAAAATTCATCTCACAAGAGAATATCTCTTGTCATTTTTTTTGTACAAATTTAATTATTTTATCAAAATTAGTTCAATTTTTTTGTCCACATTTAATATATTATGTTAGAATTTGTTCAATTTCAGTTCAGGACAAAAAAAAAAGATTAAATTAGATATAAATAACTAAATTTGAACAAAAATAATCAAAATTGAACAAAAAGATGACCAAAACTGAGAATTGCAAATAAAAGAAAATGATTAGAACTGAAATTGACCATCCTTAGAGAACGAATTTTGATATTTTTTACCTTTTAAACCTATACTTCATATTGCAAACTCAACTTGTAAGGGTCTGATAAAAAATAGTATTTCCTCCATCCCACATATTTATGCACACTTTTCATTTTGATGTGTTCGAAATATTTATACATGTTCCACTAATAGTAAAAATGTACTATAAGTCTTCCTAGTTTTTACACTTTATTTATCAAATTCAACAACTTTGTTTACTTTTTTTCACTTTATTCATAATTTTGGATAACTTTATTTACTTTTTCTCTTTAAATTACCAACTTATCCCTACTTTTTCTTACATTATATATATTTGAAAAATAACATTATTTAATCTACGTATCCATACAAACGTAAGTAAATAGAAGGGAGTAATATTTTAAATAAAGAGTGGAGTATCTAATTTTCATTATAAACATTTAGTTAAATTATAATTTGATGAAAATTTGCTAAATAAAATAAAAATCAATAACATTATTAATAATAAAAAAATATATTATAGGATTAAAAAGAAAAAACATAAATACCTCGTTCGTTTCATAACAAGTTTACAATTATGGAATATATACGGAATTTGAAGGGAAGATTTTAATTTAATTTTAGGGGTAATTTGGTATTTTAGGGTGATATATACCCCTCCGTCCCATAGCGTGCATAGAGATTAAGAAATATAGTATTTTAATCTATGACTAATTATATTGTACACTCGGGTGCACCCTAAGATAAGTTGCATCCATTCTCAAAAACATATAAAAATATAAACAAAAACATATAAAATTATGAAAAAAAAATGTATACAATTTAATTGTTAATTTTTTTTAATGAAATACCGTTATAAAAAAACATGTATAGACTATTAAATAAAAAATGGTAAATGCATTAGCAGGATCCATTGAAGGCGCTGAAGCTCATTTTCAATTTCTGAGGAGTCCGAGGCACCGGAAAATCTGATAAAGAGGGGTTCTATGCCGCTGCCGTGCTAGAAATTCTATTCAGAATTTTGGTAGTGCCCGACTATTACAGCTCTTATTGTAGATCACTACCGCTGCCCTCACGGTCGAGGAAGAAGGTTACGAAAGAGGATTCTGCAATTGAACGTGAAGAAGAGAGGATTAAAAAGGCGAAAAGGTTGTGGAGAAGTTCCACAGCGATCCTAATTTCAAGCTGTTGCACGAGTTTGTGTCCGATTGAGATCGGATATGAAGCTCTTGAATTCCGGCGGTCGATGGCAAGAGTGTTTCTTCCGGCGGGGTTCGCTGCAAATTGGGGGAGGATGCGATTTCCGGCAGATTAGAACTGAACTCCAGCGGGCAACTAACAGCGACTTCCTGCAGTCTCCACGGTGATGGCGACTTCTTGTCATTGGACGGATTTTAGGACCAAAGCTCTCAATCCTGATTTTTATCACACGCGAAAGAGGTGGGCAGAGCACGCCATGAAGAAGCTGAAATCGCCGACGACGGTTCAGGTCTCCGGTTCCACCCTTTCGCCGTCGTACGAGTATTCATCCGGCCATGAAAAGTCGCTTGGAAAACAGCAGAAGACTGATAACTCCATTAACAGCCGTAGAAATTAAAAAACTATAGCAGATTAGAGATAAGGCAGATAAGGTTTGAATTGGTATTGGATTTGCAGCACCGTTGAACATGTGAGATAAGCACTGAAGAAGATTAGTTTATTACATAATTTTAATTATTTAATTATACAGGGATATTTATGTCTTTTTATTAAAGAGTATTTTATTTCTTTATATTAATGGGGTACACTAAGTAGTTTCGGGGTATAAATAGCCGTCCCCTTTGGCAAATATTAGTGTGCACTAGTCTAGTTTTTAAAGTACACTATATGATCCAAATTCAATTGACCCATCATATATAAACAATTTTGATCCAATTTTTCATTTTAACTCTCACACTTTCTCTCACCTCCTTGTTGGTAGGAACTTCTCGCTGCTCCCTTCCATCAGATATCTTCTTCTTCAACCTCTCTCATTCTTCTTCAATCTCTCTTCCCTTTCTTCTTTAATTTTATGATTGTGTCTCTTTTCGAGATTTTTCTTTAATTCAATGGCAGTACCTAGATCTTCCAAGATTTACATGTGATTCGATTGTGATGGTGAAAATCTGATTTTCTTCTAACGCACTCATGGCTGTGAAGATGACGTGGATCTAATTTTTCGACGGCCGTTTAGATCTGCCGCACTCTGACACAACTTTGTTTTTGTAGACTTGCTGCCGGAATTGTGAACGGCCACCGTCCTTCACAAATATGTCATCCGCCCAAAGTTGTTGACTGTTACCAGATTTTCTATAGCTGATAGCATTGTTGCGAACCATTCGCCGCCACAGACTTGTTAAGATCTACTAATGGTCGTCGGAGTAAAGTGTACAAGTTTTATTGAACAGGTGTATAACATTTTATTAATAAATGTATACTTATTAATTAATGATTGTATTGATTTTCATATTGTTCGGAATATTCTCTTGTAGCCATTGTTTGGTTAATATAAACCTTCCATCTTCTTTGAATGGCTGGACAATTGACTTGCGATGCTTATACTCTGTTGAACATAATTAGTCCATACTTTTCAATTAGAACGTGTATAAAATTTTATTGATCAATGTTTATTTTCAATTTATTAAGTACAACAAACAACATACACTCTAAGTACTAAAGAAAAAAGTACATTATAAGTATAAAACTTATACACTTAATTACTAAAACTTATACAATTGGTCATTTAATGGAGATAATTTACACTTTCTTAGTTTTCCTTGCCCAAAATTCATTTAAGTCTTCATTATGATAATCATTCTTCATTTCCAAGATAAATCCACATTTAAAAGATATTAAACTCTGAAATCGAATAAACAATTAAAAGTTCTCATATATCGAATTTCAACTAATACATTTATAAAGAAAAACTTATACATTATCGAACTACATCTACTACAAGAAATTGCTAGAATATCGACGGAATTACCGACGGATAAAAATCGTCGATAATTACCGATGGATTCTCGACAGATTACCGACGAATAATCAAAATAAGTCGATTTATGTAGAAAAAATAGTCAAAAGAAAATTTCAACATTTTTACAGACGGATTACCGATGGATTTTGTGACGGATTTCTAACTGTCGTTATATCCGTCGTTATTTAGGAGGGATTTCTTCACGAAAATTTACTGACGAAATATTTTTGTCGGTAAATATCTTATGAATTTTTTTAAATGACATTACCGACGGTTTAAATCCGTCGCTAATTCTAAAATAATTAATTTTATTTTTAAATTACCGACGAAAATAATTCATCGGTAAATTAAGTTCAATTTTTTTATGAATGATATTACCGACGGTTTAAATCCGTCGCTAATTCTATTAAGTTCAATTTTTAGAGTATTTATTTTAATTATATTAATATTACCGACGGAATATATTCGTCGGGAAGTTTAAGTGTAATAAAATTAGGGATTTCATGCGTTCCCCCTTTTCTAGCAGAAAACTTCTCTGCTCCAGATAATCGAGAAATGCTTCTCTGCCCTTGTTGCTGGAGTCCGCCTCCTCTCGCCACTCCATTCATCGCACCGTTATAGTAGATCGCCGGAGTCTCGAACCCACCACCAGTGCCATCAGAAATAGCTTATACCAACCGCTGGACTGATCAACAGACTCGTCGTTGCACACTAATGCCATCCGCCACCGTTCAACACAAACCTATCAACCACCGGAAGAATCTCCCTCACTGCCTCTCTATCTCTACCGTGACGCCGTCGCCTCAGATCTGGTTTGATTTTCCCCTATTCTTTCAATTCGATTTCCTAGAAGAGTTTACATCCCCTTTCTCCATTTCTTCTACTTTTAATCAGTGGTGAATGCAATCAAGGATTCAAGACTTCAATTGGTTCCTTCTACTTTGAGGTGTGATTTCTTCTCTTTGCTTTTTTTGCCCTTTTCTCCAGTCATTTGTGGATAATCTTATTGGTAGATGTGCAATCAGTGCTCTTCTTGCCTGCAAATCACTGCCAAAACTTGTGAGCAACTACTTCATCTAACTCTATTAGTTTAATTCCATCACTTTCTAGATAGCCCCTGAAGGCAGTTTGAATGACTTTGGCGCAGAGTGTTGTTTGAATGAAGTGGCATTGGAAGGGTGCGTCAGCCGGATGATCTCCATAGCAGCTTTAGCAGTTGCAATGGCGGCCTCCGCAACAGATAGCCCCCGGCGCCGCCTGCCTTCCGATCACCCTCTCATCTTCGTCGCAAACGAACACCAAACACATCTTCCTCGACTTTTCTTTCTTCCTGAGGGTTTTATGAGGTTTGATTGATTTTGAAGTTTCGATTGATGCTTGTTAGTGGTGGGGGTTAAATTGATTTAAATAGGGTGAGGGTGAAAGAGGGTTAAATTGATTTCTTATTTGGCAATGCCTATTGTTGAGGTAAATTCAGATTCTGTAGAATAATAGTGTTTGTTTGTTATTTGAGAGTTAAGGGATTAACTCCTATAATATAATAAAATTTACATATTCTAAAAGAAAATTTGATATTTATAAATTTATATGTCACTTATTTTACACAACACCAAAATATAATAGTAAATCTAGAATCGTGTTCGTTTGAACCAATTGGAGTACTCTTTTGATAGGTTCATTGCAACACTAGTTTTTGTGTTAGAATAAATAGTAATATGAGTACGTATGTTTTTTAATTGAAAATTTAATTATTCTAACTTCATGAGAAAGTCTCATATCAGTACTCTTGAATCTTGATTTCTAAAAAAATAAATACTTTTTTTAGTATGCACTGCCAAGAACTATTGCCACTGTTTACTTGTTCTTTGGACCATATGGTCATTCTATAAGATTATAGATCATTTAATGCTGGTCTGTTTAAATTTCTCTGATTAAATAATTTGATTGCTTTGATGATTGTTGTTTTTTTGTGAAGTGAGACACTTTTTGGCTTATTAATATACCATCTTGATTCTGCTTTCTAAATCCAATGTGAGAATCTTGATCAGTGATTCATTGCAAGCTGATGTTTATGACTTGAAAAATATGAATTTCCCCAATTATGATTCATCACAAGGTAGCTTGTGTTTTCCAAGTTCTTGCAAAGGATTTTCATATATCTGCATATCTTACTATCTTTGGTTTTTAGGTAGTGAAAGGTTCTGAACGCTGCAGAGAAACTACAGATGCTGGACCAAGTAAACTTATCTAGTTGAGAAAATCTAATGGTAATTCTAGTACTCTTTATCATAAATTAATTTTTTTAGGAAAAGTTGCCATATCTTGCAGAATTTTACTGTCGCACTAATCGTTTATGTTTTTCAGATAATTCAATTGGAGTCAAATATGTCCAGAAGGCTTAGTTCTTGGAGATGTTGAGTTTTGACTTTGAAAGTAAAGGTGGAGGCTACCTTCTTGGAATGAGGAGCTAACTAAACGTGAATTAGATTTGCTTCTAGGAAGACTTAGTTCTTTTTGTGTTTCAATTTTTTTGTATTACTTTGTGTTTCAATTTTTGAATTTGAGATTGTGGAGATTTTAGAATTTGAATATTATATTAGATGATAAATTTATATTAGGTGATATTTTGAATGTTAATTTAAATATTCAATTTTTTTCATAGATATTAATATTAAATTTTCAAATATAATAATAAAAATATATAAAAATTAACGATGATAAATTTAAAAAATTCATATAGAAATATCGACGAATTTTTCCGTCGGTAATGTATTTTATTTTTTTGTATTTTTTATTTTGCGACGGAAAAATCCATCGGTAATTAGCGACGGAAATTCCATCGATAAAATCGTCACTAATTAATGATATCCGACGAATTGGCGTTACATGATTACCGACGGATAATTTATTTACCGACGCTAAAAATCCGTTGATAATTCCGATGAAATTTAATTTCCGTCGCTAATAAATTACCGACCATGAAAATAGCGACGACACCATTTCCATCGGTAATCCGTCGGTAAATTATTTACCGATGGATTTTTTTTATTTTAGCAACGAAAAATTTCCGTCGCTAATCTGACAGTTTCTTGTAGTGATCTAATACAGTATAATAATTTACATAATTGAATAATGTCAAATTCTAGCAATAATTAAATTCCTGAAACTTGAACATCATGACAGATCTGAACATGAGCAATGGAGATCAGAATAATTGCTGAGATCTGAACGTCGTTGATGTTCTCAGCCCAAACCTTGTGACCTATGGAGATTTGAAAAATCTGATAATCGTAACCTATAGAGATCGAAAGGGCCAATAAAATACTCCATGAAGGTAAATCTGAAGCGATTGGTGGAGATTTCCGTTGAATCTGAGAGCGGCGATGAACTGACTGTGCAAACGTGAGATAGACAGTGAAGTGAAAAGTAAAAGAGAGAGTGGTGGAATGGCGGAGGTGGAGAGGTGAAGATCGATGAGAGAGATAGTGAAATGAGAAGGAGAGAAAGAAACGGTGGTGATTGCAGATCACAGATCAGTGGAAACGTGAGGGAGAATGCGTGAGAAATAATGGGAGGGAGAACGCGTGAAGAAGAAAGAAGGGGAGGGAGAACGCGTGAAGAAGAAAGAAAATGACGTCATTGTGAGAATGATTAATTGATCATCCGTAAAAGTGATGATCACAGACGTGTATTATATACAGTTAAAGATGTACAACAATCCCTTAATTTATGGAAGAGAATAACAAATAAAAAGATACATACAATGATATATACAATATGTACCAAAAATAGTTCGGTCAACTATTTCCCCTAATACCTCCTGTCAAGCGCTGCGTGGGATGTAAGCAAACGCAAAGCTTGGAACCCAAGAACACGAAGGCCGGACTGGGTAAACCCTTTGTAAATATATCGGCAAGCTGAAGATAAGACGGAACAAACTGAGTGTGCAACCGTCCGGAGGAAACCAACTCACGAATAAAGTGACAGTCGATGTCTATATGCTTCGCACGTTTGTGAGCAATAGGATTCTGACTCAGAAAGATAGCACTCTTGTTGTCACAAAGCAGGGTTGCATGTGCATCAGGTAGTTGATGAAGTTCCTTAACCAGATTACAAAGCCAAATGATCTCAGACCCAGCATTAGCCAAGCCCTATACTCGGACTCACAACTAGACCGGGCGACTGTAGGCTGCTTCTTAGCACTCCAAGAGACCAAATTTCCATCCAGAAAAAGTGAATATCTATAAGTCGAGCGACGAGTTTCAACACACCTAGCCCAATCTGCATCAGAATACCCCACGATCGACCTCTCCGGACGACGTGTGAAGTTCAGACCATAATGAAGCGTACCCTTCACATAGCGAAGAATGCGCTTCACAGCAAGAAAATGCACATTTGTAGGAGACTGAAGAAACTGACTAACTGTACTGACAGCAAAAGAAAGATCTGGCCTAGTGATGGTCAGATACTGAAGTGCCCCTACCAAATAGCGATAGAAGGTAGGATCTCCAAAGGAAGAACCCGTACTCTTCAAGGAAGTCCCGGCAGCCAGAGGTGTAGAAACAGTCTTGCAGTCTAGCATGGCAGCACGCTCCAAAATGTCGTGGCATATTTAGCTTGCCCAACAAAAAACCAGTAGATGTGTAAGAGACCTCAAGCCCCAAAAAATAGTTCAGTGAACCCAGATCCTTAATAGCAAATTCCGCATGAGTGCGAGCAATGAAACGCCAAAGTAGCTGCTGATCATTCCCGGTAAGGATGATATCATCCACATACAAAAGTAGATACAAAAGAGAGGATCCCTGTTTCAAGCAAAACAAGGAAGAATCTGACTGAGTTTGCTGAAAGCCCAAGCCAAGTAAATAGGAGCTGAACCTCTGGAACCAAGCTAATGGAGCTTGCTTAAGTCCGTAAAGAGCCTTCTTGAGCCGACAGACGTGATCCGAACTGCGGGGATCAACAAAACCCGGTGGTTGGGCCATGTAGACCGGCTTTGGTAAAATCCCATTCAAGAAGGTATTTTTGACATCCAGTTGATGCAGAGACCACCTATGATGCACAGCCAAAGCTAGAACAGTTCTTACTGTGGCCGCCTTGACTACAGGACTGAAGGTGTGATGGAAATCTGAGCCTGGAATTTGTGTGAAACCCTTGGGCAACCAGACGAGTCTTATGATGCTTAATAGATCCATCTGCTCGAAATTTAGTACGAAACACCCATTTAGAGCCCACAATATTGGTGTTGGGTGGGCGAGGTACTAAATCCCACGTCTGACTATCCCTTAAAGCATCAATTTGCTCTTGCATAGCCGCCATCCACTGCGGAGATTTAGAAGCAGATTTGAAACCGCGAGGCTCAGAGGCACATGACAGCGATGAAAGCAAGGCTGTTGAAGCAAGGTCAACTGGATATTTAGGTTTAAAAATACCATCCTTAGATCGGGTGATCATACGATGAGTTGCAACACGGGACACCGGCGGTGGAGGAGGACGCGGCATAGGCCGAGCCCAAGGAGACAGGAGTGCCGGTGGTGGATGATCTGGTCGAGCCACGGGTGAGTGGTCGAGATGATCCTTTGGTGCCGGTGTCGTGGATGTGGGAACTTCAGCAAGAGACTCAGTATCAAAGTGAAGCTGAGGAGAAGCCGGTGAGTCAGATACCTCATCGCAAGAGGAAACTGGGTCCAAGAAGCTGGATATGGGCAAATCAGATGGTGACCGAGCAGTGCTGCCAGAGAAAGGAAAAAGATGCTCATCAAACTGGGCATGCCTTGTGATATAAATGCATGCGGAAGAAGGATCGAGGCACCGAAAATCCTTTTAAGTATTACTGTAGCCCAGAAAGATGCATGGGCGACTGCGAGGGGATAATTTATTGGCAGCATAGTCCCGAAGAAAGGGGAAGACCCTGCACAAAAAGGGTTTAAGAAGACCATAAGCTGGAACATTATGAAATAACAGCTCATACGGGGATTTATTTTCCAGAATTGGAGATGGCAGCCTGTTAATGACATATACGACAGTTGCAAAAGCATCAAACCACAGAGTAGTAGGACCAGAGGCATGAAATAACATAGAGAGGCATGTTTCAGTGATATGGCGATGTTTACGCTCAGTTCTACCATTTTGTTCCTGAGTGTAAGGACAAGACACTCGTTGTAGAATTCCATATTTACTGAAGAACTCATTTACCCGTTTATTCACAAATTCAATACCCCCATCAGATTAAAAAATTTTAATGGAACGAGAAAATTGAGTACTTACAAAGGAACAAAATCGAACAAGCACATCATAAAAATTAGACTTAGCACGTAGTGGGTAAAGCCATGTAAAATGTGAATAGTCATCAACAAAAATAGCATAATACCGAAACCCATCAGAGGAAACAATAGGAGCAGGTTACCACAAATCACAATGTACCAAATCAAGAACAAACGAAGCACGCTTCTCATTTATTCTAAAAGGTAGTTTCTTGCTCTTAGCCATCTGACAAGAAGAGCAAACAGTAGGGTTCGGAAGTACAGAAGTAACTGACAAATGTCCGAAATTATTTAATAAGGAAATGACAGTAGGAGAAACATGTCCTAAATGCAAGTGCCACAAATTAAAACTTGCACATAAGTTCTTCTTATTAAAAGCAGCAACCAGAGCTGAGCTGCATTCATCCAAAAAATACAGGCCATTCTTACACTTTCCCCGAGCCAGAACTGCCTTTATCATCCTGTTTTGTATGGTAAAAGTGTTATCAGAAAATAGCACATCAATTTCAGAGTCCGAGGTCAATTTACTAATGGACAATAAGTTCTTAGTAAGATCCGGTACCACCAACACATTCAATAAATCAATACGAGGCAAAACATGACGTGTACCAACATGGGAAATGGATAAAGAGTTACCATTACCAACTGTAACTGAGTGATTACCAGAGTAGGGCACAAAGGAGTCCAATTGAGTGCTAGTCAGAGTCATGTGTGCCGAAGCTCCAGAGTCCACGTACCAATCCGAAGACGGGGTAGGAGAGGAGACGGTGCAGGCCGCGTGAAACGCCTGTGCAAGATTAGCCGCACTGGAAGAAGGGGTTGATCGGCCTTGAGAAGCGGACTGGAGTTGTAAGAAGCGGGGGCACTTGTCGGCGTAGTGCTCCCCCCGGCAAAGCTGACACCATGGAGTGAACTGCCGGCGACCACCTCCACGGGAAGACCCTCCTCCGCGACGCTGCCACTGATTGGAAGCTGTTCCACCTCCACGGCCTGCACCCCGCTGCTTTCCAGCAGACCGGGAGGCATAGGGAGCAGCGTTGCTAGCCGTGAACACAGCAGGCAAAATAGGAGCAGCAGCGCGATCCATTGAACAACTCATCAGGTCGAATTGAATCGCCTGATGAAGGAGATCCCGAAATAACGGCATGGGCTGCATCGCCATCCGAGTGTTGGCGAAATTCGCGAACGAATGCCCAAGTCCTCAGAGGAACCAGTGACTTTTGTCACTTTCTTCCACAGGTTTCTAGATTGCGGATAATTGATCACATAACATCTTGAATTTCCGGCCATACTCTTCGATGGACAGATCATCACATCTGAGCGAGAGAAGCTGTTCCCGTAGTTGATTAGCACGGGATGTGGAGGCATTTGCAAAGGCTGCCTCCAGAGCCTGCCAAGCAGCGCGAGCAGAAACACAATCGATCACTTCTGCCATAGCCTCCAATTCGAGGGTGGCATACAAAACACCAAGGAGCTTCTGATCCCATAGAAGCCATGAAGTGTAATCCGGATTCGGAGAAGAAGCACCATCCGCAGAGGTCACCATTTTAGATGGCGCGAGGGAGGAACCGTCAAGCAAGTCCAACATCTCAAAGGTTGTGGCCATGGAGAGGAATTGTCTCTTCCACATCAAGTAAGTGGTAGTGGAAAGTTTTATTTGAACAAGGTTAATCATGGTTGTTGTCTGAGAGGATGCCATGGGAGAGGGGAGGAGAAAGGAACGAAGAGAATAGGGGAACGACAGAACGACGGTAATGAGAAAGAACCAAGAAATTAGGGTTTTCGATTTTCCGCTGATACTATGTGAGAATGATTAATTGATCATCCGTAAAAGTGATGATCACAGACGTGTATTATATACAGTTAAAGATGTACATCAATCCCTTAATTTACGGAAGAGAATAACAAATAAAAAGATATATACAATAATATATACAATATGTACCAAAAATAGTTCGGTCAACTATTTCCCCTAATAGTCATTAACGGGTTGTAGGGCTTTTATATTTGATCTATTTTTTAAATATGTGCATGTTATTAGTGTGTATTAGTGGTACGGTAGATAACTCTTACTATTTACTCCAGTCATTATTAAAAAATAAATTGAATGAAAATATTACTTCCACCTATGTACAATTACTGGATTCATTATTTTGAAAAAATATTAAAATATTTTTAAAAAGTTAATGAAATGTACAATTACTCCATTCATTATTTTGAAAAAATATTAAATTTTTTTTAAAAAGTTAATAATTTAAAATAATGGAGTAGTATTTTTCTTTTCTTTTAGACAATCATGTAGTAAAACTGAGTCGATTTGTGGAACTGGTATATTAAGAAAAAAAAATATTTTATGAGATAATATGATATTTTTATTAGGTAAAAAATAAAGTATAAAATATGTTATATATGAAAAAAAATAATAAGATCATAATTTTAAAATTAATACTTACTTTTGGGTGTTACATTAGAATGATTTTTTTTGGTAAATAATTATGTAAAACGAACCAATTAGAAAATAGTGAACAATTTTCAAGAACGGAGAAAGTATAGCCCAATTTTTTATTTTTAAATTTTTCATTTTAATTCTGAATCAAAATAATAATATAATTACAATTTAAAATTGTAAAAAAAAACAACTAATTTCTTTTTATATTTTATTTGTAAAAGTCGTGCCTACCTAACATGTACACTTAACAAACTTCTTTTCGTTTACTCCCTCCGTCCATTTGGAAGATTTATACTCCATCCGTCCCGCTTCAAGGATACATTTTGCTTTTTTGCATATAAATTAAGGAGTATTATTATTTAATGTGTAGTGGATAGTTGTATTAGTAGAAGTGTGGGCCCCATATTTTAATTGTATTAATGGGTGAGTGTGGGACCCATGTGTATAAAAAAGGAAATGGGACCCTTTGGGTGGGACGATCAAAATAGAAAAAAGAGACCCTTTGGGCGGGACGGGGGAAGTATTTACTTTTTGTAGTGGATTAAGGAAAAGTATAGTATTTTAATATGTAATGAGGTGAGATATATTATATTTTAATGTAAGTGGTTAGTTGTATTAGTGTTGTGTGTTGTCCTAACAGAAATATAGTACTCCGTTTTTTGTGTCTCTCATTTACTATAAAAATAAATATAAACCTTATGATTAAACGCCAAGAATGGAATTACATAAACGTTATATAGGTAGGGGTGTTTGGTACTGGAAATGGTACAGATTTTATAAAAATTCATACCGAAAGTTCGGTATGAATTTTTAAAGGGTAAATTACGAACACTCCTCCTGAGGTTTGTCCAAACTACCAAATAAACCACGTGATTTGAAAAACTACGAATTACCTCCTTTAATTTGTATTTGATTAGAATATTAATAAAAATCTCTTTTTTTTTTATTTTTTAAATAAAGCGATATAAACATAATATAAATAATCATGTAATATTGTACGTGTGAACTAAAGACGGGACGTGAACCGATTGGCAGAATTTGAGCATCAAAGTTGAATTTCATGAAATCCACCTCTGTGGTTAAATTCTCCACAACTTTTAATGAATTCCTCTTCCGTTGGAGGAATTTATCTCCGTATAAATATGCACAATTCCCATGTCTGAATTATTTTTTTAGCATTCGATTCTTTTACTGAATCAACTGAAGACAATGGAACTACTCCTATTATACCTTTCTACAATAATGACGATGAGGATGCTTGCAATTGCCGTTGTTGCACGTTTGCTCCCAGGGATCATCTAGAAGCGTCATCTTAGAGGAGCAAGTGCATGACTTCCATCACTTGCACTGCATCTTGATCCATTTAGTAGGAAGGTAGGATCTGGTAGACTGGGAGAGGGAACCGAGATACTTAGCCCGTAACAACATGTTACGTCTAGCAATGGTGATCTTTACGAACCCACAAGAATAAAACGAATGTTTCAATACAAAGAACGTCTAGCAATGGTGATCTTTACGAACCCACAAGAATAAAACGAATGTTTCAATACAAAGAGAAGAAGGTGTTCTTATCAATATTCTAATCAAATCCAAATTAAATGGGGGTAATTAGTTTTTTAAACCACAATATTTATTTGATAGCTTGGACAAACCTTGAGGGTGTTGTTCGTAATTTACCCATTTTTAAAAATAGAAAACCCGATACCATACCGAATTTCAGTTCGGTAACAGTACGGTTATATTAAAATTCGGTATGATACGGAATATATTTTTGGTTGTATTTGGATTGGTACAGTTCAAATCAGTGTGATTCGGTGTACACTACAAAAAAGTTGTTCGACAGTGACGGACTTTATGACGGCATTTTGAAAATAGTGACGGCTAATAGTTAACCGTTTAAAATTTCGTCATTTCCAATATTTGTGACGGCATTTGTGACGGAAAAATTTGTGACGGACTTTTTTCCGTCACAAAAATATTTGTGACGGACTTTGTTCTTCACAAAGTCCGTTAACCGTTTAAAATTTTATCATTTTCAATATTTGTGACGGCATTTGTGACGGACTTTTTTCCGTCACAAAAATATTTGTGACGGACTTTGTGACGGACAAAGTCCGTCACAAATTACAATTTAAAAAAAAAATTATTAAAATTATACTTCTCATTACACATGTACATTATTATGCCATTTAATTTAATTATATGAAATAAAAAGGTTAAACTTACATGTTTTTTTTTTTAAAAATTATTATTTTTTAATTTATATTGTGAATTATTTAAACTTAAATAATAGAATGTATTGTATTGTTGTGTATAATAATATTAATTTTAAAATAAAAATAATTATAAGAACATAGTTACTTTTTTTAAAAAAGGAATTATTATTTTTTATTATTTATTGTGAATTTAATTAAACTTAAATAATTGAATATATTGTGTTGTACATGGTAATATTAATTTTAAAATCTTTGCCAAATAATAGAAAAGTATGATTGACTTAATTATCTATTTTTAATAAAAAAAATTATACTTAAAGGTGGTATTTAATTTGAAGATGTATATGAATAATAATATTAATAAATGGAATATATTTTATTAATTATCTATTCCTTAATGAAAAAAATATGATTAAAGGTGATTTTAATTTATTGTATGATTTAATATATACATAATGATAATGATAATATTAATAATAAATAAAAATATTATATATGTAATATGAAAATAAAAAAATACGAAATTTAATCACGTTGCGACACCTCATATTTTTAAAAGTTATTTATAACAGTGTATTCGTTATTATATATATATATATATATATATATATATATATATATACTAGTGTTTTTCTCCCATGTAATACACGGATTAATTAGTATACTTTATCTTAAATTAATAAATATATTATTTTAATATATTTTAATATTATTATAAACACAATATTTATGTTAATTAAGTATATTGATTAATTTAATAATTTATATAATTATTTTTTTTGCCCGTGTATATTCATAAATCAAATATTTATATTAAATAAATATATTAATTTTTTTAGTAGAAGCTTTATAGTAATTAAATAATTTTTTTAGAGTAATTAACTTTTAAATATTGTCTTATAATAAAATAAGAGGAGTCTAGATTTAATTTTTTTAAATGATGGATTTATTTTTTATTCAATATATTATAATATTTAGATAATTATTATATTAAAATAATTAATTGAATAAAGACTTATCAAATATATTGTAGATAAAAATAAATATTTTGGAGATATAAAATAGTGATATAATAATAAATCCTAATATATATTAAAAAATATAAAAATAGAAAGATTATGTATATAATATTAAAATATAAAATATAAAAAATACAACGATTAACCACGTCGTGACACATCATACTTTTAAAAATTATTTATAGTAGCGTATTCGCAATTAGTATATATATATATATATATATATATATATATATATATATATATATATATATATATATATATATATATATATATATATATATATATATATCTTTAATATACTAAATGAGAATTTAATTTTGATGAGGTGTCATCTTCAATTTTTTTAATTATTTTAATAATTAATATAGATAGATAATTAACCTATTTTACATCTATAAATAATAATATATTTAGATATTATTTATAGATTGAGAATTTAAAATTTATGAGGATTTTTTAATTTAATTATGAAAATTTTAATATTTCTCTTAAATAGATAATAAAATAAATAAATAAATAAATGTTTTGATAATTATTAGTCATATTAATGTATATTACATTAATCAATATTACCATCATATTTATTTTAAAAGTTTGTTGATGCTATTTTAATACAAATTAATTAAATATATACAATATTTATTAAAAACTAACACAAAAGATATCTAGCCAAATTGGCTCAACCCTTGCTAACAAGTACTCTTACTTGGCACCCACCCAGGTTCAAACCCGGTTGGGAGCCAATATATACAATTAAATTGTAAATGAGGTATAAGGGTTAGAAATGCAATAAAATGTAAATTGACTACCCGGTAGCCGGTCCGGTTGGTGCCATGAAGCACTCACATGAGCAACAAGGTTCGATTCCCACCTAATTAATTTTTTTTTAGAATTTTAAGTTTGTGACGGACTTTTTTCCGTCACAAAGTCCGTCACAAATGAAATCCGTCACAAAAGTCCGTCACAAATATTGGTTAAAACAAACCGTCACAAATTCCGTCACTAATGATTTCCGTCACAAATTCCGTCACTAATAGTGATGGGACCGTCACAAACAGTTTGTGACGCATGTTCGGGTGACGGGCGATTTTTCGTCACAAAGTCCGTCACAAAGTCCGTCAGTCCGTCACAAAGTCCGTCACTGTCGGTCAGTTTTTTTGTAGTGGTAACGGATTTATACCAAACATATGCATTTAAAAATTGTTTAATTTTTTTAATATTTATTTTTTAAATAAAATATAAATGTTGATTTATAATTAATGATTTTATAAATACATTTAAATAAATTAAAATTTAAATATATTTTAGAATTTATTTTTAAAATATTATACCTATATCCGTAAGGTATTAATATGGTATGTGGATGCCTTATTGGGAGGGAGTATTATTTACAAACAATTATTTAGTATATTAACTTTATTATATTATATAATTAAAGAAAATAGGTTTATAGAAGTAAGAATTAATATATTTATAAAACAAAAATTAAATAATTAATAAAATATTGATATCTAATATTTTTTTAATAGGAAGATATTAATTTGCAGTAGAATATACTAATGTTTATTTTTTATTATTGAGTTTTAATAGGGTGTAAAATTTTATTTTTAAGTATATTTGTATTCAGTTTTTCGGTTCGGTATGGATCAATTCGGATTTCTGTACGGTTCGATATGGTTTATCAGACGATGTCGAAGTCCATACCATAAAATATTTTGGTTTGATTCGATTCGGAAAAGTCAAATAGTCAACGAATTTTTTTCGATTCGAAACTTTTTCGATTCGATTTTAGTACGGGTTCGATAATATCTACTTACCATGCACAACCCTAATGGTAGGACAGAAGGAGTATTTATAACAAAAATATCAAAATATCCTTAAAAAATAACTTTTTTAATTCACGTGCAAAAATAAATGTGAAGATATTTTTTTTTGGAATAGAATGAGTAAATATAAAGTACTCTCTCTGTCCCGAGCAAAATTTATACTCCCTCCATTCTGTGTTAAAGTTTTCGCTTTCCATTTTAATTTGTCTCAAGTTAAGGTTTACCTTAGGGATATCAACGGGTCGGATTTAGGGCGGATACCTAACTACCCGGACTCGACCTGTTTTTAAATTATCTACCCCGAACCCGCACAGGTCTTATTATATAGCTCCAAACCCAAACGGGGCGGGTCCCCCCCGCTGTTCTTTTTTTTTAATAAATTTTTTAAAGACTTATGTGTCACTCATAAATCACTAACTCACCATAGCTTCAATTAATAATTATGTCAAAAAAATAAAAATAAAATTCAAATAATAATAATAATCATAAAATTAGTAATAAAGTATACTCCCTCCGTCCCAGAATTGATTGCACTGTTACTGTATATACAGAGTTTAAGAAATGTTGACTTTTTAGGGTATTGTGGTATTTTTAGGTAATAAATAAATTATAAAGTATGTTATGTGTGTAAGGTGAGTGTGGTAAGTTGTAATTAAGATGAACTTTTAGGGGTGGAGATTGATGTGATATTTCCTTTTTTGGAAGGTGCAATCTATTTTGGGACGGATAAATGTGGAAAGTGTGCAATCAATTTTGGGACGGAGGGAATAGAATTTTAAATGATTATAAAAATAAAAAAAATATAATATTTATATTTAGTACGGGACGGGCTGCGTCAGATCGGGTATCCGCGGGTCTGAAGTAATACCTAGACCCGACCCGTTTCAAAATAGGTCCGGGGCGGCCCACCCTATTTTCAGTTTGGGGTGGGTTTTGGTCAGCTCAAATCGTGCGGGTCGGGCCCAAATTGACATTCCTGGTTTGCATTTTCTTTTTTGTCAAGTAGAACTTACACAAAATAATTATTTATTCCATATAGGGCTCACACACAATATTAATACAACTACCCACTAAACATTTAATATTATTTATCTCACCTCACTATACATTAAAATATTATATCTCTTAATCTCCTTGCAAAAAGCAAATGTCAACGTTAATGCGGATGGAAAGAGTATTTTGTCATTTTGGTTTGTGAAAAATAAAGTTTATATTTCCCTTTTTATCCAACGGAACTCACAACACTAATGCAATTGTTTATTATACATTGAAATATTCTCTATATCCACGAGCAAATGCCTCATTTATTAATGTATAATGATTAACGCTAGTATTATTTTATATATAATGAGTAATTATATGGCTAATACTACTGTGTATCTGGGTGCACCTTAGGATACGGTGCACCCACTTTTAGAAACGTATACAAATATGAATAAAAACATATACAATTATAAAAAAAATATATACACTTTGTTTGTTAGTTATTTTAATAAAAAAATGAGTGTAAAAAAGTATACAATTATTAAAAAACATGCATACAATATTGAATAAAAAGTTATATACATATGGGTATTAGTTTTTTAAATGAAAATTGAGCGTGAAAAAAAATATACAATTATTAAGAAACATATATACAATGTAAAATAAAAAATTATATACATATGAGTGCACCCTTGCACCCGGGTGCACCGGATATCAATAGTGTATAAATATTTTTTTAATAATTGTATATTTTTATACTCAAATTTTTATTAAAAAAACTAACAAACAAAGTGTATATATTTTTATTCATAATTACATATATTTTTGTTCATAATTGTGTACGTTTATGAAAGTTGGTGCACCGTATCATGAGTGCAACTAGGTGAATAGTAGTATTAGCCTTAATATATTTTCACGAACCATACACCACACTAATATACCTCTCCACTATACATTAAAATATTATTTTTATCTCCTCATCCACACATTAAATACATTAAATATGATATTTCTGATAATATTTCTATATCCTCTTCCACTCCTCTTCCATATATTAAATATTATATTTCGGAATCCAACTCGGATACTCTGTGCCATTTGGTACATCATCTTCTGTGCCACATTAGATGGACGACACGTAGGAGAGAGAAACTATACCCTAATCCTTAAACCCTAGGGCAATAGTTGAATTTATTTCCCCCTCTTACGTGACAATCACTTAACGTGTGGTATAAAAGATGGTGTACGGAAATGGTAGAGAAAATCCAGTGTGTTCTGAATTTATCTGCAAATCCAGTGTGTTCTGAATCTATGTGCAAAAAAGAAACATCCTCCACGGCAGGGCGGAGAGAATATTAATTTATTAATTAATACTCCCTCCGTCCCATTTCAATGTTTACATATTTCTATTTTGGGCGTACAATTTCAATGTTTACGTTTTCTTTTTTGAAATATGGGACCCACCTAAAATAATTAATGTATCACCACGATCCCTGATGAGTGTGTAAATTCACAAGTTTGGCGCTATGTTTTGTGCTAGTTTTGGAGAGTTTTGATGTGGAAATAGGTGGAAAACCTATATATATTGTGAAATAGCATGAATCAGATGTTAGTGGAGCTATTTGAGTGTTTTCTTAGTAAAAACGGAGTGAAAGAGCCAAGAATCGAAGAGACGGAGTCGAAGCCACGCGAACCGCCCAAGAAGTAGGTGGGTTCGACCTGGCTGGAGGAGGGTTCGACCTCTCCAGCAGGTCGAACCAACGTTGCTGGACAATACAGAGAAGGGTTCGACCATGACTCAGTTGGTTCGACCTGGCCATCAGGTCGAACCATGGTCGAACCAGTTTGCAAGAAGGAGGATTCGACCACGATGTTGGGGTTCGACTTGCCCGTTGGTCGAATCGGGAGCAAGAGTTGTCCAGTGCTGGGGTTCGACCTGGGGTTCGACCTGTGGCTCGGGGTTCGACCTGCTTGACGTGGTCGAACCTGTGTGCGAGAACTTACCTTATCCGGATTTTCGAGGCCGAAACGCATGAGATCACTTAGAAAGCCCATTCCAAGCCCTAGAGACGTGATTACAAGTATAAAAGGAGGCTCATACAGAGAATAAAGAGAGCTTTTGATCGTCAATCGTAGGAGAGACAAGAGTAGAGGTGGTGATCCATTCGGAGGGCTGTGACAGAGGTTCACTGAAGGTTCAAGTAAGAATGATTAATCTAACCATGATTGTTCCTAGATCAATCATGGGCTAGAACCACCTTGGTAGTTCTAGGGTTATGAAAGTTTCATGATGTAATTCGTGTTTCGTGTGTAAAACTCCGTACAACACTACCTGTGGTTTGTTTTATATAAGATTGCATATTTAATCCATACTCATAGTCGTTTTGTGCATCAATGATCGTTGTGTAGAGTCTGAATACATAACATGGTTATTGATTGAGTGCGTTCACTACTGAGCAGGGTTTATTGTTATAATTCTAAGTGAAGGGATTCCGAAGTATTATTAGAACTGTCTTATATGAATATTCATGAATTGAATTGAATTCGGGTTGATGAATAGGATGAAGAGTATAACTTTATAGTACCTAAAAAGGGAGATCAAATCTGGTTAGATTCTAGACGTAGAAGATAATGGATTATGGTAGTACCTAGAAAGGGGGATGAAGCATATCTCTTGCTCCGATGTTATTCACACGTGTCAAGCGCATATTTACTTGTGTCTATAGAGTAAACTTGCATGGTCTAGTGATGCGTCCACAAACCACAGGGCAGAGTCGGACACCATCATACGAAAATACGAATTGCTAGTGAAACTGGATGACCCAATGAACTACCTATCATTCTTATTGATCACAACTCACTTCTCTCTACTTTTGCTATTTCTTTTGTTAATTCGATTAGAAGTTACTATCCATTAAACCTTTACAATTACCAACATAGTCTAAAATATACTAGAAGATCACAAAATTGATATTTATTCGTCCCGTGGGTTCGATATTGTAACTTGGTCATCTTCGCGACTACAATTGATATCCTTATACTTGAGGATTAATTTGTGTGTTGAGAAAACCCCTATCAAGTTCTTGGCGCCGTTGCCGGGGACGGCGTAAACTATCTTTTTTGTATTATTTCTAGTTTATTAGGACTATTTACCTTGTTTTGTTGTTTTCTTTCTTATTCGTTTTAGGTGTATGCTCACAAGATCAAAGAAAGGTAATCTTGAACCGTATAATCCTGAGATTGGAGCATCATCAAGAAAGAAGAAAAAGAAGAAGAGCAAGGCAAAGGCAATAGACTCAACTGAAGCTCTGAATTTTGGAGTTGAGGTTGACGAGCAGATTTCGCAAGCGATTGAGGCTACAACTGAAGTTAATTTGGAAGTAGTAACAGTCAACATGGCAGCGAATCCGGATAATCTAGCCATCCGTGAGGTTTTCAGAAATAATGGGGCTGGAAATTATGAGCTTTTAGGAGCAAGGGGAACTAACACAGCGTTCGATCTTCATCCCGCTCTTATTAGCATGATAGAAAGGAACTCCTTTTCAGGAGGGTCTTTCGAGGATCCGCAGCAGCATCTGAACAAGTTCTTGGGCTATGCAAGTACTCAAAAAAACGTAGGAGAACATGAAGATGCTAGGAAGATCCTTTTGTTCAAATTCTCGCTTACTGAAAAGGCGAGGGATTGGTACGATACTATTAATGCAGCTGAGTGCACCACGTGGGAGCAATTGAAGTTAAGATTCTTGGAGAGGTATATGCCACCTTCGAAGGTGTTTAAGATGAAGCAAGATATTAACCAATTTGCTATCAGTGGGGGAGAGAAATTTCATGAAGCGTGGGATAGATTCAAGGACATGTTCAGGAAGTGTCCTCAACATGGGTTATCTAAAGCCCAATATATCAGTATATTTTATAACGGATTGGACTGTGAATCAAGAGTGCTACTTGATGCTTCTTCTAATGGAGCATTGCTTACAAAGTCATCCGTTGAGGCCGAGAGATTGTTTGAAGACATATCAATGAATTCGAGGGATTGGCCCACTGATAGAGTTAGAGGTACGTATGTTCTTGGAAAGGTAGCTCAGGTTGAACAAGCAATGGTGAAGACTAAGAGAGAGGATGAGATCGTTTCGAGCTTGTCTAATATCAACAAGCTACTTGAGTCTCAACAGAAGCAGATCAGCGAGATATCCCAACGAGTGCCAATCTTGCAGCAAGAGATGATGAATAATGGAACCATCCAAGACGAATTGGAGGAAGCAAATTATGCCATGGGTCAAAGTATCCAAGGAACGAGGTACCCAAATCAAGGAAACCGGAACTACCAAGGGAACTACCAAGGGAACTATCGAGGGAACTTGAATAATCGTGGTCCATCTGGTAGTTATCAACAGCAACCAAGGAGGCCTGAATTTTCATGGAGCAATACGAACAATGCAGTGCAACTTCCGATGGGTGTTGATCCGGGAGAAAAGGTGGAAGAAGGAAAGCCTGGGTTCGAGGATACTGTGAACCGGTACATGGTAAAGAATGATGAAAGAGTGAATCGCCTTGAGGCAAAGCTTGAGAAAAAGATTGATGATCACCACAGAGATTTGTCCACTCAAGTGAAAGATCTCACATTGTTGATGGGTACAATTGCAGAGAATGTGAACACATTGACTCAAACTGTAGGAAAAGGTAAGTTTCCGTCTCAGAGTATAGAGAATCCAAAGTCGTGTAATGCCATCACACTGAGGTCAGGAACGCAGTACGAGGGACCGATGAGGCCGGAATCGAAGTTGGAATTTTCTAAGCCGCGGTTTGACCAACACGCAGAGGGTTCGACCAACTCTTCAGGTCGAACCCAGGTCGAACCTCATCGGCCAGAACACTCTGTTTTGATGCAGGAGCGGTTCGACCAACACGCGGAGGGTTCGACCAACTTTACAGGTCGAACCCTGGTCGAACCTCATCGGCCAGAGCACTCTGTTTCGACGTAGGAACGGTTCGACCACGATCACGAAGGTTCGACCAACTCTTCAGGTCGAACCCAGGTCGAACCGAAGGATGAAAATTATACAGTGAAGCGGTTCGACCAAAGGGTCAGTGGTTCGACCTCTAATGTTGGTCGAACCCAAGTCGAACCTCCGGAGCAGAATGAGATCAGTCTTCCAGGAGAGAGGTTCGACCAATACAGTCCTGGTTCGACCTTTCAGCCTGGTCGAACCCCAGTCGAACCTCGCCGAGATGTGTTGTTTGATGCACCTGTTGTTCCTTTTGATGTTGATGCAACTCCAGTGGTACGGAATGAGCAAAGTACAGACATAATAGCTGAGAAAAAATGGGAAAGAGCTAAGCGATTAAGAGCCGAAAAGGAGAAAGCGGAAAAGGTTGATCGTGATGAATGGGGGATTCCCAAAACAAAGATACCTCCACCGTTTCCCTACAAGCTAGTGAAGAAGGGGTTGGAAGAGAAGTTCAAGAAGTTTTCAGAGATAATGAACAAGATAAGCTTGAACATCCCTTTTTCAGAGGCAATCATGGAGATGCCATATTATGCTCGGTTCCTTAAAGACATATTGATGAAGAAGCGAAGCTTAACCGGAGTTGAAACGGTAAACTTATCTGAGAATTGTAGCTCAATTATTCAAAAGAAGTTGCCACCAAAGATGAAAGATCCGGGGAGCTTTACTATTCTTTGTGAGATCGGGAAGGGGCCAGCACGACAAGCTTTATGTGATCTTGGGGCAAGCATCAATTTGATGCCGTTGTCCATCTTTCAGAAGCTTGGTTTGGGGGAGATGACCCCGACAACTGTTGCTCTCCAATTGGCAGATAGATCAATGACGTTTCCGAAAGGAATAGTTGAAGATGTTCTAGTAAAGGTGGAGAAGCTAGTTTTTCCTGTGGATTTTCTTGTATTAGAAATGGATGATGACAAGGATAATGTTCCTTTAATCTTGGGGAGGCCATTCCTTGCTACGGCTGGAGCTATGATAGATGTTCGGAAAGGAGAACTGAAGTTGAGAATGGACAAAGAAGAAGTACTTTTCAACTTGGACAAAGCGATGAAAATGCCAATGGAGTCCCAATGTTATAGTATTGACGTGGTGGAGGAGATTGTGAAGGAAGATATGTCTTTGATCTTGTCAAAGGATCCTCTTGAGACATGTTTGATGGAATCTCTTACTTATCCCACTACGGAGCTTGACGGACTTTCTAACGAGGTATGTATTGAATTTCTTGAAAACTTACTTGCTTTTGGTGATGACATGTTTGCATTGGAGAGAAATAAAGTGGAAGAAGTCAAATGGACCAGGAAGTACTTGCCTTTGGATAATGAAAACACTCCAGTGGAGAAAAGAAAAGAGGAGTTGAAACCATTGCCGGATCACTTGAAGTATGCTTTTCTTGGTGATGATGCACAATATCCGGTAATTGTATCTTCTTCTCTTAATGATGATCAACTTGAGGAGTTATTAGATGTTTTGAGGAAGTATCAGTCTGCAATAGGGTGGTCACTTGATGATTTGAAAGGTATTAGTCCTTCGTATTGTATGCATCGGATTAGGTTGTTGAATGAAGCCAAAGCTAGTGTTCAGAATCAGCGTAGGGTGAATCCCGCAATTCAAGAGGTGATAAGGAAGCAAATTCTTACGTGGTTGGATGCTGGAATTATATTTCCTATTAGTGATAGTCCCCATGTGAGTCCATTGCATGTAGTTGCTAAGAAGGGGGGTATGACTGTAGTGAAAGCTGAGGATGGAGAAGCGATAGCCACGAGAATTCCTACGGGATGGCGTACATGTGTGGATTACAGGAAATTGAATGAGAACACGTGTAAGGACCACTTCCCTCTTCCATTTATGGATCAAATGTTGGATCGTCTTGCAGGGTATGAGTTCTATTGTTTCTTGGATGGATACTCGGGGTATAATCAAATCATGATTGCTCCCGAGGATCAAGAAAAGACCACTTTTACTTGCCCCTACGGGACCTTTGCTTTTAGGAAAATGCCGTTTGGATTGTGTAATGCGCCTGCTACTTTTCAGAGATGCATGATGGCGATTTTTGATGGTTTGATAGAGAAGATCATGGAAGTATTCATGGACGATTTTTCAGTTTTTGGTTCTTCTTTTGATATGTGTTTGTCTAACCTTGCTGTTGTTTTGAAAAGGTGTCAAGAAACTAATCTTGTCTTGAATTGGGAGAAGTGCCATTTCATGGTGAAAGATGGGATTGTTCTTGGGCATTATGTTTCCGCCAAGGGATTACAGGTAGACCGTGCTAAGGTGGTGGCAATTGAGAAGCTTCCACCACCGACCAATGAAAGAGGAGTGCGATCCTTCCTTGGACACGCCGGTTTTTACAGGAGATTCATTAAAGACTTCTCAAAATACTTTAAGCCCTTATCTCATTTACTTGAAAAGGATATTCCTTTTGTGTTTAATGATGAGTGTTTAACAGCTTTTCAAGTTTTGAAGGAGGCGCTTATTACTGCCCCTATCTTGATCACACCGGACTGGACGCAACCGTTTGTACTTATGTGTGATGCAAGTGATGTAGCATTGGGTGTGGTGCTTGGGCAGCTAAGGGAGAAGAAGTTCTGCGCCATTTACTACGCGAGTAAGACTTTCGATTTGGCACAGAAGAATTACACGGTAACTGAAAAGGAGTTTTTGGCTGTTGTGTATGCATTCGATAAGTTTCGTCAGTATTTGGTTGGCATGAAGACGATTGTGTATACGGATCACTCAGCGATTCGTTATTTGATGGAGAAGAAGGAGACAAAGCCTAGGATTATAAGATGGATTCTACTACTGCAGGAGTTTGACTTGGAGATTCGGGATAAGAAAGGAACAGAAAATGTGTTGGCCGATCACTTGTCAAGGTTGGAGACTAGGGAGCATTGTGATAATTCTTTCGAGTATATTGAAGAGATGTTCCCTGATGAGAAGATCATGGCTGTGGCTGTTGAAGGGGCCGAGCGAGCATGTGTGGTTGCAGCGCAAGGTATGGATCCATGGTACGCGGATTATGTTAATTACATTGTCATTGGTGAAATTCCAAGGGATCTCAACCGATATCAACTTGCGAAATTTCGTAGGGATGTTGAGACATTTATATGGTATGATCCGTTTGTTTATAAGATTTGTACAGATTCTATTGTCCGAAGATGTGTACCCGAGATGGAAATGGAAAGTGTGCTGGAGTTCTGCCATGCACAACCGAATGGGGGGAATTTCGGAGCGCAAAAGACTGCAGCTAAGGTACTTCAATCCGCTCTTTATTGGCCTACTTTGTTTAGAGATAGTGAGAGCTATGTGGCGTCTTGCGATAGATGCCAGCGCATGGGTAATATAGGTAGGAGAGATGAGATGCCATTGCAGCCTAGCATAGTCGTGGAGATATTTGATGTATGGGGGATCGATTTTATGGGACCTTTTCCCCCGTCGAATGGGTTTCTCTACATTCTTCTTGCGGTGGATTATGTTTCGAAGTGGGTGGAAGCAATTCCTACTCGTGTTAATGATTCGAAAGTTGTTTTATCTTTCCTAAAGAAACATATTTTTGCCCGTTATGGAGTTCCGAGAGCATTAGTTAGTGATGGAGGTTCCCACTTCGTCAATAAATTTCTGGAGAAGGTGCTTAAGGATTATGGTGTTAGGCATAGGGTTACTACACCCTATCATCCGCAAGCCAATGGGCAGGCGGAGGTCTCCAACCGTCAAATAAAGCAAATTCTGGAGAAAGTGGTAGGAACTAATCGAAAAGATTGGGCTATGAAGCTTGATGATGTGTTATGGGGGTTCCGGACCGCTTACAAGACGGTATTAGATATGTCACCGTATCAAATTGTCTATGGGAAGCCGTGCCACTTACCCGTAGAAATCCAACACAAAGCGTTTTGGGCTTTGCGTCGCTTGAACTTGACCCTTAGGGATGTAAAGGAGTTGAGGCTAACTCACATGAATCAATTGGATGAGTTTAGGAGTCGTGCTTTCAAGAATTCAGAGATTTATAAGGAAAGAATGAAGAGGTGGCATGATTCTAAAATTTCGTACAAGGAGTTCAAGCAAGGAGATGAGGTACTACTTTTTAACTCTCGTTTAAAGCTCTTTGCATGCAAGTTGAAGTCTAAGTGGACGGGACCGTTCATGATTCATCGAGCCTTAGGAGGGGGGAGTTATGAGCTTATTGACAAAGATGGTGACGTTATCGCGGCGAATGGGCATCGATTGAAGCATTATAGGTCGCCGGATGATGCGTGTGTCATTTTTGATGATACCTTGTTCTGATTTGGTACCGTCGTGACTCTACGACGTTAAACATGAGCGCCTGTTGGGGGCTTGCCCTTCCGTTTTATTGCTTTATTTTTTTCATGTGAGTAAGAAATTTTTGTATTTAAGATGCTTACCAATAGGCAATTACATCTCTTTTCAAACTTAGTTTCGACTTACGTTTTTACTAAGTTTGGGGGGGGGTGTGATGTTATTACCTCATTGAAGCATTAAGAGTATAATCTTTTCTTTGTATTGTTTGTTAGGGGAATTGGTTTTTGCGGCCATGTTGAAATTTTAATCGATTTTGATGTGACGATTTTTTACAATTTGCCTAATGTTCAGTGGTTTTTGGTTGTGTTTTTCTTATACGGAGATACTCATGAATGATATTATGTGGAACAATTTCTGAAGTTGTGCTCTAGATTATACCTAATGAGGTTGTGTTGAAGTTTGAAGTATGTAGTGAATGAAGAACACTCAGTTTTGGAAATCAGGAGGTAGGTTCGACCAAGTCTAGCAGTGGTTCGACCAGAGCCAGAGGTCGAACAAAAGCAGAGGAAGTCGAACCGGCGTTGAAAGTTGTCCAGAGAGGAGGTTCGACCAAAGCCATAGTGGTTCGACCTGACCATGACGTCGAACCTATGGTCGAACCTGACATTGAAAGTTGTCCAGAGAGGAGGTTCGACCAAAGCTATAGTGGTTCGACCTGATCATGGGGTCGAACCTAAGGTCGAACCTGTCAGTCGGAAGCACTCTGTTTTCCAGAAGAGAGGTTCGACCAATTCATGAAAGGTTCGACCTGTTTAGCAAGTCGAACCCCTGGTCGAACCAAGAAGATTGTTTGTCCAGAAGAGAGGTTCGACCTCGCCATCCATGGTTCGACCAGTACAGGTGGTCGAACCCGAGGTCGAACCAAGCCAGGTACGCGTTTTAAGTTCGAATTTTCAGAGGGGTTCGATCACTTTTTCGAAACATCAAACCTCGAACCCTCTTCGAACCTCTACACCCTTGCACAAATTCTTCAATTACACTTGATTTCGCACCAATTACACAACATTACACCTTGAATTATCGATTTGGTCGCGGATTTGGGCGGATTTCGTCGCGAGTTAGGGCTGAAATCGCGTTTCTGGGTGTTTTGTGTTTTCGATCGGTTTTTCACCATGGGCAAGTCACAAGGTACGTTTTTTCCAACTTAATTACTCTAGGATTGAAGGTTTAGGTAAGCAATTTGATGTGTAATAGAGAATTGATGTTGAGTATGGTTGAATTTCATGGTGAATGTTGATATTTTGATTGGTTTCATATGAATTCTTGTTTCTTGGATTGTGGTTGATTGATTATTGATAGAACTTGGATTTTTATGTGAATTAATCAAGGATATAGAATATATCATAGAATGAGCATGTTGATTTGGTTGAAATTGATAGAATTAAAGTAGTTTATGGAGGAAAGCATGTTGAATTTTTGATTGAATTACTTGAATTGCTTAATGCATGCTTGTTGGTTCTGTTTTGATGATTAAAGAAGGTATAATTGAAGATGTTTTGAAAATGTTGAATAAGCAAGTGATGTTGAGATGATAGTTTGTATGAATATGCATTGATGCTTGAAGTCTTGAGTAGAGTATGTGATGTGCTAGTACAATACTTGCTTTCTTGTCTTGTTGGTTGGATTGAAGTATTTGTTTTCAGGAAAGGGACAAGTATCAAGCAAAGGGAAAGGAAAAGCAGAGGAGGAAAGATCAAAGAAGAGGCATGACAGGCCTTCAAACTTGGACAAAGTGACAAGAAAACTGAGGCTACAAGACCGTTTGCCTGATAACTTCAAGATTAGGATACAAGGTTGGGATGAGATTAAAGAGAAGTGGGAAGAAGTTTCAGACAAGATAGCTCGCACTCGATACCAAGATGATGAAGCGATGAGGATAATGAGAATAGGGGATGATATATTTTGGATGTTTGATCAAGTAGGGATCCGAAGATTCATGGAGCTGAAGAGGCCGACGTACTTCCATGTTACAGCGGAAGTGGTTTGTTCGTTTGAGATAGAGAAGGACCCGCTTGGATACCCCTATCGGTGTACGTTTCAGCTTGGTGGAGTGAGTAGGAGATGGACGTCTGAGGATTTCAACGAGCTGTTTGAGACACCTTTGGAGATCCCTCGTTTAGAAAGTGCTGCATTCGGTGTAAAGCGATTTTGGAGGGAGATCACGGGGGAGATTCGTGATTACAAGACTAGACAGGCTCGTGCTTCCGCAATAAAGAACCCTGTCTTGAGGTACATGGACCGCATCCTGAGCAACACGTTGTTCGCCCGCTCGGAGGGCAGTGTTGTGTCTAGAGGAGAGTTATATGCCTTGTGGTGTATGTTGCACGGAGTGAAGTTCAACGTTGGAGCCTATTTTATTGCGCAGCTGAATCGATTCAAGACCATTGGTCTTCAAAAGGTGAATATTGGAGGGTTATTGACGATTTTGGCTGAGCATTACAACTTGGACCTCACCGGCATTACACCAGTAGAAGGAGAACCCGATTTGATTATGAGCACGTGCGCGAAGGGAGGGTTTGCCCATTTTAGAAATGGAGATTGGTTTTTCACGAGAGGTGTCAAGCCTTTCGAATTTATATTCCCCTTCGACGTGAGCAACTTGACAACTATTCGGGAAGCAAGGAATAGACTAATGAATTCTCTAGGACACACCGCTTTATCTGTGGCAGCGAAGTCGGGGGGTGATTGGAGAGCGGTAGCACAGATGTGTGCTGAGGGAAGGATGGCTGAGTTACAGCAGATTGTTGATCGAGGAGAGTTCCGTCCACCTCAGCCACAGCAGTCTGAAGAGGAGGATCAGGTAGATGAGCAGCCGGAGATGGAGATTCCGGAAGGAGAGCAGCATGATGCGCCTCAGCATGCTCCAGAACCGCAGCAGCGGCGAGCAGTTCCAGGTACTCGGGAGCAGCTTCGCTTAATTCATGAGCAGCTGATCGCGGTGGTAGCTACACAACAAGAGACGAACAGGCAACTCGCGCTCGCTAACGCCAACTACGCCACGCTGAACGAAAGGTATTCTGCCTTGGATGAGCGTGTTGGTAGAGTGAGTAGTCGAGTTGATATGATGGACAAACACATTACCAGTTTGTGCCGAGCTGTGGAAAATAGAATGGATGAGGATGACGATGATGATGAGGATGATGCTCCTAAGGAGTAGTTTCAGGTTTTCTTTTGGTTTCTCCGATTCATCTTATCTCCCATTCTTCTTTTTATTTTTGCAGATTGGGGTGTGATTCATGTGTGAGTGGAATGTACTTGATATAGTTGATCTTGTATCGTTGCTCTGTATGGGTGTTGATTATGTGCATTCATATGTTTACGTGTTTATTTTCATTTGGAAAGAGCATGAATAATTTGTTAAGTATATGGAATTCATGAGGAATTGATTTTGATTATGTGCTATGAGGAGTATTAGGAATTGATTACCTATGTGAGGATTTGAGCCTTCATCATGATTAATCATGATAGTTTATTTTTGAGAGAATCATTCGTATGAACGTATTCTAGAACTTGGCTTGGAGTCTTGTGTGAAACTTACAATTGATGAAATATTAGGATATGATCTTAGGCCATTTTTGATTAATTGAGTCACTTAGCCAAATTTCACCTTTCCTAATGATCTTATAAATCTTTGGTAGCCCTGTTTGAGCCTTTTAAAAGTTTTTTCTTTGGCAAGCCAGATATACGAGCTTTAATTACCTTATTTGAGCTTTGAAAATACCCTATCCATTGGTAGAGAGAATAAGGTGAATGAGTGTGGAACAAAGGGAAGATGGAATGAGGTTCGGTAAGAAATATGCATGGTTAAATCTTGTTAGGGATAGTGCCTAAAATTGGTACCCCGAATTGCTTATACATGGGGCTTGAAGTTTCTAAGAAACAACCGAACGATGTTCGAGAAGGGTAGTGCCTATAACTGGTACCCGAGCAATTAAAAGAAGAATGATGTTGATGCAAGGAAGAGAAGGAAAATTGATAATTGCAAGTGCAAGAGAAGAATTGGAGGAGAATATGAAGCCGAATGGGAAATCAAGAACCTCCAAGGTAACTCTCTACTAGTGTATTAAGTTACTATGATCAAATTTTCCTACCCTTTCCAAAGAGCCAACATTACAACCTAGAAACAAGTCCTTTGTGATCCTAGTGTTAATCTAATGTAAGTTGATTTCTGAGACCTTTGCCAAGCTTATGGTTACGCGTGAATATGAATTGATATGAGTGTTTATACTAGCCTATAGTGCCTCACGCACGAGTGAATGAGAGTAAAGACTTATCTTGTCAGTGAGATTACTTAGTGCTCCGAATGGTGTGTGATTAGATTGATTTTACATGAGTGACATATTTGATGCAAGTAATTCTTGTTTGATTCAATGAAGTGGCATGTGTAATATGTGTTGTACTTGATCTTGTTGAATTATACACGACTCCTGTGGTTTAAATTGGTTGCCTCGGGACGAGCAACATGTAAGTTTGGGGGTTTGATGAGTGTGTAAATTCACAAGTTTGGCGCTATGTTTTGTGCTAGTTTTGGAGAGTTTTGATGTGGAAATAGGTGGAAAACCTATATATATTGTGAAATAGCATGAATCAGATGTTAGTGGAGCTATTTGAGTGTTTTCTTAGTAAAAACGGAGTGAAAGAGCCAAGAATCGAAGAGACGGAGTCGAAGCCACGCGAACCGCCCAAGAAGTAGGTGGGTTCGACCTGGCTGGAGGAGGGTTCGACCTCTCCAGCAGGTCGAACCAACGTTGCTGGACAATACAGAGAAGGGTTCGACCATGACTCAGTTGGTTCGACCTGGCCATCAGGTCGAACCATGGTCGAACCAGTTTGCAAGAAGGAGGATTCGACCACGATGTTGGGGTTCGACTTGCCCGTTGGTCGAATCGGGAGCAAGAGTTGTCCAGTGCTGGGGTTCGACCTGGGGTTCGACCTGTGGCTCGGGGTTCGACCTGCTTGACGTGGTCGAACCTGTGTGCGAGAACTTACCTTATCCGGATTTTCGAGGCCGAAACGCGTGAGATCACTTAGAAAGCCCATTCCAAGCCCTAGAGACGTGATTACAAGTATAAAAGGAGGCTCATACAGAGAATAAAGAGAGCTTTTGATCGTCAATCGTAGGAGAGACAAGAGTAGAGGTGGTGATCCATTCGGAGGGCTGTGACAGAGGTTCACTGAAGGTTCAAGTAAGAATGATTAATCTAACCATGATTGTTCCTAGATCAATCATGGGCTAGAACCACCTTGGTAGTTCTAGGGTTATGAAAGTTTCATGATGTAATTCGTGTTTCGTGTGTAAAACTCCGTACAACACTACCTGTGGTTTGTTTTATATAAGATTGCATATTTAATCCATACTCATAGTCGTTTTGTGCATCAATGATCGTTGTGTAGAGTCTGAATACATAACATGGTTATTGATTGAGTGCGTTCACTACTGAGCAGGGTTTATTGTTATAATTCTAAGTGAAGGGATTCCGAAGTATTATTAGAACTGTCTTATATGAATATTCATGAATTGAATTGAATTCGGGTTGATGAATAGGATGAAGAGTATAACTTTATAGTACCTAAAAAGGGAGATCAAATCTGGTTAGATTCTAGACGTAGAAGATAATGGATTATGGTAGTACCTAGAAAGGGGGATGAAGCATATCTCTTGCTCCGATGTTATTCACACGTGTCAAGCACATATTTACTTGTGTCTATAGAGTAAACTTGCATGGTCTAGTGATGCGTCCACAAACCACAGGGCAGAGTCGGACACCATCATACGAAAATACGAATTGCTAGTGAAACTGGATGACCCAATGAACTACCTATCATTCTTATTGATCACAACTCACTTCTCTCTACTTTTGCTATTTCTTTTGTTAATTCGATTAGAAGTTACTATCCATTAAACCTTTACAACTACCAACATAGTCTAAAATATACTAGAAGATCACAAAATTGATATTTATTCGTCCCGTGGGTTCGATATTGTAACTTGGTCATCTTCGCGACTACAATTGATATCCTTATACTTGAGGATTAATTTGTGTGTTGAGAAAACCCCTATCAATCCCCACATCCAATACTAATACACCTACCCACTTTACATTAAATATTATATCTTTTCACCCACTATCTATTAAAATACTATACTCCTTAATAAACGTGCAAAAGCAAACGTAAACATTGAAACGGGATGAAGGGAGTATAAATCTTGGTGAAGTCACTTTTTTTCAAATAATAAAGCTGATAGATGTGAAATTATTTTATTAAAATTATATTAAAAAAGGCAAAGACTTGTATACAACCTTCAATTGGTACTCTTATGAATGCAGCAAGATTGTGATCTTCAAAATTGCTTACAATCTACCCTAATCACTTGTTGTTTGATTTGAAAAATTAAAACCAGAATCTAAAGAAACTTGAAGTATGAAGACAAGAATTATAGTGGTTCGATCATGTTGATCTATATCCACTTTCTAAAGGAGAGTAATCACTATATGATGATAACATGGTTACAACTTGGACTTGAAAATCCTAATCTTATATGTGTGCTTATGCTTGTATTGATCTGCACACTTGTATATATATATATATATATATATATATATATATATACTATACATGATCACACCTAACAACCATTTGATCAGTTGTAACTGCCTTCAACCGAACCAGCTTCTTATGCCAATCAACCTTCAAACTAACTGATCTTATAGCTCAACTCCTTAACTGGTTCAAACTGATAAGCAGCACATTGGTTCGACCTGATGCCAAGTCGAATCCTGATCGAACCACAGCACAAGAAACTTTCTGTTTTCATTTCATAATTGATTCGACCACAACTTCTGATCGAATCAAGGTCGAATCAGCATTCTGTTATAACTGCTCATCGATTCGACCACGACACTAATAGTTCGACCACACTTGGTCGAACCTTGATCGAATCATTACCATGTTCTGAAGTATTATTGATTCGACCACGCCACTCATGGTTCGACCCTATCTTCCAGTCGAACCTTGGTCGAATCACTCCAAAACATCCATGCAAGCTTGTATATGCATGGTCTATTCCTCACAAATCTCCACCTTAGACCATGCATCATCACAAGTGATAACATACTCTCCACCTTGCTGCAATTACAGGCTGCAGCTCACCTTTCTTCCTCCAATTTTAGGAAATACCAATAAGACTCTTACACAATTTAAATTTTTGAATAGGTAGAGCCTTAGTAAACATATCAGCTGGATTCTCAGCTGTCTTAATCTTCTTGACAGCAACTAGCTTTTCCTCTATCATATCTCTTATGAAATAGAGTCTCACATCAATGTGTTTAGTCCTTTCATGATAACCTTGATGCTTTGAGAGATGTACAACACTTTGGTTATCACAAAATACTTCAATAGTGTCTTGCTGAACACCAAACTCTCTCAGAATTCCAACTAACCAAACACCCTCCTTGATTGCTTCTGTGAGAGCAACAAATTCTGCCTCTGTGGTAGAAAGTGCTACAATGTGTTGATGTGTAGCCTTCCAACTTATTGCTGTACCAAATAAGTTGAACACATAACCTGTCATGGACTTTCTTGTATCAAGATTAGCTGCATAATCTGCATTAACATAACCAACAACAGCCTCATTCCAAACATCTTGTTTCTGGAACTTCAATCCAACTGACATAGTTCCTCTAACATACCTTAATGCCCACTTTACTGCATCCCAATGAACTAGACCAGGATCACTCATAAACCTACTAATCACACTCATCACATAGGCTAAGTCTGGTCTACAGCATACCATAGCATACATCAGACTACCTACTGCACTTGCATATGGTATTTTACTCATTTCAAACCTTTCTTTATCTGTTTGAGGTCCTTGCAGTAATGACAGACTCATCCCTTGCTTAACTGGTACTGATGTACTCTTACAAAGATTCATATTATATCTCTTTAGTACTTTATCCAGGTATGACTCTTGAAATAACCTCAACAGTCCAGCTGACCTGTTCCTTTCTATCTGCATTCCAAGTATCATCCTTGCCTCACCAAGATCTTTCATGTCAAACTCCTTCCTTAAAGTATCCTTAACTGAATTGATTCTTACCATATCTCTGCAAGCTATCAATATATCATCTACATAGAGTAGTAGATAAGTGTAGCTTCCCTTATCACACCTTATGTATACACAGCTATCATACATGCTTCTGACAAAACCATTAGAAGTAATGTACTCATCAAACCTGAGATACCATTGTCTTGGACTTTGCTTAAGACCATATAATGACTTAAGTAATAAACAAGCCTTAGAGTCTGCTCCTTGTAGACTAATACCTTCAGGAATCTTCATGTAAATCTTTTCATCTAAATTTCCATGCAAGAAAGCTATTGTTACATCCATCTGATGCAATTCCAAATCCAACTGAGTAACTAATGACAGCAATATCCTTATTGAGCAGTGTTTAACTACTGTGAAAAATTTTTATTATAATCCACACCTTCTTGCTGTGAAAACCCTCTTGTTACAAGCCTTACTTTATACCTTATTCCTCCTTCCTTGCTTGTAACTGGTTTCTTCTTATATATCCACTTACAACCTACAAGTTTCTTGTTAGTAGGCCTGTCAACAATCATCCAAGTATTGTTCCTTTTTAAGGATTGCAACTCTTCTTCCATAGCATCCAACCAATGCACACTCTCCTTACTTGAAACTGCTTCTGAGTATGTCCTAGGTTCATAGACATCAACATCTGATGCTACATATAATGCATATGATACAGTGTCTGCCTCTATGTATCTTATAGGTGTTTTGATCTGCCTTCTTAATCTGTCCCTAACTAATTGATAGCTACTTAGAGTTCTTCTTTCATTTGTACCAGCTGAGTCAGACCTTTCCTCAGCAGTAACTTCCTCATGTACATTATCATTTCTTTGATCTTGACAGTGCTGTACTACTATCTTGTCATCATGCTCCACCTCAAACTCACACTTATCAGTAGTTATAACCTTATCAGATCCTCTCTCCAACAAAGGCATCCTTTCTTCATTGAATGTAACATCTCTACTAACTATAAACTTGTTATTCTCATAACACCATAGTCTGTATCCTTTTACCTCTTTAGGATAGCCAACTAGCACACACTTAACTGCTCTAGGATCTAACTTGTCTTGTTTCTGATGTGAATACACCAGACAACCAATAACCTTCAGATGACTGTAATCTGGTACCCTTCCAGACCATACTTCTTCAGGTGGTTTAAACTTGAGTGCTGTGCATGGTGACAAATTTATCAGATAAGCTGCAGTAGATACTAGCTCACCCCAGAAACCTTTTGAGAAATCTCCACTACTCATCATACACCTAACTCTTGCAAGAAGTGTCTGATTCATTCTCTCAGCCACTCCATTTTGCTGCTGTTCTGTGCCTCTTAATACTCTTCTCTTGACAAAACTTATTGAATTCATGTGACACAAATTCAAGACCATTGTCTGTTCTTAAACACTTGACCTTGTTTCCAGTTTGTAATTCTACTTCTGTCAACCATACTTTAAAAACTGATAGTGCTTCATCCTTGGTTTTCAGAATTTTAATCCATACCTTTCTTGAATAATCATCAATGAATGAAATGAAGTATTTTCCACCTCCTATTGTCGAAGTCTTGGACGGCCCCCAAAGATCTGAATGAACATATTCTAACCTAGCTTTGGTATTATGTTCAGCTGCACCAAAATGCAATCTCTTTGCCTTTCCTAATATACAAGCTTCACATTGATCCAACTTACAGGTTGAGCTGATCTCAAGAATCTTCTGCCTTGCAAGTTCTTGCAAACCTCTTTCACTTATGTGACCAAGCCTTCCATGCCAAACTTTAACACTACTATCATCCTTAGTTGCATTAATCTGTCCAACCATCACAGAACCATCTAAGAAGTACAGATCAGACTTCTTAAAACCTTTAACAAATACTGACTTTCCTTTTATGATAGTAAGTGTTTCTCCCTTTAAATGGCACTCATAACCTTGAGAAACTAACATTCCAAGGGATATTAGATTTCTTCTCAAACTTGGTACATATCTGACACTTGTTAACAACCTGATTTTCCCATCAAACATTTTAAGTTTGACAGAACCTATACCTTCAATCTTACAGGTGTGATCATCACCTAGCATGACTGATCCTTCATCATGTGATCTTAATTCAGTAAACCAATCCTTTCTGGAAGTCATGTGAAATGTGCATCCTGAATCCAAGACCCACTCTTCTGATACTGAATTTGAACACACAGTCATTGCTTCAATGAAATTAGACTCTGTAGCAACTTGATTTGTTGTTACCTGATTTGCATGAGGCCTCTTATTTCCTCCCTTTTCAGCTATCTTCTTTGCTACCATTGCTTTCCATTTGAAACATTGCTTCTTGTAATGTCCAGGCTTATTGCAATGGAAGCAATTCTTGTTTTCTTCTTCATCTGCTGGTGCATTATAGTTCTTCTCTGGCTTCCTTTTATCAACATTGCTTTTATTAGGCTTGTTGTTCTTGCTCCACTGGTTCTGTTTCTTCACTGTCAATCCTTCTGCACTAGCTTGTTGTTCTGGATTCTTGTGAAGTACCTTTGCCTTAACTGCCAATAACACTTGCTCTAGGGAGATTGATTCAGCATTAGCAAACAACAAAGTATCTCTCAAACCTTCAAAAGATTTTGGAAGTGCTGACATGAGAATGACAGCCTTGTCTTCAGTTGACAGAGCCACATCTATGTTTTCTAAGTCATCAATGATCTTGTTAAATTCATCTAACTGACCAATTATAGACTTATCTTCTGATACCTTGAAGGAGTACAACTTCTGCTTCATGTACAATCGGTTGGCTAAACTTTTAACTATGTACAACTCCTCCAGTTTCTTCCAAACTCCTCTTGCAGTAACTTATTTTGAAATCTCCCTTAGGGCCTTATCTCCAAGACACAAGATGAGCGCACTTCTGGCCTTGGTTTGTTGATCTTGATCTGCTACAAGAACCGCAGCATCAACTCTTGCTATCTGACCTTCAGGCAATGGTTTAATGGCATCTGATAAACCTTGTTGAACCAAAATGGCCTCCATCTTCATCCTCCACAGACTGAAGTCTGCATTCTCTGAAAACTTCTCAATATCAAACTTAGTAGTCACCATCTGATCTTCTTCTCCACTGATCTTCTTCCTTCTTCTTGGCTTCCCACAGACTGCGCCAATTCTTATGAATGCAACAAGATTGTGATCTTTAAAATTGCTTACAATCTACCCTAATCACTTGTTGTTTGATTTGAAAAATTAAAACCAGAATCTAAAGAAACTTGAAGTAGGAAGACAAGAATTATAGTGGTTCGATCATGTTGATCTACATCCACTTTCTAAAGGAGAGCAATCACTATATGATGATAACATGGTTACAACTTGGACTTGAAAATCCTAATCTTATATGTGTGCTTATGCTTGTATTGATCTGCACACTTGTATATATATATATATATATATACTATACATAATCACACCTAACAACCATTTGATCAGTTGTAACTGCCTTCAACCGAACCAGCTTCTTATGCCAATCAACCTTCAAACTAACTGATCTTATAGCTCAACTCCTTAACTGATTCAAACTGACAAGCAGCACATTGGTTCGACCTGATGCCAAGTCGAATCCTGATCGAACCACAGCACAAGAAACTTTCTGTTTTCATTTCATAATTGATTCGACCACGACACTTTTGATTCGACCACAACTTCTGATCGAATCAAGGTCGAATCAGCATTCTGTTATAACTGCTCATCGATTCGACCACGGCACTAATGGTTCGACCACACTTTCTGGTCGAACCTTGGTCGAATCATTACCATGTTCTGAAGTATTATTGATTCGACCACGCCACTCATGGTTCGACCCTATCTTCTAGTCGAACCTTGGTCGAATCACTCCAAAACATCCATACAAGCTTGTATATGCATGGTCTATTCTTAACAGGTACAACCTCCTTCTTTCACCTTCAGTGTGTGTTTTTTTTTTTTTAATAGTTGCGGTACGTTACTGTTTTTTTAAGGGATATAATTGTAATTTTACCCTTGTGCTTTAGGGTATAATTATTCCCTAGGGTTTAGGGTATAATTATAATTTTACTTTTGTGGTTTAGGGTATAATTATCCCCTAGGGTTTAGGGTATAATTGTAATTTTACCCTTGTGGTTTAGGGTATAATTATCCCCTAAGGTTTAGGGTTGGGTTTAGGATATAATAGTCATTTAAATAAAATAAATTTAAAAATAAAATAAAAAACAACATTAATAAAAGAGAAGTAATTAATTAAGAAAGGTAGAGACCAAGATTGTACTAATTCAACTGTACAACCGGTTGCACCATAATCCCTTTAAAAAAAGAGCGGATTTGATAAATTTAAATTAGAGTGAACAATTATCACATTTCCTCCTTACAAAAAAAACATAAAATAAAAAATGTTAGTGAGACATCCATTATTAGAAGAGAGGGAAGCATCATTTTGTGCTCATGGTACTCAAATTTGCCATCGTTTTCATTATTAGCATTTAGCCGACACATGAAATGCAATCACATGTTCAATTACTTCTACCTAAAAATGTTATGAATCTCACATGTCCGCCATAGCTGTAAGATACCTTTCGTGACCAATCTGTCGAAATATTTAGTAAAGATTTGCAAAATCTCTGTGCAAAACAGAGGGGGTTTCGCCCTTGGGAATTGGGATTCTACTCATTGACCTTCGTCTAACACATGCTCACTCTCTGTATTTCTCCATATACAAATTTATACTCTCACTCTTAACTTATTGGGAATCATTTCCCTGCGCCCTATTGCTGTTTGTCCAATCAAAATGAGAGTCTAGAGAGAGTAGGGTAGATTTCTAGAGAGAGAGAGTGAAGGAGGGCCCTGCTCGATCTTTAATAAGGCCTGGGTGTTGGTGTTTTTGATGATCTCAGTCTCGTTTTTACTCCTACGTGAAGAATCTTGATCTGGGCTTATGCAAAAATGTCAACTTTACAGCATCCTAATGTAGTTGGTGGCGCCGGCGAAGTTGCCTCCGTGGTTGGGGGCGGTGGGCCAACCTCCCACGGGGCAAATGAGATAGTAGAAAGCAAGAAAGATAAGGATGAGAGGAGGGAATCGAATTTTACAGAGTGTTCGGTGGAGATGGTGGATCTGGAATCTGGGTTGGATGAAAGCAGGAAGATGCATTTGGGTGCAAGTGTGAGGGATTGTAGGATTTGTCATCTGAGTATGGATGCAACCAATCAGGAGAGTGGGGCCCCCATCGAATTGGGATGTTCTTGTAAAGATGACTTGGCTGCTGCTCACAAACAATGTGCTGAGGCTTGGTTCAAGATTAAGGGAAACAAGTATGTTTTGTTCTCTCTAATTAACTTGAAACTATTTGAAGTCTCATTTTTTCTTTTTTCATACTTCTAATTTTTTTTTGAATGTCAGCAAGAATTTGGTGAAATGCTTGTTTCAGTTTCTGGGTTGCATATTACATTATCAGGATTTAAGAATATTTATACCCCTGTATAAACTAGAGAAAAAGGGTGGATAGCAGATGTATATAATCAGTAAATATTTTTTTCTTTCTTTTCTTTGATGGTACATTGGTAAACTGGTTTTTAAGTAATGAGGTGGATAATAGCTAAAGTAAAGAATATTTTGATGTGGCCATAGTAGGAACATAAAGGAGAAATCCTGTATCAATATTAAATGAAGATAATTTATAATAGAGAAAATATGAAAAGCACTACACAAAAGGGGGGATGGGGAATTTCTAAGCATCTTTAATATTCGAGGGATAAGTGTTATTACTTGAAATTCTTGTCATTTCTGTGCAAATCTAGCTGCAATCAGTTTTTAACGTTGACCAAATGCCTAATGTTTGGTTCAATTTATGAAACTGGCTCTTTCTGGTTCCTAGTATCAGATTTCAGAATAAAAAACAGTTAACTATTTGTTCAAATCTGTGCATGATTTTATCTAATGCATTCCTCAAAATTACTGGGGGCCTCCACTTTTCCATTTTGAGGTATTGCTGAAGGAAAGAATATCCTTTGGTGCAACTATTTATCAATCCATCATGTCTGCCATAGGTGCAAGAGGATTCTTTGTCCTAGCTGACCCCTCCATTTATATGATGCTATTGATAGATTTTGAAATAGTATCAACAATTGCTAAACACGTTATAATCCTTGGATTTTAACCTAATTAGTGCTTCGTTGACTGGATGAACATTGAGGAGCATCCCAATCTTGTCTTGTGAATTTATATGCAAGCATTCTGTAATTATGTTGTTGTTCCACGTCCTTTTTTATCCAAGGCTATGAGCTTATTAGTTGCTTTTATAAAATGCTTTAATAGTTTTTCATTGATTATCAGTAGGCAGATGTCATAACATCATTGTACTTGCACTAGAAATGTTGGTCTCATATACACATCTTGAAGGTTTTCATTTTTCCACTTTGTTAACCATTGTAGATCAGGCATCTGGCGAATTCACATTTGGTCATTCAGATGGTTATGACTTCATCCCTTTGGATGATTGAAGACTAATCAAATCAATATAGTAAGCCTTAAAATCTTAATGTCGTATAGGGACATTTATTCACCAAGAGATCAACCTCATAGTTAATCCTCTAAAGGTCTAGGTACCATTTTACCGGGTTTTGAACACAGTGTTGCTAAAAACTGAGAGAAACAGAAACATAAAACCAATTCATTTGAGGAATGTAGAGTAGAGCTTAGACAGGATTTTAACAACACAAGACTTTTGTTTGGCCTATCCTGACAATTTTTAACAATGGATGGACGCTACGTTGATACACCAATTCATTCATGATTCTCAATATTACTTGTAAACAAAAATCAATCCTGAAGGTTCTTATTATCCAGGAAGATTCAACAGAGCATCTTGTTGTCGATTCATCTTTAATCTTCATTTTAAATATTTGGGTGAGAGATATAAATCAGGATTCCCAAGGTAGGTTTTGAATGGTCCTACATGGCGGTGGCTAAGAAAACATCTAGTCATGTCATACACTATATACATATGCTTACTATCTTGCGCGTACCATCATTTAAACATTTTCAAGGGTCTTCAATTTTCAGCAGTAGATGTTTCTTACCTGAAGAAGCATGGTCATAAATTGAGTTGTATTAGATAGGACTATAGTTTCTCTTATAATAACTTTCTACCAAACATGGACGTCGGCTTGAGACAAGCCATATGATTAGCAATGAGGAAGTTGATAATCCATTAACTATGTACTCTCAGTTTAGTACAACGTCCAAGTTTGTACAAGTAAATCTTACAACTGCTTTTTAGGTGATAGCCACGTTGAGGACGTTGGCAATTTGGTATTGGACTTCTAGAGCAGTGGCGTAATGCCTGAAAAGCGTATGAAGTTCACCTAAATTAATATAGTGCTGAATGCACTCAAGTTATGAGGAGGAACATTATTAATGATTCGTATAGTCCACGGAATAGATATGTTTTCCTGTGTATCATGTCAACTTTTCTGCATGAAAATCTGATCTATTATAGTCACTAACACGAGTTCTTACGTATCAGAAACATAGTGCTAAAATCTAATCGTACATTGAAGTCTTCAAGATCCACACATGACATGCATGTTCCAATTTTTCTCATGCTAGTATTGGTTAAGTTCCTAACACGTTTCTTATCGCAGAACCTGTGAGATTTGTGGATCAATAGCTCAAAATGTTGCTGGTATAAACGAAGCAGAGATGATAGAGCAGTGGAACGAAACTAACGACGGTGTGGACACGGCCATGGCACACGCACCCCACTCTCACTCTCGGAATTTCTGGCATGGTCATCGATTGCTTAATCTTTTGTTAGCTTGTATGGTGTTTGCATTCGTCATCTCCTGGCTTTTTCACTTCAATGTACCCTCGTGAGATCACCACTCGTAAAATAAAACATGTCTCCATCGGCACTTGTATGATTGCTTAGGTTGTTTATATTAGTGATCCAGAAGACTTGTATTTCATCCTACATACTTGCTGAAGCCCTCTTCCTTGTATGCATTATTACTTTCTTGCAATCTGCAATTTGGTTTCTTTTTGCTTTCTGTGGATTGCTTACATTTGTGTGAATATTACAGGGAGTTTTGTTCCGAGAGTAAGTGGGTATTTTCAATTTAATTTGTTAAATAAAAATATGTAAATTTTGTGAACAGTATAAGTAAAGACAAAGTCTTTTGTGAGACGCTATCTCCATGAGACGGTTTGTGAGACGTGTTAAAGTATGTCGATTATTTAAATAAAGTATGTTAAATGGTTGTTAATGTATGTTTTTTAAAGTATGTTGGATTATGTATTAAAGTATGATGTTAGTGTGTTATAATTTGATTTATTATCTACATACTTTAACCACAAATAAGCACACTTTAACCACAAATAAGCATACTTTAGTGATGGGTTGACCCGTCTCACATCCGTCTCACCAATAACCAGTCTCACAAGAGACCAACTCATAAGTAAATAGCAAAAAACGAGATATTCTCTTAATGAGATAAGTTTAGAGATCTCCAAGAGATTATGTATAATTTGAAGAGGATTTTAGTTAATATAAAGAATTTTTATAATTTAGAGTGATGTATTTTTATTTTTTATTCACCTCCAATAATTTTTTTATATTTTTTCTCTTTACAATACTTATTTATTACATTTGTTTTTTCCCCATATTTTTAGAGTATAAAATCAAAGTGAAAGAACTAATATTAAATAATAAATAATCAATTGAAAATATCAAGAAATTAAAGTGTTGGAAGTGGTAAAAATTTCATTCATTAAATTTTAAAGAGTTGGTCCGATTTTTTTCAAATTTAAAGAGGCTAAATCATTATGTAAAATAAATTGTTGTTTTAAAGAGGCTATTGGAAATATATTTATGTTTATGACTCCTTAAATTTTAATTTGTTATTCAGAGAGCTTTTGGAGTTCTCTATAGATGCTCCATTTAATATGTTGAATAGAACTGGGCCCATCACTTGGGCTAATAAGACAAGCCGAATAAATTAGGGCAACAGAGTCGAGCATGGCTAGCAATAGTACGAAGTTCAGCCTGACATGACAAGTTGAGCCCAAAGTCAAGAAGAGCCGACTCCCTTGCAGATTGGCCGTGGAATCACCAAGCTCTCTGCTTACTCACAATCGGTCATCAGAATGACAGACCGATTTGAGCTCTTCCCTGAGATCCGACGTTCCTCAAAGAGATCGTTTGATTAAATATGGTCAACACCAATATACATACTCCTTTCGTCCCGATAATTAAAATTAGAGTGTATATTGGGTGCACCCATATGTGTATGACTTTTTATTCTATTTTCTCTACATGTTATTCTATTTTGTATACGTGTTTTGTAATAATTGTATACTTTTTTCACACTAAGTTTTTCATTAAAAAAACTAACTCCATACGTATATAACTTTTTATTCAATAGTGTATATATATTTTTTCTAATAATTGTATATTTTTTACACTCAATTTTCATTAAAAAAATTAACAATTAAATTATATATATTTTTGCTCATAATTATATATGTTTTTGTTTATATTTGTATATGGGTGCACCCTATCTTAGGGTGCACTCGGGTGCACACTTTAATTAGCCTTAAAATTATTAATACGAGGATAAAAAAATGAGTATTTTAAATAATTTAATAAAAAAATTATGTAAAATTTTTGAAATATGTATTAAAAATGAGTATTATTGAAATGCATTTTTTTTTCTATTTAAAAAATTTAATATATATAAATGTTAGACGAATAAAAAAAAGTGTGTAAAGTAATTAACAGGACGGGTAGCAGCATTTACTCCTATACTAGTAGTACTTGGTTTGATTAAACAGTAGCCGCATTAATCCTCAATACAAACAGATTATATACCATATATGTGAAAATTAAAATTTTAAATAAAAATAATGTATTCATAATACATACACGTAGAAACATAAAAATTAAAATTAACAAAAAGCCTCTTGGTCGCCTCATTAATGACAACTTTTCTTTTGACTTTTTAAGTTGGTAACATAATTTTGATATTTGTAGTTTGTACAACCATCGGTTGGAGACAACTGTTTTATTTAGAAAATTGTTGGTTGTTATCTAATCTACTTCGATCCTTGCATGGCGTCTAAATTGGTAACGAGAAAAGCAACGAGTCAATCTTTGCACAGCCTGCTGGGTGTCACTAGCTAGTTGCTTATGTCTATTTTATTTAATAAACTTTTATCCACTTATAAATACTAGTACCAATTTTACCGGTTCGGATTCCCTGTGTCATTTGGTACATCATCTCCTGTGCCAAACCGTTAGATAGGCGACATGTAGGAGAGAGAAACTATACCCTAAACCTTAAACCCTAGAAGCAATGGTTGGATTTATTTCCACCTCTTATGTGTCAATCACTCAACGTGTGGCACAGAAGATGATGCACCAAAATGACGCAAAAGATTCGGTGTGCAATTTTACTCCTTCCATCACATATTTATCGGCATCACACGGAGGAAATACTATTTTAAACGTCTGTCACTCAAGATAGCTATCATAATAGATTAAACTTATTAAAATGGTCCTCCGCAAAAGTAACCCCCAATTCAAACCCTCCAAAAAATGAGTTATGGTGGATTGTGTTGGGTTTATAGGCACAACGGAGAGTCGGACCCACTCAATTTAATAGCATGATATTATTCATTTTTGGCCACCCACAGGTCGCACAATTTTGCTCGTTGAGCTCACACCCAAAAGGCCTCATACTAGGGAGAGTACTCCACACGTATAATCACATCGTCATCCCCACTTCTAACCGATGTGAGATTTTGATTGACACCCAACCAATATCGGGTTTACCAGCACCATCCCTCCAACCCACTACCAACATACATACCCTTTAATTCAACATTCACAAGTATTTAAATATATCCCCTTCGTTTGTCAAAAAAATATACATTTCGATATTTTGGGCTTCCGTACCAAATATTCACATTTCCTTTTTTAAATACATGGGACTCACATATATCATTAATACAATTAATATATGAGTCTTACACATCTCACTAATACAATTATTCACTACACATTAAATAATAATACTCACAAATTCATGTAAAAAATAAATGTATACCGTGCCGACCCACTAATGACCTGCATCGCGAGTGGTCCACCCTATCCGAGCTCACTAAAAGTGGGTTGTGGTGGGCTGAGCTAAACCACCTCACCAACCCATTATAACATGCTTATGTAAATTAATAATACTCATTTTACATGAAAAAAATATTACCTTATAAGTAGGACGAGTAATTATTTTAGGATTCCATTAGTTTTTGTTAGCTGTTAGCCTGGCTGGCTAATTTTCATTTACTTTGTGTCATGATCACATATTTGTATATATGGTATGGTACCTTATTTTTTGCAAGACTTGATTGGATTAACAAGGAAAGGAGATCAAGTTTGATTGAGATCCTATTGAAGAAATTGATATAGTTTAATCAGGAAGTTTTGAAAAAGATTGGAGATTGATTTGATCTATATGATTGACAAAGCCATGCACATAGATTCTATAAAAGGGATGAGTAATGAGATTTGAAGTAGACATCTCGGAGAAAAAAATCTCTGAGTATTGTGTTCTGGTTGGATATTTATTTTGTTGTTCTTTTCACCATTTTCGGTTGGAAAAGAACTTTTGTTTACTTGGTCCAACTTGTGATTGATGTTATTGATCAAGAGGGATTCTTGATCTTAAGTCCTAGGGATAGACCAAAACTAGAGTTAGATTCAAATGTGAAAAGTAGCTGTGATAGGTTTGTCTAGTTATTGTCAAGAGCGTATTATTTTTCTAATGGATAGTTTTGAGGGAATGACGAAGTCTTCCCGTTTCAATTCTTTGATGTTTTATAACAAGTTTCTTCTTATTTGTGTATAGAACATCGGATTTAAGAATTACATTTGGCATCAGAGCAGGTTGTCTTATTTTATTCCTATTTTTTCTTTCGTTTAGCACGAGTTCTCGTGACACTAGCTTTTTTGTGCGTCCTCCCTTCTTAGATGGATCAAATTATCCTTATTAAAAATCCATGATGATAATTTTTTTTAAATCTATTGGTGATGGAGAAGTTTGGAAGGCTGTTGAGGAATGATGGACTCATCCTTTCACAGTTGAGACAAATGGAACCAAAAAACTCAAAACTGAAGGATGGACCGATGAAGAGAGGAAATGAGCAGTTTCCAACAACAAGGCTCTATATGATATTCTATCATCATTAGATGTTCAACGTCATTCTTTAGTCTCCAAATGTAGTGAAGTCAAGGAGGCATGGAAGATTCTGAAACTTCAATATGAAGGTACAGATTCTGTTAGAAATTTAAAGATCCAACGACTGATAGTTGAATACGATGGAATGATGATGAAAGATAATGAGAATATTGATGCTTATTACTCTCGATTCTCATCTATCATTAATCAACTTCATCTTTTGGGAGAAAGTATTACTGAAGAAAAGCAGATCCAGAAATTCATGAGGACCTTACCTCACAAATTCAGCGAGAAAGTCACTACTTTGGAGACATTCAGCAAAATCATGAAGTTTAGTCTTGATGAACTTATAGGTGATCTGAGAACCTTCGAAATGAATAAGAATTTCGATCATCCTATCTCCAAAGAAAGGTCTGTGGCATTCAATGTTGAGGAGAACATCAAAGATGAAGGGTCCTCAGAACTTTTAGTTGTTGACTTTGAAAAATACATGAGTCTTCTCACTAAGAATTATGGGAGGATGATGAGGAGATTCAAAGAAAGATCACCAAATCAAAAGAGAAATGTTGATCGCAGACCTGGAGGAGAAAAGAATAAACAGGTCTCCTCTAAATCAAGGATTGATAAAGATCAGTGTTGTGAATGCAGGGGAATAGGACACTATCAATATGAGTGTCCTACATACTTAAGGAGAACAAAGGCGCCCAAATCAACCTGGAGTGAATCTGAATCTGAAGACGAAGAGAATCTTGATCAACAAATAACCTAGCACTTGTAAGTTCTCTTTCATGTCTTACTGCTACTGAAATATAAATCGATGGTCTTACTGATTACTCTGATTCTGAGAATGAAGATTCTTCTACTTTTGAAGACATGAGGTCAATGTACCAGCTTATGAATGATAAATATTCAGAAGCTGAAATTGGAAGATCAAGTAAGTGTTCTTAAAAAGGAACTTAAGATCTCTGAAGACAAATTACTTGCTAGTCAGGTACTTTTGGACTCAGCTCCTTATAAGAATAAACTTGAAAATCAGTCTGTTGAGTATTATCTTGCATCATTGAATCTCCCAAGATGGAGCTATCCATCTCTCTACAAGATAGAGACTCCAAGATAAAAACTCTCAAAGAATACCTGGAGAGAATCATGAAGCAACATCAACTGATGATGACTTTTATAAAAAACAAGATGAAAAGATAGAAAAGATCAGAGTGAACTTGAAAGATTGAATAAATCTATTCATCGCTTGAATACTGAAAAGACGAAGTTAGATGAAGTCATTAGAGCAAGCAATGGGTATGGAAAAAAGGGCATTGGGTATGAATCTGAAGAAGATCTTGGTAAAGAGATTGTGTTTGTTCGTGCTTCAACAAATTATCAGATTCCTGTAGGTAAAAAGGAACAATCTCCCACATGGGTTGCATCATCTACCTCTAATAAGGCAGTTATGTCGTCTCAACTTAATGTTCCGTTCGTTCAAAAGGAATCTTGTTAATTTCCTTCCAAGAAGATCTTCACTAAATTTGATCCTAATGTCAAGAAACATTGGATTCCATCTACTTCAGTGAGCATCTCAAAATCCAGTCATGTTTCAAGAACTGCTCCAGTATGTCATTATTACAACATAAAAGGTCACATCAGACCAAAATGTTACAAGATACAGTATGATATTGCTACTGGTAAAGTTGTGAAATGGAATCCTTTTGGAATACCAGTGGTTGAAGCATGTATGTCCTCACATTTAGGGTTACAAAGCAGAGATTTTAATAATTGGTACTTTGATAGTGGTTGTTCTAGACACATGACAGGAATGAGGTCAAATTTGAAAAATGTCAAGCAAGTAAAGGGAAGTAGTGTCACCTTTTGTGACGGTAAGAACAATAAGGTGATAGGTGTTGGCACCTTGGATGTACCAGGACTCCCTGAGCTAAATGATGCTCTACTAGTTGAAGAGATGAAAGCCAATTTAATCAGTATCAGTCAACTGTATGATCAGAATCTTTATGCCAGGTTCACAAAATACTCGTGTTCTATTTTTGATCAAAATGATAAATGTGTTCTTGCAGGTACTAGATCATCTGATAATTGTTATCTACTGAATGTCAATAAAGCCCTACAATGCAGGAACAATGATCTAGATATGTGGCATCAAAAATTGGGACATATATCTTTTGGAAATCTAATTTCTCTCTCTCAAAAGAAACTTATGAGAGGAATACCTAAGCTTAAGTTGAAAGACCAACATATGTGCGAACATTTCAAACTGGGCAAACAGATAAGAAAATCTCATTCTTCAAATTCTGATATTCACCCATGTCATATTCTGGATTTATTACACATGGACCTAATGGGACCACGTCAAGTTGCAAGTGTTAGTGGTAAGAAATATGTTTTTGTCTGTGCTGATGATTACTCAAGATATACGTGGGTAAATTTCTTAAAAGAAAATCTGATGCTTTTGGTGTCTTTAAGAATTTGTGTGTGCAGATTGAAAAAGAAAAAGGCATTCCAGTGAAAAGAATCAGATCAGATCATGGAAAAGAATTCGAGGATCAGATGTTTCATGAGTTTTGTGACACAAATGGAATATTCCATGAGTACTCATCTCCTAAGACTCCTCAACAAAATGGTGTTGTTGAAAAAAAAATTGGACTCTTCAGGAAATGACTCGTGTAATGTTTATCTCCAAGGGAATACCTTTAAAATGGTGGGTGGAAGCTATGAACACGGCATGCTACCTTGGTAATCGAGTTCATATTCGCCATGAATTGGGTAAGACACCATATCAGCTCTGGAAAGGTAAAATACCTAATTTAAAACATCTTCATATTTTTGGATGCAAATATTATGTTTTAAATGACAGAGAAGGACGTGGCAAACTAGACAATAAAAGCATGATAGGGTGCTTCTTGGGATATTCTATAAACAGTCGTGCATACAGAGTTCTGATTGTCAGAACACAGTATGCTATTGAATCATTTAATATTGATTTTGATGATACAGAATCAATGGTCAATACTGTTCCTTCTGAAGTAGTGTCCCTTCTTGAAAAATAAAAAGAAGTTCAAACTCTACAAACTGAGGAGTCTGAAGAAGAAAGTGAGAATGACTCAAGTCCCAGAATGAGAGATCCACCCCTAAAGATCTAAAAGGATCATCCTTCGGATTTAATTATTAGAGATCCTAAATCAAGAATCAGCACAAGAAATGCTCCTAGAAAAGACTACTGGAAGATGGTTAATGTCTCTCTGTTCTCATGCTTTGTTTCCAAGTTGGAGTCCAAAAATGTGAAAGAAGCCTTAAATGATCCAAATTGGATACTTGCCATGCAAGAAGAGCTCGAACAATTTGTTCGAAATGATGTTTAGGAACTTGTTCTAAGACTTGTAGAACACAATGTCATTGGGACAAAGAAGATCTTCAAGATTAAAACAGATGAGCATGGAATCATCACTAGAAATAAGGCCAGATTAGTTGCTAAAGGATACACTCAAGTTGAAGGGATAGACTTTGATGAAACCTTTGCCCCAGTTGCCAGACTAGAGTCTGTCAGATTACTTTTAGTTGTGGCATGTCATCATGGGTTCACAGTTTATCAGATGGATGTGAAAAGTGCATTCCTAAATTGTGTTTTGAAGGAAACAACTTATGTTTCTCAGCCAAAAGGGTTCAGTGATCCAGAGTTTCCAGATCATGTGTTCAAACTAAAAAAGGCTCTGTATGGGTTGAAACAAGCACCTAGGGCTTAGTATGAAAGGCTAACATGCTTTCTTCTTGCTAAGGGATATGATCGAGGGGGAGCAGATAGAACACTGTTCTTTCAGAAGACAGTCAAATAAATCATGATAGTTCAGATCTATGTAGATGATATAGTTTTTGGTTCCACTTCTGAGAAGAAGGTCAAAGAGTTTGTAGGTCTTATGACCTCAGAATTTGAAATGAGCATGGTAGGTGAACTATCTTACTTTCTTGGCTTACAAGTCAATCAATCTAAAGAAGGCTTGTTCATAAATCAAACCAAATATGCAAAGAATCTTGTAACAAAGTTTGGTTTGGATAAAGCCAAAAATTCTAAAGTACCACTTGATCTTAGAGAATCTCTCTCTCAAGATCGAGAAGGAATACCAGTTGATGATACACTATACAGAAGTATGATAGGTAGTTTACTTTATTTAACTGCTAGTCGTCCTGATATCTCGTTTAGTGTTTGTTTACGTGTCAGGTACCAAAGTTCACCCAAAGAGTCTCATTTGAAAACTGTAAAGAGAATCATAAAATATGTTGCTGGAACATTAGAATATGGGTTATGGTATTCAAAAGATAACAATGCTAATGTTCTAGGGTTTTGTGACGCGGACTGGGCACGGGGACATTGATGACCAAAAAGCACTTTTGGAGGATGTTTCTTTGTTGGAAGTAATCTGGTATCTTGGTTCAGCCGCAAACAAAATTGCATCTCACTTTCAACGGCTGAGGCAGAGTACATAGTTGCAGGTAGTTGCACCTCTCAAATAATTTGGCTTGACAAAATGTTAGTTGATTATCAGCTAAAACCAAAGAAACTCTATCTCTTTTGTGACAATACCAGTGCTATTAATATATCCAAAAACCCCCATGTTCTTCACTAAAGAACCAAATATATTGATATTTGGTATCACTTTATCAGAGAACTAGTAGAAGAAAGTGTCCTTGATATAGAACACATTTCCAATGGGAAACAAATGGCAGATATATTTACAAAAGGCCTGGATACTAAAAAATTTATATCCTTTAGGAAGTCCCTGGGAATTTGCTCTATATAAATCCTCCTGCATCTAGGGTTAGGCATGTTCATGTAAGATATCTCTTTGGTCCTTGTTGAGAACTCTTGTTTGTTTTGAACATCACTTACACATGCAGCTTAGGGCTACCTGCTTGAATGATGTATTGTGAAAGCTTTCATTTATTGAAAAGAGCTACATACACAGAAAATGAAAAGCGAGGAGTAAGCCACTGCATTGGGGGTGTCTATCTCTATGTGTAATAAAGAGTTATAAGGAAGGTTGCTTAAAATTCCCTACGGTTCTTCATACATAAATTTTTGAACATGAAAAAATCCACTTAAAAGATATTTGTTCATTGGGGTTATAAGGTGTGGTTGATGTTATTTTTTTAAAAAAAAATAATAATAGGGGATTTCGTTTTATTTTTGAGGACATATTGATGTTTTTCACAAACTTGAAAATCAAATTGGTCCAAATTGATATCTTTCTCACCTTAGGCATTTTTTTCCTCCCTTTTATTTTTGACATATTTCTCTCAGTAACTCTTTGGAAATCGTGTGATGTATTGAAATCTTTTCTTCTCTATATCTCTGATTTGGTTTATATATGTCTGTCAATCACTTTCCTAAACCCTAAAACTATCCATCTTTCCTCACCATGGTTCGCCAAAAGCAAACTGCTTTCCGCCACTTAACCGCCAGCCAGAAACATGAACGATCTTCTTCTCTTGTGTCCAATCCAACCACTACCCTTCCATCCTCTCAAACTCATGATCGTTCCTCTCCTTTCCGCCGTGAGATTATCGAAATTGATGAGAATGCGGTTGACAAACCACGCCGTTCTGCCAGGAAGAAATAGTCTCCATCTAGTGCTCTGGTCCCTGTGTCCTCTGTTCCCCGCTCTCCGTCCCCGGAGGATGTCATTAAAGCTATTGATGTGGGCAACGCTCGATCTAGAGAGTTTTATTCTTCTACTGCTGCTCACCGGTATATACCTTTCTGGACTTGGTTTTTTATTCTGAACAAAATATTTGTGTGTCTGATTTTGAGAAATTTGGTATTATGCCCATGCTTGAGTCTGTTGGTCTTCTGGGAACTTTCACTATTCTCAACCCCTATTGTCCCAAAATTGTGAGAGAATTTTACTCAAATCTCACTCCTGATGTTTGTGATGTTGACTCTCCTCGTTATCATACTGTGTTTGTTGTAATCGTGTGTGCAAATTTTCACCCTCAGACATTTCGAGGGTTATGGGTGTTCCAGAATCTTCCTCTCGTCTAGACATAGTCCCTTCTTTAAACTCTATTTATGAGGTTATCACGGGTGGTAAGCTCGCTGTTTGGCCATTTGCGGGGTTATCACCCCCAGATTTAGGTACCTCTTTTAACCTTCTTCACAAGATTACTATTCGCAACTGGACTCCTTCTAAGAACAAGTCTCACTTGACAGTCTCGCAAGCCCGCTTTATTCATGCGGTTACTACCAAAGTCTCACTTGACAGTCTCTCAAGCCTGCTTTGTTCCAGACTTCTTCCGTTTTCTTGCACTATTTGGAAACTTTTGACAGATGCAGGGGTTAGGTTCATGGATGTTGTGGATGCCTTCAAGGATTTGCCTGGGGAGTTAAAGATTTCCCATCGGGTAGCCACCTTAAAAGAGAAGATGGAATCTGCTGCAAGCATCCTTGAGTCTATCTCTCCTCAGATCACTAAGATGAAGGCAGATTTGCTTTCCATTCAGGCTCGTCTGACTGATCAGGTTGCACGCATGGATGAGTTGATAGAGATAGTTGAAGAAGATAGTTGATGCTGCATCTGCATCTACAGGGAGGAAGTTGAAGATGAAGATGGTTAAGGAGGAGGAAGACGAGGATTCTGCTATGAAGGATATTGCTGAAGATGAAGAGGATTCTTCCTCTGCAAATTAAGTTTACTTTGTTTTGTTTTGAATTTGGTTCCAAAACTCTTATTTAGTTTTTGTTGGATGTTAGACTCTATTTTATCTTCTCCAGGGGTATGATGGTTCTTATTATCTTGCATGTCTTATTTTACTTCCTGTTGTGTTATATCTTCTACAAATATGTATCTTCTACAAATATGTAGCTCATACCAAGGGGGAGTTTGTTAGCTGTTAGCCTGGCTGGTTAATTTTCATTTACTTTGTGTCATGATCACATATTTGTATATAAGGTATGATACCTTATTTTTTGCAGGACTTGATTGGATTAACGGGCAGTGTTATTGCCACCCAAAACTTTACTAAGAGCACTCAAGTTTTAATAAAAATAATAATGAAATATCTATCATATCCCACTCCTAATTTTACACCCAAAAACTAATTACAATTAATATAATTTGCTAAGCTCACCCAACCCTATTACTAAGTAAACCTAAAATAATTTCTCCATACATCAAATCTTAAACCCTGCAACGTTCCTGGAGAAAACTTAGAAGAAGAAAGAGAAGAGGACAAAGAATAAGATAAAAAACAATAAAGAAGTTAGTTGATATAAATTAGTGAGGTAAATTGTTTTCCATTGTTGTTTTATACATAAATATTAAACTCTTCCACATCAAAACAAAAAACTAGAATTTTAAATTATTAGAACCTTAATTTCTACTTTTGTAACTTAATACGGAAACAATTCAAGCAAAATACAGAAACATTTCAAATAGACTAATTGTAATTATTTGAACTTGTGTTGATTTTCTACGACTTTTTTGTTGGAATTTAAAGTTTGCAGATGTTATTTAAGATTGTAAAGTATTTTTTCATTGGCCTTATTTTAATTAAATTGTGGGACAACTTCATTTCAATTAAACCTCTCTTCTCTCCTCTCACACCTCTTCTGTTCACACCTCTTCTTCTTTGATTTCTTTCTTCGCTTTCTTTTAATTGTTAGCGGTTGTATTTTTTTGTGGGGAAATTATTTGGGTGGGGTTAGAAATTGTATTGGGTGGGCTTAGTAAAAGGGGTTATAAGAATTGTACTGGGTGAACTTAATAAACTTAGATTTAAGTATGGATATAAATTTGGAGGTGGGGTATGATAGACATTACACTGTTATTTTTTTTTCAAAAACGGGTGCCTTTAGTAAAGATTTGGGTGACAATAGCGCCACCTGGATTAACAAGGAAAGGGGATCAAGTTTGATTGAGATTCTATTGAAGAAATTGATATAGTTTAATCAGGAAGTTTTGGAAAAGATTGGAGATTGATTTGATCTATGAGATTGACAAAGTCGTGCACACAGATTCTATAAAAGGGATGAGTAATGAGATTTGAAGTAGACATCTCGGAGAAAAAAATCTCAGAGTATTGTGTTCTGGTTTGATATTTGTTTTGTTGTTCTTTTCACCATTCTCGATTGGAAAAGAGCTTTTGTTTACTTGGTCTAGCTTGTGATTGATGTTATTGATCAAGAGGGATTCTTGATCTTAAATCCTAGGGATAGGTCAAAACTAGAGTTAGATTCAAACGTGATAAGTAGTTGTGATAGGTTTGTTTAGTTATTGTCAAGAGCGTGTTATTTTTCTAATGGATAGTTTTGAAGGAATGACGAAGTCTTTCCGTTTCAATTCTTTGATATTTTATAACAAGTTATCTTCGTATTTGTGTATAGAAAATCAGATTTAAGAATTACATTTGGCATCAGAGCAGGTTGTCTTGTTTTATTCCTGTTTTCTTTATTCGTTTATCATGAGTTCTCGTGACACTAGCTTTGCTGTGCGTTCTCCCTTCTTAGATGGATCATATTATCCATATTGGAAATCCATTATGATAATTTTTTTGAAATCTATTGGTGATGAAGAAGTTTGGAAGGCTGTTGAGGAAGGATGGACTCATCCTTTCACAATTGAGACAAATGGAGCCAACGGTATTTGAGATGGTTTACTGCCGTCTCCATTTGAGACAGTTTTGGAAACCGTCTCCATTTGTGCCAACGGCCGGAGAGTTGGCCAGAAAATTTAGAGACGGTAGTAAAGACGGTGTTTAGCCGTCTCTAATTTGAAACGTTGTTAGAAATGGCTTTTTTCGTCTCAATTAGAGATGGTTTTTTTCATCTCTAAAACCCTCTCTAATTATTAGCTATGTCAAAATGTTGGTCCAGATTCGGACTAGAGCTACCATGCCCCGGCTCAGCCGAACCACCAGACCATCCACCATCTTTTTTTTCACTAGAATTTATATATATTTTGATTTTGTGGAGTTTCATTTTCAAGCCCTCAAGAGGGTTTGAATCTGGGTCTGGTAGGCATTGGGAGACCTTATGGGCATTATGTGTGCCACCTTTAGTAGGAGTAATTCTTATTATGCATTCATTATATTATATTATATTATATTATATTATATTATATTATATTATATTATATTATATTATATTATATTATATTATATTATATTATATATATATGTCTCACGCAAGACCTACCCATGATTTTATATATATATATATATATATATATATATATATATATATATATATATATATATATATATATATATATAAAATAATGGGTAGGTCTTGCGTGAGACCGTCTCAAATGAGACCATTTTTTACTTTTTAAAATAGTTATCACTATAATCATTATCACTTTCGCTGTAAAATGTTATCACTTTTTATTTATACTATAAATTGTTCATGAAATAATATTATCACTTTTCATTGATTTATTATCACTTTCCTATATAAAAGTTATCACTTTCTGGCGGTCTCAGGTAAGCCCTTACGTGAGACGGTCTCACACAAGTTTTTGCCATACATTATATATTCATTCATAATAGTTATAATACATTTTAATTATTAAAATCTAAAATATTTTGTAGGTGTCATTTGAGAAATTTTGACAAGATCATATATATATATAATATTAGTTAATATTTAGTAGCTTTTAATTTTTATATTACATACATTTAAAATATATTATAATTTAATTGTATAAATAAAATTACTCAATCTATCCCACAAATAATATTACACTTTAATTTCATGCAAAACTGAAAGCCTCATGTTAATCTTTTATAATGAATATATACATATTAAATAATTTTAGAGTTGTCACGCTCAGTTTATATAATACATATATAGTTATGATACTGTATATTATTTTGTTAATATTTGTATATAATCGTTGTACCCTTAAACTATTAATTTAAATAATAGTTTGCACTTAATCTTTTCTGTTAATCGTTGAAAAAGAATAATAATATATTAATTCATAGCTAAAGTATATTTTTTTTAAGTATGATGAATAATTAATTAAAGTATTTTATAATATGATTCACTACAAATATACTTTAACTATTAATAATTATACTTTACCTATATAACTACTATACGCCACCCCCTTTTATTTTTTTTTCTCTTTAATAATACGCCATCTATTAGCCTATATAACTAAATGGATCCACTTATTTCAAAACTTGTCTCTCATACATTAATTATATTATATATTCGTTCAATAGTTATATAGAATATTTAAAAATAAAAAAATGTAAAAATTACATGTCATTTTAGAGAGCTCTAAAGACGACACATTGGCAAAAAAAAGTTTTTCTATAATATATATATATATATATATATATATATATATATATATATATATATATATATATATATATATATATATATATAAGTTTTTTCCTCCGTGTGCTACACAGATTCATAAATTTACTTTATCTTAAATTAATAAGATAAATTAATTTATCAATATTAATTATTTTTATGAACACGTGTTTATATTAATTAAATATTTATTAGTTAAATCATTAATATATATAACTGTTTATATGTATATTTTTTTGCCTCATGTGTTATATGATATTTTTTATTAATTTATTTTAAATTTATAAAGTTAAATAACTAAACTTTATATATATAATAATAAATAATATAACATTTATGTTAAATAAATATTTTTATAGATATTATTATATTTTTAATTGAAGATTTATGGTAATTACATACAAAATTAGAGTAATTAATTTTTAACTGTAATCTTATAATGAATGAAAGGAGTAATATAATTTTTAAAATTACATATATAAATGGTAGCAATCTCATTTTTTATTCCATATATTATAATATTTAAATAATTATCTATTTGGAATAATTAATTGAATAAAAACTTATCAATTTTCTAGATAAGAATAAATATTTTGGAGATATATAATAGTGATATATTAATAAATATTAATATATAATAAAAATAAAAATAGAAAGATTATATATATATATAATCATTATTTAATATTTAATTATATTTAATATTAATTAGCCCTTAATTTTATATTACATACATTTAAAATATATTACTCCCTCCACCCTTTAATACGTATCAATTTTTTTTTAATCCATCTCATTACAAAGTATTTGTTTACTTTTGAGATTGATGTGACTCACAAAAAAACTATTATTACATCCAATCCTTTACATATGGGCTGACTATCAGCACTAAAACAATTACCTACTACAAATTAAAATATTATATCCCCAATTCACAATATATTAAATTATCTTAATCTTTAATTCACGTGCAAAAAGAAAATGATTATCTTTCAAGGGGACGGAGTGAGTATATAATTTAATTATATAAGTAAAATTATTCTATTTATCACACAATAAATAATATTACACTCCATGCAAAACTGGAACCTCACGTCAATCTTTTATTCTGGATATACATATTAATTAATGTAAGAATTGTCACACAGTATGACACATATATAGCTATGATACTATATGTTATTTTATTAATGATTTTGTAGATTTTCGTTGAACATTTAATCTGTTAGTTTAAGTAATAATTTCCACTTAATCTTTTTTGTTACTCTAATAAATAGTTTGCATTTAATCGTTTTTGCACTTCGTCTAATATATTAGTTTTGCAGTATAATCTTTTATGTTAATTTAATTAATGAGTTGGTCTCTTGTGTTCCCAGATGCACAAAGTTTGTAAGGGTACATCATTTTATTCTAAAGGGTATACATTTTAATTAATAAGGGTACATCATTTTGTTCTAAAGGATATACACTTTTCATTAATATTTTTTATTTTTTTCAGAAAATGAAGGGTACACATCTTATACTAAAGGGTATACAATTTAATACTAAAAGGGTATGGGCGCACGGCATGCCCCCGGGGCACACAAGTTTTTGCCTTAATTAATAGTTTGCACTTAATCATTTTATTACTTCGATTATAAAATTCATATATGCTATATATAATACAAAAGACAAATGCAATTAACTTTATATATATTCTTCATGGGACTTTAATTTATGTTATAAAAATTGAGAGTCATTTTAATTTAATATTATTTGTTGTGGTTATATGATACCACAAAGCACATATTAATCAACATGATATAAATATTACTCTAAAGGGTAATTATATAAATATATTATATCAATTTTTAAATTTATTTAAATTTTGTAAGAGTTTCCTTTATACTTACGGTTTACTTTTTTTACTTATATTTATTTAAATTTTGAAAGAGTTTACTTTATATTTAAATTAAATTAAACATATTTATTTAAATTTTGAAAAAGTTTATTTATATTATATACATAATTTCATAATATGATGATGGTCAGATGCTTAGTAATGGCATGGTGACCATGATTCAAACCTCAATCCGTTCATTTTGATAAATTTAAAGGTTAGAGAGGGCAAAAAACCGTCTCAAATAGAAACCGTCTCAAATTGAGACGGCAAAAAGCCGTCTCTAAATTAATCAATCTGATTCTCTGGCCTACCGACACTATCCGTCTCCAAAACCGTCTCAAATAGAGACAGCAATATACCGTCTCTAATACCATTTCAAATTGAGACGATTTGTATCCGTTTCAAATTAAAAGCCGTCTCTAAATTACCCGATTCATTTCGCTGACACATTCCTTCTCCAAAATCGTCTCTAATACTGCCTCAAATCAAAACTGTCTCTAATACCGTCTCTAATTAGAGACGGCAAAAAATCATTTCTAATTAAGACGGCAAAAACCGTCTCTAATACCGTTTCAATTTTAAACCGTCTCAAAAGTAAATTTATTATTTTTGACCAATGGTCAACGAAAAATGCCGTCTTTAATTCAAAAAACCGTCTCAAAAGCCGTCTTAAATAGAGACGGCTATTATACCGTCTCTAATTTTCGTCTCTAATCAAAGCTTTTTTTTGTAGACGATGTGAATGAATACAGAAATAATTAATTATTTTTATTATTTAATCAATAAATACAATAAGATCATTGTTCTTCTTTTCCTCTTTTATTTATTTATTTATTTATTTTTTAAAATAATAACAATCTAGTAGTACTTATTACCAAGGGTGAAAGGCAAATTAACCAGCAATCGAACCACCATTTCCCACCTTCAAGTGAGTGACTGAACAAGGTAATAACTGATGTTGGTTCTTTTGTAGACACACGTACAACAAGACAATTCTATCCTTATCTTTTAAAAGACACTTCAAGGTGTAGATGAATGACCCCTCGTCATATTTTTTTGTTACATTATTTATCAAAATATCCATACTAAACTCTCCCCCACCCCTTCAGCTTCATTATGAATTAAACAACAGCATAATAAAATATTAAAATGAAAGAAAATCGTCAACTAGAATTAATGAACGTGCATTACATGATCGTAGTCTTTTCTAAGCACTAATTACCGTCAAATGGGACACGTGGTGGCAGTGGCGGATCCAGAAAACCGCGGTGGGGTGGACTAAGTTTATTGAAAAAAATAAAAAATAATAATAATAATTAAAAAATAATATATATATATATAAAATTTAAGAAGATATATTTATTTTTTAGCTTCATTTCGGTGGGCTTAAAATATTTTTGGGTTGGGCTAAACTTAAAAATACAAAGAAGAAAGAAGATATATTTATTTTTTAGCTTTATTTGGGTGGGCTGAAAATATTTTTGGGGTGGGCTAAACTTAAAAATACAAATTATTTATAAATTATTTACATATGATATAATGGGCTTTTGGGGAAAAGCCCTGAACTTGAGCCCGGGGCTGCCCCACATACATCCGCCACTGCGTGGTGGCTTGCCGTTGGATATGTGATTTTATTAAGTGTAGTCAATTATGGCGAAATTAAATAAAAAAGTATATTGAAAAATAATTAGTCTCCAATTATTAGAGTATAAACCATGTGGTACCATTAATTTAAATTCTATCAATACATAGTATAATAGAGATCACAAAAACTTGTGTGAAATCGTTTCATATAATGACTTTACGTGAGACGGTCAGAAAGTGATAACTTATATATTTAAGAAGTGATGCTAAATTAATAAAAAGTGATAATGTTATTTCATGAACAATTTATAGTATAAATGAATAGTGTAATATTTTATAGCGAAAGTGATAATATTTTATAGGGAAAGTGATAACTATTTTAAAAACTATAAAATAATCTCACAATCTCACATAATAACTACACTAAAGTTTATACTGTAAACTCAAATTACACCATTTATTATTTTTTATTTTAAAGACGGCTTAAACTTAGCCGACGAAACAAGATGACATGTCAGTGGAATACATAATAATAAGAATCAGGTTGGTCCCATGAATTCAACGTTAATAAAATATCTACAATATCGTATCTAATATAGCTTTATACTATATATGATTTAGTTAGTGTTATAATTAATTTGTTAGAGACACTCCCTCAATTATTCAACTATTATAATATTGATTGGACATGAATGATTTTGGAAATGAATTTATTAACCATGCTCACAATCCGACTGAATTCAATTAATCATTGGAATTATATAGAATCGTTTCACAGAATGAGTTTGGATGGATAAAAGATAAAATAATTTAATAAAATATAATATTTGATTGATAAAGGGTGATAACTATAAAAATAAAATAAAATTCATAAACAATTTTTAGTATATATAAAATATGATAACATATAACAAATTGAAAAAATAAATAAAAATGTGATAAAGTTACACATATAAGTACAGGGGAAGGGAATTAAAGACGTAGTTTTATAAATTTTCTGTAACTTATTTAATTTTTTTTATTAATTTTATTTTTAAAGAGTTTTTACAAGTATAATTTTATTAAGGATGTGAAATAATTTCAGAATAATTAAAAAACCACAAATTTGCATCAAAACAATTAAGAGAGACCTAATCTTGACCGACCTTAAAATTTTAAGTATATATGATTTGTTAATCATTCATGTTAAGGATCTTTAATATAGAATATTTAGTATGGATATCTATCTAATAAAAATTTGAATGAGTAAAGGTAAAAGGAAGCAAGGAAGAAAAGTAATCAAACTTGAACTAAAGCGTCATAAGGTGGTTATAAACTTTAATTTGTAACAAACAATTGTGTAAACTGTCTAAAAACTTTTATGGGAGGATAATAAGAATTAAGAGATACTCCAACGGTCCCTTAAAATTTTTACCTTTTAACGTGTATTGAGGGGAAAGATATAATATTTTAATATATAGTATGTGAGATTTAATAATTTAATATATAGTATGTACTTATATTAGTTGTGTTGTGGGACTCATTAAGATATTTAAATATTTTGTGTTAGTTCCATTTACTATAAAAAGAAATAAAAACCAATGGCAGATCTAGAAATCCTTCATGGTGGGTTAAGTTTATTGAAATAATAATAATAATAATGACAATAATAAAAAAAATAAATAACAGAGGAAGAGTTAGGGCTGGGAAAAAATATCAAAATTTCGGTATACTACTCTTACCATATCGAAAATATCGATTTTATCGAAATTTTAGGTACCCAAAATTTTTGGTAAGGTATAATACCGTATTGAAAATTTTGGTATGATAAAGGTATACAAATTATTAATACCGCGGTATTTTGGTATATACCAAAATATCGTAAAATATTCAATTTTTTGGTAATATGATACGGTATACCATACTTACATGGTATATGCAATTATAATTATTATTTATATATTAATTTTTAATTAAATTATATACATACACTATTTAATTAAAAGTTAAATCTAAAATCCTACTGTATATTTCATAATTATAAATGGGTGATAAAATTGATTGGCTTTCATGATATGTTGTACTTCTTTTTTAATTATATAGTTCTATCCTACATGAAAATTTAAAAGTGTTGATTTTAATATAAATTTCATATGGTTCTTGTGTAGATCTCTTGGGTACTATTTATTTAATAACTAACACTTGTGTAAACTAGGTTTACATACATTAATTATGTAAATTCTGTTACTCTTTAATACATAAAAAATTATTCTTTAGCACATAAATTATTACTCTTCTAAATTAAAAAATTAATTTTCAAATTATTGTAAATCCTAATTTATCGATTACTTTTTAATACTTGAAAAATTATTCTTTAGAGACATGAATTATTAATATTCTGTATAAAAAATATTTCTTCAAAAAGTAATTTTTATATACTAAAGAGTAATTTTAACAAATAGGATTTACATGTAAATCCGGTTTACATACGACTCACTCTTATTTAATTTGGTCGTTTGTGGATTGTCGTATATCTTTCTCATTATGAATTTGTTATCAATTAAATTTTTTTATAGCTATCTTTCACTTTTCTAGTACATTTTTTAATTAGATTTATTAAATTTTAGGTGCATAACGACATAATAAACTATTTAATAGGACGTTATATATCGATATTTTAGGTATGATACGGTATATCGAAATATCGATAAGCAAAAGGTATACTATTTTCCTATACCGAAATATCGGTATACCGAACTAGGCATACTGAAAGTTTAGGTAAGGTAACGGTATGAATTTTTATATACTGAAATTTCGGTACGGTATATGGTATGACCAAAAATTTTCGGCATGCCATACCGCCCACCCCTAGGAAGAGTTCTATATCAAAAACTCTAATTGATGTTCAATAAATATGAATTGGAATGGATCAAATTTTAATATTTATTGAAATGAGCTCATAGAATTTAAATTTGAGAAGAGATATTTATTTTTGGGCTTCCTTTAAGAAGACTTAAAATTTAACAAATTATTTACCTATAATATGGCTCTTGGTGGGCTGCCCTACTATAGATCCACCCCTGGTGCAAACCTTTTTATGAAACGCTTAAAATGAAAATGCGTAAACATTATTGTGGGATGAAGAGAGTAATATTCTAATAAAAAGTGATATTCGAATTAATGAAAAATGATAATTGTACGGTGAATTATTAAATGAACAATTTATAATATTCCCTACATCCCACAAAAAGGGTGACAAAACTTTTTGGCACGTAGATTAAGAGATATAATGTTTAATGTGTAGATGAGGGGAGAGAAATAATATTTTAATGTAAAGTGGGTAGGTGTATTAGTGTGTGATTAGAGCTATTTTCACCTATTTAGTGTCTTTTTATGTGTGTTTTCGTATTATTTTATCCGTATTTTATGTGTTATTTGGTTGTGTTTTGTGTTTTTATTGAAATGTGTGTGAATGAGCTTAAATTTAAGATTTTCACTTTTTATTTGATGCTAAACATGATAAGAAAGATGTAGGAAAAAGCAGATCTCAATTCGAAGTTGAAACGAGGGAGAATGAGCCAAAACAGTGAAAAGAGGAAGTAGGGCAGCACGCGCACGGGCCGTGTACAGCGCACGGCCCTGTCAGCATGGTCGTGCGGTAACACCCGAAATGCCAACTCGGCCACGCCTGTGGCCGAGTACAGAACACGCCCCGTGCTGAGTACAGAAACACGGCCCGTGCACCGCGCACGGGCCTGTCGAGAAAGCCGTGCGCGAACGTCAGAAAACACAACACGGCCACCCCTGTGGCCGTGTGCTGCGCACGAGGCGTGCGCTGTGTTAGAACACGGGTCGTGCGGCGGAGCTCGAGCCGTGTTGGTGCAAAAACGCAGGAAATTGCTGGAATCTTCTAGAAGGCCCACATGGGGTATAAATAGACCCCATTTCAACACTTTGTGGAAGAGATCCGAAATCCCATCATCTACACACACATCACACACCATTTCTTCTATTTTCCACCTTCATCTTCATCCATCTTCATCCATCTTCATCCACCCATCATATCTTCCATTTTTGGTGCTAAAGACTTCAAAATCAAGAGCTAGAGGTGGAGATCAAGAAGAATAGAAGATTCTCTTCAAGAAATTGATAGGGAAGAATCCATTCATTTTGTATTTCTTTAGATCTAAGACTATGGATATTTGTAATGAATCATTTATTTATTTTATTACTTTTATCATGTTAGGCTAATCCCTCTAGTGGGATTAGGAATATGAAGAGCATATTAGATTTATATTATCATGTGGATTAAATTGGTTTTTGAATTAATTGATGTTGATTTCTATTCATGGAGTTTAATTGTCTTGATGTTGTGATGGCATGGTTTGTTATTCATGAATGTTTATTGGTTTAATGGATTGTTGATCAATGGATTATTTGTGGTAATTAAATGCTATCATGATGTTCATGTATGTATTGCTTGGAGTGAGACGGAAACGACCCTATATAGTATTAGGAATGCATGAATAGACATTGAGTTTGGGTTTGACCGAAAGGATATTTGAATTCAATGAGGGGAACCAATACATTCGTTGGCCTTAGTACACAAAAAGGGAGAGTTTAATCTAACTAGTACCTAGATGGAAGGGGTTAATGTTGGGCTTTGATCTTAAGTGCTTTTGGGAGTCTAAAATGGATCAACAACCTTTGTAACCCGAAAGGGAGCTTAGGATACAATCGTGATCACCCTTAGTCTACATCAACTGAGTTGAATTCCTTTTGCATGATAATATGAATTGAGTATGCTTGGATGTTTCTAATCCCATGTTTTTCCATACTTGAACTTTAGCACCCATTATCTTTACTTGTCAATTTTCTTATTTGCTATCCTTATTTACTTGTTACTTGTTTTAGTTATTAATCATCTCAAAACCCCCGATCATCTTTACAAAAACGACATGAACATGAGCTCACGTATTTGCTAGTCCGAAAATAACTCCTTATTGGATTGATAATTTTTCTTGGGATATACTACTACAACGATCGAGTATTCTTGCTCGTGAGTGCACAAAATTAGGCAAACAAGAAAATGGCGCCGTTGCCAAATGGGAGTTTGACGGACTAGTGGAGTACTGTGTTATTGTTTTAGTTGTTCTTGATAAGGATACTTTTTATTTTATTTTTACTTTATTTTCTATTTGTGTTTGTGGTCTCACTCTTTGCCTTTTCGTAGGTGTTTTATGATCACAAGATCAAAGGGAAATCAATCGATCATTCCTTTGAATTTGGAGATTGAAAGGGCCGCACGACAAAGGAAGCGAGAGAGACGGAGAGCGAGAAAAGAAACAAATATGGAGAATCAACGTGGAGATAATGTCAATCATAATCCACCCCATGATCCATTACAAGATCAACGGGGGGTACAAGAAGGAATACAAGAGGACCAAATGGAGATGTTTAGAAACTTCATTGCTCAAAACCAAGAATATATGCAATTGCTTGCCAATCAAGAGGCTCAAAGGACTCTACAACAACAAGAGGCACAACCACATGTTCGTAGAAATGTCCAAGAGATGGTTAATATGTTCAATAACCAAGCTATGCAAGGAAATGTGCAAATACCTCAAGAGAGGCCAAGGCCTAGAGCAATCCGAGATTACTTCCAACCGAGAGCCGTACACAACATGGTTCCTCCGGTTCAAGCCAACAATTTAGAAATCAAGACCGGATTGATCAACATGGTCAAAGAAAATCAGTTTGGGTGAGGTCCTCTTGAGGATCCAAATATGCATCTAGCTAGCTTCTTGGAGATTGCAAATACCATAAAGATGAATGGAGTATCGGAAGATGCTATTCGGATGAGGTTGTTCTCTTTTTCTTTAAGAGACAAGGCTAAGGCATGGTATAATGCAATTCCTTTGGGAAGTTGTAATACATGGGAAGATCTTGAGCAAAGGTTCCTAAACAAATACTTTCCTCCTTCAAAGACTCTCCAATTGAAAAGCCTTATCACTCAATTTAGGCAACTTCCGGATGAAAGTTTTTATGAAGCATGGGAACGCTACAAAGAGATGCTCCGAAAGTGTCCTCAACATGATTTTCATGAGAATCAACAAGTGGCTTTCTTTTATCAAGTGTTGAATCAACAAAATCGGATGCATGTAGATGCCTCATCCGGAGGGTCTATATTTGGAGTGGATGCTATGAAAGCTATGGAAATTTTTGAAGATATTGCAATGAATGCTTATCAATGGCCTTCCGAGCGAGTAATGGGAAGTTGTGCATTTGGAATGGTAGCTCAAGTGGAAAGTATGCATAAAGTGAATAGCGATGTGTTTCAAAGCCAAGGCATGAAAGAATTTAAGGAAAGCATCAATGCTTTAACTAAGCAATTGAATTTGATCACTCAAGGAGTGAGTCAAGGGGAAAGTACGAGTACTACCTTGAACGAGAAGAGTAATGTGATGAAAAGGGTAGAGGATGTTGCCTATGTGGATAGGAGAAATTACCAAGGGAATTTTCAACATCAAGGGAATTTCCAAGGTAATTTTCCCTCTAATCAAGGAAATTTTCATGGAGGAAATTATCAAGCGCCGAGAAAGCATGAAAATCTTTCTTATTCTAATCCTCAAGCCACCATGTCATTTCCTCTGGGATTCGATCCGAGTGCTAAGCCGCCCAATGGAGAAGGGAAGTCATCGGTGGAAGAGACATTGCTAGCATTCATGAAAAAGCTTGAGGGTAGAATGGAGGATAATGAACTGAAATCCGACAATAGGATGAGAGCGTTTGAGCATCAAATGGGGCAAATTGCTTCTTCCGTGGAATCACAACACCAACAAGGAAAATTCCCATCTACCACGGAAATAAATCCAAAAGAGCATTGCATGTGCATAAAGGTGAAAGAGGATAGCTTGGTTGAAGAAGGTTTGGTTGATTGCACGGTGGATGAAGAAAAAGAAGAAGCAAAAAGAGTAGAAATTGAGTTAGAAGAAAAGAGTAAGAAATGGATAGAAGAACATGTGCCCAAGTGGAAAAAGGCTAAGGAGAAAAGGGAAAAAGAAGTGGAATATGAACGTGATTATTGGGGAATTCCGATTACTCCTTATCCACTCCCTTATCCTATAAGATTTGTTAAAAAAGAAAAGATGGAGGAATTTCAAAAGTTTGTTGAAACTTTGAAGAAGAAATTTGAAGAGAGAAAGAAAGCGAAGCTAGTTGAAACAAATGAACCATTGCATGAGGAGCCTTCTATGAAAGTTGGTGATCCGGGAAAGTTCGTTATCCCTTGTGAAGTTGAAGGAAAGAAGGTTGTTAATGCATTGTGTGACTTGGGAGCTAGTGTGAATGTTATGCCTCATTCTCTTTTTGAAGAATTGGATATTGGAGAGCTCAAGCCTTCCACTACATGCCTTCAAGTGGCGGATGGATCAACTATTAAGCCCTTAGGGGTGGTGGAGGATGTAGTGGTTGAAGTGAAGAAGTTGACTTTTCCGGTGGATTTTGTTGTCTTGGAGATGAAGGTTGATCCTCAAACGCCTATGATCTTGGGAAGACCATTCTTAGCCACGGGAAAAGCTCATATTGATGTGGAAAGAGGAAAACTTTCTTTGAGTTCAAATACGGAGAGTGTTACATTTTCATGTAACAAGGCAAGAAAGAAGGAAGATTCTTACCTCAAGCCTCCAATCCTACCTCCAGATGATCCTCATGGATTTGAAAATTCTTACTCTTTTGAATCTTCTAATTCTCTTTTCCATGATTATATTGACGATTTTAATCTTAACTTGTCTTTGCTTGATATGAATAGGAATGAGGACTCGGACATCGAATGGAAGGTTGATAAAGGAGAATTTCATTGGCCTTATGGAGACGAAGCATTTCCATCCACAATTCTTCGTGATGATTTGATAATTATAAGCAAGAATGGAGAAATCATGTTGATGGAAAAGAAAAGAGCCAAGAAATTTCTCAAAGTGAAGATGAGGCCCGATGGGGTCTTGGATTTCTCCGACTGTTAAGAGCTTACATTCGTCCGGCTTGAAGACGTTAAACTTAGCGCTAAATGGGAGGCAACCCATTCTTTTTATCTTTTGTTGCTTGTTTGTTTTGGCCTTGTAGGTTGATTATGCTCATGGAGAAAAATGCACATTGAAGAAAAGAGAAATGCTTCATGGATTCAAGTTGATATGTTCCAACACTTATTGCAAACTTAATTCTCGACTCTTATCTCGAGTTAAGTTTGGGGGGTGCTAGTGCGTGGTGGACATCGCTTGAGTCGTGTGGATGCGTATGGTTCTCTACAAGAAGATCATAAATGGAAACTACAAGGGTAAGTCTCACCACTTTTTGCAAACTTAAGTCTCAACTCTTGTTTCGATTTAAGTTTGGGGGGAGAGTGTGTGGTGTGACTCACCACTTGAGTATGATTCTTGTAAAATTGGACAAATTTTAAAATTTTTCTCATGAGTTTTGGTTTGATTTTGGCATGATTGGTGGTGTTGAAGTGCATGATAGTCCATATTTATAATGAAATTGTTGAAATAATGGTGTTTGTTGAGTGTTTGAGCATGAATGAGAGGTATTGGAAGCATGATGGAGCTTGGAGCTAACGCTTTCCTTACCAAATGCCTATCGAGGGAGTACTCTACACCTTATCATTTTATTACTTGAAATGAATTAATTTTGATTTGGATTGTTGTGACTAGCATGCTACTTCATGTGTTATGTTTGTGGGAGGTTTACTTTCGTATATTAGGATTTCCTTTTCAATAAAGGTTGGGATGAATGTGTGCTTAATTTTCTTATGGATGATGGTATTTTGTGTTTTTGCGTGTTTTGTGTTTTTGTTGTGTCTTGTTTGTTGAGTCCTTATTTGTATGTTTTGTGTACTTTCATTCTTGTCTTGGGATGTTTGGTGGTTTGTTTAGGGATGTCGTGAGTCATTTTTGAATGTGAGTGATGATAGGTTGTGGTGATAAGTGATGACAAATTATGATTAAGAATCTCTACACTTTCAAATTGTGACATGTTTTACTTAACTTGTTCAATTTTGAGATGAATGTGGTGTAATAAGTTCCTTAAGGTCCGAGCACAAGCTTGTGAGCATTTGAGCCTCAACCATGCATACATGGTATTTCTTCATGAGTGGATCGGTTGTGTTTGATAAGTTAGAACTTGCTCAATGACTATAGGAACGAGCCCGATTAGTGGAGATTGGTGAAATGATCTAAGGCCATCCTTGTTATTATAGTCATTGCCATATATGTTCCCTACCATGAACATCATTCTTAGTTAACCATTTTGAGCCTATAAGCCTATTTCTTGTGAATTTAGCACATTACAAGCCTTAATTACCCATTCAAGCTTATATATACCTTTGTGTGGGTGATTGAGGAGATGGTAGCTAGAAAGGATTGATTGATTAGAAAAAGAAGAAAATGACATGGTAAACAAGAAAGAAAAAGGATGAAAAGAGCAACAATAAGAAGGCACATGCAACCTCAAAGCAAGAGAAAGAGTAAAGTAACATAAAAAATGCTCTAATAAACAAAATTCAAAGATAGGAAGCATGCATCAAAAGAAGCTCAATCCAAGGAAAGTTAATGAATAGTGCTTGAGATTTGTAAAGATAAGCAAGGAAGAAAAGAAAGTGAAGAAGTTGAGGAAATTGGCCATCTCTTTGATTACTTACACATGATTAGTCACTCTTATCCATATACTTCCTACCATACCAAAGAGCCTATCATTACATCCTAATTAAAGACCTTTTTGATCATTGATTGAAACTTTGGTGGTTTGTGAATATAGTCCGCGAGCAAGCTTATAGCGAGTCGAGCCAATCGATTAATGAGTGTGATTTACCCTATTTCAAAAGACTGTTGAGAGACATCAATATCCATTGTGAGGCTTGGACTTAAAAGGAACTATATTACACTTTATTCTCTTTTGATTGAACTTGTTAATTTCTCATGTCATGATTTTAATGTTGTAGGATGACTTAGCATAGTTTGTAGTTATTATTGCTAACGATGTGTTATTGCTTATGTTTATTTAGTCTTTTTCTAGGTGAAAATTTCTCTTTTTGGTTTGTCATTTTCGTTGCTCGGGGACGAGCAACACCTTAAGTTTGGGGGGTTGATTAGAGCTATTTTCACCTATATTTTAGTGTCTTTTTATGTGTGTTTTCGTATTATTTTATCCGTATTTTATGTGTTATTTGGTTGTGTTTTGTGTTTTTATTGAAATGTGTGTGAATGAGCTTAAATTTAAGATTTTCACTTTTTATTTGATGCTAAACATGATAAGGAAGATGTAGGAAAAAGCAGATCTCAATTCGGAGTTGAAACGAGGGAGAACGAGCCAAAACAGTGAAAAGAGGAAGTAGGGCAGCACGCGCACGGGCCGTGTACAGCGCACGGCCCTGTCAGCATGGTCGTGCGGTAACACCCGAAATTCCAACTCGGCCACGCCTGTGGCCGAGTACAGAACACGCCCCGTGCTGAGTACAGAAACACGGCCCGTGCACCGCGCACGGGCCTGTCGAGAAAGCCGTGCGCGAACGTCAGAAAACACAACACGGCCACCCCTGTGGCCGTGTGCTGCGCACGAGGCGTGCGCTGTGTTAGAACACGGGTCGTGCGGCGGAGCTCGAGCCGTATTGGTGCAAAAACGCAGAAAATTGCTGGAATCTTCTAGAAGGCCCACATGGGGTATAAATAGACCCCATTTCAACACTTTGTGGAAGAGATCCGAAATCCCATCATCTACACACACATCACACACCATTTCTTCTATTTTCCACCTTCATCTTCATCCATCTTCATCCATCTTCATCCACCCATCATATCTTCCATTTTTGGTGCTAAAGACTTCAAAATCAAGAGCTAGAGGTGGAGATCAAGAAGAATAGAAGATTCTCTTCAAGAAATTGATAGGGAAGAATCCATTCATTTTGTATTTCTTTAGATCTAAGACTATGGATATTTGTAATGAATTATTTATTTGTTTTATTACTGTTATCATGTTAGGCTAATCCCTCTAGTGGGATTAGGAATATGAAGAGCATATTAGATTTATATTATCATGTGGATTAAATTGGTTTTTGAATTAATTGATGTTGATTTCTATTCATGGAGTTTAATTGTCTTGATGTTGTGATGACATGGTTTGTTATTCATGAATGTTTATTGGTTTAATGGATTGTTGATCAATGGATTATTTGTGGTAATTAAATGCTATCATGATGTTCATGTATGTATTGCTTGGAGTGAGACGGAAACGACCCTCTATAGTATTAGGAAGGCATGAATAGACATTGAGTTTGGGTTTGACCGAAAGGATATTTGAATTCAATGAGGGGAACCAATCCATTCGTTGGCCTTAGTACACAAAAAGGGAGAGTTTAATCTAACTAGTACCTAGATGGAAGGGGTTAATGTTGGGCTTTGATCTTAAGTGCTTTTGGGAGTCTAAAATGGATCAACAACCTTTGTAACCCGAAAGGGAGCTTAGGATACAATCGTGATCACCCTTAGTCTACATCAATTGAGTTGAATTCCTTTTGCATGATAATATGAATTGAGTATGCTTGGATGTTTCTAATCCCATGTTTTTCCATACTTGAACTTTAGCACCCATTATCTTTACTTGTCAATTTTCTTATTTGCTATCCTTATTTACTTGTTACTTGTTTTAGTTATTAATCATCTCAAAACCCCCGATCATCTTTACAAAAACGACATGAACATGAGCTCACGTATTTGCTAGTCCGAAAATAACTCCTTATTGGATTGATAATTTTTCTTGGGATATACTACTACAACGATCGAGTATTCTTGCTCGTGAGTGCACAAAATTAGGCAAACAGTGTGGTGTGTGGATCCTATGGGGATATATTAATTATTTTGTGTGGGTCCCTTTTACTAAAAAGAAAAATGCACTTCTTGTGTTGAGACGGACGAAAATGACAAAATACACTCCTTTTTGTGGGATGGAGAGAATATAAAATAAAAATAATAATATTTTAATAAAAATATAATGTTTTTAATAAAAAGTACTTTATCCATCTCATAACAAACTTCACGCTTACTGTTCTATGCTATTAAAAAAAAACTGACAAATTTTATTGACTTTTGTGGTTATTTTAACAATTTTAGTTAATAAATAGAGTGTAGGGTAATGTTATGAGTGTGAAAAATAAATGCAATTTCGAAATTAAAGTACTCCATTCATCTCATCTTAATGGTTACATATTTTCTTTTTGGCGTCACATTCTAATGGTTACATTTCCCTTGTTGGTATATGAGATCCATACAAAAACAATTAAAATATCTCAATGAAACTCACCTACAACACTAATACAATAACATACAATACATTAAAATATTATTTCTCTCACCTTAATACACATTAAAGTATTTAATTATATAATCCCTGTGCAAAAAGTAAACGTAATTAAATAAAAAAAATTTTAAGGTGAAAAGGTACTATAGATTAAACTAATAAGGAAAGTGTAAAACATCTGGTATCTTTAAAAATTGTAAAAAAAAAAAAATTTGCATAAAAGTTCTGAAGCAGTTTGGATTCTCTATGTCACTTTCTTACATTATCTCCTATGTCACTCTTTGGATCGACACCTAAAACATGAGAGATATGAGAGAGAATCACCAACTCCTACTCCTTCCTTATGAGTTAAGTAAGAATAAACAACATACTTCCTCCGTCTCATTTCAATTTTTTTGTTTGCTTCTTGCGTGTTGATGAAGGATTATAATATTTTAATAGATAGTGAGTGGAAAGATATAATATTTAATGTAAAGTGGGTAGGTGTATTAGTGTTGGATGATATATTAATTGTTTTACGTGGGTCCCATATTCCAAAAAGAAAACATAAACATTGTAATGAGACGCGCAAAATAGAAACGTAAATATTAAAACGGGACGGAGAGAGTATAATATATGATATATTGGATGTTTAAAGACTCTTTAACAGTGTTAAGTGCTGAATTAAGAAAAAAATTGTGATATATTAGGAAAGACTTCGTTACTTAATTTCTTTGTTATTTTTAATACTTATAAACGGAAAGAGGGAAATTATCGCCCTCAATTAATTGATTAAAAAGAATCTCAATTAGCTAAAAGAAACTAACAATATTTATGTGATTATATATACTAGCCATTTTTTTATCAATAAATATTAGTTGTTAGTATAATTACTGGTCATTTATTTATAAAAAATTATGCCCGCTTCAATAATCATATAATTCATGGAAAATCAACCACATCTAAAAGTCATCCGAATGTTTTCTTATTCATTCAAGAATTTATCAAATACGTACATTGACATCATGTGTTCAAAGTAAATAAAAATGTTATACTTTAAGCAAATCATCATGAATAATAATAATGGCTAGAATATGAAGGATTGAAACTCATTATTTTAAAATATAAAGAATGAAATTAACAATTTTTTTTCTCATTTTCTTTTTTTCTCTCAATGTAATCTCAACTTTTGATTTATTATTATTATTATTTAATTGTGGTAGTTTTGCTTCAATTCTGATTGGGTTGATGTAATATTCTATGGAAGTGATTTTTTAAAATATTTGCATTAAGTGGTGGAACATTTTTAATGTATGGGGATTTTCTTTAATTGAACACTTAACACTGTTAGAAATAGAAGTTACTAATTCCTCTCTACTATCTTATGTGCCGAAGTAACGCAAAGAAAATGATGTACGAAAAGTGCTGCAAAAGAAATGGTGCACGAAAGTGGCAAGTAAATTCAAAACCGGTTAATTTACAGTAGTATACAAATATTGAATTGACGAATACATTGTCCCGGCCCATATCCTAAAGAAAAATGAGCGTGCGTTCACGACAACATTTAACAAAGTCTACCACGTTGATGGCGGCCCACCCTCCATCACCCCTCCCTCTATTCTCATTGCTACACCTCCAACAACAATTTTAAACTCCTCTCCCCACCAAAATTACAATTCCTTTCTCTTTCTCTCTACTGTTTTCTCTCCCTCACCTCACCTCACCGTCCTATGAGAACCCTCTGTCCCAATCTCGACCGGGAAGACGGCCTCGACACCGTCCTCGAGGTTCCAATTCCCGAGGAGGTGGCGGCCTCCACCAAGCACAAGTCATGGTCCACCAACTTCAAAACTTGGATGATGAGGCCGCACACCGACGACGCGGCCGCCTCCGTGTTCGGCGGCCGCGTCGCCGAGATTCAGTTCCTGTTGGGAGTGATCGGAGCTCCCCTCATCCCCATACCAATCCGGTCATGCGATCGCACTGCAGTAAAGGACACCATCAAAGGCCACCTCACCGTAAGTGTGTGTTCTTGCATATAGTTAATTTGGTAAACATGTTTGAAGTGGAGTATGTAATTAATTTTGTTTTTTAGGAGAGTTCGATGGCGAAGTACATCGTGCAGCAATACGTGGCGGCAGCAGGGGGAGAGCATGCTCTGAATTCAATCGAGAGTATGTACGCGGTGGGGAAGGTGAAGATGGCAGCATCAGAGCTGGTTTCAGGGGAGGAGGTGATGGGTGGTTCATCCAAGGGTGTGAAGATGAAGAACATGAAGCATAGAGGGGGTGAGATGGGAGGGTTGGTGTTGTGGCAGAAAAGTCCAGATTTGTGGAGTTTGGAGCTCATGGTTTCTGGGTTTAAAATGAGTGCTGGTAGTGATGGTAAGGTGGCTTGGAGGCAGACTCCATGGCAGCCTTCTCATGCCTCCCGCGGCCCTCCCCGTCCCCTCCGGAGGTCTTTACAGGTTCGTACAGTATAGAACTGGATCACCAATTTCAATATAATGTTTCATCTTGAATTCTACATTTTAAATGATTGACAAAGCAACGCTTAATAGTCATTTGTAGGGATATAATTTTTTAAATGTATGAAATACCAATGAAACGAGTATTATGAAATAAGGAATTCAATCCTGTAAAGTACGTACTACCTCTGGTTCATTGTTTATTGAGACGAGAAAATGTGAAATGTGAATTCAAGTCGGGAGTATTGTTTTAGTGTGTCAACTTTGACAGTCACCAACCCCCCCAATATCACATTAGCATTACTCACATATTGATGACTTTTGCATAAAATAATTGGATGTTCATTGTTGAATTAATGGTCTTTAAAATCATTCTTTTAAAGTTTGTCAAATTTGGTAGCTACTTATGTTTGACAAAGAGGAGGAAAAAATGGGCTTTAAACTCGTTCTTGTGTAGTTTTAACATCTCATAGCTAACCTTTGTCCTTTACCACCTATTTCTTGTGGCCCCAATCATAGTTTCCCACTTTATTTTAAAACGCACTATTTTATCTCCTTTTGTAGTCCTTTAGTTACACTAAGAGGGATCCATTTGCCTAATTGCAAAAGCATGATATAATTAGTTGCAAACAACCAGAAACCCAATTCAAGAAAAAAAAAAAAAAAAGAAAGTGACACTTGTGCAACAAAGTCACAATCATGTTCAAGACACAGATTTCCACAAACAAACCTAACGTACACATTTTCTAGTGCTGTCTCAAAATTAACTTCATGTGCCCTTCAAGTTTTAACTGACTTCACTTCACCATGATGAAAAACAGGGACTTGATCCAAGATCAACCGCAGACCTATTCTCCAACTCCATCTGCGTCGGCGAGAAAACCGTAAACGATGAAGACTGCTTCGTGTTAAAACTCGAAGCCGATCCATCCATACTAAGTGCAAGAAGCAGCACCAACGTGGAGATAATTAGACACACAGTGTGGGGGTGTTTTAGCCAGAAAACAGGACTTCTACTCCAATTAGAAGACTCCCACTTGCTCAAGATCAAAGGCCCTGCCAATGATGTCCTCTGGGAGACAACCATGGAGTCATTGATCCAAGACTACAGAACAGTTGAGGGTGTCAACATAGCCCACTCCGGGAGAACATCCGTCTCCCTCTTCAGATTCGGTGAAAACTCGGACACTCATACGAGAACAAGAATGGAAGAGATTTGGAGCATCGAAGAGGTGGACTTCAACATCAAGGGGCTGTCCACTGACTCTTTCTTGCCTCCTGCTGATCTGAAAAGGGAGGACGAAGGATGCGGTGTCATCACGAAAAACGGGGGGTTGCCGTACAAGATCTTGTCCAATTCTTCGAGGATGGTTCGTGTAAAGAGTGCAAAGAAAGTTGTAGCTATTGATGATGAGGAGAGTTTGGACCAGATGTTTGATCAGAGAGGTGATCAGGAGATCATGTAATATGTTTCTGAAACCTTTGATCTTTGGTCGGTTTTGTACATATAGAGATAGTAATGATAGTAGAACATGTGTTGGTAATGTTCGATAGTCAATTTAGTTAGCCAAACTTTTGGAGCCATTGCACACAGTTTGTATAATGTAACCAAAGGGATCTTTGATCAAATCTGATGTAGTGTCAATGTGTCATGAGATCGTTGAATTCTTTGCAAAAAAAATTTAGGACACAACATGCTAAATTGCGTCGATCACAGTGCTTGAATTATAACACCCAAACAAGAATTTCACCAGAGCCAGAGCTAGAGCCAGTGTATATTGTGAAGCATAATTGAAAGCTTAACATATTGAGTACTCAGTTATGCAACATATAATTAATTACTTATTATACATAATGTCATGACTTCCATTACAACTGATGAAATTAAGGGGGAAAAAAGGGGAATTTTTTGCAAAAGAAAACTATTAGTATATGACAGGATCACACATATTCCTAATTACCAGAGATATCGATGGCCTTCACTTCCGGCATCTTCACTTCCTGTTTAGGTACTGTGACGGTGAGCACTCCATTCTCCATCCCCGCCTTCACCTCCTCCAACTTAGCATCCTCCGGCAGCCTGAAGCGGCGGAGGAACTTGCCGCTGCTCCTCTCGATGCGGTGCCACTTTTCGTTCTTCTCCTCCTGCTCCTTGCTCCTCTCCCCACTGATTTGAAGGATACAGCCATCCTCCACCTCCACCTTCACTTCCTCTTTCTTCAACCCAGGAACATCCACCTTGAACACATGCCCCTCCGCCGTCTCTTTCCAGTCAATCCGAGCATTAGCCAGCGCCGTCGTTTCGCGGGCGGAGGAAAGGGCGGTGGTGGAGAGAGGGAAGTTCTGGAATGGATCCCAAATATCCAGTGAGAATGGATCGAACACGTTGCTCCGGCGGTTGCCAAACAAGCTTGGAATCAGAGACATTACAGAAACTAGAAAAAAAAATTCACCAAAGAATATCGAGAACTAGGGTTGATTTTAAGCGATGATGAGTTTCGAGATTGAATCTGCAAATGTTGTGTGAATGATAGGGTAATGGGAAGGGTAATTTAAATGGATGAGGCGATGATTCTGGCAGTTTCATGTAAATTCTGGGCTTGGGAAGCTGTTAGAATCTTCTACACAATTCTCGCCTTTTCCCCAATCACTCCGGCAATGATATTACTCATTCCCACACTTCCAATCCAATGGGATAAATTTATTTTATGTCTACCCGGTATATTTAAATGAAAAAATATTCATTAATAAAAATTTTTATAATAAAAAATAGTAATATTGTGCCTTAGTCATATGGGTGAACGATACGGTATACCAAAGTTTTTGAGCTATACCGTATGTCATATCTAAAATATCAGTATTAGAAAAGTCATATTTTTACCATACAGAAAGTTTCGGTATACCATAGTTCGGTATACCGAAACTTCGGTATAAGAAAATGACATATCTTTTGCTTACCGATATTTAAGTACTCTCTCCGTCCCATTTCAATATTTACATATTTATATTTTGGGCGTCTCATTTCAATCTTTACGTTTCCCTTTTTGGTATATGGAACCCACCTAAAATAATTAATATATCACCATTTGACCCACATCCAATACTAATGCACCTACCCAGTTTACATTAAATATTATATTTTTCCACCAACTATCTATTAAAATACTATACTCATTAATCAATGTGCAAAAAATAAACGTAAGCATTGAAACGTTCAAATTTCAAAACATTATAAAACACAATAAAGATAAGAGTTTAATCCTAGTGAGTGATTAGTGTACCTTATAATGATTATGTTCTAAATTAATGGCTATTTATTGTGTGCAACTGGGTGCAAGGTTGCACCCAGATCCGACCCATTTCTTTAACCCATCATATAAATTTCATTTTAATCCATTACATCATTTTGGAACCCTACGAATATTTTCTTCCGCCGTTTTCTTCATTTCCCTCTACTAAAATCCTACCTTTCTCGTTCTCTTTCATCATTTTTTCTCTCTTGTATTTTTATTGAATTGAAGTAAAGAATCTAAATTAGTGATCGTAGTCATTTTCACCTAGATTTTAGTGTCTTTATTTGTGTATTTTTGGATATTTTTATTTGTATTTGTGTTAATTTTGGTGGAGTTATTGTTATTTGAGGAATGTGGTATAAATTGATAGAATTGTGTAAATGGGTTTAAATATGTGTAAAACAGGTCAAGAAATGGACAAAAACAGAGTCGAAAGCGAAAGGGAGATGGAAGAATAGGCCATGTTGGTACACGGGCCATGTGAGGAAGTGTCGTCAGAACTTGCTACTCGCCCAGGAAGATGGCCGTGCGCTGGTGCACGGGCTGTGCGTCGCTGCACGCCCCGTGTACGGAGCATGGCCCTGTAAGAAGAAGCCGTGCATTATCATCAGAAAATGCTACACGGCCATGACCATGGCCGTGCAGCACAGCTCGAGCCGTGTCCGGAAGCACGCACAAACATGCCGAAATAGGTGTGCCCTACACGGGTCGTGCACTACAGCACGGGCCGTGTAGGTGCAAAATCCTGTGTAATTTTCAGAATATTTCGGAAGCTTCTAGAAGGTCCATAAGTTATATAAAAACATGATTTGTGCAAAATTAAAAGGGGGAATTCATTGAAGATCAGATTGGAGTAGTTACACACACTAAAACACCATATTTCCTCACACACTAGATTCAAAATCCATCTCTACCATCTAGATCCATCAAACCACTATTTGATTTACATTTTCAATCTATAAAACCTTCATCCCATCCATCATACCACCATTTGAGAAGATTGGAGCATCAATTGTTGAAAGAGTTGATCAATTGAAGAGGAGGATGGCTTTTCTTATGCAAGGGAAGCACATCTACTTTCCAATTGTTAATTTTCTTCTTATTATGGCTCAAATTGAGCAAAGCTTGATTTGTAATGAATTAATCAGCATGTTTACTGGCTAGTTTTCTAGTAGGGCTAGTCATATGAGTGGCTGAGGGGAAGAGTTAGATATGTAAAACTTGAGTAGTGATTTGAATTGATTTGTGGATTTTCTTCTATGATATATCAATCATATTTCATTTCAATGTATGTGTGATTAAATTCTCTATTCATTATATTAGGATGACCATTCCAATGTTGTGAGTGAAGCTTTAATTGAATCATATATTGAGTTGTGCATGCATGTTAGTATAAGGGGAGGTAAGCCATACCCTCCTTAGGCTTAGAACATTCATAGAGGGACACTTAAGAAATTGAGTGAAAAGAACCAACTTATGATCATAGTACCTTAAGGAAATTGAGATTAAGACCAATCTTAGGAGACGTAGGCTTGTAAAAGAGTCGAGAACCTAGTTGTCTTGGCCATAGGGACTAGGGGTAAATTTGTGATTGCTTTTAATCCACAAGTTAATGAAAATTACTATGAAGGGTTTTGCATATCTAGCTCAAGTTTCAACTATAAGTATGATTAGCCTTGCTCTCTTCTCAAGTGTATTCTATATCCATTCCATCAATCATTTGCTCATTATTTGATCATTTACTTAGCTAGTTTATAATTCTAGTTACTTGAGTAGAATCTTAACATTAGTTTTAATACCAAACATTCAAACATATTATCTTTACAAAGCATAAATCGATGAACAATTCGAATACTAGCCAATGTTTGCTTTCCCTTGGGATGACAATCTTAAAAATTTTACACTTGGTCATGCGTATACAACAACGGTAGAGTACACTTGCTCTTGACATTTTACTAAAATGCGACTAAGTTCAATTAGCAGTAATGAATACCAAGTCTCTGATTTTAGGGATCGATTCAGGTAGGATTCCGGTGCAGATCGTTCCCAAACCGAGTACGACCCAACCGTCCATCGATTCGCCAGCGAGACGATGGACGTTATCTCCACGGATCTCCTTGCATCTGTAGATTCCTCGCTCGAAAATTTACTGAACATGTTCGGCGCAGAGCCTCATTCTTTCGAAGATGAGGAATCAATATTTGTTTAAATAAGAGTAAGTATTAGTTTTCTTAAAATATTTATTTTGGTTATTTTTTCAGATTTTGATTTTGTGGCAGTGATTCTGACTTAAACATTGGTTTTTAACATATTCAGTTGTTGAAGGGCATTATATTTTAGATGTGCCGAGGAATGTTGCTCAAAATGAATGTTGAAGTTCATCTTTAAAATGAGGGAAATTAATCATCCTGATGAAGTTTCTTATAGAGCAGAAAGAGGAGGAGATGTTCTAGAATTTAAATCTGTTTTGTATTTATTTTCTTTTTTGTATACAATATTGGTCCATATTGTATAGGTTTTGAGTCATAATGTACAAGTCGTAGTTAGAATTAATTCTGGTGTGCACATGCAATTGTGTGCTTTATTATACATAAAGTGTATAATTTTTAATAATTAATTGTATATAATTTAAACATGTTTTGTATTTGTTTAACTATAACCAAGTGTATACTATGTTTTAATTATCATGTGTATACAATTTAAACATGTTTTGTATTGAATTAAATAACAAATTGTATAAGTTTTAACAATCAAGTGTATAATATTTAAGCTATTTATATTTATTAAAATAACCAAGTATGTAAGTTTTAATAATCAAGTGTATACAATTTAAACCTTTTTTTTTGTATACAATTTTGGTTCATATTGTATACGTTTTAAGCCATAATGTATAAGTTTTAATTCACAATCTTAATTTTTTAAAATAAATATATTTAAATTTGAAATATTAAATTTACTAACTAAATAATATAGTTTATGTAAGTAGTTAGAATTAACTCTGATGTGCACGTGTTGCTTTATTATACATAAAGTGTATAATTTTAATAATTAATTGTATACAATTTAAACATATTTTGTATTTGTTTAAGTATAACCAATTGTATATGTTTTAATAATCATGTGTATACAATTTAAACATGTTTTGTATTGAATTAAGTAACAAATTGTATGAGTTTTAACCATCAAGTGTATACAATTTAAGCCATTTATATTTGTTAAAATAACAAAACGTGTAAGTTTTAATAATCAAGTGTATACAATTTAAACTTGTTCTGTATTAAGAATGTAATACATTACTAACTAAAATATGCATAATTTGTCATCATACAAGTTACTGCATGCTATGAGAAATGATCATCCAAAAGTGAATTCTATTACTAAATTTATAGAGAAAAGGATAAACAAAACATGTAGTACATCTTATCTCAAATGTTACGTAATTAAGATCACTGAAAATATTTCAACAACAAAATAAAGAAAATAAATAAATCAATTCAATTGTGAATAGTACTGTCGGCCTTCAATTTCATACGAATACTCTCTCCGTCCCAACAAGTATTTCACGTATTGGTGTGCGCGGAGTTTAAGAAAATTTTGTATTTTTATGTATAAAGTAAGAAAGAGAATATATATTTTAGTTGATTTAATGAAAAAAGTGTGTAAAGTTGTTGGGAGATGTGAAAAAGTAAGTAAAAGTAAGTATTATATTGAGATGTGTGTAAAAAGTGAGTATTGTTATAATGTATTTTTTACCAAATTTAGTAAAAGTAAAGTGTGAAATACTTTGAGGGACGGATAAAAAATGAAAGTATGAAATACTTCGGGGGACGGAGGAAGTAGTATTCTAGGGCACAACAAGAAGTTTTTGACAGCTCTTCATGCTGAATGAAGATGATTTACTATTCTTGGTGTGTCAAATTTTAGGAAATTTGGAAGGCATCTGTAGTCAACGGCTTTGTTGTGTCTCTCGTGATAGCAATTTGGTGATGATTAGAGCGATGCTTCTTCGGGGCGGCTGCGAATTGGGAGAACATAGAAATTGGCTTCATAATCCGGTGAGCGGTGCCAACATCTCCTATCTCTTCTTTAGCATAATAGATCTGGAGAAAATAGAAAGTAAGAGCAATTACAGATTTGGGAAGAAAGGGGAATAGGGATATGCGGAATCAATAAATAAAATAAAATAATTTTCAAAAATAAATTGAAGATTCCTTAAATCTATAGATATTAGTAGAGAAATCAATTAACATTGGATGAAAATTTAAGGGAAAATCACGTTAGGCATCTAAGTGAAAGTATGATCAATTAGGGAAGAACGAAACCAGAAAGAATAGGAGAGAGAAGATCTGAGAGAGGAGATGGAAATAATGAATGATTAAAGCCTAAAAGTTTCTTTTATATGAACCGTATTAGTATGGGTTGACCCGATGCACATTACAGATTTATGCACCCAATTGCACCCTATATCAACTCTAAATTAATTAATAATTAATACTCACTCTTAGATAAAAATAAAAATAATTATAATTATACTTTAAATTTAAAATAATAAACCCTATAGTGCTTACGCGAATGTTCTCCAAAAGTAGACTAAGTTCAATGATGGGTCAATAATTTTAATATATTAGAATTTCTTTTAAGTATATATACCTTACTAAAATAATTAATTTACGATATTTCGGTATATACCAAAATACCACGGTTTTAAAATTTTACATACCTTTATCTACCAAAAAATTCAATACAGTATTACTATATCTTATCAAAAATTTCAGTATACCTAAAATTTTGATAAATTTGGTATTTTTCGATATGGTAAGTGCGGTATACTGAAATTTTGGTATTTTTCCCCAGCCTTACTTAGATGTATATGACGTTAACTCAATGGAGTATACTGTGATTTACTCCTCTACTGGATATCATGTCGAATAAGCAATTTTTTTTTTAAAAATCAGAATTAATATATTGTCCCTTAAACTCTTCTGATCACTAGAATGTACTCCTTCCCGCCAAGAGAGAAGTGTAACTCTTTTAGCGGAACGGTATCTCTTTTACTAAATTTGAGACTTATATTTGTATTTTTATTATAGTATTTAATAAATATTATAATAATATATTTTAAATATACTAATAGGAAGTTTGGTGGCTTTTTTGATGAAATATTGTAGTTTTAAAAAAAAATTAATCAAATATTGTTGTTGCATGGGGTGTTAATAAAATAAGTAAAGTTGGCCTTGATAGAGGCAACTTTGAAGTGGTAACTTTTTTCAATAGTGAAGTTGTCTCTGTAAAGGACAACTTTGCTTGCGTGTCAGGTTCAATAGTGAATTTCAGTTACTTTTTAACTTGTAATAGTGAAGTTGCCTTACCCAAGGGCAACTCTTGAATATTTGATTTTATTGGTAAAGTTTAAATTTAATTTTTTTGGGAGTGATTCATATAAGTATTTGTTTTTTAACTTTTATATATTTATTTATATTTAATAGTTTTTTAATTATAATTTTTCACTCTTACAATTTGTAGGTTATATTTAAGAAAAAATTATTTTTATGTAATTAGATATTTCATAAAATTTTATATAACTGTTAAAAAATGATAATATTTTTAATAAAAAGTGATAATAAACTATAAAAATGTGATAATTCATCCAATTAAATTATATTATAAATAATTCAAAAGATTGATATAAAATAAATATTAATATTTTTAATAAGATAATAAATAATCAAGAAAATATTATAATCACCTTGTTAAACTATTTTGTGAACAATTATTACGATGCATAAAAAAGTGATAATATTTTTAATTAAAAGTGATAATTGTTAAAAGAAAAGTGATATCCGTGAATTTAAACAATTTTGCAACGAATCATTAGACAGATAAAAGTGATAACATTTTTTATAAAAAGTGATACTCGATCAAGAAAAAAGTGATATCCCTCAAATTGAACTTTTTCATGAACAATTAATATAAAATGAATAAAAGTGATAATATTTTTATAATAATACCTAAATTATTAAAAGTTACAACCTATACTGTACTATTTCATATGAAAATTCATAAAATAAATAAAAAGTGATAATATTTTTAATAAAAAGTGATGTATAATCATGCAAAATTAATATACATCCAATTGAACCTTTTAATTATGATCAACTTAATTATAAAAATCAACATTTTAAAAAATAAAATAAAAATATATATTATTTTTAATAATTTAAAATCATTAATAAAATAATCTATTTTAATCTTATTAAAAAAAAGAAAAAGACTTATGTGAGACCATCTCACATAAGGGCTTACGTGAGACGGACAGAAAATGATAACTTTTATAAAGAAATGTGATAATAATAAATTAATGAAAAGTGATAATGCTATTTCATGAACAATTTATAGTATAAATAAAAAGTGATAACATTTTATAGCGAAAGTGATAAAGTTTTATAGCGAAAGTGATAACTATTTTAAAACTTGAAAAATGGTCTCACGCAAGACACATAAAAATCACAATTAACGCCACCTGAACATCACGGCAAACACAATTATAAATATGAATATTTTTAAGATTAAATACAGTATTAAATTTTATTAAACAATTCGTTCATAAATTCATTTATAAATTTATAAATATTCTTAAGATTAAATACAATATTAAATAATTATATGTAATATAATTCTTTATAAATTAATGAATATAAATACCTTATAAATTATTTTACATATTAAATACAAAAAAGAATTTATTTAAAATTTCATTTATAAATTCTATTTAATCACAAATTGTTTTAAAATATTCTTTAAATATATTTAAAGAATAATTTTGCAAAAATAAGATTTACATATGAACCAAATTCACACAAAACTAATTTATTATATAATTATCATTTTATTACATTATTATTTATATAATAATATATACTTGTTAATTATAATAAATATAAATCATTATAATATAGGATAATCATTTTGTAGTGATTACTAATTTTATTTAATTATTAAATTCAATCATCATTTATTCAATCATTTTGTAATGATAATATTCTTATCATCCATTCAGAAGTTGCCTCCACTAAAGGCAATTTTTTTTTATAAATAAAATCACAAAAATTACCGTAGTGTTCAAAGTTGCCTCTGCAAAGGGCAATTTAACTATTGACATGTGCCACCTCACCAAAGTTGCCCCTTGTAGAGACAACTTTACTTATTTCATTAATAAGCCATGCAACTACAATATTTGGTTAATTTTTTTTTTAAAACTACAATATTTCATTAAATAAGCCAAGTTTGGTCTATCTTATGTGTCATCTTCTCCTAATTTTAAGGTTGATGTGTCATTTTCTTATGCACTGTTTTTTTTCTTTTATTTAATGATTGAGGCTTTTGTGCCCGGGGCACACCGTGCGCCTTTAAAATTTAGTATTATGAGTAAGGGTATATTGTTTTGTTCTAAAGGGTATACACTTTAATTAATAAGGGTACACCATCTTGTTGTAAAGGGTATACACTTTTAATTAATATTTTTTATTTTTCTTTAGAAAATAAAGGGTACACATCTTTATACTAAAGAATATACAATTTAACATAAAATTCTAAAGGCGCACGGAGTGTGGTCCGTGCTCCCGGGTGCACACAAGTTTTTGCCTTATTTAATTTTTCCTTCCAAAACTTTGTCTCTTTCATGTTTATTTATTAATGAGTGAATAAATCCATATTATTAATGAGTGAATAAATATTTGATTTAATGCATGCAATAATTAAAATTTATTCCTAACAAAAATTTTGATTTTTTTTTTTGGAATCAAGAAAATAATTTTGTTGCTTCAAAGGGCACGAGATTTACCCGCATGTTATAATAGAAAAATACAACAGATATAGCAGCTAAAAGAAAAGTCCAAAATAAAAGACAGTACCAAACTAATACCACCATCATCATCTCCTTTTTATCATATAATCTTTTCTAGTAACAAAATTTTTGATAATAATTAAGATCAATTAATTTAAATGCATCTTCAATAATAAATACCTGTTTTTTTTTAATATATATATTAGATTTTCTTTACGAGTGAGGCTCTTGTGCTCCCGGGGAAACGATGTGTCCCCGGAGCACATGAATTTTTGCCTTTCTTTACTACATGAAAAGTATTTAAATTATAAAATATTATATAATTTCAAAAGATAAATTACATTAATTTAATTTAAAATTAATATCTACACCCGCGCAATGCATGGCATAACACTAGTTGTTTTTTACTTTAGAGTTTGTTTTCAATTACATCAGCAAGTATTTTCATACAAGGTTAATCATCTACACACAAAATAACTTATTCACAAAACTATTAATACATTATAACAAAATTATGTTTATGTCGCCCTATACGATAAAAACACCATAAAAGAATTACGTTCTTTTGTGTTTATGTAAGATTTTGTCTGCAATTCATGAGAGCATGAGTAACAAACAACAGTCAATATAAAATTTATTTCCAAAGTCACACCAAGAAATCTATATATATATAAAAGCACAATAGTGCTATATATAGTAAGTTCCAGTCAAAAGTTTCTTTCTAAAAAAGGAAAATAATAAAATATTATTGATGTGGATTACAGCTGTACAACAGTCGTGCAGTGGAAGAAAGAATAGCTGTTATGTTTTAATTTAATAATAAATTTAATAATATTTAATGAGATTAGAGATTAATATTTATTTATTACTGTATGTGTTTTGAAAGACGATAATAATAAATTTAATAATATTTAATGAGATTAGAGATTAATATTTATTTATTACTGTATGTGTTTTGAAAGACGTGCAACCCTTCTCTAATAAGTTTGAATACATCTATATCAAGATGAGTTTGGGTTATGATTTTGCTACAACCAAATCACTTTTCTCTTCTCTCCATGGTGCGGTAATTATGATTCTACCACGACAAAATCACTTCTCTCTTCTCTCCATCGGTGTTGCATCACCGCAGCATCACCGCCGTGCATAGCCGATCAATATGGTATTACATCCTTCTTCTCTCAAATATTTTATTTTTTATTTTTTATGAAATTAGGACATTACATTTTGTGGGAGGTTGAATTGATTCAGAGCAATAGTGAGGAATTAGATATTTGTAGGGGATAAAAATAATACAAAAATTAATTTTCTATTTGAATTTGATGATGTTGGCAGTGATTTACGATTAGACGAAGGGTGTTGGAGGTGATCTATGAGGCGTTGTTGCCGGTGATCTACTAGGGATTAGACTTTTAGAAGACAGTTGGAGATGGCACCGGCGTAAGAGGCGGCTGTGATTAGCAGCGCTAGAACTAAAAGGAAAGAGGAAAAAAAATATCGAAAGAGGAAAAAAAAATCATGTGTATCATTTATTTGATTCAAATAAGATCTAAATAATACAAAATATTATAATTTAGGAAGAAAAAAGAAAAATAAAAAAGGTTATATATATATATATATATATATTTGATTCATAAGTTCTAATAATACAAAATATGTATAATATATGTATAACATTTATGGAAAAAAAAGAGAAAAGGAAAAAAATATATTGAAGTAAAATAAAAATAGAAAGACTATATATTTCAATTTAAATAAGTTCAAAAAATAATACAAAACATGTATAATATTCCAGAAGAAAATCAAAATTCAAAAATAGATTTTTTTATCTTTAAATAAATAAATAAAATATGTTGATTTTTAAAGAGATATGCAAAAATATAAAAATACACATTCATTATATCATTTAGTTGATTCAAATAAGCTTTAAAATAATTGCAAAATAGTATAATATTCGGAAAGAAAAAAAAATCATGATAATCATTCATATTATTTTACCAAGTAATTTTGACAAAATAATTATTTTTTTTAAAACATAAAAAAAATCTACATCTATATATATATATATATAGTATTATTATTATGGTCGATAAACGTCTGGAGTAACGGATACCAGAAAATATTAATGAGAGACAGATAAAAAAATATTATTTGGTGGAAGGAGGTGGAAGGAGGGTAGAGTCGGAGGTGGTGATGGAGGCTCCTCTATTTGGTGGAAGGGGAAGAGAATACCGCGTTGCGGGGGTGGGTTAGCAGAGAGGTGTCTGACAGCGTTAGACGCCCACAGCGGAAGTGAGATTTTGTTTGTGCGGACGTGAGAGTGTAGCGCATATATTTTAGCAAACTTAAAAATAACAAATTATGAGAAAGAAAGATTGGAGATATGGCAAAATAATTTTTTTCTCCATTTTTGTTGAAGAAATAATTTAATTTCTGATATATGACAGAGATAAAATGAGAAAGATATATTGGAGATATGTTAAGAAATTAGAAACTCAAGTTATTTTTTATATTGGTTCTGCTATTTTTTATTATTTTTATACAAGATATATTTAAAAGATTTATATATCGAATTATTGAGCTTCATATAGAATTGAATTTTAGTGTATAAACAGAAATCTATAGTATAAATTTATACTATACATTGTAAAATTTATTAATACATAAAAAATTTATTAATACATAAAAAGTTGAATGGTTCAAGAAATTTGATCAATAATGTGAAGGAGAGTTCTAAGTTCATATAAAAGTAGCGAATGGTATAAATTTATTGCATTTGTGTTAGGAGTATTTCGTGTTAACGTGGACATTGTATAATTGATAATTCGATTTATTTTAAAAAACATATACAATTATTATGTTTTATATTTATACATAAGAAGGATCTTCGGGCAAATCCGTGATTGGTTGAGAACCTTTCATGCATTATATATTAGGTAACAAAGAAGTTCGGGACATCTATTTTCACGAATAAAGAAAGATATAAGTGGCTTTAAAAATATGTTAAATTAATATCATAATCATTCCTATTATTTATCAAATAATCTTTTATGTTACCATTTCCCTAATATTATACGAATGTTTTTATTCCAATTTCTATTAATAGATCGAACATAAAAGAAATATATAATAAAAAATATATATAATAAAAAGTATAACATTTAGTATTAAAAGTTACATGTATTTCGTGTTAGGAGTATTTCGTGTTAACGTGGACATTGTATAATTGATAATTCGATTTATTTTAAAAAACATATACAATTATTATGTTTTATATGTATACATAAGAAGGATCTTCGGTCAAATCCGTGATTGGTTGAGAACCTTTCATGCATTATATATTAGGTAACAAAGAAGTTCGGGACATCTATTTTCACGAATAAAGAAAGATATAAGTGGCTTTAAAAACATGTTAAATTAATATCATAATCATTCCTATTATTTATCAAATAATCTTTTATGTTACCATTTCCCTAATATTATACGAATGTTTTTATTCCAACTTCTATTAATAGATCGAACATAAAAGAAATATATAATAAAATATATATATAATAAAAAGTATAACATTTAGTATTAAAAGTTACATGTAAAAAAAATCTTTAAAAAAAACTCTATATTTATGTATATAGATAGATATTTTTTCACATTTCTATATCCAGAAAAAGATCACATAGTAAGAGGTGATTTGTGGATTAGTTGGAAGAACTCATAAGAGAGAGTATTCATAAAAGAAAACTTTGTCAACACCAATAAAAAATTTTCTTTTTTTCATATTTAAAATAACAATCTATTCAAATTTCTAATTGTTCATAACTTTTTTATTTTAAATGTTTTTCTGAAAAATAATATATCAAATTAACCATCTTTTAAAATTTTTAATTTAACGTACATATTGTATATATAATATATAATTAAAAATTATTATAAAATATAGAATATTGTAATATTCAAATTTAATATTTATAGTAATTATTGAAATATTTAATATATTTAATTATTTTTTAAGATCTTAAATTAAAAGTTCATTTAGTATTATTGATGCGATTGTATCCTATGCATATAGTATTATGTATTTTTTTATTATTATAACAATTTCTAAATATTATTATAAAATTGAATAATAATATACAATATAGTATTATTTTTAAGGGTCACTTACTAGGAGATACACAAAAAATGCATAATTGCTATAAACTACATGACTCAAAGCACTATTACTCATAACTACATGATTGTGATACCATAAATACCCCTATGTATTTGCACAATTTGATTCTGCACAACTTGGTTCTGCACAATTGTTCTGCATAATGTTATTTTTGCACATTTTATTTGCACATTTTAAATTCCGGCAGCAGGCAGCGGCGATCAACGGACGGGCAACGCCGGTCAACGGCAGGTCAACGCCGTCAACGATCGGTCAACGGCCGGTCAACGCCGGTGGGTGGGTGAGGGGTAGGGTTGTTGGTTTAAAAGTGTATGGAGTATAAGGTTATATTTAAAATACTTTAATATTTTGTATGTGAGAGTAATTATTTAAATTCCATGTATCTAATAGTAAATATGCTTAAAAGTGTGTATCTGAGAGTAATAAATCCTATTTTTAATAATCTTATTTTTATCTTATATGTATCCATGTCAATACTTTAATTTATATTGTTACGATTAAATACTTATTTGATTTAAATAAGTTTCAAAAAAATAGTATAATATTTAAAAAAATAATAAAATTAGAACTGATTTTTATTTTTTTTTATAAATAAATAAACAAAATGTGTTGATTTTAAAAGAGGAATGCAAAATATAAAAATAAGAAGTAATATACATGATGAAAATCATTAAAATTATACTGAAAAAGGAAGAGATATAAAAATATGTTAAATTGATATAGTAATCATTCCTATTATATATCAAACCATCTTCACATAAATAAAAATTACTTTATTTGTTCAATAAATATAAAAATATTTTTATGCAACAATTATATATTAACTTCTGACATTTACCATGAAAATACATACATTAATAAATGAACGAAAACTTTTCAATTTTGTTTTGGGAGGAACTTGTGTGCACCCGGGCGCACGGGTCACATTCCGTGCGCCTTTAGAATTTTGTGTTAAATTGTATACCCTTTAGTATAAAGATGTGTACCCTTTATTTTCTAAAGAAAAATAAAAAATATTAATGAAAAATATACCCTTTAGAACAAAATGGTGTATCCTTATTAATTAAAATGTATACCCTTTAGAACAAAATAATGTACCCGTATCCATAATACTAAATTCTAAAGGCACACGATGTGCACTTGGGCGCATGCGAACCTCACTCATTTGTTTTTGTATTAGAAATTAGAAAGCTAAAAATAAATAAATATTCATTTATATTCCCAAATATGGCAAGAATTTATCTTTCCCAACAAGTTTTTTTTTTTATTTCTCATCCTATATAAATAATCAAAAAGAACAAAACTCTATAACCTCTTTAAAAATATTGTTAGACACTCAAAAAATTTGAAGCCACTCTTTAATTCATTTGGAATACATGAATTAGGTAATTGCAAAATAATACTTTATTCTTTTATGAATTATCCACACAAATATTTTATATAAATTTTTTCTAAATAAAAAATAATATTATATCTCAGTGAAAATTTTATATTATTTCGTGAATCGCCCGGATGCTTTACTTATAATAATAATAATAATAATAATAATAATAAAAATAAAATTTTGAACGCCATGAATGAAAATACCGAACACATTGTATTTATTTAAAAAAAACAAAAGTATTATGCATTCAAATATATTAAGTCGGTTGACATTCTACATTAATTTTTATAATTATTTAACATTATTTTATTTATTATATATACATTTTTTTTAATTTCTTTGCTTGACCTGCCAGTTTAAACTTCAATTAAAGTGAACTCTATGAATTTTAGTAAAGGAGTGTTTTGGTCTTTTAAGCAAGTTTGTAGACAAAAATAAAGTAATATATTTTAAAGTGTACAAAAAAGATTTTTTCCATAAAGTAAATTAATTATTTGTAAGCATTAAATACATTATAGAGTATTATACTTATGGTAGGGGATGCGAATTTTTTTTATAAATGATCTGTACTAAAAGAATGTATTTATACTTTATTAATTAATCAATATCATAAGGCAAAAATTTTTGTGCCCCGGACACACCGTATTCCCATGTAATTCTTGTGTTCACATGTGTCCGCAGAGCACTATAGCCTCACTCATACCATAAATGGGTCAAGTATTAGAAAATATGGATTTAAGCCTCAACACAGAAAAATCAGCGCTGATCTCACGCCCAAATTTAGCACAAAAGAACAAGATTACATCCTCAACTCCACCCATATCACCAAGTGCATTTAGACATACAAGAGCAACTAATTTTTCAACAAACTTAAATATAAATACACAAGCATTTGTGAGTTAGTTCCCAAATAACCAAGTTATCATGTAAACATAGATGCTACTCCGTCTTTATTGCAGTATAAATATTAATGTTATGCTTAAATGAGTATGATCACCGCTTCCAAATCCACATGCTTGAGAAATGACTGGTGCAAATTCAAATAAATTGGCATTAAACTAGTTGAAAAATTGAACATTCCACCTTCAACTAAAAATTTCACATCTCAAAGTGTAGGATTATTCACGTACTGCTCACCCAGGTATACCTGCAGCAAGAACCATATTGTCACTATGTATAAGTGAAAGTTATGACTATATGAGAAGAACAACCACTTCCAAGTTTTAAGCATTGGGAGAAGACTCCCACAAGTTTTTTAAGCTCTCAATCCCACATTCTCTAGCAACCAACAACTTCATATCATCATCCTTATCTACCAAATTACACAAGCATTCGATTGAATTTTATTGTGCCAAAAAAGTACCTGAATTACACAATGCTAGTAATGTGGAGACTGCATTTCCCTCGATGAAGTTGTCAGTAATTTCTTCGAAATTAGCTAAACTCTGCATAACACCACCTGCTAGAGCCTTTGAACTGGCTTTCCTTGTTGACAGATTTCTATTAGGGATGAAATCCTACCTGCGGATCCAATAACTCTCACATTTTCCTTGGAATTGATGATAACCTTGAGAGCAATGCACGATTTCTACTCGGCAAACAAGCTTCCAGATTTGAGAACCCTTATTAATTGTTCAACAACAAAACGACCTCTTACAAGGGTACAACATCAATAGAAAGCTTAATTTTTGGAACAAAGTCACCCAATATAACACCAAAAATTACCCAAAACAACCACAGCAAACACAATCGAACATAATTAACAAATAAAGTGTACATCACCTTATTTAGATTGAGATTAGGAATCGAGGTATGTAGAAATTTGAAAAAGTAACTGAAGATGTTGGGCAGTCGAACTTCTTCGGGCCGATAGTGGCCGGGCCCGATTCTCCATCCTCCTCAGTTTTATCCGGCTCAATCGGCTGCTCTTCTACATCCGAAACTATAAATCTTTTCTCCTCCTCCTTCTTGGCGTGTGGATGATGGTCCGTTTGTTCTTGCCTTTTCCTAATTAATCGGGATATACTAGTAATTTTCTATTTCACCGAGAAGATCGATTTTCTATGTTTTGTTATTGCGTTTGTGAATGGCCGAATGAGGATAGAACCAATTTGATTATCATTCTTTATACTTGCTTTTCCTTTTGATAAGTTTTCATGAATAATTTTACTAAGAGGAAATAGAATGACTTTGCAGATTGTGCAGTGTGCTGTGGGGGATGTGCATAAACATAAAAGTCGTTTTGAGTCTCTTTTTTGTTATGATAAAAACAAAAACCTAGATAGCCACATGGGACCTTTAAAATTGTCCGAACACAACCTGTTTTATGAATCTTTAATATGTGTTCTGCTTCTCAATATTCTTAATTATCATACCTTATATAGTTAATATCTAGTAATTTCATTCCAACAGATGTTTACCCTTTTCTATTTTGCGGTCTTTTAATTTTATAAACATATTCCTTTTGTTATGACTTAATGGTAAACTGCCTTTTAAATTCAGGTTCATGCTTGTATTCAGGCCGGACTGTGGAACATCTTTTCTTCACTGGTAGGATATATATCCATTATTTCCAATGTTAGACGAACAAATACTTTATTGATCTTATATTAATTAAATTGAATTTGGCAGAGCTGCAAACAAGACAATTTGATTATTGCAGCCAAATACTTGATGGAAGATGTCCTGAATGCACCTAAAGAAGATTATCAGACATTAGGTTGAATTATATATTGCTCTATTTGCTAAACGTTTGGGTTACTCTTTTATGTTAATTAGGTTACTCTTTTTGTATTAATTAGGTTACTCTTTATAATGAAAATATTTTCTAGGTATACTTTTTTACGATTTTGAAAAGTCTCAAATTTCGCATGGCTGCTAGTATTTATATTTCTGTGTTGATCATGTCTGTCTTTTCGTAATGAAGCATATGTGGTTAACAAGCTAAATCTAGGTAGAGCCCCATTATTCTTATTAATTAAAACACTCTTTGAAATTAATTAGATTTCTCTCTGAAATTTAATTAAATTGTATGCAATTTATACGTTTTTAAATCACTTTATAAAAATAGTTAGGTTACTCTTTGGATTTAATTAGAGTACTCTTTATAATAAATTTGGTTACTCTAAAAATAATGTAATTTATTGTCAATATTGTTTAGGTTATTGTTTTATATTAACTAGGTTACTCTTCATAATAAATTGAGTTACTCTAAAAATAATTTATAAAATTAATTAGGTTACTTTTTCTATTAGATTATTATAAGGAGCAGAATATCCACATATAATCAACTTGAATGGAGAGGACAACCTCATTATAAGGAGTAACATAATTTGTTATAAAAAGTAACCCAATTAATAAAAAAGAGTATCCTAAATGAAACATAAAGAAATCACGTCACAAAATGAATACAATATAATTCTTCAACTCATTTTGGGAAAATCGCAGCCTTATTTTAAAGAGCCTAATTGGTTATAAAGAGTAACCCAATTAATAAAAAAGAGTAACCTAAAAAAATTATAAAGAAATTACCTTACAAATTGAATACAATTTAATTCTTAATAATATTTTGGGTTACTCTTTATAATAATTTAGGTTACACTTAATAATATCTTGGGTTACTCTTTTTAATAATTTAGGTTACTCTTAATAATATTTTGGGTTACTTTTTAATTTGAGACCTTGATTTAAAAAAATAAAATCATGTATTATGAATTGGGTTGCTCTTTAGAATAGTTTAGGTTACTCTTAATAATATTTTGAGTTACTCTTTATAATAATTTAGATTAATCTCAATAATAGTATTTTTGATTGGGTTACGTTTATCTATGATTATTTAGTGGTTAGAACTTCAAAATGACAAACTAAAAAAATATTAAGTTTATAAAAGGTTACAAATATTTTCAAATAATTAACCCAATCCAGAAGCAACTATGAGCCATCGAGAAGTTTGAATCACCAAAATAATTAACAAACTCTATTTTCAATTTCTTAATATTGGGCATTCTATTACAGACTTCTTCGCAAGTAAGTCACTCGAAGAGTTTGCAGGTTTAGCAATACAATTCTATCTCGTTCGTTACTCGGAGGAGGCTTAGGAAGAAAGAGCTGATAAAATCGGAGGTGCCTTAGCTGTTGAATCTCCCAGATCTCGTATGGTGTAGTAACATTATTCCAAGATCCTTCAATAATTAATGTTTGCAGATTCCTAAGGGGATTGAAGAAGGGAGCTTGTAAGAATCCCTCCAAGTACTCATGCTAGGATTGCACTCAAGAAACCTGAGATTAATATGTTGAAAAGCAGAGTCTAGAGAACCACCACAGGCATTAGAAAACACTCTTAACAATCGAAGTTTCTGTGACAACTGGCAAGTAGATTCACTTATTACAGAACCTGCAACAAAAGTTGATTGCAAAGTATCAACTTATATATAATGTCTAGCAGGGTTAAATCTGGCAATGGTAAAAAGATGGAGCAATTTAACTAGCTTGTAGAAATCAATCAGCTTTCTTGGATGTAAAACTAGAACCATCATTTAGTAGGTAAAATAAGCAATAATATAAGACCAGCACAAGTTTTACAAAGAATCACATTTTATCTCTATATTCTAACAACTACTATATCATGAGAGAAACAATCACCTTAAAGACAGAAGCCCAATAGTAGTCAAAATGGCATCGATACTTCTTTCGTTTAAATGGGTAAAAGACATGTTTTGCTCTGTAATTTAAAAGGCCCAATTCACAGACGTTGGATAACCTCAAGTCAACACTTACATAGAAATCAAGATCAGTGGTCACTTCCAGTTTGCTTTTCAGATTAAAATTAAGAGAATGCCACAAAGAACACTGAATCCGGAAAGAAAAAAAACTGCATGCAAACACCTGATATTTATCCGATAGCTCAGTGAACCCTCTCTTCTTGCGAGAAGCTCTATCACATCAAATGCAACACTGTCCCAAATTCACAAATAAATTCATCAAACCAAAACAATTAAATCATAAATTTCTTCAACCCACTAAAAATAAGATAAAGACCAAGAACATACCACTGAAATAAAAAAACTTTAGAAATGGGAACATTAAGATAACCCCGTGGAAACCCTCTGCGAGAGAAAAAAAAATCAAGCAAGAAAGATAAGATGCTGCAATGTTCATATTCAGCGACTCGCTTTTCGATCCTGGAAACGATCGCCTGAATCGGAATTGCACTGCGCATGCGAATTTTCCCCCCTACGGAGATATCAAATATACAAGATCATCGAATAAACCCTATAGATTAGGGAAAAAAGAGGGAAAATGCACAAGATTGGCGGGCCAGGATCGCGGCAGAGCGTGTGCAGGCGAAGGCAGGGATAATGTAGGGCCGTCTGAGACTGCAATCGACGAAGAAGCGGCTTCGATTTCGGCGTGAGGAAGATGGAAGTGCTGTTCACGATTGGTTGCTAAATTTGGCTTTCTAAAACTTAATCCAGGCCCATGATGCGAGAAAGAGGATCCGGTTTCATCAATATTTGGTAGAACCGGTCTCACCCTAGTTACTCTCTTTAAATTAAATCCGTTTCACATAATCATTGTCTTATAAGAGATTTATTTATTTCTTTATTTTTATTTATTCTTATTATTATTAATTTTAGTATAATTATTTACATAATATTTGTCTGTGCGATTATTTCGCGCATCGCGTGGGGCATTACTAGTTATTAATAAAAGAAGAGAAGCATAGATACAACTAAAAATGAAAAAAAATCTATGAAAAATATAACCACTTGAGCTAAAGGAAGTTGGAAAAACACCTAAAGAAGAAAGGCATGATGCTAGCTAGTATTAGGGAGAGGCATTGAGATTTCACTAAGCAACTCAGAGAAAAAAGATGTGCGTGATTTTGTTACTTCCATTCTGAAGAACCACCGCAGCATCTGCAATGTTTCAATGTTGCCAATAAATAAATGCTCTACGACATGACACCCATCACAAATTAATAGACCTAGTAGCAAAATATCCAGTGCGACACTGCCGGATTTGCTTCTCCACTTTTCTAATCGCCAGCTTCAATTTCACCATTTGGTAGAAATTATCCGGATGCTTAAGAATCGCCCCCAAGTTCACCATTATCAGCTATAAAACAACATATCTCGATTAATCCATGAATACATAAAATTAGATAGGACTCGTTGATGATAGGAATCAGTTAACTTATTACAAATACAAATACAACACATCGAAACTAAAGAATTATCAAGTCCACCACCAAATTTATTATTAAAATACACTAAAATCAAATCAACCTATCATAAATTAATTGTTGAATGAAAAAGAAGGATTCTCAAATCATTGTCATGACTTGAGTAGATAATAGGTGTGAGGGAGAAAAACATCGCAAGAATGAAAAGGGTCTCCTTAGAAGAAGGTTTCCCAAATCATTGTCACGACTGAACAAATCATAGGTGCAAGGGAGAAAACATCCTTAGAATGAGAAGAGTTTCCTAAGATGTTAAAATGCATCAAAGTCTCTAAAATATTCTGTTATAATAATAAAAGCACAAAGAGAAAAATTGCAGTAAAGAGAACAAAAGGAAAATACCAAAAACCAAAGGAAAATATAAAATGATAAGAAGGTGTCACATGACACGTAGAATAAGAAAAACCTTCATTCAGATAGATAAAAATTTGCTTACAGATCTGTGCATCATCTGTATGACTAATCATTGCAGCAAGATATGTTATTTGAATTAGTCCTTCTTCCTTATTATTCCATAATTTATCCAGAAAAATTAATTACTTATTTACTAGCTACATTCCAATTGAATTTGATTCTAATCTATTCATATATGGTTGTTCCACAGGGTTGGTTCATGGTTCAAACCTCTGTCCATTGCATGCTTCGATAGATTCAACATTTTTGTCCTATGCACAAGGTGCTAGAACTGAACATTTGCTGTAATGGCAGACTTCTTGCTAAGTACAAGTATGTATAGCCTTGTGTGCTTATCCTATTCTGTCGTTTATCATATTTTTCGATTCTGTAGAGTTTTTCGTTACAAGCAGTCGATTGGATGTTTCCACCAAATTATGAAGCAAGCGTACACTGTTACACATAAACAAATCATATGATAATTATTGTATCATATTTGAGCTATATATATTAGACTATACGATATAATTATTCAATCATATATATTTTCTCAAATTACTAAGCTGTAGTTTTATCAAAACGTATAACACAATGGAACAATGGTTGCTAAAAATGCTTGGAAACAGAGACATTTCTTTTTAGTGTTGGTGATATTAAGAGAGATTGTTTTGATTTGGTAAAAAATTCAGGAATTCTGATGCTGAGTTTGTTTGGTGAGTGATGGAATAAACGTTTGGTTTTTATATATAAATATATTGATCACCGAATGTTCTCGAAATTTCTGGAATGTTCTGGAGATCTGCAATTTCGGAGCTGGCAGCATTTTCTGGATTATTTTCGGGTTTCATCCGGAGAATACTAAATATTGATAGACCCAACATCCAAGTCAATTCAGGAACCCAAATTTTCCCTATCTCTAAATTGTAAATACTTTATTTTTTTTATCGTTCCACTAAATCTACATATACTATATTAATACATGAACATAACTCTACATTAGACATCATTGGTTTATTATGGTTTACCCAACATCAGTGGACACATGCTTGTCGATTGATAGATGAATCGCAGAATTTCCCTCTATAACTATTGCAGAATATGCACTCAAATAATTTATACAAGTACTCACTGAGCTTGCAGATTTTTCCACCCCCCCTACTATTTAAAGTATGCTAATATTTTATAGACAAGAGATCAAGTTGTTTAGTCAAGATGATGTCTGAACTTTGAACTATAAGATTATAAGTAGCTATAATATGTATATTAGATTATTTTAGATTAATTAAATCTGCTCAATTACTTCATAACTTTCATTACAACTGATGACATTAGGGGAAACAAAAAAGTGCAGAGTTTACATAACATTATTTCTGTATAAAGAAAAATAACCACGCAAAATCACTCATAATATTCTTAACCAGAGATATCAATGGCCTTCACTTCCGGCTTATTCACTTCCTGTTTAGGCACCGTCACGGTCAGCACTCCATTCTCCATCGCCGCCTTCACCTCCTCCAATTTAGCATCCTCCGGCAGCCTGAAGCGGCGGAGGAACTTGCCGGTGCTCCTCTCAAGGCGGTGCCACTTGTCGTTCTTCTCCTCCTGCTCCTTGCTCCTCTCCCCACTAATTTGGAGGATACAGCCATCCTCCACCTCCACCTTCACTTCCTCTTTCTTTAACCCCGGAACATCCACCTTGAACACATGCCCCTCCGCCGTCTCTTTCCAGTCGATCCGAGCATTAGCAAGCGCCGTCGTTTCCCGGGCGGAGGAAGGGGCGGCTGTGGAGAGAGGGAAGTCCTGGAATCGATCCCAAATATCCAGTGAGAATGGATCGAACACGTTGCTGCGCCGGTTGCAAAAGAAGCTTGGAATCAGAGACATTTTAAATCTTTAAATTTAAGAAAAGGATTGTAGATTGCTGCGAGAGTTGATACTTAGCTGCTAAAATATTTGGTGGGAAATCCGAAGGAGGGTGAAGGTTATTTATAGGGATGGATGGATGATTTGTTACGCTTTCTGGTATATTCTGGAACTTTCATGTAGGCAACGTGTTCTGGAACAGTCTCGCATTTTCCACAGGGCGGTCCTGGGGCAGTGCCGGAGGTGTCCCGCACAAGACCCCACCCGGACAAGGGCTCGAATTTTTTTTATTACTAATCTTTTAAACGTGCGTTGCAAGTCACATGCACGTTATATTTTTATGATTTTTTTTTCTAATAAATTTTTCTTTTTACTGTGAAAATCAAAGTTTTCAACATACTTAATAATCAATAATTTAAGTAAATATTTATTTATTAATTATATTAAAACTTATCTGTATATAATATTTTTTTAGATAATGTTAATTCACTCTAATCAAAACTTTGTATTTTTCATGTATGTACCTCTAAAAAACAACATAAATATTGTCATCTTGGTTGAAATGGTTGTCTATTTTTGCAATATTTCATTCTCATTTTCTCTGCATTTTCATTCCATATAATTTAACATAAGGCCTGCAAAAATAGAGAAAGATCAGTGACTTGTGATATTATTATTTTAATTGTTACTCTTTTGCAGAAATGCTATCATCAGTCAATGGCTTCAGCTTGCATGCTCTTGATCGTTTTACTTGAAAATTTGAGGGAGAATTTGTTTATATATATTTTAAATTCTTCAAGTTGCTACTTTTTAAAAATATAAATCGTTATTAATTTCCATTACATGTAATAACAATTTCTATTTTATTTAAAATTCTTTTTTTTCCCTCTAATCCCAATTAAAATGATTGTAGGCATATCCTATTACTATAAACAATCATCACAAAATTAGAGACCCATACTCGCGCACATCAATATACTGGGCAATACATATTTTCATTTTCAAATCTATAACTAAAAAAAATTTCAATTATCTATTCAAATATAGTTTCACTTTTACAATAATAATAACAGTTCTAATTATCATAATTAAAAAGGTTTACCGAAAATTTCGATGCCAAGTCTTTCATATATATAAGACTAAAGAAACCATCAACAAACTGAATTATAACCGCCAAGTGATGATTACAGCAACCGGAAATTATAATACCTGCATTGCAATAAAGAAAATCATCAAAATTAAGCAATTCTATATTTTACGATAGAAATACGTCCGCCTCTTTGACGTGGGCATTTTCACCTTTTTATACCATTCATTATTAGTCACCCCATGTATCAAAAGTTAAGAGATGCTTAGAATTTTAAGAGATAACAATAAATTAGTAAATATTAATATGATTAGCTTAAGAGTTGCTTAGTTATTATAATATTAATGTGTTATAATAATTAGTAAAGATTAATAGTTTGTCAATTAATAAAAATAATAACTATAAAAATGTTAGAGAATGGTAAATAGGCAAATAATGAAATTAAGGGAGGATATTATGGTCCAAAAATGTTTTACATTCTCTTTGTAGTTTTAATATATTAGGATAGGATATATTACATATATATATATATATATATATATAATTAAATATATATTTTAAAGTTTAAAAATAAATAAAGCTCTCCATCAGCTTAGTTTGTACACTATGCCAAAACTGTGGAATAACAACGCTGAAATAACAACGGAGAATAAAAAATCCATTGTCATAAGGGCAAAAAAGGGCTGAAAACAAATTTCCGTTGTTATAGCTTGAAAAAGGCGCTCATTAACAACGGGTATTTCCTTCCGTTGTTGTAAGTCCGTTGTTAATGCAATTTTTATTTTATTTTAAATTAAATTTAATAAAAAATTATTCGAAGTATAAATCTGGGACTTGGAAAATTTTTTTTTCTTCCTAAGCCCTAGCAGAGAAGCGACTGAACTCCTTTGAGACGCCGACGAGTTACTCCATTCTTAGTCGGAGGCGACTGACGATGCTATAGTGACGACTGACCGCCACCGCCCGATTCTTTGCTGGCTGTAGTGACGACCGACTGCCACCACCCGATTCTTCGTTGGGACTTCTAAAATCAAACGACCCTAGCAGAGACGACGTGAACTCCCTTGCTTCCAGGGACGGCCGACGAGGTAAAGCTTCCTTCCCAAGCCAGAGATGACCGACTACGCTGAAGAAACGACAGACGGCGCACACTCTTCTCAATGAAGGCAACATCAACATCTCAACCCTATGCTCGCGCTCACCTTTCTCAATCATTCTCGCCGGCGACTCCCGAGCTTTGTGCTTGTCGATGGTATGGCTGTCCAACATTCTACTCTATTTATTTGTTTGATTTGTCTGCAGGATTATCCCCTTGATTTCTATTACTTATGTTCACTTTATGCAGTAACCGGTAATAATTTCCTTGATTATATTTAAGGTTGAAGGGCTGGAAGTTGGTCTTATAATAGAAGGATCTCTTAGGCTTTCTCTCTTGGAGTGTGGATTCTATTGTAAAATATATTTCAATAAATTTGTATGGTGGAGCATCATGGCTTCATCAAGGGTATATTTACTCATATACTCCTTTTTTCTGTTTAAGGAACTGTAATCTATGACTAATCTCTAGGTCACATACAACCTTTTCAGTTAAATTTGGATTTTTTTGTAACAATGTGAATCTATTTGAAATCATTCAAAAGGAGTTCAGAAATTAATTGGTTGCTTGCATGGAAATAAAAAAATTGGAAGAATAAATTGGTGCTTGTAATAAAATCTTACAGTTTTTCCATGGGCTATTCCTATGGCTATTAGTTTTAATGTCGTGTGTTTTATTTAATTTTAATGCTTTGCTTATGCTTTCAATTTTGAATAGAAGTATTGAATTGAAATGAGAGTATGATTGTTGGTTTTGCTTGATTGAAAATGTGGATAAATTGCATTGCAAATGTTTATAATATTCATATGCTTTGAAAATGCATGCAAGGTGTTCGATGAAATGCCTAAGTGAAATTTTTTTCTTTATGATGCTCAAATGTTTTTTCAGTTGAGAAATTGTAGTTCATTGGAAAAGATATGATTCCTTTTATGCATGAGTTTTGGCTAAGAAATGATGGAAGTGATGAGATACATAAATTCTTGTTTAGAAAAGAGGCACCTTAAGCTTTGAGTTGGCTACTTTTGTTATTCTTATTTTTATTTTATTTGTAGTGTTCTTGTTTTTGTTCTATTTTTGTTCTTTGGATGTTTAATCTTGTGCTTGTTTAAAATTTGGACTAAGAAACAAGAAACGCTATTTGCATGATAAATCATGTAACAACTTAAAAAAATTCCCAAAAAAGAAGGAATGATTGGAACCTGTATTGGCTCTTGAGATTGAAAAAGGGCAGAGAGGTACATAGAGGCAAATTACTCTTGTACATTTGCCTTAGTCACCTAAAAACTGATAAAAAAGACGTACAAGGGCCCAAACCTCTGAGCCTTTGTGCCTCTTAAAAACTATGGTTCTAGGAGTACAATAAGCTTGAGTTGGGAGCTATCTATGAGCATCTAACATCAAGGAACATTTAACATTACATAGCTTATTTTATATAAATGTTTTCTGAAATCTGGATTTTGTTAGCTTGCGTTAATACAAAATGTTGCTAGTTGTGAAACTTGTATGTTCTCTATCAATATGTGAATCTAACTCTGGTAGGTTAAAGATAGCTTAAAAGGTAATCCTCATTACAGGTCTGTCATGCGTGATGAAAGGAAGAAGTTATTTAGCGAATATGCAGTAGAACTAAAGGCTGCTGAGGGAGAGGCAGCCCAAAAGGCAACGACAAAAGAGCATGAGGAGGTGAGATTATGAACGCTTCCAGTCTTCATGATTGACAATGCTACTTGGTTTTTTCATATTATTTATTCAAAGGTTGTCACAGGTGCTTTGAAGTCGTTGCTTACCAATTTTTTCGTATTTAAATAATGCATATTATTTAATAAATGTGATGAACTAGTATATTGGATTATTAAGGGTGAAACAAACTTTTTAGTGGTCTGGAAAATAAGTGGACTAGGATTGGGTAGTTAATAAACTTACCACATATTTTTTGGAATTTTATACTCAGTCATAAACTGATTTTTACTTTGTCTCCTTGTAGGCAAATTGAAGATTGCACTTGCCTAATCGCATAAATTAAAGACAAATGGTAGTGATGCAGCTAATTTGATATCATATTCTTATAGTTCATGTATTAATTAAAAAGAACACCTTGCAATCTTTTTCTTTGTTTTGCTGTGAAATGAAAGACTTTTTAGTTTTAAACATATTTTGATTTTGATTTTGATTATGATTGTAGATTCGTTGCTTCATGCAGGTATGCGGTATAATGGAGATACTTCAGCTACTAGTTACTTAGTTCTAACTAAAGCAGTTATGCGGTATAATGGACCTACTTAAGCTACCAGTTTATTAATTCTAATAGTTACCAATTGTGAATCATTTAGTTTACAATGCGTATTATCAATATCATATTAAACCCCTACAAGAGAGCTAGAAAATTCTAATATGTTAGTCTTTTTTCTTTCAAATTTACAGTTTTGTTATTTTTAGTTGGTTTTTAAATAATGAGCCAAATTAAAGTTTTCTCGTTCAAGCGCCAAACACTTTGTTACTGGTTTGGTCAACCCTCGTGTCCCTGCTTGCTAGATTCTGTTACTTTTCGTTTATTAATTTAATTAATCATATTCTTTATTTCATTTTATAACACATGCCCCATAAAATATGTCATCATTGTGGCAGTTATGATTGTGTTTAGTGTTGTTGTGTTGATTTGAAGGATGGCATGCTAAATTAACTGAATTTAGCTTTATCTCTGTTCATTTACAAGAATCCACTAAATCCCATGATCTAGTTGACTCATTCATATTGAAATATTTTTCATGATTTCTTTTATGAGTTTTTTCCCAAGAGCTTTCAGTCAATAAATTATAAAGTTTAAGTACAAATTGGATCAAGAGTAGGTATAACCACTTACCCTTTGCAAATTTATGAAATATTAGTTTATTGTGATACCTGGACTTGAGCAATCAACTATATCGTTTCTGCACTTTATTGGCGTTTGAAGCTTGGCCATCATATTCCTCTAATTTCTCAATACCATCGTCTTTCTATAAGTTATGATTGATAGTGTACCAAAGAAGTCTATGCCATTGGGTTTCAACCAACAACTGCAATGGATGATGCGATTGAAAGCAGAGCTCGTTATCTTTCCAAACGATTCAACGAGATTCTAGACGACCAAATTTGTGTGGCACCATGTAACGTTGGGTAAATTCAAGTTAACTTATAATTCATTTTTGTGGTTTTTTTTATTTTTTATTATTATTTCACTTTATAGAATATTACATTATTTTGTGCATGTACGTAGTGAGTACTGGATTCTCACGATAATTGATCCACTCAAAGAAGAAGTTTGTTTGTTAGATCCTTACTATAATGGGATTCATGACGCCGTTTGGAAGCAAGTAGTTGAATTGTAAGTTATTAACTAAATTAATTATTACTTCATTTAATCTTATCATATAAATGTGTAGAATTATGAACCAAATAAATAAATTTTAATTGCAATGTAGGGCTTTGAAAATGTTTAATGCAAAAGTGGATGCGGGTAAGAAGGGTCGGAAAAAGATAACTTGGAAAGTGATAAAGGTAAGATTGAAATTGTTTAATATTAAGCATGTAATTGTTATTGATTCACGCCTATTACATTTGTCATAGGCGCCAAAGCAACCTGACGGGAGACAATGTGGTTTTTATGTGCTTCGCTACCTATTAGATTTAATGCAATTTGATGGAATAGTGAACATTGAAATGATACAATCAATTGTAAGTAGCCTTATTATATTTCTATTATTTATTAGTCTCATGATACTGTGGTATAAATGCTTACTTAATTTTGTGCCCCATAGTTCATTGGAAAAAATTACAGCGAAATGGATATCGATGAAGTGCGAAAAGAGTGGGCTTCATGCATCCAACAGCACATGTCAACGACTCGTCTAGGAAGAGGTAAACATTGTAATATATCTTGTAATGAGAATAATAACTTATACGATTGTGCTAACCTTAGCTTATGTCTTCTTTACCAGCCTTACGAAAAGACTAAAGTGTGTCTAAGGGAAAGGAAAACATGATGAACGCTTTGTTGTTTATGTTTATGGGAAGACGGTATTTGTCGATCATGGATACATTATGAAGTATTTTAATTGTTGTTGGTGAATTGTATTGGTTAGAGAGATGTTGGGATGTTATATTCGAACGTATTGATGTTGGTTTTTGTATTTGGAGTTCAATTACTTTCGAATGCATTGATGTAATTGAATTAGTTATGTTGTATTGAAGATCAGGGATTATGACTATTTTAATTATTAAACATGTTAAAATTTTGATAATAACAACGGGGATATAGCATACGACAATGGGCATAAACCGTTGTCAAAGAGAGCTATGACAACGGGGATTGCCCGTTGTTAAAAAGAACAATATTTTTAAAATTAATCTACAACAACGGGGATAAAACTAACAACAACGGTGATAAATTGTTGTTAAATAGAATTTACGACAACGGGCAAAATTCCGTTGTTAAAAGTAAGACCCTTTAACAACTCCTGGATTAACAACGGAGATTTCGAGCTACAACAACGGTTAATCTGCGTTGTTAAATTAATCTACAACAACGGGGATAAAACTAACAACAACGGTGATTCACCGTTGTTAAAGAGTACCTACAACAACGGGGAAAATGCCGTTGTTAAAAGAATGACATTTTTAACAACTCCCGGATTAACAACGGATATTTTGAGGTACAACAACGGGTAATCCCCGTTGTTAAATTCATCTACAATAACGGGGATTCAATTAATGACAACGGGGATTCCCCGTTGTTAAAGCTGACTACGACGACGGGTCAAAAACGTTGTTAAAGGGTAGGTACCTTTAACAACTCCCGGATTGACAACGGAGATTTTGAGGTACAACAACGGGTAATCCCCGTTGTTAAATTCGTCTACAACAACGGGGATTCAATTAATGACAACGGGAATTTCCCGTTGTTAAAGAAGACATACGACGACGGGTCAAAAACCGTTGTTAAAGGGTAGGTACCTTTAACAACTCCCGGATTGACAACGGATTTTATTAGCAACAACAACGGGGATAATCCGTTGTTAAAAATGCCCTACGACAACGGGTATTTCACCGTTGTTAAAAGTCCAGACTTTTAACAACTCCCGGGTTAACAACGGAGCTGCAGGGGCTACGACAACGGGGATTCTCCGTTGTCTTTCCACAGTTTTGGCATAGTGGTAGCGCTTGCAATCCTCCATCCTATTCTTTGTGGTTCGAAACTCATCAGTGTTGTTCTTTAATTTTTATTTATTAACTTTTTTATTAAATATAAAAAAATCACGAACTTTATACCTATCGCAAATTAATCATAACTTTTGAGAAAGTGCAAAAAAAACCACCACCTTTAGGTATTGTTGAATATATATACTAATATTATTTTTTTAAAAATTATTTCGTCTTCTTCTTCAATTCTTATTTTAAATTTTAAGAATTTCTCATCAATTAAACTTGTATATATATCCTAACTAGTATGTAACACGCATGCTACGCGGGATATTTAGTTGTTCTTATTTTAAATATTAATGTACTATAATAATATCAAGTTTTAAATCGTGTTGATATAAGTACTACTCCATAATGTATTTTATAGATCGATAAATGTTAAATGTATTAAAACCATTAATAGAAGCAATACAATTTATTTATTTCCTCTAATTTTAAAAGTATAGAGTTGAATTTTCAAGAGTGTTTTTCTTTCCCTAATCTCTATCAAGTATTGATTCACTACTAACAACGTGAAATACAATTTTTTTTAAAGAAAAATCACTATGTGTTTGGTTGTTATAAATTTATAACATTTTTAAAAATATATCTAAATATTGTTTTTATTGATTTTTTTTGTGAAAAAAAATAGTTGGAACAAATAATTGTTAAAAAATGTAAAAAGAATATGACAAATTAAATGATTTCAAATATTTTAAATGCATTAAGGAAAATCTAAATAAATAAAATAAATTCTAAAAAAGTTCTAATTGACAATAATTTGTGCATGAAGGTTGCACTTCATATGTGTAATATACCACAATTTAATCCTTATAATCAATGGCAATAATTATAATTTCCTATTAGTGATTGTAGTCATCAAGCATATAATGTATTACCTTATGGTTTATTTATGACTTAATAAACATTCCTATTAGTAATTGCAGTCATTAAGTATATCATGTTTTACCTTATTGTTTATTTATGACTTAATACACGTTCAAAATATAGGATTTCTCCGAAGTTGGTGTTAATTCATATATAATATGATTTTCTTTTTAGCTCAAAAATAATTCACAAAATATACTCAAAATGTATCCATCCATGTAACTATAAAAGAGACTTATTATAAAGTTATACATGATAAATCTATACATAAATATGTATGAATATATATAAGTCAATGTTATCTTTCTTTATTAAAAATCAAATGGAGTAATAGAGAATAAAATGAAACCAAAGAGAGAAATGTGCTATATAGAGAAAAGAAGGGTCTACTTAGGCAGTATATTCCTACCCATTGCCGCGGAAATTTTCAGCATTAAAGCCATCACCAAGATCAAATTATGTATGATACGTTCCCTTCCATGCATGCTTGATCTTCTATGTATACAATTCTCGACACTGAGCAATTTCTTTGGATGAAGATATCTGCAACCTGAAGTCTTCATATTAATTAAACCAAGATAGTTAAAGAACACATACAACTAATATTTGCCCTATCAGCTAGAAACATCAAATAAATACCATGAGGCCTCTTTATTTTTATTCCAAAAATAAAAAATAATAAAAAAAGAACTGTACATCATCAGACACAAAAACCACATTAATATTATCAATAGCATCTGTGAGTATGTTTAAAAAAATCGTCGAATTCATTGCAACTCTTAAGCAAGTACACGGAATTTGCATTGTGATGCTCAGAAGTCTAATGAGTAATATTGAAATACAACAATACATAAAGGAAGAGACATGGGATATATAGAATCTTAATAACAAAGACACCATCATATAGATGCAACAATACTTCCAGATCTAACATTACTTGATTTGTCATGTTAGCTAGGGAACGCCATTAAGAGAAGAACAATCATTATTTTAATTAGTTTGTGAGTTGGAGCATTTAGATTTATGATATAGATTGAAGTAAATTTTCTTTCTTCTCAAAGTTAAAATTCAGAAAAGAAGCTGTTGCAATGTTTCCATTTCATCCATTCACATGTTTTTATAGTTTTTGGCTATTTAACTTTTATTTATAGTAGAAAGTTTCCGATTTCATCCTAGAGCAGGGTAGTGAATCTAAATTTTAAGATCCCATAGTAATTTCACATGTTATTCTACCTTAATTCTCTTCATAATTGTCAAATGACATGATCATTAATCATAATAACCAAATCGCATGATAGTAGTTTGTAGTCAAGAAACAACAATAGAATTGCAACTCCAACATAAAAGCCATGAACCATACCATACCAGCTAAACTATTATTGAACATAAAGTATGTTACATAAAAAATTATATAGCCATCCTCCATTCTAAATAGCACAAGAAATAATAATAATAAAAGAAAGTCAAATGACCAAGAAATTTCTAGAAACTCACCTCTACTTCAGAATCCTTCTTAATTTGAGATGTAAGAAATCATGCAAAGCACTCCACGTTCTTGAATAGTTGCCAACGAAACCAACCTGATAGTATTGCCACAACTGATGAACTGGAGCTGTAAAAGTATAAACTCATTAGTTTGATGAATTCCAAGCATAAATAACTTATATATGATATTTATAATATGCTTCTCATCTGGAATCTCCTTTAGCCGAATCATGCGTGCAATTGTCACAACATCATTTGCTTCTACCTATTTGCATTAGAGTAAATACAGAAAATTTCTAGAAACTCACCTCTACTTCAGAATCCTTCTTGATTTGAGACGTAAGAAATCATGCAAAGCACTCCATATTCCTGAACAGTTGCCAACGAAACCAACCTAATAGTATTGCCACAACTGATGAACTGGAGCTGCAAAAGTATAAAATCATCAGTTTGATGAATTCCAAGCGAAAAATAACTTATATATGATTTTTATAATTTACTTCTCATCTGGCAATTTCTTCAGCAAAATCATGCGTGCAATTGTCATAATATCATTTGCCGCTACCTATTTGCATTAGAGTAAATACAGATTAAAATATTTCTTTTCTTTAATGCATCTGGGCAGATATTGATAAAGCTTCTTCCGCCTCTAAAAACCATTCAGGTAGGTAAAATTCCATAGCAATCATCCCAAATGACCAGATGAGAGAGAGTCTCGATACAACTCATGCCTTAATAAATCCTCTACCGTTTCTAAGTTGAATAAACTATTCCAATATATAGATCTTAAAAGGGAAATAAGGTTTTGCAGTAATGCACTCAATATTGTAGATATGAAAATATGTTTCCTCCTTACGGAAAAGCATTATTCAAATCTCCAACCAATTTGAGCAAATACAGTTTGTCAACTTCATTAAGAACTCCACGCTCAACTCCAAAACCACATTTACAGGCATATAGCTAATGATTAAATTTTTATTTTTGCATAATCTACTTATGGTTCAACATTGGAAGATTAACAATGATGACAACAATTAGTAAATACTAAACCCTTCATTCCAAAGATCCCTTACTATTACTATTGTTTACACGTCATCGTATATTAATAGGTTTGTTTTCTCAAACGAACCTATTAAATATAAAATCGTGTCAGTAAGATGATGTTTAAATAAATTATGAAATAATTGAACAATTCTTCCAATCTTCTGTCGAATACTAACCTCCTTATTTACAAAAAAAGAACTTATTTCTTCGACTCTTAATATTGTCCTGAATTTTCTACGACTCCATCCTCGCAAGATACTAAACTTGTCTCAGGCCTTTCTATTATACAAAAACTACAAAAATCAAGACAACATCCATTAAATTACAATACAATAGTAATAATTCGAAGCAATTCCAAAAATCAAAATACAAAAGCAAATAAAAACCCAAATAGACAACCCAAATTACGACGTAATAAAAACCACACCTTATATAATGAGAACTAATCAACCAAAGGAGATTTATAAGTTTTAGGTTGTTCAATATGCATGATCATAACCTTCAGTAGCATCAAATGCACTGTACTAAAAAATACACAAAATAATTTTCTACCAAGTGATGAGTAAACAAATTGCATGGATTTGAAATCTCTTTAAGACCCTAGAATATGATCCTCGTTATATCACTTCCCATTTCCAATTCAAATCAACTATCGTGTTAATTTTGACTCTCTTATATTGATATATTTAAACAACTTTCACCTAGCTTTGAGAATATCTATATACTTCTTGGAATTGTGGGCAAAAAATAACTTTTTTTACACTGTTGAAGCTCTCACAAAAGCATCACTTTTTTCCATGTCATGCAAGTTTCTGGTCAATAGGAAAAATAAGAAAATCATAAGGAATAATATATTGGATATCAAATCTTTATTATTTGCAGCCTACACATGAATTACCAAAGAAATTTACCTGATTGATGATCTCTAGTCAACAAACTGGCAAACTGTTTAATTAGCATCCAAGGATTCTTTCTTGAACTATACCTGAAAGAAGCTTAACTTATATATCATTTGTAAAAGATACTTCAATTATATAAAATCAAGAATTCCAAAAATTAACTCGCTGATTGTTCTCCTGCACAATTTCTGCACTGAAAAATACAATAAGAAAGCTGATTGTTACTTCAAAACTGACAACTCCAAAATGTATGGAAGAAATAGATGATAAAAATACTGACGGAGAAAATTGAGTTCCAAAAAGTCATGAACTTATGGAGAGTCCCATGAAAGATGATAGAATGCTCAATAATAATTGAGAGAAAAACGCCTAGATGTGAAATTAGGGCAAATAATAAAGTTCTCCCTTTGGAAAAAATTTTAATTGCAAAGTAATTTCCATGGTTCAGACTTCGGGGTTTTATCATCTTGTAGGTTAGATGCCATTACAGCATCTAGAGTGAGTGGGAGAATTAAAACAGCGAAGGGCAGATGGTGCGTGAGAGAGAAGAGGAAGAGGTGTGGGCAAAAATATGTGAAAAGAAAAATAGGTAAAGTGTTCTGTAAATCGATACTCACTACATTTAATACTACAGTTATAGGAAAAATGAGAAAACATAATTTTAAATTTAGAAAACTAGGGAATTAACACATCAACAATACGATAGTGAGAAGTTGACACGTAAGAAAATGAAAACCTTCGTTTAGTATATAAAAAGAATAAGAATTATGATAATGTTACAGTATTCTCTACATGGTATCTAGAGCAGGTTCATAAAATGATCATTTTTTTGGGGGAGCACGATTATTATTTTCCAATGAATACTCGGGATACTGATCGTGATAACAATTGGCCGTTGTTAATGGCGACTTCTGCAGTGACTTCCATAATAGCCTCTAGTTCTTTAACTACTACTGTCTCTATTGATGGTGCTCTATATCTCCATGGTGCAGATCATCCTGGTCTTATTTTAATTCCCCATCAACTTACGGGATCTAATTATCTTCCATGGAAATGGGCCATGGAAGTTGCTCTCGGTGCAACATCAAAGTTGCAGTTCATAAATGGTGATCTCAAAATGTCATCTAAAGGAGATGCTACATATGATTTATGGAGAAAGGTGGATTGGACAATTATATCATGGATTCTTAACATTCTATCTAAGGAATTGAGTGACACATTTGTTTATGCTAAATCTGCGAAAGAACTTTGGGATGCAATCGAACGACATTATGGAGAAAAGCAATGGTCCGCTGACATACAAGGTGAAAAGAGCTATCAGTACTATGATGCAAGAAAATAACACTATCATTGAATATTTCAATAAGCTTACCAAATTGTGGGATGAACTATGTAATCTGGAGCCAGAAGTGAATTGTACTTGTGAAGCAAAAAAGATTTTGTCTCGACGTTATCAGAATGACAAGCTTATGCAATTTCTCATGGGGCTCAATGACAGTTATGATCTTGTGACAAATCAGATGATGCTCATGGATCCTCTACCTTCCGTTGACAAGGCTTTCTCTATATTACTTGCTGCGGAGAGTCAGCGTTCTATTCATGTAGCAGCCTCTGAGATGGATTCAGTGGCTACGGTGGCAAAATCCTCCAATTTTGGAAGGGGTAACACTTTTAAGGATGGTGGAATACAAACTATGGGATGGAATGGAGGAAGGGGTGGAAACTTCACTCGATACACAAAAGAGGAAAAGGCTAAATTAATTTGTGATCATTGTGGGCTTCCTGGACATGAAATGAATACTTGTTTCAAGAAGCATGGGATACCCGCCTGGTATAAAGAACTCAAAGAGAAGAATAATAAGAATTTTGCTCACACTCTTAGTCTTGAGGAGAATAATGTTCAAAAGGAGAATCATGCCACAAGAGGGTTTTCATCCGATTTCCAGAATTTCTTGAAGCAGATGACTACCTTCATGGAAGGAAAGAATAAGGAAGGAAATGGAGTAAACTTTGCTCATCTTGTAGATTATGCACGTATAAATCTCATACCATTCATTATGCTTTATCTTTTGTTGATACTGGTTGTTCAAAGGATTGGGTAATTGATACAGGTGCCAGTAAGTATATGTGTACTCAATCCACTTTGATGTGTCATTTAACCCCTGTGCAAAGTAGAACTACAGTTTGTCTTCCTGATGGAAGTATCAAAGAGGTTAACTTTGTTGGAGAAGTGGTTCTATCTCCAGAAATCACATTGAAGGAGGTCTTATATATCCCAAGTTTTAAATACAATCTGTTATCAGTCATGCAACTTTGCAGAGATTCAGATTTGAAGTGTATTTTTCTTGCTTCCACATGTTTTTTCAGGACCTTCGAAATAGTGCCACACTTGCCGAGGGAGAACTAAAGGGGTAATGAGTGTGTAAATTCACAAGTTTGACACCATGTTTTGTGCTAGTTTTGGAGAGTTTTGAGGTGGAAATAGGTGGAAAACCTATATATATTGTGAATTAGTATGAATCAGGTGTTAGTGGAGCTATTTAAGTGGTTTTCATAGCAAAATCGGAGTGGAAGTGCCAAGAATCGAAGAGACAAAGTCGAGACCACGCGAACCGCCAAGGAGAGGTGGTTCGACCTGTTGGAGGAGGGTTCGACCTCTCCTACAGGTCGAATCAGCATTGCAAAGTGTGCAGGAGGAAGGTTCGACCACGACTCAAGGGGTTCGACCTCTTTATCAGGTCGAACCATGGTCGAACCAGTTTGCGAGAAGATGGGTTCGACCACGACATTGGGGTTCGACCTGACGGTTGGTCGAACTAGGAGCGAAAATTATCCAGTGTGGGGGTTCGACCTGTGGTTCGACCAAGACCCGAGGGGTTCGACCTGTATAAGAGGTCGAACCAAGTGCAGAATACTTCTAGTAGGTAGGTTCGACCTGTGGTTCGACCTGCGGCCAGTGGTTCGACTTGTTTGACGAGGTCGAACCGACGTGCGGGAACTTACCTTATCTGAATTTTCGAGGCCAAAACGCGTGGGATCACTTGAAAAGCCCATTCCAAGCCCTAGAGACGTGATTACAAGTATAAAAGGAGGCTCATGCAGTCAAGGAACACAACATGGTCACTAAGAGAACGAAAAAGGAAGAAGAAAGGGATCGTCGTCAACAACACATTACAAGAGGAGAGTAGGAGAGCTGAGACAGAGGTTCAGCTGGAGATTCAAGTAAGATTGGTCCAACTAACCATGATTGTTCTTAGATCAATCATGGGCTAGAGCCACTTTGATAGTTCTAGGGTTATGAAGGTTTCATGAGTTAATTTGTATTTCGTGTGTATACTCCGTACAACACTACTTGTGGTTTATTTTATATAAGATTGCACGTTTTTAATCCATACTCATAGTTGTTTTGTACATCAATAATCGTTGTGTAGAGTTTGAATGCATGACATGGTTATTGGTTGAGTGCGTTCACTAATGAGCAGGGTTTATTGTTATAATTCTAAGTGAAGGGATTCCGAGGTTTTATTAGAACCGTCTTAAATGAATGTTTGTTAATTGAATTGAATTTGGGTTAACAAGTAGGATTAAGAGTATAACTTTATAGTACCTAAAAAGGGAGATCAAATCGGGTTAGAGTACTAAGTGCATGGGAAATAATTGATTATGATAGTACCTAGAAAGGGAGGTAAATTATACGTCTTGCTCTGAGGATACTCACACGTGTCAAAAGCTTATCTATTTGTGTCTATAGAATAGATTTGTATGATCTAGCGAAGCGTCCATAAACCACAGGCAGAGTCAGACATCGACACACGAAAGTATGAATTAACGAATAAAACTGGATGGCTTGACGAACTACCTATTATCTTATTTGATCACAACTACTATTTTCTTTTTCTTGCTATTTATTTGCTATTTTTATTATTACTTAGCTTACAAACCTACAAATATAATTCTCAACTTAGTCATAATTGCTAGAAAATAACAAAAGTGATATTTATCCGTCCCGTGAATTCGATATTTAACTTGGTCACCTTCGAAACTACAATTGATATCCTTCATACTTGGGGATTAAAGTTGTGTGTTGAGAAAACGCCCATCAAGTTTTTGGCGCTGTTGCCGGGGATGGCTTAAAATATCTTTTTGTTATTTATAGTTTATTAGGGCTACTCTATCTTGTTTTGCTGTTCTTTTTAGGTGCATGCTCACGAGATCAAAGAAAGGTGAACTTGAACCTTATAATCCTGAAATCGGAGCATCGTCAAGAAAGAAGAAGAAAAAGAAGAGCAAGGCAAAGGCTATTGATCCAACTGAAGCTCTGAATTTTGGAGTTGAAGTTGACGAGCAGAATTCGCAGACGATTGAAGCTACAACTGAAGTTAATTCAGGCGTAAGGACAGTCAACATGGCAGCGAATCCGGATAATCTAGCCATTCGAGAGGTTTTCAGAAACAATGGGGCTGGAAATTTTGGGCTTCTAGGAGCGAGGGGAACTAATTCAGCTTTCGATCTTCATCCCGCTCTTATTAGCATGATAGAAAGGAACTCCTTTTCAGGAGGGTCTTTCGAGGATCCGCAGCAGCATCTGAACAAGTTCTTGGGCTATGCAAGTACTCAAAAAGATGCAGGAGAACATGAAGATGCTAGGAAGATCCTTCTGTTCAAATTCTCGCTTACTGAAAAGGCGAGAGATTGGTACGATACTATCAACGCAGCTGAGTGCACCACTTGGGAGCAACTGAAGTTAAGGTTCTTGGAGAGGTACATGACACCTTCAAAGGTGTTTAAGATGAAGCAAGACATTAATCAATTTGCTATGGGTGGAGGTGAAAAATTTCATGAAGCATGGGATAGATTCAAGGACATGCTTAGGAAGTGTTCTCAACATGGGCTATCTAAAGCTCAATATATCAGTATATTCTACAATGGATTGGACTGCGATTCACGAGTGTTATTGGATGCTTCTTCTAATGGAGCATTGCTTACAAAGTCATCCGTAGAGGCCGAAAAGTTATTTGAAGATATTTCGATGAATTCGAGGGATTGGCCAACTGATAGAGTTAGAGGTACTTATGTCCTTGGTAAGGTAGCTAAGGTTGAACAAGCAATGGTAAGAACAAGTAGAGAGGATGAGATCGTCTCTAGCTTGTCCAATATCAACAAGCTACTTGAATCCCAACAGAAGCAAATCAGCGAATTATCTCAGCGCGTACCAATCATGCAGCAGGAGTTAAAGAATGAGGGACCAATCCAAGAGGAGTTGGAAGAGGCACACTATGCCATGGGTCAAAGTATTCAAGGGACTAGGTATCCAGATCAAGGAAATCGGAATTACCAAGGAAACTATCGAGGAAACTTTAATAATCGTGATCCCCCTGGTAGTTATCAACAGCATAGGAGGCCGGAGTTCTCATGGAGCAATCCGAATAATGCGATTCAACCTCCGATGGGTATTGATCCGGGTGCTAAGGTGGAAGAAGGAAAACCGGGTCTTGAGGATACTGTGAACAGGTATATGGCCAAGAATGATGAAAGAGTTAACCGCCTTGAGGCCAAACTTGAAAAGAAAATCGATGCAAACCATGAGGTTATATCTAAGCAGGTGAAGGACCTTACGTTGCTGATGGGGGAGATGGCAGGAAGTGTTAACAAGCTTACTCAAACTCTTGAGAAGGGAAAGTTCCCGTCTCAAAGTATTGAGAATCCAAGGTCCTGCAATGCCATCACATTGAGGTCGGGAACGCAGTACGAGGGACCTATGAGGCCAGAATCAAATTTGGACATGTCTAGGGCGAGGTTCGACCATGGTTCGACCAACATTGAAGGTCGAACCATACACGAGAGGTCGAACCAACACACTGGACACGATCAGGAGAGATTGCAACATCGGTTCGACAAAACAGTAGAAGGTTCGACCTGTTCCACAGGTCGAACCATGGTCGAACCCGACAACTCGGAGCACTCTGTTTTTCCAGAACACCGGTTCGACCAAATCAATCCTGGTTCGACCTATCCAACAGGTCGAACCCAGGTCAAACCGCACCACTTGGAGCACTCTGTTTTGTTGCAGTAACGGTTCGACCACGGCGGTCATGGTTCGACCTATCAAACAGGTCGAACCTTGGTCGAACCGGATGGCAGAAGGAGTACAGTAGGCCAGTTCGACCTAGGCATCCGTGGTTCAACCTACTCAACAGGTCGAACCCAGGTCGAACCTCAAATTCAAAAAGAGAGCCGTTGTCCAGAAGCAAGGTTCGACCAGTACGTACCTGGTTCGACCTGTTCCACAGGTCGAACCCTGGTCGAACCCCATCAGAAATTATCTGTTTCTACTCTGAACACTCTCGATGATGTTGATGCTACTCCAGTGGTTCGGAATGAGCAAAGTACAGACATAATAACTGAGAAAAAGTGGGAGAGAGCCAAGCGATTGAGAGCCGAAAAGGAGAAAGCGGAGAAGGTTGATTGTGATGAATGGGGGATTCCCAAAACAAAGATACCTCCGACGTTTCCTTACAAGCTTGTGAAGAAGGGATTGGAAGAGAAGTTCAAGAAGTTTTCAGAGATAATGAACAAAATAAGCTTGAGCATTCCTTTCTCAGAGGCAATCATGGAGATGTCGTACTATGCCCGTTTTCTTAAAGACATATTGTTGAAGAAACGGAGCTTAACCGGAATTGAAATGGTGAATTTATCTGAGAATTGCAGCTCAATCATCTAAAGGAAGCTGCCGCAAAAGATGAAGGATCCGGGGAAAGGGGCCAGCATGGCGAGCTTTGTGCGATCTAGGGACAAGCATCAATTTGATGCCTTTGTCCATCTTTCAGAGGCTTGGTTTGGGGGAGTTGACCCCTACAATAGTGGTTCTCCAATTGGCGGACAGGTCGATGACGTTTCCAAAAGATATAATTGAAGATGTTCTCGTCAAAGTGGAGAAGCTAGTCTTTCCTGTGGACTTTCTTGTGCTAGAGATGGAAGAAGACAAAGATAATATCCCTTTAATCTTGGGGAGACCTTTCCTTGCTACTGCTGGAGCTATGATTGATGTTCAGAAAGGAGAGCTTAGATTGCGGATGGACAAAGAAGAAGTTCTTTTCAACTTGGACAAAGCAATGAAGATGCCCATGGAGTCGCCGTGTTATAGTATTGACATGGTGGAGGAGATTGTGAAGGAGGATATGTCTCTGATCCTGTCAAAGGATCCTCTTGAGACATGCTTGATGGAGTCTCTTACTTATCTCATTACGGAGCATGACGGACTCTCCAACGAGGTATGTATTGAATTTCTTGAAAACTTACTTGCTTTGGGTGATGACAGGTTTGAATCGGAAAGAACTAAGGTGGAAGAAGTCAAGTGGACTAGGAAGTACTTGCCTTTGGATAACGAGAGCTCTCCGATGGAAGTGAGGAAAGAGGAGTTGAAACTTTTGCCGGAGCACTTGAAGTACGTCTTTCTTGGCGACAATGAAAAATATCCGGTAATTGTATCCTCTTCTCTTGATGATGATCAACTTGAGGAGTTATTGAACGTTCTTAGGAAGTATAAATCTGCGATTGGTTGGTCTCTTGAGGATTTGAAAGGAATTAGTCCTTCGTATTGTATGCATAGGATAAGATTGTTAGACGAGGCAAAGGCAAGTGTTCAGAATCAGCGGAGGGTTAATCCCGTGATTCAAGAGATAATTAGGAAGTAAATCCTTACGTGGTTGGATGCTGGAATCATATATCCTATTAGTGACAGTCCCTATGTGAGTCCATTGCATGTAGTTGCTAAAAAGGGGGGTATGACTGTAGTAAAAGCTGAGGATGGAGAAGCGATAGCCACAAGGATTCCTACGGGATGACGTACATGTGTAGATTATAGGAAGTTGAATGAGAACACGTGTAAGGATCATTTTCCTCTTCCTTTCATAGATCAAATGTTAGATCGTCTTACAGGGTATGAGTTTTATTGTTTCTTGGATGGATACTCGGGGTACAACCAAATTATGATTGCCCCCGAGGATCAAGAAAAGACCACTTTTTCTTGCCCCTATGGGACCTTTGCTTTTTGGAAAATGCCATTTGGGTTATGTAATGCGCCTGCTACTTTTCAGAGATGCATGATGGCAATATTCGATGGGTTGATAGAGAAGATAATGGAGGTGTTCATGGATGATTTTTCTATTTTTAGTTCCTCCTTTGATATTTGTTTGTCTAACCTAGCTACTGTTTCGAAGAGATGCCAAGTGATTAATCTTGTCTTGAATTGGGAGAAGTGTCACTTCATGGTGAAGGATGGGATTGTTCTTGGGCATCATGTTTCAGCCAAAGGATTGCAGGTAGATCGTGCTAAAGTGGTGGCAATTGAGAAGCTCCACCACCGACCAATGAAAGAGGAGTGCGGTCCTTCCTTGGACACGCCGGTATTTACAGGATATTCATAAAAGACTTCTCAAAATACTCTAAGCCCTTATCTCGCTTACTTGAAAAGGATGTTCCTTTTGTGTTTGATGAAGATTGTCTAACAGCTTTTCAAGTTTTGAAGGAGGCACTTATTTCTGCACCTATCTTGATCACACCGGATTGGACTCAACCGTTTGTACTAATGTGTGATGCAAGTGATGTAGCACTTGGAGTGGTGCTTGGACAGCTGAAGGAGAAGAAGTTTTGCGCCATTTACTACGCAAGTAAGACTTTCGATGTGGCACAAAAGAATTACACGGTGACTGAAAAGGAGTTTTTGGCGGTTGTGTACGCATTCGACAAGTTTCGTCAGTATTTGGTTGGCATGAAGACTATTGTGTACAAGGATCATTCAGCGATTCGGTACTTGATGGAAAAGAAGGAGACGAAGCCTAGGATAATAAGGTGGATTCTTTTACTTCAAGAGTTTGACATGGAGATCCGAGATAAGAAAGGTTCTGATAATGTGTTGGCGGATCATCTTTCGAGGTTGGAGACTAGGGAGCATTGTGATAATTCTTTCGAGTATATTGAGGAAATGTTTCCAGATGAAAAGATCATGACCGTGTTTGTTGAAGGGGCTGAGCGAGCGTGTGTGGTTGCTGAGCAGGGAGTTAATCCATGGTATGCGGATTATGTTAATTATATTGCTGTGGGAGAAATTCCAAGGGATCTCAACCGATATCAACTTGCTAAATTCAAAAGGGATGTTGAGACCTTCATATGGTATGATCCGTTTGTGTACAAAATTTACACGAATTCTATCATCCGTAGGTGTGTGCCTGAGATAGAGATGGAGAGTGTTCTCGAGTTTTGCCATGCACAACCTAACGGGGGGTACTTCAGCGCTCAAAAGACAGTAGCCAAAGTACTTCAGTTCGCTCTTTATTGGCCTATGTTGTTCAAGGACTGTGAGACCTATGTGGCATCTTGCGATAGGTGTCAACGCATGGGGAACATCGGTAGGAGAGACGAGATGCCGCTTCAGTCAAGCATAGTGGTCGAGATTTTTGATGTGTGGGGTATCGATTTTATAGGGCCTTTTTTCTCATCTAATGGATTTCTCTACATTCTACTTGCAGTGGATTATGTTTCTAAGTGGGTGGAAGTGATTCCTACTCGCTTGAATTATTCGAAAACTGTTATATCTTTCTTGAAGAAGCATATCTTTGCCCGCTTTGGAGTCTCTAGAGCACTTGTTAGTGTTGGAGGTACGCATTTCGTAAATAAATTTCTTGAGAAGGTGCTTCAAGGGTATGGTGTTAAGCATAGGGTTACTACACCCTATCATCCTCAAGCGAATGGGCAAGCGGAGGTCTCTAACCGTCAAGTCAAACAGATTTTAGAGAAGGTGGTCGGTACCAATAGAAAGGATTGGGCTTTAAAGCTCGATGATGTCGTGTGGGGGTTCCGGACCGAGTACAAGACGGTGTTAGCCATGTCACCGTATCAGATTGTCTATGGGAAGCCGTGCCACTTACCTGTAGAGATTCAACATAAAGCGTTTTGGGCTTTGAGAAGCTTGAACTTGACTCTCAAGGATGTGAAGGAGTTGAGAATTACTCACATCAATCGTTTAGATGAGTTTCGGAGTCGTGCGTACAAGAATTCAGAGATCTATAAGGAAATGATTAAGAGATGACATGATTCGAAGATCTCGTACAAAGAGTTTAAGCAAGGAGATGAGGTATTACTTTTTAACTCTCGTTTAAAGCTTTTTGCAGGCAAGTTGAAGTCTAAGTGGACGGGACCGTTCATGATTCATCGAGCCTTAGGAGGGGGGAGTTTTGAGCTCATTGACAAGGATGGAGATATTTTTGCGGCGAATGGACATCGCTTGAAGCATTACAAGTCGCCGGATGATGTTTGTGTCATCTTTGTAGATACCTTGATCTGATTTGGTACCGTCGTGACTCTCTGACGTTAAACATGAGCGCCTGGTGGGGGCTTTTCCTCCCATTTTATTATTTTATTTCTTTCGTGTGAGTAAGAAATATTTATATTTGAAGTGCTTATTTATCGGCAATTACATCTCTTTGCAAACTTAGTTTCACCTATGGTTTCTACTAAGTTTGGGGGGGTGTGATATACTTACCTTAATAAGCACCGATAGTATAATCTTTTCTTTGTGATGCTTGTTAGGGGAGTTGGTTTTTGCGCCATATTTAAAATTTTAATCGATTTTGATGTGATGATTTTTTACAACTTGCCTAATGTTTAGTGGGTTTTAGTTGTGTTTTCTTTTATGGAGTTACTCATGAATGATATTTTGTGGAACAATTTTTGATGAAGTTGTTCTCTAGTTGGTACATAATGATTCGTATAGAAGTTTGAAGTGTGTAGGGATTGAAGAACACTCAGTTTGGAAGCTTAGAAGGGTGGTTCGACCAAAGCCAGGGTAGGTTCGACCAGTGCCAGGAGGTCGAACCGAGCAGGGAAAGTTGAACCGACACAGAAAATCATCCAGTGAGGTGGTTCGACCTGATCATTGTTGGTTTGACCTGTCTAACAGATCGAACCAAGGTCGAACCTGGTGACTTAAAACTTACAGTAGGGTGGTTCGACCTGAGCCGTTATGGTTCGACCTGTTCAGAAGGTCGAACTTGAGATCGAACCAGTCCGTTCAGAGTACTCTATTTTTCAGGAGATAGGTTCGACCAAAACAAGAGTGGTTCGACCTGTTCAGAAGGTCGAACCTAGGTAAAACCAAAAGATAAGTTTGTCCAGAACGTAGGTTCGACCTCATCACTCGAGGTTTGACCTGTTCCGCAGGTCGAACCCGAGGTCGAACCCAGTCAGGTACGCGTTTTAAGTTGGTTTTTTAGAAGGGTTCGATCATTCTTTTTGTTCACCAAACCTCGAACCCTCTCCAAACCTTAACACCCTTGCACAAATTCGTCAATTACACTTGATTTTGCACCGATTACACAACACTACACTCTTGATTCTTGAATTGGGCGCGGATTTGGGGCAATTTCGTCGCGGATTAGGGTTCAGTTGTGCAATTTTGAGTGTTGTGTTCCAATTTTCGATAGTTAACCATGGGCAAGACTAAAGGTACGTTTTTTTTCAATTCAATTACCTTAGGATTGAAGTTTATTGTAAGAAATATGTTGTGGGTAAGTTGATTAATGTTGATTTTGGTTGAAATTCATGGTGATAATTGATATTTTTGAATTGATTCATATGAATTCATGTTTATTGGTTTGAGATTGCTTGATTATGGATAGAACTTGAGTTTTATGTGGATTGATCAAGGATATAATGCATCTAGATGAATGAGCATGTTAGTTAGGTTTAAATTGTTGATAATTGGAGTTGTTCATGAAGTTCAATTGTTGAAATTCTTGTTGAATAGCTTGAATTGGTTGATGCATGCTTTTTGTTTATGATTTGAAGATTAATGGTAGTGTGATTGAAGATGTTTTGAGCATGTTAAATAAGCAAGTGATGTTGAGATGATAGTTGGGTTGATTAAGCATGGATGCTTGAAGTCTTGAGTAGAGTATAGGATATGCTAGTCATATACTTGTGTTCTTGTCTTGTTGGTTGTATTGAAGTAGTTGTTTTCAGGAAAGGGACAAGGATCAAGTAAAGGAAAAGGTAAGACGGATGAAGCAAGATCAAAGAAGAGGAATGACAGGCCTTCGAATGTGGACACAGTGACCAGGAAGCTGAGGCTACAAGATCGTTTACCCGAGAACTTCAAAATTCAAATGCAAAACTGGGATGAGATTAAAGAAAAGTGGGAAGAAGTCTCGGACAAGATAGCTCGTACTCGATACCAAGATGATGAGGTGATGAGGATAATGAGAATCGGGAATGACATTTTCTGGATGTTCGATCAAGTGGGTATCCGGAGGTTTATGGAGTTAAAGAGGCCGACGTATTTCCATGTTACAGCGGAAGTAGTCTGCTCCTTCGAGATGGTGAAGGACCCGCTTGGGTACCCGTATCAGTGTACGTTTCAGCTTGGTAGAGTGAGTAGGAGATGGACGTCTGAGGATTTTAATGATCTGTTTGGGACACCTTTGGGGATCTCTCGTTTGAAGAATGGTGCGTTCAACGCTAATAGGTTTTGGAGAGAGATTACTGGGGAGATTGGAGATTATAAGATTAGGCAGGCTCGTGCTTCCTCAATAAAGAATCCAGTTTTGAGGTACATGGATCGTGTCTTGAGCAACACGTTGTTCGCCCGCTCAAAGGGAAGTGTTGTGTCTAGAGGAGAGCTTTATGCTTTGTGGTGTATGCTTAATGGGGTGCAGTTTAATGTTGGAGCGTATTTCATTGCATAGCTACATCGATTCAGGACCATTGGCTTTCAAAAGGTGCATATTTGAGGGTTACTGACGATCGTGGCTGAGCATTATAACTTGGATTTCACCGGCATCACACCAGTTAGAGGAGAGCCCGATTTGGCGATGTTTACATGCGTGAAGGGAGGATTTGCACATTTCAGAAATGGAGATTGGTTCTTCACAAGGGGACTCAAACCCTTCGATTTCATGTTTTCCTTCGACGTAAGTAACTTGACAACTATTTGGGTGGCGAGGAACAAGTTGATGGATTCTCTCGGACACAACGCCTTATCCGTGGCAGCGAGGTCGGGTGGTGATTGGAGGACTGTATCGCAGATGTGTGCGGATGGTAGGATGGTTGAGTTACAACAGATTGTGGATCAAGGAGAGTTCCGTCCACCACAGCAGCCCGAAGAAAATGAGTATTTAGAGGAGGAGCAGCAGGATGAGGAGATACCGATACAGCACGACACACATCAGCATGAGCCAGCACCGCAGCAGCAACGGGCTGTCCCAAATGATACACGGGAGCAGCTCCGCCTTATTCATGAGCAGCTGGTCGCGATCGTTGCTAGCCAGCAAGAGACAAACCGACAGCTTGCACTCGCCAACGCCAACTATGCTACGTTGAATGAGAGGTACACGGCCTTGAATGAGAAAGTTGGTAGATTGGGTGATCGAGTTGATTACTTGGATAGACACATCGGTGATCTGCACCGGATTGTGGAGCAGAGGCTTGATGATAAGGATGATGATGATGAGGATGATGATGCTCCGGAGGAGTAATTTTTCAGGTTTTCTTTGGTTTCCTCCGATTCATCTTGATTCCATTATTCTTCTTTTTATCTTTATAGGTTCGGGTGTGATTCATGCGTGAGTGGAATGTATAAGTGATATCTTGAATGATTGATTTGGTATAAGCTTATTGATTTTTGTGCATTCATATGTTCATGTGTTAATTTCTATTGATTAAAAGCATGTATAATTTGATAAGTATATTGAGTTCTTGTGAAATTGATCTTAATTATGTGCTATGAGGAGTACTTAGGATTTTAATTACCTATGTGAGGATTTGAGCCTTGATAATCATGCGTTATCATGATTGTTTTATTCTTGAGAGGATCATTCATATGAACGTATTCTAGAACTTGGCTTGGAGTCTTGTGTGAGACTTATGATTGATAAATTGCTAGGACATGATCTTAGGCCATTATTTTGTGCTTAAGTTACTTAGCCAAATTTTATCCTTCCCAATGATTTTATTAATCTTTGGATGCCCCGTTGAGCCGTTAAAGCTTTTTCTTTGGTAGCCGAAGTAAATAACCTTATAAACCTTTGCTTGAGCTTTGATCAACCTATTCATTGGTAGAGAGAGTGGAGGTGAGTAAGTGTTGCAAGAAGAAAAAGGAAGATAGAATATGGTTGGATGAAAAGAATATGGTTAAATCTTGTATAGGGGTAGTGCCCGAAACTTGTACCTCGATTGTTTTTATACATGGTGTGTGAAGCTTATCAGCTGACGGTCTATACATGAGAAGAAGGGTAGTGCCTGAAACCGGTACCCGAATTGTTTAAAAAGATGATGTTGATGCCATGAAAAGAAGAAAAATTCAGGAATTTTACAAGTTCAAGAGACGACATTGGAGGAGAACTTGCTGTAAGAAGAAGAAATCGAGAACCTCCAAGGTAACTCTATACTAGTGTCTTAAGTCATTAAGTCTAAATTTTCCTACCTTTTTCCAAAGAGCCAACATTACAACCCGAAAACAAGTCCTTTGTGATTCTAGTAAAGAGTTGATTATAAGTTGATTTTAGAGACCTTTGACAAGCTTATGGTTACGCGTGAATATGGATTGATATGAGTGTTTATATTAACCTATATAGTGCCTCACGCACTTGAGTGAAAGGGAATAAATACTTATCTTGTGAGCGAAATTACTTAGTACTCCGAATGGTGTGTGATTGGATTGGTTTTGCATGAGTGATATATATGAAGCAATTAATACTTGTTTGATTGAATGAAGTTGCATGTGTGATATGTGTTGTACTTGATCTTGGTGAATTATACACGACTCCTGTGGTTTGATTTGGTTGCCTCGGGACGAGCAACATGTAAGTTTGGGGGTTTGATGAGTGTGTAAATTCACAAGTTTGGCACCATGTTTTGTGCTAGTTTTGGAGAGTTTTGAGGTGGAAATAGGTGGAAAACCTATATATATTGTGAATTAGCATGAATCAGGTGTTAGTGGAGCTATTTAGGTGGTTTTCATAACAAAATCGGAGTGGAAGTGCCAAGAATTGAAGAGACGAAGTCGAGACCACGCGAACCGCCAAGGAGAGAGGTGGTTCGACCTGTTGGAGGAGGGTTCGACCTCTCCTACATGTCAAACCAGCATTGCAAAGTGTGCAGGAGGAAGGTTCGACCACGACTCAAGGGGTTCCACCTGTTCATCAGGTCGAACCATGGTCGAACTAGTTTGCGAGAAGATGGGTTCGACCACGATGTTGGGGTTTGACCTGACGGTTGGTCGAACCAGGAGCGGAAATTATCCTGTGTGGGGGTTCGACCTGTGGTTCGACCAAGACCCGAGGGGTTCGACCTGTACAAGAGGTCGAACCAAGGGCAGAATACTTCCGGTAGGTAGGTTCGACCTGTGGTTCGACCTGCGGCCAGTGGTTCGACTTGTTTGACGAGGTCAAACCGACGTGCGAGAACTTACCTTATCCGGATTTTCGAGGCCAAAACGCGTGGGATCACTTGAAAAGCTCATTCCAAGCCCTAGAGACGTGATTACAAGTATAAAAGGAGGCTCATGCAGTTAAGGAACACAACACGGTCACTAAGAGAACGATAAAGGAAGAAGAAATGGATCGTCGTCAACAACACATTACAAGAGGAGATTAGGAGAGCTGAGACAGAGGTTCAGCTGGAGATTCAAGTAAGATTGGTCCAACTAACCATGATTGTTCTTAGATCAATCATGGGCTAGAGCCACTTCGGTAGTTCTAGGGTTATGAAGGTTTCATGAGTTAATTTGTATTTCGTGTGTATACTCCGTACAACACTACTTGTGGTTTATTTTGTATAAGATTGCACGTTTTTAATCCATACTCATAGTTGTTTTGTGCATCAATAATCATTGTGTAGAGTCTGAATGCATGACATGATTATTGGTTGAGTGCGTTCACTAATGAGCAGGGTTTATTGTTATAATTCTAAGTGAAGGGATTCCGAGGTTTTATTAGAACCGTCTTATATGAATGTTTGTTAATTGAATTAAATTTGGGTTAACAAGTAGGATTAAGAGTATAACTTTATAGTACCTAAAAAGGGAGATCAAATCGGGTTAGAGTACTAAGTGCACGGGAAATAATTGATTATGATAGTACCTAGAAAGGGAGGTAAAGTATACGTCTTGCTCTGAGGATACCCACACGTGTCAAAAGCTTATCTATTTGTATCTATAGAATAGATTTGTATGGGCTAGCGATGCGTCCATAAACCACAAGGTAGAGTCGGACATCGACACACGAAAGTATGAATTAACGAACGAAACTGGATGGCTTGACGAACTACCTATTATCTTATTTGATCACAACTACTATTTTCTTGTTCTTGCTATTTATTTGCTATTTTTATTATTACTTAGCTTACAAACCTACAAATATAATTCTCAACTTAGTCATAATTGCTAGAAAATAACAAAAGTGATATTTATCCGTCCTGTGGATTCGATATTTAACTTGGTCACCTTCGAAACTACAATTGATATCCTTCATACTTGGGGATTAAAGTTGTGTGTTGAGAAAACGTCCATCAAGGGGAATCTATATTTCTTGAAGAATAAGACTACCGAGAATAAAGTTTACAATGTTTCATTAGAGACTTGGCATTCTTGGTCATGCATCTCTTAGTACTTTGAGTCATTTGAGTTTTTTTGAAAACTGCTTATAATTCTTCTGTCTCAGAAGCTATAACTTCTTGTGAAACTTGTTATAAAGCAAAACAACATCGTTTGCCTTTTGGAAATAGTTCAATACATACTACATCTTGTTTTGATCTCATTCATGATGATATATGGGGTCCCTGCAAAGATGAGTGTTATACTAACACACCTTATCTCTTCACTGTGGTGGATGATTTTAGTAGATGCATTTGGTGTTTTTGATGAAACTAAAGTCAGATGTTGCTGCTACATTGCAAAGATTTATTATCATGGTTGAAAGATAATTCAATCATAAAGTAAAAAAGGTTATGAGTGATAATGGAGTGGAATTTTTGGGAAATGATGTTCAGAAATTTTTTTCTTCTCATGAATATTGCATGGATTTGAAATCTCTTTAAGACCCTAGAATATGATCCTCGTTATATCACTTCCCATTTCCAATTCAAATCAACTATCGTGTTAATTTTGACTCTCTTATATTGATATATTTAAACAACTTTCACCTAGCTTTGAGAATATCTATATACTTCTTGGAATTGTGGGCAAAAAATAACTTTTTTTACACTGTTGAAGCTCTCACAAAAGCATCACTTTTTTCCATGTCATGCAAGTTTCTGGTCAATAGGAAAAATAAGAAAATCATAAGGAATAATATATTGGATATCAAATCTTTATTATTTGCAGCCTACACATGAATTACCAAAGAAATTTACCTGATTGATGATCTCTAGTCAACAAACTGGCAAACTGTTTAATTAGCATCCAAGGATTCTTTCTTGAACTATACCTGAAAGAAGCTTAACTTATATATCATTTGTAAAAGATACTTCAATTATATAAAATCAAGAATTCCAAAAATTATCTCGCTGATTGTTCTCTTGCACAATTTCTGGACTGAAAAATACAATAAGAAAGCTGATTGTTACTTCAAAACTGACAACTCCAAAATGTATGGAAGAAACAGATGATAAAAATAGTGACGGAGAAAATTGAGTTCCAAAAAGTCATGAACTCATGGAGAGTCCCATGAAAGATGATAGAATGCTCAATAATAATGGAGAGAAGCCTAGATGTGAAATTAGGGCAAATAATAAAGTTCTCCCGTTGGAAAAGATTTAAATTGCAAAGTAATTTCTACGGTTCGGACTTCAGGATTATATCATCGGGCAGGTTAGATGCCAAAGAGGCAGAGATCGGGGAGGCGGCGGCGCCGTCCAAGGCCATGGAACGCCATTAGATATTGGACTGAAGCTTGTCATGGAGATAGCATCTGGAGTGAGTGGGAGAATTAAAATGGCGAAGGGCACATGGTGCGTGAGAGAGAAGAGAAAGAGGTGTGGGCAAAAATATGAGAAAAGAAAAATAGGGAAAGTGTTCTGTAAATCGATACTCACGACATTTAATACACAATTACAGGAAAAATGAGAAAACATAATTTTAAATTTGGAAAACTAAGGAATTGACACATCAACAAAGGGATAGTGAGAAGTTGACACGTAAGAAGATGAAAACCTTCGTTTAGTATATAAAAGATATTATTATTTTTTATTATTTCGTCCTCTTCTTTAATTCTTATTTTAAATTTTAAGAATTTCTCATCAATTAAACTTGTATATATATCCTTTAATTTTTGAAAAAAGCTCCTGCGCCCCCGGGGACACGGAGGGATATTCCGTGTCCCCATGTGAATACAACCATCCCCCTATATTCTATTTAAACATATGTATTGCTTGGGGTTTAAATTGTAAAGGGACACGAAAATTACAAAGAAACACGGAATGTGCTCCGTGCGCCCGGGTGCACAAGAGCCTCGATCACTCTTAATTTTTTTTAGTAATTCTTTCATTATTCGTTATAATTGTTTTATTATTCCATTCAATAAATATAACTTTTTTTATAATTATTTTCTCCACTTTTTCATCAATTATTGTTTAAATATCTTTTTTCTTGTCTATTAAATTTATTGAGAAAAAATAAAAAATAAAAATCAAATTTTCATAATTTATTTTATGTGAATATTATAATATTCACTATATTTATTTTTTTATATGCTAGATCACTAATCACATGTGTCGTCTTTTTATTTTTATATGCTTTACTTATTTATAAGTTTAACTAATATTAATACTTCTATTTTTTTATAAAAATAAAAGGCCCTAAAAAAGTTTCGCACCGGGCCCCGTATATTAAAGGATCGGCCCTGCCAAGGGTGCACCTATATGTGTATAACTTTTTATTTTATTTTGTATACAAGTTATTCTATTTTGTATACGTGTTTTTTAATAATTGTATACTTTTTCATATTAAGTTTTTCGTTAAAAAAAATAGGATCCATATGTGTATAACTTTTTATTCAATAGTATATACATGTTTTTTTATAATTATATATTTTTTTACACTCAATTTTTTATTAAAAAACTAACAATTAAATTATATATATTTTTGTTCATAATTGTATATATTTTTATTTATATTCGTATATATTTTTTAAAGTGAGTGCACCCTAGTTAGGGTGCATCCTGATGCACAGTATACTTAACCTTAATATAATTGTAAACTGCGAATTTTATGTACTCCTTAATAATTGAAAAATGAAAATCAATGACTACACTTATGAAAATCGAAATCGAGTAATCCTCGTACCTTTTCTCACTTTTATTTATTTATTTATTTTTTACTTACCAGCAAAGCCACGAATTTCAATCTTATTTAGAGTTAGGGTAATTTTGGGGTGCACCGGGTGTACCCTTAAGTTTATAGGTTAAATAGATAGTGGTATAAATTTTTATTTTTTAAAATATTAATTATTTAATCTTTTTTTTAATTGTAGAAATTAATTTGTATATTAATCTAATAGTTTAAATTGTCTAGATGTACCGGGTGCACAAGATAGAACGACGTACTACTGGTACATTCAGAACGATGTTCATAATTTTTCTAATTCGATGAGCTGATACCAATATTGTTTAAGTCTAGACGTCATGACATGTTGTACATTTAAGCCTTATAGATTATCATTTTGGTATTAGTTATTATGTACTCCCTCTATCAGGTTCTAAAGTATCCATTTACTTTTTGCACGTGAATTAAGGAGTATTATTATTATAAGTAAAGTGGGTAGTTGTATTAGAGGGAAGTAGTGGGTCATATTGCGTATTTTTTTACTAAATAGAGAAAATTGATACCTTTGAAGCGAATGCCAGAAATAGTGAAATGGATATCTTAGAAGCGGACGGAGGGAGTATTAAGCAATATAAGTAGTAGTATTGTACGACTCCAGGTTATTTAAATATGGTGTTATTGATTTACTTATCATGTATTATGAGTTTTATTGAGATTTTAAAGTGTATTTATATATTAAAATTAGATATAATATATTGAAAAGTTAATTAATTAATTTTTTTCAATTTTTTGTAATTTTTAAAAATTTTAACGATATCGATATCAATATTCGATATATTCATCGATATATCCGTAAATTTGAGATACCTATATTTTACATATCAATATTTTCATCGTTTTTAGTGGTGGCCCCAAAATATCGGGTGTAACAAGAATTCGCAAGAAAGTTCGAGAATTCTCCTTTCTTCCCATAAATCCTCCACTGCCTTCCCCAACTTCCTCACCAAAAGTTTCAACCAGTTTATCGCTTACGAAAATTAATTATTAGATCAAAGATTAGAGAAATGTCTCTGATTCCAAGTTTTTTTGGCGATCGCCGGAACAGTGTCTTCGATCCGTTTTCTTTGGACGTTTGGGATCCCTTCGACGGCTTTCCTTTCTCCAACGCCGTCGCGAATTTCCCATCCTCCACCGACGCGGTGGCGAACGCTCGCATCGATTGGAAGGAGACGGCGGAGGCCCACGTGTTCAAGGTGGACGTTCCGGGGTTGAAGAAGGAGGAAGTGAAGGTGGAGGTTGAGGATGGCTCTGTTTTGCAAATCAGTGGGGAGAGGAGCAAGGAGCAGGAGGAGAAGAACGACAGGTGGCACCGCGTGGAGAGGAGAAGCGGCAAGTTCCTCCGCCGCTTCAGGCTGCCGGAAAACGCCAAACTGGAAGAGGTTAAGGCGGCGATGGAGAATGGGGTGCTGACAGTGACGGTGCCCAAGGAGGAGGTGAAGAAGGCAGAGGTGAAGGCTATCAACATCTCTGGTTAAGAATTACACTTGCCTTTTCGTTTGAAATCGATTTGGTGTAAGATTGGCTTAAAGAAGTGAATGTTGTCTATGTAATAAGTCGTGCATTTCTCAATTGGTAATGAAGTGTTTTTCAGCAGTTCATTTGTTTCGATTCATTTCATTTCATTTAATCTTGAGTGGTTAATGTGGTCATATGATTTATAATCTTGAAGTGTAAAAATATGAGAGTCCAGTTTGATCAGCGTTACAAATTGTTATATTTTTCACTTCGTCCTACAATTAATTTTACCACAATCAACTTTTAAATTACGATCTTTCTCATTATCAAGAAATCCAACACAAATATCTTTATATTTAAAAATTCTAAAGAATGGGAAAAGAAAATTAAAGAAACTCTCTAAAATATTCCATGACCTCCGAAATAGAAATAACAATACTTGAATAGAAATTGAAGAGTAAGTGTTGACAACGAATCTTCTACAATATTTGCGTATATCAAACTTTATATCAATGATAAAGGGGAAATAAATCTAACTATTGTTTAAATTAGTTATATCAATGATACTAAAGGTTCAAATTAGTTATATGAAACGAATATGAAGTATTAATATTTTAATGAAAAATAATTTCGGGTTTGATAAAATGTAATACTAGATTATGAATAATATATTTATAACCTTTTTAATGAAAAAGTAGTAATATATTTAATAAAAATAAGAATTATTTTTTTAAAAAAAATGTATAATGATGGTCTCACACAAGTTTTGACTAAATTCTTAAAATATACTCCCTTCATCCTAATTAATTCATCTTCACTATATATGAAGTTTAAAAACTCATTTTTTATTTACTTTTAGGGTAATATTTTTGGATGATAAATAAATGATAGAGTATGTTATGTGCATAAAAATATAATGACAAATTTGAAATTAAAGTATGTTAGAATGATATTAGTAAATTATTTTTTTCTTTTATAGAATTGTGAAGTTGAATTTGAAACGGAATAAAATAAAAAAAAATGTAAAGTTGAAATTGAAATGGAGAGAAGTACTTGACCATAAAAAAGATACTATCTTCTTAAAATTAGGAAAAAAAAGAGAGTTAGTATTTCTGAAAAAAAGTAAATAGATTTCAATAAGTAACTGTACAAAATATAAAATGTGGAAAACACAAATTATAGACGCAAGAAGTTAGCTCGAATTGCTATATGATTTGGAATTTGAATATGTGCATTATTATACATTCTCTATTCCAAATTTATCTTCACGTTTACTGTAGATACGAAATTTAAGAAAAGTCATTTTTGACTTACTTTTGGGGTAGTATTGTTGGCATTCGATCATTTGGTTAACATGAACCGTTAGGATTCCATGCGTTTCTATATTAGCAGAAGCAAGAATATAGAAACGTATTACGTTTCACCAGGGTATGTTGAAGAAGAACAGCTGCAGAGAACAACCTCTTAATCTTCTGCTGTATTCTCAAGTCCAATCTTGACGTCGTGTGGGTGACGATCTTCAAGAGGAGAAATTAGAGTCGGGCCTCCATTGGGCTTAAGTATCCAAGTTTAACCCAAAACTTATACTTAAGTCCAATAATAATAATATAAGTCCATTAAAATATTATTACTGCACTGCCGCTCCAATCCTATAATTACGTTATGCGCTCCTTCTTATTATGAGCCCGACAGTCTCCCCATGTTAAAGATATACAATGCCCATTAATTAATTAAGTTACTGACAACTCCATTAATTAATATCTCATCCGAGAGTAGTACCACTCAAGCTCATTATCATGCCGGAATAAATCCATCTGCATGGTTTACATGATAATCCTTACGAGTTCCTCAAGGGGACATCATCAACCTATTTAATAGGACACGGATTTCTTCTACAATCAACAATACACCATAGAGACAACACTATTTCTCAATTCACCGAGTTTGTTGATTTAATACATGTAAATCTCAGCCATTGATGAATCAAAGAAATACATACTGGTTTACGTGTCGAGGTTATTATATAGGGTTAAGAGTACGAACATCCATAATAATTGAGATCAAGTTCTCCTATATAGTCAGTATAAGTTGAACGATCTCAAGCGGTCCAGCTCAATACACACAAAGTGTACTAATGTGATTCTATAGTCAAGACAAACTAATACCAAATCACACTACAACCATCTCGATAGAGAGTCCCCGTCTATCTCAGTTGTGAGCATCTGCTTATATTTTATAAGGAAACGATAATATGACCTTCCGCGTGTTGTCGCATAACATATTATTTTACAGTATAAAATAAGTGGACTATTGCATCAGACATATAAATAAATTATAAGACGCAATCATTTGATCAATGATTCTCATTTCAAATATTGTTAAAACATTGTTCATACTAAAGCTAGGCTTTTAGTATACAATCCAATAAGTATGGTATTTTTTTGTAATAAATAAATGATAAGTATGTTATGCGTGTTAAAACGGTGATGATAAATTTAAAATTAAAGTATGTTAAATGTATACTAGTTAGTTATTTTTTCATTTTATGAAAGTGTGAAGTTGAATTTGGGACAGACCAAACAAAAAGTGTGAAGTTGAAGTTGAGATGGAATGAGTATTTGTCATTTGTAATAATTGAATGGGACTAATCAATACTCTCTCCATCTAGCATTAAAATTTATGTTTGCTTTTAACACTTAAATTTAGAGATTTAATAGTTTAATGGGTAGTAAGTTGTGAGATATAATATTTAATGAATAGTGGGTAGTTCTATTAGTGTTGTGTGTGAGCTCATGTAAAATAATTAATTATTTTGTGTGAGTCACACCTAATAAAAAAATAATATAAACCTTAATTTTGGACAAACAAGAATGGATTATATAAACCTTAACGCGGGGTGGAGGGTATATAATTTTTAATTATTTACTTCTTTTAGCTAGCTAAAAGATATTCATTTTATTATTTTGGATGATCAATTCAAAAATATCCATTTCTTATTTTTAATAAAAGGGCCCGCACATGGTTCATCAGTTCCTTCTAATACAACTACATAGATATATTTGTCATGGCCGGAAGGAGTATTAGACAATTAATTTAGGATATTTATTTGGCAAAACATCATCGTTAGTTAGTTGACAAGGAGAGATAGATTTAGTTCTTATAATACCTACGGATAAAAGTTGTTGATGCTTAAGTAACTTGTAAGGGGCATCTGAGTAGCGTAAGTATTAGAGTGTCTTGATTAAATATTAAACGATTTACTTTTTTATAAATTTAAACTTTTAGATGAAGTGGTCATTTAACATGGTATCAGAGTTATGGCCTAGCAAAGGTCTAGAGTTCGAATCTCACCGCCACCTATTTATGAGAAAATTCCACATGAAAGATTTTTTTGTGTAAGCTTAAACTTTTAGATAAAATACCTAAAAAGGAAAGTGAATTAATTTTAATTGATGTGAGGATTTTATGTTCTTTAAGCTTGATCATAGTGGTTTAACATGTTCAAATAATCTTCTTATAAGTATATACTGTTGGTTTATATGTGCACCAACTAATCACGTTACAAAATATGGATAGAAATGTAGAAGGGAGAATGTACTAAATATAGTACTAACAAGATTACAAATAAAATTAAAGGAGAAGAAACAGAGAATCTTCTTACACCTTTGTATAGAATCTTCAAGAGAGCAGCGTGTAGAAGACGAGTCAAGGTTGAACCTTTTCCCACAAGAAGAAACATGCCCCGGTAGTGCACCGTTCTTGGTGGATCTTTCCCAAAGGTAAAATGACTTTTTCTTTCCGGCAAGGCATCACCGCAATCGCTGAAACTCCGACGAACGAAAGAAGATGGAGAACTGGATCGTAACTATGATGCAAATGCTTTGTGAGGCAAATTCTTGTTGATTGTGGTGTGTTTGAATGAATGGTGAATGACCCTATTTATAGGTGTACCATTCCACTCAGCCATAATAGTGATTGCACGATTTTCTCTAATCAACAATTATAGATGGTTATTGCATCCAAATTCAACGAACCTACTCCAATCAGCATTTATGAAATGATTCATCTTCCGGCTTGATCCGATTTTTGAGGATTTTCCTCCCACGTGATAATAATTTCATATTAATTCCCATTACGCCTCACATAACCTCTCCAGTAGATGAGTCAAATTACACTCACCTAATACACTCAATTAATTGGTGATTAATTTAATAATTAACCCTTACTAACCAATTAAATTCAATTAATTAAATTAAGTCCTACATCCCCCACATGAGTGGAATTTGGTGAACCCACATGAAATGCAGACACACAATCTAGTTCTAGTGAGACACTAATGTATCCGGATAGGTAGCTTGGGACTTTGAACCTTCCATAGTCCAACACTATCGAGTATACCGGTGGCTTAGTAGTCACAAGGTCTTTGAACTACTCCTCCTTAGCGTATACTGAGACAATAGTGTGAACGCATCAATGCCTCTCATTATCCTTGTTCTCATATTTTGGTCCGTTTCGGCCATGGACCCCCTTTGGATTCATAAGTGTTTCACTTGAAGCGACCACTCACTTCACACTTATATAAGTGATCTCCTATTTTGAGTATCCCGTTATACTCAACTAGTCTCTACTAGCTCTTTTAGGAATCATTAAAAGTCATAGACTTAACCTCACTACAATACGGGTTCCCATACTTGGTAATATTACTCTATTAAGGAATGGTAGGTACCAAGTTTCACTTGAACCTCCACAGTTTCGTTTTTCCATTGAACCAAGTTCTTGGGATCTCCAATCATCAAGGTTGGGTTTCCACTGTTTCAGCTCTTTTCTTTGTGGATTTTAATCCCATTTCTTCTAGCAATTTATTCATTTGATCTCGATTAATAGATTTCGTGAGCGGATCAACTATATTGTCTTTTGAACTCACGTAGTCAATTGATATTATACCACTCGAGATCAATTGTCTCACTGTATTGTGTCGCCTATGGATATGTCTAGACTTTCCATTGTACATATCACTAAGAGCTCTTCCAATTGTGGCTTGACTGTCACAATGTACCATCACGTAGGAATGGATTTATTCCAACATGGAATGTCCTCTAGGAAGTTTCTAAGCCATTCAGCTTCTTCCCCAGCTTTGTCTAAAGCTATGAACTCAAATTCTATTGTGGAACGGGCTATACAGGTCTATTTTGTAGACCTCCAAGACACTGCTCCACCTCCAATAGTGAATACATATCCATTTGTGGAGAACGAGTATTTTGTGTCAGATATCCAATTTGCATCACTGTACCCTTCAAGTACTGCTGGATAATTAGAATAGTGTAGCCCCACATCAAGAGTGTATTTCAAGTATCTCATCTCTCTTCTCAATACTTTCCAGTGCTCATTGCTTGGGTTACTCGTGTAGCTTCTCAGTTTGTTAACTGAACACGCTATGTCAGGACGTGCACAATTTGTTATGTACATTATACTTCCTATAACCCTTGCATACTCAGATTGAGCTACTGGTTCACCTTTGTTTTTGCTAAGGTTCACATTTGTATCCATGGGTGTCTTAGCTGGTGGATAGTCGAATGCATTGAATTTCTTCAACACTTTCTCAACGTAATGAGATTGTGACAATGCAATTTCACTAGATGTCTTTTGGATTTTAATTCCAAGTATCACATCCGCTATACCCATGTCCTTCATGTCAAAATTTTAACTCAACATCCTTTTAGTGTCAACGATTATGTCATGACTGTTTCCCATGATAAGCATATCATCTACATAGAGGCAGACAATGACAAATCCATTTGGTGTAATTTTCACACACACGCACTTGTCACACTCATTGATTAAAAAACCATTTGACATCATTATGTTGTCAAACTTCACATGCCATTGTTTTGGAGCTTATTTAAGTCCATACAACAATCGCACGAGTTTGCACACTTTTTTCTCATTTCCAGGTGCTATAAAGCCTTCTGGTTGGTCCATGTATATTTTTTCCTCCAACTCACCATTTAAGAAGGCTGTCTTCACATCCATTTGATGGATCTCTAGATTGTGCAGTGCAACCATCGATATAAGTACACGAATAGACGTAATTCGTGTCACTGGTGAGTAGGTATCAAAGAAATCATACCCTTTCTTTTGCCTGAAGCCTTTAGCCACCAACCTGGCTTTATACTTATCTATTGATCCATCAGCTTTATAATTTTTTTAGGATCCATTTGCATCCTAAGGTCTTACAATACTTTGGTAGATCTACCAATTCCCACGTGTGGTTTTGTATGATGGAGTCAATTTCACTGTTTATAGCTTCTTTCTAGAACGGTGCATCTGGACGAGATAGAGCTTCAACTATAGATTTGGGCTCATCTTCAACCACATATGTGAAGAAATCTTGACCAAAGTCTTTTTCTACTCTAGCTCTTATACTACGTCTTGGTTCTACACTTTCTTGGGTAGACTGAACCGTAGTACAATCTTCAAGTGATCTTTTGCTAGAACTCACTTGTTCATTTCCTTTACTAGAAAATATGTTTTCAAATAATATTGCATTCCTTGACTCTATCATAGTGCCTTCAGTCATGCCAAGTATCTCTGATTTATGAATCAGAAATTTGTAGGCACTACTGTTAAGTGCATACCCAACAAATATGCAATCAACCGTTTTAGGTCCAATTCTAACTTGTTTAGGTAGTGGCACTTCAACCTTGGCCAAACACCCCCACACTTTGAGGTATTTGTATGACGGTTTGCATCCCTTCCACATTTCATAAGGAGTTTGATCCTTAGATTTGTGTGGAATCTTATTCAGAATATGGTTAGCTGATAGGATAGCTTCCTCCCACAAGTTCTGAGGCAACCCTGAACTGATTAACATTGCGTTCATCATTTCCTTCAGAGTTCTATTCTTGCGTTCAACAACGCCATTTGATTGAGGTGAATATGGAGCCGTTGTTTGATGTATGATACCGAATTCGGCACATATTTGTTCAAATGGTGCTACGTATTCGCCACCTCTATCACTTCGAATTATTTTAATCCGAGTATTAAGTTGATTTTCAGCTTCATTCTTGTAGAGTCTGAATGCTTCTAAAGCTTCATCTTTTCTCGGGATTAATACCAATTTTGTCCCATATCTTTAGACATGGTTCTTTTTGATCCCTTATCTTTTGAAATTTTACGACTTAGTCCCATAATTTAATTTTGGGCCGATATTGTCCCGTATTTTGTGGATATGCTTTGATTTAGTCCCAAATTTTGAGAAATACTCGCAAACAATCCCAAATTTTGGAAGCTTCAAAAATTTTTGCTAAGAAGCCACCTCACCTTTTGCTATTTCCAGGTTTTCAAAAATAAAACCATTTTAAGCCTCTGTATACCTAATCTTATCCCATACTTTCATTATTTTTTTAATTTTTAAAATAGACATAGTCATTACGACCATATCAGACCCAGCATGCTTCTGCATATTAATTAAACAAAATTAATCTCATAATTTACCAGCTTAAAATAGTAATAGTACCTTTTTGACCGTCAATCCACCGGGTATCAGGGAGGTTTTATAGCTGCTCCTCACAGCCAACCACGCGTCCCGCAGTGTGATGGATCAATCCCGTTCTTTCAGCGAATTTAAGCACAACCCTAGTTCGTTTCCTACACCGGGTGTACAAGCTGCTGCAACTGTTTCTTGCCGAAAAATATGGAGGTTAAGTTTGTATAAAAATGAAAGGCTACATGTGGGCAGAAGCCCAAAATTATTTATTTATTGAATGGAGAATTTATTACACACTCATCCTCACCGAACGAGAGGAGAAACTCCTTTAGCTACCTATGGTAGCTGAAACAGAAACACTCATACAAAGAAAAGAAAGAAAACTACAATATTTATTTAGTGAGAGAAAATAGAGGGTGATGGTCGATGCCTTCTGCTTCTTCGAAACTCTTATTTATATAGGCCCTCGGACTTGAAATTCGGATTTCAAAGCCTCCAAATCTTTTGTGACATTACTACTTACGTCATTGTTCTTGCATCAACACTTACGTCATCTACATTGGATTCCAACTTTAGCAGCTGGCTGGTCCCTCTTTTTTATTGGATGCCTTCCAGTGGGCTGTCCTTCTTGTCGATCACATGCCTTTTACCCTTTCAGAAAGTCATCTGGCTCTTGTTTTTTTAAAGAGTCATTTATCTTCTTTGGTGCCTGATGATTCTCCTGGCTCTTGGGTAGTCTGAAGATATTTTACCCTCTTTTTTCCACATGTCTCTTTTGTTGAGGATGGTTCAGCACTCCTAATCATCCCTATGCTCAGTCTTACTCCTTTCCCAAACTCTGGTTCTGTTTGGGTGGAATAGCTCGTGCATACTTTGTTTGTCCATTGCCTAAAATGGGCCATGTTACAGTATCTCTGATGGGTTTGTTTACTCATCGGAATCTTATTTCTCCAAAGAAGGTCTTGTTTTTCCTGGAAGGCCTTCTCTGCAAACACTGTCTTCTTCCCTGTTAAAGTATTCAACAGGAAAGACCCATTCAAGGACTTATGCTCAAACTTGAATGGGAACTTCACCTCCACCATTACTTTAATGCAGGCGTACAAACCCCTCGCTCGACGCGTAGAGATCTGTTCTTCAGAAAAGGTAGAAACCAAGACTGGTTCCTTCCCAGAAGACTCCTTGACTTTGTTCATCGCTGAAAGGTCTGGTCTTCTGAGCTTGATGAAATGAAAGGCTTCATGGTTACCTTTCCCGACTGGTACTGGAGCTGCACTTGTGAAGTATAGCTCCAATACATCTCCTCTGGATAGAGTCGAGTTATTTTCTCATGCCTTAAAAACTATTTTTCCCAGCCACTCTGGCAGTTTTAAAAGCTCTAGGAAGCCTGGTGCAACAGTATATATTGAAGCTAGCGCTCTAAAATCATACTATTGTTTCACATAATTTGAATTTGAGACTTCTCGTATCCAAACTCAGAGATATTCCCCAAATATATCCACCCGGCATTTTTTCGGTCGGATTCCTTGTCTGGTGTTCAATTTATCCCAGCTGGCCTGGAATTCCTGCCAATAAGAGAAATCAGCTAAATTAATAGCAACCTTAGCAGTGCCCGTCATAGGCCTAAGGTTGATCTCTCCCTCTTTATCCCTAGAGGTGCTGGATTGACTCGTCGACTCTAGATGTGACTCCAGGTCTTCAATTTTTCCTTGGATCGATTCCTCTTTTGGAGGTTCCAGACTAGGACTTGTGCTAAGGGTACTTGAATCCCTTGCTCCGGGTTTAGAGCCCCATTCTCAACTACTCTCGTAATAACTCGAATAGGCTCGCATTATTGTAAATACAATCTCGTATGCGATTCGACACTTTCGTCTTATTACCCTCTTGTATTTTTCCAGCACGCGTTGCATTGAGTGCCAGATTCTCGAATTCCCTTTGGAGCAACTCAAGGTTGTCCATTAGGTGCCTTGATACAGTCAGGATGGAGTCTATTTCAGCTCCATCCATCTCTTATCAGGAAATCTGCCAAAACATTATCAACAGATTTAATAATAATAATATTAAAATCATAATATTGGCATTCTGCTTGCCATTTAAAAGTCTAGCATTTTCTGGTTTAGATTCAATTTTATTTTTCAAAAAGGCTTTGACGCTTGTGTTATCAATTTTAAGGATAAATTTCTTCATGAGAAAAAATAGCGGCCATTTCTTGAACGCCTTCCTAACCGCAAAGAACTCCTTTTCATTGATGTGCCATCTTTTTGCTTCATTCTCCGCAAAGAGCCAGCTACAGTATCTGCATGACACCTCCTTCTGGTGTGGACTTGGTTAGAACTGCTGCCCACCAATGGTCACTGGCATCTGTGTAGAGTACCAGTTCATCCTCGTCATTTGGTATTGCCAACTTGGGAAGCTTTTGACAAACCTCCTTTAGTTGTTTAACCATTGCTCGGGGTGATTCCTTCCATTTGAATTCAGCATCCTTTTTCAGTAGAGGACTAAACACCTTCCTGTATTGTGCTAGATTGTTGATAAAAATTCCAGCGAAGTTGACAACTCCTAAGAAGCTTTGGAGTTGCTTCTTGTCTTTGAGATCTTTCGGAAATCCCTGAACCTTCTCTACAATATAAGGTTGTAGAATAATTCCAGACTCATCGATCTCAACCCTAAGAAACTCGATCTGTCTCGTTGCTATTACTGCTTTCTTTTCAGAAAGCACCAATCCTTCCTTGTGGCACACTTCTGAAAATACTTCCAAATGCGCCAAGTGTTCCTTCATGATCTTTGAGTCTATGAAGATGTCATCCACATAAACGAACATGAATGAGAAATAATATTTAAACAGATTATCCATCTTTCTTTAATATATCTGGGGTGCATTTGCCAAGCCCATCGGCATGACATTCCAGATATAATGGCCTTGTGGTGTGGAGAAGGCTGTGAATTTCTTGCTTCCTTCTTCCATCATAATCTGGTATAATCCAGATTTGCAGTCAAACTTAGAGAATACATTGGCATTCTTGATACAGTTGACCAAGTGTTTCCTACTTGGTATGTAGTATCCGTCGAACTCCAAGATGTTGTTTGTTGGCGCTCGATCATTTGGCTAGCGTGAACCGTTAGGGTTCCATGTAAACTAGATCAGCGGAAGCAATAATTAAAGTTTATAATACCTTTCACCAGGGTATGTTGTTGAAGATCTGCTGTAGAGAACAATCTCTTGATCTTCTGCTGTATATCCCAAGTCTAATCCTGATGTTGTGTGGGCAACAATCTTCAAGATTTCTCAATCTGCTTTCTCTCCTCTCTTTCACGATGTTACGGCACAGAGTGAGGGTTCCATGAAGCTGAGATAACTTTTATATTTGGGCTACAGCAGGGACCATGAGGAGAAATTATACCACTCAACCTTATTATCATGCCGGAATTAATTCACTTGCAAGATTTACATGATAAACCTTATGAGCTCCTGAAGGTGACATCATCAACCTATGTCGGACATGGATTCCTTCTACAATTAATAACACACCATAAAGACAACACTACTTCCCAACTCACCGAGTTTATTGATTTAATTCATGTAAATCTCACCCATTGATGAATCAAAGAAATATATATTGCCTTACGTGTTGAGGTTATTGTATAGGGATTAAGAGCATGAACATCCATAATAATTGAGATTAAGTTCTCCTATATAGATAGTACAAGTCGAACAAACTCAAGCGGTCCTACTCAATATACACCAAGTGCACTAATGTGATTCTATAGTCAAGACAAACTAATACCAAACCACACTACAACCATATCGATAGAGAGTCCCTGTCTATCTCGGTTGTGAGCATCTGTTTATACTTTATAAGGAAATCGATAATATGATCTTCCGCATGTTGTCGCACAACATATTATCTACAGTATAAAATAAATGAACTTTTGCACAAACATATAAATAAATTATAATATGCAAAACGTTTGATCATATGATTCTCATTTCAAATAAATTGTTAAAATATTATTTCATACAAAAGCCAGACTTTTAGTATACAATCTAACATTGTTGATCCCTTTGTAGTTGATCACAAGCCTCGACTTCCCCCGCTTGACTTCTCCATGATTTCGAACTAGAAATCCTGGACTGCTGTAAAGAGATACTCCTGGTGATATCAACTTAAAGTCCAAATGTTCCTTAAGTATTTGTTGCATATCCCTTCGATCCTCTTGGTTCATTAGGATAGGCTTATATCTCACGAACTCATGCTCATTTCCTTCTTTCACTTTGAGTGAGGCTTTGAGCTTGTTTTTATCCCACCAGGCTAGAGGATCCTCATTGAAGTTCCTCTGTATCTTCTTTTTGACGTCCTCCAAAGATGTTTGTTCTTCGATCGTGACGTCCTTCTGTAGTCTTTCTCCAAAGCTTGCCTTGAGAAGGTGGATTGTATTTTCTTTTAGTTTTACATCTTCCATCCTCCTTTAGTCTCGGTTCTCATTTGAAGGACCGCTTCGCCATATTTCATTTGATCATTCATCTTTGGATGGCTAAGTTTTCCTTCATCATCACCATGCTTGCTGCGAAATTTGATTGGTATTTTTCTTTGAAATGCATTGTGCAGTCTAGGTGCGATGATCTTATGTTTACAAAGGGTTGTAAAAATTGTTGGGCAATTGGATCGTGTGGTTTAAACGTGATCCGTTTAGGTTATCAGGCAAACAAAATCAGCGGAAGCAATAATGTGTTTACCGTACTTCAGGGTTGATGTAGAGTCTGAATCACTGCAGAAGAACACCTCTTGATCTTCTGCTGTATGTCCCAAGTCAACTCTGGTGTTGGGTGGTCAACAATCCCCAGAGTTCTCTCAATCTGCTTCTCTCTAACTCACGTCAAAAGAGGCGCAGGAAGTTAGGTTTCCAGAAGCTGAGATGACTATATATATTGGGCTACAGCAGGGACCAGGAGGAGAAATTGGGCTGGGCCTCAATTGAACTTAATTAACCAAGCTTAGCCCAAAGCTTTTAATTAAATCCAATAATAATAATATAGTCCACTAAAATATTATTATTGCACTACCCGTCCAATCCCAAAATTATGTTCTGGGCTCCTTCTTATTATAAGCCCGATAGTCTCCCCATGTTTAAGATATACAATGTCCATTAATTAATTAAGTTACTGACAACTCAAATTAATTAATATCTCATCCAAGAGTAGTACCACTCAACCTTTTTATCATGCCGGAAATTAATCCACTTGCAAGATTTACATGATAAACCTTATGAGCTCCTCAAGGGGACATCATCAACCTATGACGGACATGGATTCCTCCTACAATCAACAGCACACCATAGATACAGCACTACTTCCCAACTCACCGAGTTTGTTGATTTAATACTTATAAATCTCACCCATTGATGAATCAAAGAAATACATACTGCCCTACGTGTCGAGGTTATTGTATAGGGATTAAGAGCACGAACTTCCATAATAACAGAGATCAAGTTCTACTATATAGTCAGTATAAGAAGAACGACCTCAGGCGGTCCTGCTCAATACACACAAGTGCACTAATGTGATTCTATAGCCAAGACAAGCTAATACCAAACCACACTACAACCATACCGATAGAGAGTCCCCGTCTATCTCAGTTGTGAGCATCTGTTTATACTTTATAAGGAAACCGATAATATGATCTTCCGCGTGTTGTCGCACAACATATTATCTACAGTATAAAGTAATTGGACTATTGCATCATGCATATAAAATAAATTATATGATGCAATCATTTGATCATATGATTCTCATTTCAAATATTGTTATAACATTGTTCATACTAAAGCTAGACTTTTAGTATACAATCCAACAATCTCCCACTTATACTAAAAGACTATGCTGTCATGTCTTCTGCCATACATCTGATTCCTACTCCCACTACACGACCATTAAAAGCTCTCGCCTTAAGGTCCTTGTAAATGGATTTACTAGGTCATCATCCGATGCAATCTAGGCGACAACAACCTTCCCCTCATCATACGATTTCTCGTAACAGGTGGTACTCGCGCTCCATGTATTTAATTGCCTTATGGACTTGTGATTTCTTCAAGTTTGCAACTGCAACAATATCATCAATATAAATTGTGATTTCCTTGGGCAAACTTAGAAACACTTCGAAGTCCATCTTGAAGTTTCTAGAGTCATATAGATACTTTGGCAGCCTCATATGCTCCAATTTATCATCTTTCCATGATGGAGTCCGGAGTCTGAAATATATTTCTATATAACACTCCTCCACATTATGACTCTACTTCCTAAAATCAAACACATAACCTTTGAGGAGAATTTACTACCGTCTAATATGACTAAAAAATCCGAATCTACGTAATCCACAAGAAGCAGTGAATCTGTTCAGTAAGTTCATATATAATTCCAGTCCTTCTCAGGCACTTCATATATGTCTTACCACAGTTCATCATTCTTGTTCCGGATTACGTTGATACCCACTGTTCATGCGTTAACCAAAACAGATATCCAACTTCGTTCATAGCATTTCATAGATTAAGCTTCCTTATTCGCCGAAGCATAAGGAACCGCTTTCATCCTTTTTATCTTCTTCTTGTGTCTCAAAGACACATTCATTTAGATAAATTTACATGCTAAACGAGTATGAACTGTATCATTTTATGAAACTTGAGATAAGCATAATATCCTTTTTTGTGATCCGTATTACCGTGATCAAAAGGATATATTTTGCCTTTCTTAAGTCCTTCATCTTTACCGCTTTATTAACCGTACCCATACGCCCGATAATACTCTTTCATTGTCTCCAATGAGTAAGATACTATCTACGTATAGTACAAGAAACACCACCACGTTTCGTCACTCTTTACAATACACAAGATACATCTGCTGATTGATTTAAATCCGTGCCACTGGATTACCTAATCAAAACAGATGCTTCACGATCTCAAAGCTTGCTTTAGTCCATCGTTGGACACTTTTAAGCTTACTATCAAAATGATATTAGTACTTTGCAATGAATCACTCTGGTTACTTCACATAGATGTTTTCCTCAAGACTTCCAATCAGGAAAGCTGTCTTGACATCTATTTGATGTTCCTCATAATTCAATATGAGCAGCAATAAATAAAAGAATCCGGATCAATTTAAGCATAGCTACCAGCGAATATGTTCCCTCATAATCGAATCATTTCTTTCTGAGTACATCTTTTCGCAACAAGCTTTGCTTCCAAGATTTTCACCTTTTCGTATGATCCTCTTTTATTTCCCTATGACCACTTGCAATGGCTTTTACACCATTTTAGTGATCGTTCAAGCTCCAGACTTAATTTAGAATCCATGGATTCTATTTCATCATTCATTGCATCTTGCTAAGATTCCGCATTTTCATCTTGTAGTGCTACGTCGTATCCGTGGGACAATACCATGTTTACTAGGGATCAAGTCTCACGACTCTCCCAAAACATATATTTATGGGTTGTCATACAACCCTCCCACTACGACAAGGCACTACATGTAATTGTGTATCAGACGTGACACGCGTTGCAGTTTACCTTGTGGTATATCCTCTTGTACACTTGGTACTTATACTCAGTGTTTTCCTCTCACTTCCTTTAGAACAACTTATACATGGGCTTGTGATTTATTACATAGTCATTTTCCATAAAAATCTAGTGTTTGTATTGACAATCACCCTTCGATCTTTTGGACTAAATAAATCACTCTCCATTTTTCTAGGATATCCCATATACAGACAAATATTTCACGAATTACTGTATCTAGGGTATATCCATAAAATGAATTTAATTATTCCAAATAATTCATCATCTATCTAATCATAACCATAAGAGCCTCATACCTTCTACCCACCACACCATTCAGCTGGGGCATGCCCGGTGTAGACTACTTGAGATTCAATCTCAACTTCTGATTAATAGCTCCTAACTATCCCATGAGGTACTCGCCATCACGATTAGATCGTAATGACTTAATATATTTTTCATGACGCTTCACTGTACCAGCCTTTCAATTCTTGAATTAATCCAAGAACTTAGACTTGCAGTGTATCAATTAAATATATTGGTATCCAGAATAATCTTCGAATATTCATGACCACCTCTCGCCCGGATAATGTTAGGTTCACTTGAATCAGAATGAACTAATTCCAACATATATATCTTTGGCTCTATACCCCACAGCCTTGAAAAGGCAGTTAATCATTTTTACTTCCAAGTAAGACTCACAAGTCCGATAGTTTCCACTTCAGATAAACCTTACGGTCTATCGGCTATCAACTTTTGAATCCTACTCAAGTAAAATGAATTAATCTTAGACGCCAAATATATGTTTAGTTCATTTCCGAAGGTTCCTTTCTCTTACTTATATTAGAAGATACATTATTTAATTACTATTTATTGCATCTGTGGGATGTACATGATTCAAGAGTATACTTTTTATCCACCAACGTACTTTAACGGATTATAGCCTCATTCCTCATTACTATGACCATGTCATTTAAATGAAATGAAGTATCCATCCGTTAATGCATAGAAACCGAAATTAAATTCTTTCTATGAAACGTACGTAAAGACAATTTCTCATAATCAATCGTTTATTCTTATCATGAGATAAATAAACAACTCCCACTGCAATAGTCACTACCTTTGTAGTTTTACCCATGTTATTAACAATCTTATCCTTACTCAGTGATAAACATTTAGTAATTCCAGTATCTACATACTTCGTGTCAGTAGATGCCATCACTAATCTTGTTTAGACCATTAGTAAATAAGATATTAAACTTGTTCACATCATGATGAAAATTGGCTTTCTTTTGCCACATGTTTTGTTAGAAGTTTCCCACCATATACAACCTCTAGTATTTCAGGTAGAACTTTCTCAAAACATCAAGGCTAAACATGGAGAATAAAATTGATCTAGGTTTCCCTTTCAATTTATACTCCAAGCTTTTCCAATTCATTCATCAAATTCTATCATGATCTTGCGCCTTTTAAATTACTCAAGTATCTGAAGAGTTACATGAGTTCATCATATTTCTATGATCCTCTCATCTCTTCACCAAAGACTTTAATAGGCATCATGAGCCGTCCTTTGAGAGAACACATGTATTTTCTTAAGCAGTAATTTTCAAAAACAAGATTCTTTTCTAATCATCTAATTTGGACAAGTAAATATAATGTCTTTTAGTTAACAATTAGTGAAATAAAACCATTCAAAATTCAGAGAATCACAAATAAATTTACCGATCAAATCTTCGAATTTTATTCTTTTATATCGATTCCCTCAAAACAATATAAAATAAAATTCACCGACATCTCAAGCACCGTGAGTCTGCAAGCCACGATAGTGTGGACGTTTACAAACCCGAACATTTACAAAAGAAGGTTTTACCCATTAATTTCATTTGTCAACCTAACTTTATGACAAAATAATTAATAGTCGGTTCCTCTTTAGCCATGCAAATAAAAGCAGTGACTCCGATGGGGAGGATACTTATTATTTACATCTAAGTGTACACCATTATTTGACCCCAAGTCCGCGGCCCAAGCTTGTGTGCCTTACAGATGGAGAAGTACACACGCGCTCGGATAACTTTCTACAGTCATCAATTACAAGTTTGTACCAGTGAACCGCATATAAACTCATCCGATAGGGAGGAAGGTCTAAGCCAACGCGCAAGTTCATATGCATCACATTACAAACGTAATTATTTAATGAAGTCTGTTCCAGCAATCCATGAATAAACTCATCCGATGGGGAGGAAGGCTCTAATGCCGACGCGCAAGTCTATTCATATTGCTAACAAACCAATAATGGAGGCCACGGGAATTTATTACCAATCCCCTCTCCCACTTAGTTATTTAACACCGAGGGTTTTAAACATGCATATAATATTTCATAAATAAAATATACATCTTAGCATGCTTCTATTAACAGCAATTTAAATAAATAAATCACATAGAACATGCCTTTCACATATACAACAATAATTGATAATTAAATCAATTAATCAGTTATATAACATTAATTAATTGCATAATAAATAGTGGATCAATTAAATGGGCCCTAGAGCAACAAATAAGCACAAAATGAGCAGCAGACTAATTTAATTAATCATGCTCATTATCTATGGCCCATAATCTTAGCCCAAAACTAAATTAAATCCACCAAGCCCACTAACACTAAATTAGCCCATTAATAAATAACTAATTTATCATGCTTGGCCCATTATTATTTCCACAATTAATCAAAACAGCCGCCCAAAACCAATTTTAATTAAAATTGAGCCCAATAGCCCAAAACCAAATTAAAAAAAATTGAGCAGCCTTATAAGTGCAAGCCCAGGCAGCAGATTAGCCCAGCAATAAAAATTGCCCAGCCCTTCATACAAAAATAGGCCCAACAGCCCATTTGCATTTAATTAAATATGGGCCCAAAGAAGAGCCCATAACCAAATAAAAAAATGAAATGAAAAGCCCAGCAAGATCATCACAATGCCGCCCTAGCACTTATCACCGCCGCAACACACACCTCCAGACTTAGGCACCGGCGGCCACACCCACATCCACAGGAATCGAGCGGAGCCGACGGTCGCCTTGTTCCCTCGCTGCCCAACGCTTCTCATCCATTCCGGTAGCAACATGAAGTCGCCGGTCGACTCAAGCAACGCCTGCTGCGTGTTTCCATCCAAATGCAGCGCCACCACCAATCGCTCGAAAGCCGCCGACGGATAGAGCTGCAGACGCTGAAGGCAGCCCAGCGGTCCAAGTCGTCTGCTACTCCTAGTTTTGCACGAAGATCGCCGATCAATAGCTCCAGACGTCATGGCTCGCGACCTCCGACAACAAACAAGTTGCCGAAGGTCAGCTACAGCCGCACCTCCCACCAGGCACTCTTCCGTCCACAGAAGATGTACACGAGGCTGGCGATCACTGCAATTTATCCCAGAAAGCACAGACTCGACCGATGGTATTTCAGACCCGTTCCGAAAATGCCGCAGTCTGCTTACCTCCATCGTGCTCGGCCCAGCGACACCATGCCATTGCTGTAAGATGATCCAGCGCGGCTGACATCAACCGCCAGCGATCCGCCTGAGACCCGCAATGGACTCGCCGGAACTAGCATCAGATGCGCTCGGATCTTCCAGTCGACTCCCGCCTGCCTGCACATCATCCAGCCCGCGTCTCATCGTCTCGAATCCTTGTTCCGATAGCGCTGCATTCTTTCAGCCCATCGTGATTGCAGGGCAGCAGTCCAGTCACGACATCGTTTTCGTCCGGTTGCCGCTCACAGCCTTTCACCCGTCGCTCATGGTGCAATCATGTGTGTTCCTCGTTGTCGTTCAACGACACACCCAACCCTTACGCGATCAAGCCCATAACCATGTGTGTGTGTTGAGCAGTCAAGAATGATATAATTTACATATCCAGTGTGATAGAGGGAGATCGTATGATTTGTACAGCAATAAACAATTAGCATCAATCACACATACAAAATACCAAATAGGATACTATGGTGAATAACAATAACAGTATAAAACTCATCTGATTATTCTCAGATTAATGCACATAATCAAATAATCGATTTCATACATGTTATTTATCCAGCAATTAACACATGTAAGACATAAACCCAATCTAACATCTCACGTTTCACCACGAAACCAATGCTCTGATACCAATTGTTGGGCAATTGGATCGTGTGGTTTAAACGTGATCCGTTTAGGTTATCAGGCAAACAAAATCAGCGGAAGCAATAATGTGTTTACCGTACTTCAGGGTTGATGTAGAGTCTGAATCACTGCAGAAGAACACCTCTTGATCTTCTGCTGTATGTCCCAAGTCAACTCTGGTGTTGGGTGGTCAACAATCCCCAGAGTTCTCTCAATCTGCTTCTCTCTAACTCACGTCAAAAGAGGCGCAGGAAGTTAGGTTTCCAGAAGCTGAGATGACTATATATATTGGGCTACAGCAGGGACCAGGAGGAGAAATTGGGCTGGGCCTCAATTGAACTTAATTAACCAAGCTTAGCCCAAAGCTTTTAATTAAATCCAATAATAATAATATAGTCCACTAAAATATTATTATTGCACTACCCGTCCAATCCCAAAATTATGTTCTGGGCTCCTTCTTATTATAAGCCCGATAGTCTCCCCATGTTTAAGATATACAATGTCCATTAATTAATTAAGTTACTGACAACTCAAATTAATTAATATCTCATCCAAGAGTAGTACCACTCAACCTTTTTATCATGCCGGAAATTAATCCACTTGCAAGATTTACATGATAAACCTTATGAGCTCCTCAAGGGGACATCATCAACCTATGACGGACATGGATTCCTCCTACAATCAACAGCACACCATAGATACAGCACTACTTCCCAACTCACCGAGTTTGTTGATTTAATACTTATAAATCTCACCCATTGATGAATCAAAGAAATACATACTGCCCTACGTGTCGAGGTTATTGTATAGGGATTAAGAGCACGAACTTCCATAATAACAGAGATCAAGTTCTACTATATAGTCAGTATAAGAAGAACGACCTCAGGCGGTCCTGCTCAATACACACAAGTGCACTAATGTGATTCTATAGCCAAGACAAGCTAATACCAAACCACACTACAACCATACCGATAGAGAGTCCCCGTCTATCTCAGTTGTGAGCATCTGTTTATACTTTATAAGGAAACCGATAATATGATCTTCCGCGTGTTGTCGCACAACATATTATCTACGGTATAAAGTAATTGGACTATTGCATCATGCATATAAAATAAATTATATGATGCAATCATTTGATCATATGATTCTCATTTCAAATATTGTTATAACATTGTTCATACTAAAGCTAGACTTTTAGTATACAATCCAACAAAAATAAGTCTCCTTGTTGCGTTTTCTTGGGTGAAACGCTTGAATGTCTGTAGGAAATTATTTCCTAACAGAATATCTGTTCTGGTATCATGAAAATATATTGGTGGAGTTTTCACCTTGTACCATGGGGTACGATCTGCTCCTCCGATCATGATTTCTGCTTGCTTGATTCCTCTGTTAAGGATTAGCACCATTTGAGAGAAATATTTTCCTAGTACTGTTGGCAATTCTTCGTCTGAGCCTTTAGGAAAGACTCCTTCTTTTGCTGTGCAGATGCTGGCTCCTGAATCAATGTATGCTGCAAAATACTCTGCACGATGCTCCTTATATATCATCCCAACGGTGATATATATCGAGAATGGACTTGTGGTCATGGGTAGATCAGAGCCTTTAAGCCCGAGCTTCTACTAGTAAACTTTGTATCTCTTTCCTTTGACCGTGAATTCCATTCCATCTTGTAAACGTTCCCAAGGTTTGTGATCCTCGAGAAACTCCAATCCCAATACTAGTTGTTCTGGGAATCTACCTGCAATTCCCTCGATTATCTGCTCAAGATCTCCTAGTTTTAGCTGTCCTTGGTATCTTCCAGTTGTTGGCTGTTGATGATAATACAGGACATCACAAGGAATAGAATTTTCCTTTTTAGTAATATCGAATATTACTTTGACTCCTCTTCATCCTTCTGGGCATTTTATTTCACCTTTTGTTGTGAACTTTTCTAGTTCCTGGATTACCTCCACGATTGGTTTCTTTCCTTATCTTTCGCTATTCATTCTGTCTTCTTGGAAAGAAATCCTTCTCTGCTTGAATCTGAGGCTGTTTTATCTGCTCCAGACCGGCTTATCCCGGATTCACAAATCCATGTCATGGATTGGCGGTAACTCCATTATTTCTGGCCTAGGTGCACATGCAACTCTCTCGAACACTTCTGGTATCTCAATGTACTCCTTCATTTGGAATAAATCCGAATGATGGGTGTTTTACAGGGCATACGAGATATTGTACGTGATAGAGTAAGGCCTATTTCCTTCTTTCATCAAGTCTTTGTTTTTGAAATCTTGATGAAGAGTGAATGCCCTACTGAAATCTCTGTCGCCCAGATTGTAAGCAATCATTGGGTAAATATAGGATGCTACTTTTCCTATGTACAGATTTCCTGAGAGCACTCCTAGGCATGCCTCTCTTGTATTCTTGATCCTCTTATCAAAGATAGCAATATCGATTGGGGTATCGATCCCTTCTTTGAATGTTGCTTTGATGAGGATCCGATTAGCTCCGATATGGACCCAAGACATGGTCTTAGATATATATTTTGAGAGTTTATTGAGTTCCCTCTTGATTTCCTCATAAGGAACCAGTTGCATTTCCATCATATTTCCTGTGAGCTCCATAGGATGGCTATTTCCCCTTCAGTCACCTTACATATGATGTTATGCTTCCTTTTCTTGAAGCTGAAGTGTCGCTCCAATCGTCCTACGGTGAATCCATCGTATAGATTGAGTATTGGATCCTCCTTCATGATTCTCATAAGAGTCTTATGGGAAATAGATGTCTGGGAAAAGAATCCCGACATATTCTCTTATTTCTCTTGTCTGAAGTTTTTTTCTTCACTCCGACTCATTTTCAGAAGACTCGTCTTGGCTCCAGAATTCTTCTTCATAGATGCTCTCTTCTGAGGGTATATCTTCGAACTGATATACTTGTACTAGATCTTGAAAGTAAACAGCTTCCTCTATTTCTGGAGTTATTTCGAACTGTCGTACTCTCCGCTTCTGGTTCTCTGGGTAATTGGTGAGATATGCCCTCTGGCTCCGCAAGTGTAGCAGTTACAATCCTTGAATCTTTCGTTCGCTCGTGTAGTTGCTCTTCGGAATGCTTTCTTTTGGGAGTTCTTCCTGTACTCCTCTGGTTTGATCCTGAGGATAAGGCTTGACTTCTTGAACTCCATCTAGATGGTCCAGACCTTTACCCTGATTTATAGCTTCGGGCCTTTTGTTTAGACCAAAAGGACCTCGGTCTTCTGGACCTCCATCCTCTGCTCCTTTGGGTGTAAGGATGATTTTTCTTCATCATTTGCTGCTTCATTAGACTTCTTCCAATGATGGTTGGAAGATCATTACTTTTGCAGCATAAGGGTACCGACTTATTGATTCCCCTTAATCTCTTGTAGTTTTTGTGTAGTGATGCTTGATGGCACCACTCTGCAATCTTGGCTATGAGGAAAGACATCCTCCTTGCTATTGAATCCAGCTCGCATGGTTTATATTCTTTGATCAGCATTTCTCTCAATGGGCTTGGAATCTTTGCAAAGAATAGGTGGAATACCTCTTCCTCCTTGATCTTTGATTTCCATCTATACTCTGTGAAGAGCTTGATGTACTCATCTACATGAAAGATGTCAAGTAGTTCCAGACTGTATAGGGCATTCCTATACTTTTTCTTCTTTTCTTCTTCCATTCCTTCGAAGTACCCTACTCCGATGAAGTGGATCTTGAAGATCTTGGCCATATGATCTACAATATTACCGAGATCTTCGCCTTCCATGTCCTCCTTTTTGACTTCATCTGAGAGTACCTCCCAGGCGCACTTTACTGATCCTTCCAGGCTCATAGTTAGGAATCTTATGAACTATTCTTTGTCCAGCTTCAATGCGCCACCTGCAATCTTCATGGCATTTGTCCATTCATCGATCAAGGCCTCTCTATTCTTGAAGTCTAGAGTGTTGAGGTTTAAGATCAACCCGTATGGATTTATTGGTTCAAGGTGAAACCGACCATAGGAGGTGTTATGTATATTAGATCCTCGAACTCGGCTTGCTCCTGTAGACATTCTTATGGCCTTCATCTTGAAGTTTCTCAGTTGTTGGAATATCTCTTCTTGTCTTGTCTCATGGATTCCATGTGATCCAGTGGTTCCTTCATTTTGGCTCCGATCTTGTTGAGCCTGCGACTGTTGTTGAGAACTTGATGATTCTCTAACATTCATCTTTAGATCTACAATTGATAGTCCTTGGAAGGACTCATATAGATCTTGTAGATCTTCAAGATTTGCTCTTTCCATCTGGGAATGTGGATTCTCCTCGAAGGATAGCAGTCATCTTTTCGCTTTCAGACTTTGGCCTTGTGACCTCTAACGTCTTCCCCTTTTGGTGTGAAAGGGGTTCTATTCCGAAGGTTGATGGTAATCTTATTCCTGGCCTTCTTCCTGTCACCTTGGTTTCCAAGGACTTTACTTGTTCGGCCAACTTCATGATGAGGTCGAGTTGCTTATTTTGCAACTTCTCCACCTTATCCATCTTAAAGCTGATCTCGAACATCGTCTTGGATATGCTCTGACAATATTCTCCAAAGAATCTCACCTTATTCTGTAATTCTCTAAGATCTTGGTTCATCTTAGAGTTATCTGCCTCGATCTCCTTCCACTCTGTCATTTCGTCCATTGTGAAAAGTGGTAAGGCTTGCATATCTCCCTTGGACCCTAATTTGGTCGTTTTCTCAATTGTCTGTGTCTGGGGATACCTCCATGGATCTTGGTGAAACTTCGGATTTCCATGATGTTTCTTGATACTTCTTTGGAGTATCTTATCTCCATCTGGCGTAGTTCCTCCAGATGTTCTTCTATGGTGTGGTTGGCATAAGTATTTGCCAACTCCCTCATTTGGATTACACCGTCCCACCATCGGTCGACGTCCTTGTATTCTTTCTCTGCATATTGTCTATACAACACACAATAATATTGTTGTATAGAACTGCTTGTCTCGTCATAGTTAACAGGCCAGAAGTCCCTGTTACTCCAACTTTGGGCAGGGCTGATAATCCTGTTACTCTCGAATGTCGAACTTTCGTTCGGATCCATAATACTTGAAACTCTCATCTCGTTAAGTGATATAAGTTTATAATAAAATTTTCCATTCATAAATAAATAAACCTAGGGCTCTGATACCATTTTGACTGCCCCGCCCCTTACGGGGGTTCCCATCAAAAGGCATCTATCAGCTTGCTAACCCGACCAACGCATGATGAGTGATATTTTCACCTAGATTTTAGTGTCTTTTATATGTATTTTCGTATTATTTTATCCGTATTTGTATTCTATTTGGTTGTATTTTGTATTTTTATGGAAATGTGTGAGAATGAGCTTAAATGTATGATTTTCAGGTAAAAAGAGATTCTAGGCGTGACAAGGAAGACGTAGGAAAAAGCGGATCTCAATTCAGAGTTGAAACGAGGGAGAATGAGTCAAAGCAAAATGTTGAAAAACGCATGTCCAACTTGTGCAATTTTTCTGTACTCTTTTGGAGCTCAAAACTAGAAGTGTCATATATGATTTGAAAGCCACAGAAAAGAGGATCGTTTTGGTATAAGAAACACTTCAAGGGGAGCCCAAACGAGAAAGTTATGATTAAAATGGTGACGCCGCGCAAGCTATTCCTACTCAACACGGTTGTGCTACTTTGCATGACTTGTTACACCTTCAAATGTTGAAAGTTTTGTTAGATCTTTATATGGATAGAAAGCCAAGAAAAAGAGGATTGCGTGAGTGCAAGAATTACTCAAATTGGAGATCGGATGTGGAAGTTATGCTCAAAACAGTGAGACTGCGCGGCTAGTAACTACATGGGGTGTGTACCGAACACGGCCCTGTGTGTTTTGGGCGACTTCTGACACCAGAAACGCCTACACGGCCACTCCTGTGGCTGTGTACCGTACACGGACTGTGTAGGTGCTTTTTCTGTAAAAAAATTAGAATTCTTCTAGAAGCTTCCCAAGGGGTATAAATACCCAATACTTCAATATTTGAGGAGATTTTCGTGGGTTTGAGGCTGCACACACACATCACACACCATTTCTCCCATTTTACACCATGATCTTCATCCTTTCACCATCCATTGGATTTACCTTCATCCCACCATAAAAAACTTCATCCAATTGAGAAAAAGAAGCAAGGAAGAGAGGAAGATTGCAAGTGGAAGAAGAAGATCACCATTGGAGGCATCCAAGGGAGTTTTCATCTAACTTTTGTATTGAATCATATTGTTTATCATGTTTTGTAAGGAACTTAATGTCTATGTTAATGTTCTTATGAATATGGTAGGCTAATCTCCCTAGTAAGATTAGCAACATGAGAGTTGTTGGATAATTTTGGGGATTTGTGTATTTTAATTCATATGTTGATTGGGTAAATGGATTTTTCTATCATTGATGTTTGAGATCTTGATGTTTATGATGGTTTGTGTGTTTAGTTATTCTAAATATGTGATTAGATTGAGAAATCAATTATATGCTTAGGATAATTGAGTGAATCATTTCATCAAACACTTCATGTGCATTATAAATTGTAAAGAGATTGAGAAATCCTTTAGAATTTAGAACCTTTTGATAGAACATGTGATTGGTTTGATCGAGAGGTTGATTAATTGTGTGAAGGGACTCTCATTTCAAGCTCAGTACCTAGTCATAATTGTTTGAGTGAGAACCAATCCATTGAGCTATTCGATATTCATATCCTATCCATCTCGAGAGGGAGTTTAGGTGAATTTAGTGTTAGCCCTTAATTCTATATCCATGATACATATGAATTTGATACATATTTCCTAGAATTACCACTTTTTGAATGTTGTTAATCTCACTTTTACTTAACTTGGAAATCCACCCTTCATCTATCTATCTTGTGTGTTGATCATTGTTTGCTTGCTTGCTTTGATTGATTTTATTTACTTGTTTCAACAACCTCAATTGATGATTTGTCTCTATAAAATTACAAGAAATGTGAGATCCCTTAAGCTCTAGCGCCTTCCTTTCTGTGGTTCGATAAATTATTTTAATTGGTCATCCCTACTACAAAATGGCTAGTCAGCGCACCACGAGTTTGCTTTAGGTGATGGGCTATATTTTTAAGGGTCGTTCCCTACGGAGATCTTCGCTTCGGGACCATACGTCATGCAGTAGAGGATCGGGACTCTTTATAAGCTCTAATACCATTTTGAAGCATGAAAATATAATGAAAATTGAAAGAAAATTGAAGCATAGAGGCTGTGTTGTAAAAGATACGTTGTTGAAAGGGTGTTGTTAAAACTTGGCTTGGATATAGCAAATTCTGCCTATTTCCAGCAAAAAGGACCATTTCGGCGCAAATTTATAGAGTTACAGGACTATTTTGGCAATTATAACTTTTCTGAGACTAAAAGGGACAATGGGCTAAGTTACGGGACCAAATCAGTTTTTATCCTTCTTTACTCCTCAAGAGATATACATAGCAAAACCTTGTACAGTCATCAATAAAAGTAATGAAATACTTTTTCCCCCTCTAGTTTGCACAAACTTTAAATCACACGTATCAGTGTGGATTAACTCTAGAGGTTTAGTGCTCCTTTCCATTGTTGAAAATGGTTGCTTTGTCATTTTTGCTTCTACACACACTTCACATTTATTTGAAGTCTCAACATTTGCTACTTTAAGCAAATTAAAATTATTTAATATTTTGATCGATTTAAGATTTACATGTCCCAATCTTAAATGCCATATTGAGGAGCACTCAACGATATAAGCAGAAGTGGAAGCACTTTTATTCATAATTTTCTTGCCTTCGCGGCTTACAACCATAGCATTGAGCTTAAAAAGCCCATTATCAAGATAACCACGGCCCAAGAATTGGTCAAACGTGCTAAGCACTAGTTTATCATACTCAAATACAAGCTTGAACTGATGACTAACTAGCACGGAGCCTGAGATCAGTTTCTTACGGATGTCTGGGACATGTAGCACATCCTTCAGCTTCAGTTCTTTCCTGGAGGTGAGCTTCAGAGTCACGCTCCCAACACCGGCTATATCAGATGAGGCTTGATTCCCCATGTGCAGCTTCCTTCCTTCAACGGACGCGTAAGTGGAGAAGGTATTTTCTCTAAGCAGACGTGGTAGGTAGAGCCAGTGTCCACAAACCACTCATTTGGATTTGCCACCAAGTCGGCTTCAAAGACCACAGCAGCCAAGTCATCATCAGTTAGAGCCCGTTCAACCATGTTGGCATTATGGTTCTTGCCTTTGTTCTTCTTAGGCTGACGACAATCTTTGGCCTTGTAGTTGGCCTTGCCACAGTTGTAGCAATCCCCACTGAACTTGGGCTTTTGCACTGGCTTCTTGCCCTTGTCGTCGGATATCTTTCTCTTTTTGAAGGGTCCCGCACGATGTTCAGTTAAGTTTGCCTTTGCCTCCAGTGAGGATTGGCTAAACTTCCCATCCATCTTTCTATTGTCCTCTTCGATTCTTAGTTTGACAATTAAGTCATCTAGAGAAATCTCTTTTCGCTTGTGTTTGAGATAACATTTGATGTCCTTCCACATTGGAGGTAGCTTCTCAATCACAGAGCCGACAATGAATGCTTCTGGAAGCAGCATCCCCTCGGAGAGGATTTCGTGCACAATCAGTTGGAACTGTTGCACTTGTTCAACCACAGATTTAGAGTCCACCATCATGAACTCCAAGTACTTGGCTATCACGTACTTCTTTGTACCGGCATCTTCCACCTTGTACTTCTTTTCCAAAGATTTTCACAACTCTTTGGATGTCTTCGTGTTTAGATACACGTTGTACAGTGCATCACTAAGTTCACTGAGGATATAGTTCTTGCATAAGTAATCAGGAGAGTTTCACTGATCAAGAGCTATACGCTTTTGTGTATCAGTCTCATTCTCATCCACCACTGATGCAGTCTCTTTCAGGAAACTCACAAGATTCAGTGTGGTGAGGTAGAACAGCATCTTTTGCTGCCACCTCTTGAAGTCAATACCCGTGAACTTCTCGGGCTTCTCCGCTGGAGCCGGAGCCACGAATGGTCTCAGCATCCCCATTGGAGGATACATCCTTTAGGATTCAAACCCAATATGATTCACAGTTACCCTTTGGGAATCAGTCCCAATAGAGTCCTTATTGACATTGGAGGTTTCACCCACATTTGGGATCGATGCTCCATCAATATCTATATCATTGGTCATGGTGATTGATGGGTGCAGAGGCTAGATGTTTCTTCTTGCGATTGTTGGTTTATATGTGCACCAATCAATCACGTTACAAAATATGGATAGAAATGTAGAAGGGAGAATGTACTAAATATAGTACTAACAAGATTACAAATGAAATTAAAGGAGAAGAAGCAGAGGATCTTCTTACACCTTTGTACAGAATCTTCAAGAGAGCAGCTGTAGAAGCCGAGTCAAGGTTTAACCTTTTTCCGCAAGAAGAAACACCCCCCGGTAGTGCTCCGCTCTTGGTGGATCTTTCTCAAAGGTAAAACGGCTTTTCCTTTTCGGCGAGGCAGCATCGCAATCGCTGGAACTCCGACGAACGAAAGATGATGGAGAACTGGATCGTAACTATGATGCAAATGCTTTGTGATGCAAATGCTTGTTGATTATGGTGTGTTTGAATGAATGATGAATGACTCTATTTATAGGTGTACCATTCCACACAGCCATAATGGTGATTGCACGTATTAATTGCTGATGGAGTAATTTCCTCTAATCAGCAATTATGACGATGTGATTTGATTGCTGATTGCGTGATTTTCTCTAATCAGCAATTATGGAGGATTATTGCGTCCACAGATTCAACGAACCTACTCCAATCAGCTTTTATGAAAGGATTCGTCTTCCGCCTTGATCCGATTTTTGAGGATTTTCCTCACACGGGACAATAACTTCATATTAATTCTCATTACGCCTCACATAACCTCTCTAGTAGATGAGTCAAATTACACTCACACACTACACTCAATTAATTAGTGATTAATTTAACAATTAACCCTTACTAACCAATTAAATCCAATTAATTTAATTAAGTAATTAAATTAATTCCTACATATACATGAATGTGAATTTCGGGTTTAAGGAATTAATTAGCATGGTTAAACTGAGTTACCTTAACATTAGTAGTCTCTCTTTTTTTGAATACGTAATTGTCTTCTCGCTATTAGTTTAATTTAATTAATTTTTTTTAAATCTTCACAAACTTGAAATTGTCTTACTCCTTCGGTCCCCTTTTCCATTTTGAACGTCCCATCCAAAGAGTCCTATTTCATTTTTTTACACACTTGGGACCTACACACACCCACTAATACAATTAAAATATTATGCTCACACACCCATTAATACAACTATTCACTACACATTAAATAATAATACTTCTTAATTTACATGCAAAAAGCAAAATCACCAATTTGTATGGGACGAAGAGAGTATATAAAAAGAATCATAACTAAAATTTATTTGTATTTTATTGTTGTCTCGTGAATTCTACATATATTTGATTACACTTACTAGATATTATAATAATATACATTTTTTTTAAGAAGTAAGGATCATAAATAGGATTTATTTGATATTTTATTGCTGTCTCGTGTGTTTGATACTATCTTCGTCCCGTGTTAAGGTTTACATTTTTCATTTTAATTTGTTTCAAGTTAAGATTTGCATTTTTTTTTCAAGTTGAATCCACACAAATCAATTAATTATTTCATATAGAGAATACATACAACACAAATACAATTATCTTAATGTGAGTATGTTGGGTATTATTTCTTTTTGAGAAAAAAGAGAGAACATTGATTTTTTTTTTAAATAAAGTGTATTAGAATAATTGTTATGATTTTTTATTTTTTTTAAATGTAAAATCTCTTTTAGAACGAATCAAAATGAAAAAGATGAAACTTTTAAAATATAGAAAGAGTAATTAATTATTTTTAGATTTACTTAGGGAGGATTACTACTAGGTAAAAAAAAACCCTAAATTACTATGAGATACAAACATACAAAAATATTACTACTAACTACAAAAGTATATAGTGATATTCCAATATTACCCCTGCAATGTGCTGCACATAAATGTTGTGTGCAGCAAAGTGTATGCAGTTAAAAAAGTGTGTGCAGTAAAAAAAGTGTGGTGGTCCGGCGGTGGTCCGGCAGAGCTCCGACGGCCGTCCGACAGTGCTCCGGCGACCGGCTGCAGGAGCTCCGGCGAGGTCAGATTTCTTGCAGCGGCGGTGGCGGCGGCGGTCAGGCGATTTTCGGCGGCAGTGGTGGTCGTCCGGCGGTGGGTGGGGTTTAGGGTTTGTAGTTTAAATGTGTATGGGTTTGGGATTATATTTGGTATTTTATTTAAAAAAATTTATGTGATAGTAATTATTTTAAATCAATGTATCTAATAGTAATTAAGGATACAAAGTGTGTACCTATTAGTAATTATTATTATTATTATTATTATTATTTTGTTTAATTGAATTCACAGCGGAGGAATAATTCAATTAGTATGCTATTAAAGTATAATTTTATTTTCACATCCTTTTCACTTCTTTAAATTGTCAAACAGCCCTTCATTAATTTTTATTTTTATTTTGAATGAAAGTGATAGTGGAAAACGCGAGAATTGTCTAGAATTCGCTAACAGCTTCGGAAGCATTAACTAGTAGGCTCTCAGAATAGGCATGAAAGTGCCAGAATCGTCGACACTCTGTATAAATAACCATCCCTCTTCCACCTCTTAACTCACTCTAAAATTTGATCATTTGCTTTCATAATACAATCTTTTCCAAATCTATTACTCGACCCAAATTCACAATGTCTCTGATTCCAAGCTTCTTTGGCAACCGCCGTAGCAACATCTTCGATCCATTCTCACTGGATATTTGGGATCCATTCCACGACTTCCCTCTCTCCACCGCCGCCGCCCCTTCCTCCGCCCGCGAAACGACGGCGCTGGCTAATGCTCGCATCGACTGGAAAGAGACGCCGGAGGCCCATGTGTTCACGGTGGATGTTCCCGGGCTGAAGAAAGAGGAAGTGAAGGTGGAGGTGGAGGATGGCTGTATCCTCCACATCAGTGGGGAGAGGAGTAAGGAGCAGGAGGAGAAGAACGACAAGTGGCACCACATCGAGAGGAGCAGCGGCAAGTTCCTCCGCCGCTTCAGGCTGCCGGAGGATGCTAAGTTGGAGGAGGTGAAGGCGGGGATGGAGAACGGGGTGCTGACCGTCACAGTTCCAAAACAGGAAGTGAAGAAGCCACAAGTGAAGGCCATCGATATCTCTGGTTGAATAATGGCTGAAGGTTTCACCAGTTATAATGAGCATCGCTTTTGTAATGGAATTGTGTGTTTTTTCTGATGTTATACAGTTTTAGTGTGTGCAACTACTTAGCTAAAATATGCTTGATATATCAAGTTTTTCCGTGTTAATGTAAATAAATCTGTACGCGTCTGTCTATATTTGAATTTACTAAATATTGATACATGAAGTTTGGGTGTTAATTGTTCGCAGTTTAAACAAGTTATCAATTTACTTAAATTTTCAAGAAAACCGTCGAATTGGATCCTACAATTTTCATCAACAACGTTGTTAAAATTATTTTTTTCTTTTTCTTTAATTTTAGTAATTAAGGATGTAATTGAGAAGAATTATTCTATCACGTTTATGTTGAGTGTTAACAAATAGCACCAATATAAAACTAAGAATCAAGATAACCATAACAGTACAGTAATTTCTAGAAAGTTTCCCTTTCATTTCTCATATCAAATAATGAAGTGGGGGACACATTTATATTGCTCATCATGAGATTATCTTATTTTAGTATTTTAGTGCTACTCGATAGTACATTCCAAATTCATTGAAATAAATATTAAATTAAAAATATATATTAAAATTAAAATAAATTCAATAAAACAATATCATCTCTAAAATTAAATTAAAATTAAAGAGTTTAAATAGATTAGTTGAATATTAAGAAAAAATAAATTACCAAAATATAAATTTTATGTAAATTAAATATTGATTTATATATTAATTGAAAATTAATATATTTATTGATGATTAATTAAATATGCTAAAAGTTTTCTAATATTTACCAAACTTACATTGTAAATTGAAAAATTAAAAAAAGTCTAGACATAAATAAGGTTAATGGTTGAGAAAAATATATAAAATAGACGGTCAAAGTTAAAATTGAGTGGTTTTCAAATACAATAAAATTGAAAGATGGAGAAAAATTGAAGACAAAATTAGAAATTTTAGATTTGCTTTTATATATATATATATAGATTAGATAGTTCAATGGTTCTATTATCACTTTGTCTTGACCAGATATCACTTTATATTAAAAATGTTATTACTTTTTATTCAACTTACGAATAGTTCATAAAATAATTTAATTAAACAATTATAAAATTTTCTTTATCATATATCACTTTTTATTAAAGTGTTATTATTTTGGGAAAATATCAAATTTGATCCTTTACGTTTAGCAAAATCTAACTTCAGACCCCAGGTTTGGTAAATTCTTAATATTGGTTCTTCATTGTCCAGTTTTAGTCATTTTTTGTCCACTTTTGATCATTTTTTCGGTAGAAATTTCTTAAAGTCTCCGGAAAATAGAGCATGAGATGCACGTACCGGAAAATTTCGAAATTAGTCCTTAATGTTTGGCATAATCCAAATCCAATCCCATTAGATATTCTAGTGTTCGATTTTAGTGCTTTTTGTTCAATTTTAATTCTTTATTAGCCAGAAATTACTAATTGTCATCGAGAATTTGTGCATGAGATGTACGTGCCCAACAAATATTTGGCTATCTCTGATCGTTTATGCTTACGTGGTAGTTTCACTTAATTTCATTCTTCATAAATACATAAATACGTTCTTGGTCTATTTCGCCTTCTCGGCTAAAGAAGATGTCATCGGGAAGTCCGTAAATCCTAAACCTCAAAAAAATTCTCACCATCTCTTTCTTCTCTTTATTATCTTCGCTGAGCTCCCTGGCTGCGGTTCTTGCCGCCACTTCAGCACTCTCTTTTCCTTCATTGATTGGGTTCGACTGCATTATCAATGAATCGATTTAAATCAAGTAGATGTTGAGGTACTAATTTTTTGGTGTGGATTTTATGCAGATCCCATTTACAAACATCAACTTCAAGATGACATCAACCACCGAATGATGACCGTTGATCTTGTGCCTCAAATAATAGTTTTTATTAGCTCATTATCAGTCAGACGCAAACGGAAAACTTTTGGCAAAAACTTCAATTTCATGGCGTCCTCACATGAATCCATGAATCACATTAATCAACAAAAATCCCCCAATTTTAAGCAGCAGCAACAACACTAAAAAATTAGCTAACTAGTACAGAAATGGCAGTGTTAAATCCATAAAATTGATCCATTTCTGTATGAACCAGAGAGGGAAAAGCATAAAATCGCCTAAAACTCCACTTTGCAAATTCGATTTACTTTATGATACTCTTTATCATTACGTGCTAGTATACTTCAAAAAGTTCAAAAACTCCACAAAAATGCTACGAATTCATCGATCCTTCATGGAGTGCAGTCGCATTCCGTTGTGTGATATCTACATGCCTAATCAATGCATACATCTATGAGAAAGATTATGATGGAATGGTGGAAATAAGTGAAACCATGACGTAAGCAAAAATGTGTAATTAATTAATTTTTTTTTTTAAATCTTCTCAAACTTGAGATTGTCTTATATAAAAATGTCATAATTAAGATTTATTTGTATTATATTGTTGCCTCGTGAGTTAGATATATATTTCGTTACGCTTACTAGATATTATAATAATATATTTTTTAAAAGCAAGAATCAAATTAGGATTTATCTTATATTCTATTTCTCTCTCATATTCTTTAAAAAATCAAATTAGGATTTATCTTATATTCTATTGCTCTCTCATATGTTTGATACTACCTCTATTCTAATTTACGTTTTTTTATTAATGTTTACATTTTTTTTAAGTTGGAACAACACAAATCAATTAACTATTTCATATAGGCATACACATAACACTAATACAATTATCTATTTCACATTAATACAACTATTTTTATATAGGGCATACACATAACACTAATACAATTATCTATTTCACATTAATGTAACTATCTACTTCACATCAAATATTATTTCTCCCATCTTATTACAGATTAAAATATTATATCTCTTAATTTACATGCAAAAAGTAAATGTAAAATTTAATATGGGATGGAAGGGGTGTATACTTAGTCATGGTGATATATTCCTTTCGAGACAAAAGAGTGAACATTGGTTTGTTTTTTTTTTTTTTTAATAATAAAGTGTATGGATGGGAATAATTGTTATGACTTTTTTTTTTATTTTTTTTAATGTGAAATCTCTTTTAAAACGTATCAAAATAAAAAAGATGAAACTTTTAAAATGTGGAAAGAGTAATTAATTATTTTTAGATTTGCTTAAAGATTGTAAAGGAGTTAAGATTATTATTTTTCTTTAATTTCTTAAATTTTAAGGAAAAGATGCACTCAGCTCACGTATTTAAAGAGAATTATAATTTGAATTCGCAGCGGAGAAGTAAATATTCAATCATGCTATTAAAGTACAATTTTATTCTCACATCCTTTTCACTTCTTTAAATTGTCAAACAACGCTTCATTAATTTTTTATTTTTTATTTTCAATGAAAATGCTAGTGGAAAACGCAAGAATTGTCTAGAATTCTAACAGCATCGGAAGCATTAACAGAATCGGCATGAAAGTGCCAGAATCGTCGGTAGTCTGTATATGTTGGAAAACTCATATTTATAAAAGCACAAACCCTAATCATGCATCGAAAGAAATCTCATACCTCTTACTGTAGGATTGTATTGCAGCGGAAGAATAAGTATGAATCGATTGATACTCACGGATATACTGTGATCTCTAGATCAATCCTTCAATACGAGATTGAAAGATTATGTTTTGAATTCTTCAACACTGTGATCTCTAGATCAATCCTTCATCACGATATGATATTAGTCTAGATAATATGAAGAACTGGATTTACGTTGTGAATTCGGGAGAGAAAACCCTGAAAGAGAAAACGCGCTCTCGCGTCTACGTTCTGAGTTCTGTCTTCTGAAAGCGCTTGTCTAGCGTATTCTGTAACACACCATGATAACTGCTTAATGCAGTATTTAAAATCCCACAAAGATAGGAGTTAAAACCAACTCTTAACTCCCTCCTCTCTCACCCACAATTTCATATGTGGAATTAATATAAATAAATAATGTTAATTATTATTTACATCTCCCACTCACATATGAAGTAAAAAGTCACCTAACTCATTTTCTTCATGAATCATATTATCGCACAGATTAATATATCGTGTGACCCACGAGATATGAGTTTTAATCGATATACACTTGTTAGAGATATATAACAACTCAACCAGTTTATCAAAAAAACTCAACAAGCTCATTATACCCCATAACTCTTGAACATTTAACATAAGTTGACATATCTCTTTTCAATCCCTGAACTTATCAGAGCATATTCAACCTTTTTGCAAACACTATTTATTCATAATCAAGACCCTTCTTGATTGACTAGTCAATAAATCACAATAGTATATGTTAAATTAAGACGTTCTTCCCTTCTCACTAAGTATCTACAGTCTCCCACTATAGCTGCTTTCCTAGACATGCACGCATTGCCGTTATTAACCATAGCTCTTTTGGTAACATGCTAAAGTAGCAACACCAAAGTGAAGACTTAAAATATAATAGAAAGTGATAAGGGTAACCAAAAGATAAGGACTCATACTTTTGAGAAATAGAGAGAATTTTCTCAATCCTGTTGGGGTCAACTTAGCACATGTCATTTTTCTAAAACACTTGTCACAATGTCTTTAACTTTCTTTAAAGAAAGCATATGTCGTATTTCATTTAATTTTGGCATCATGTAAATCAGAGTTTAAGTGTGTTCCATAAACTTAACCCGGATATCCTCCCTCCAACATATAGGATCTCCGTCGATTTAGCTTTACAACAAGTTGGATCAGATTCGTGGTGAAATCTATCCCGATTACATTAATTATCATAATCTTATCTTCGTGCTCCCCCTCAGCCAGAGACGATTGCTTGTATGAGAGAACCAATCATAACTTGCCGACATACTATTATATATGAACCATCACATATAATTTATAAAACATATATGTATAGTTAAGCCATTAACTCTTCCATTAACATACATAAATATTTTCAATACATCGTTTTAAATCCTTCGCAGACCCAATCTCTTTACATGTCCTATGTATACATCTCTAGGAATTGATTTGGTAAAAGGATCTGCTAACATCAAACGAGTAGAAAAGTAACTAAGAATCACTTTCTTCTTGCCTATAATATCTTTAACAAAATTGAACTTTGTGTTAATGTGTTTGGTTTTTCCATGATATTTGGGGTCTTTTGTGTAAGCAATAGTTGCTTGATTATCACAATTAATAAAAACAGCTTCCACTGGAGTGTTTGAGACCTCCAAATATTTCATGAATTTTCTCAACCAAATAGCATCTTGAACTGCAGACGCACATGACACAAACTCGGCTTACATAGTGGACAGTGCTATGAAAGTCTGTTTCTTGTAACACCATGAGATTGCTCCATTGTTGAGTAAGAAGACATAACCGAAAGTTGATTTTCGTTCATCTAAATCACCACTCCGGTCAGCGTCTGTATACCCATTCAGTGTACAGTTATTCCCTTGATAACAGAGAGAATAATCTGCAGTCAATCACATTGGCACATGGTACTCTGGCCATTTCATTCTTTTCATCTTGAGTCTTGGGACACATTTGCTGACTCAATGATTCGCCTTTCACAATGGGAGTATCTATAAGTTTGCAGGTATCCATCTTGAATCGTTCTAAAAGTTTCTTGATGTAAGCCTCTTGAGACAAACCTAATAATTTCTTTGAACGATCCATATGGATCTTCACACCAAGTATGTATTCTGCTTCACCCTTATCTTTCATTTTGAAATTCGAAGACAACCATCCTTTTATGATTTCATTATACTCTTTGCTATTTCCAGCTAGTAGTATGTCATCCACATACAAGGTGTTCTTAGTCCCATTTTTGGTTAAAAATGATTTAGAGTAAGAGAACTCTATCGTTATTATAAATGTAGTGACCAAGTAACAAAATTTATAGAATATCGTCCCAAGGGAAAAGTAAAATCAAGGTGTATCCGAATTTGCCTTTAATCATGCATTATAAAAGTGATAGAATTTGAGTTTGAGTTTTAGACTAACAATTACTCTAAGCAATTAACTAGAAAACAAGTAATAACTATGATTATCAAAGAACTAGGATGTAATGAAATGATTGAAATAGATCTTAGAAAGAGTACAAGGCTGACCACAATGGAATAGAAGCAATCACAATTGTACCCCTAATCCCTATGGCCAAGGTGACTAGGTTCTCATCCCTTTTACAAGATTAAATCCCCTTAGATTGGTCTTATTATCAATTCCCATGAAGGTACTATGACACTAAGTTTGGTTCTTCTCATCTAATTACTCAAATGTCCTCTTATAAGTGTTCTAAGCATTCAAAGGGTATGGCTTACCTCTCCTCATACTAACATGCATGATCATATCACTAATTGATTCAATTTATCCCTAACACATAATATTGGAATGACCATCCTAACATGATGTGTATAGAAATCAATCACACAATTAATAAAATGAATCATGAATCACAATTTATAATAAGAATTCCATCATCACTTAAATTTACTACTAAAATCTCAAAAATCTAGTTTTTCCTCAACTCATCATGTGGCTAGCCTCACAAGAGGTCTAGCCACCAACAATCATATTACAAACCTTGCAAAGTCCATAAAATGCCATTGGCAACTTCAAATCAAAGAAAATACAAAATAAAAGTAGAAGTTCTTCCCTTGCGATTAAGAGTTGATCTCCTTCCTTCATAAGCTTTCCATGCAAAAAAGCCTAAAAAATCTCTAAGGATGGTGTGGGTGAAGGATGTATGGAGAGAATTATGGAATTAAAGTATAGAAATGGATGAATTTGGCGGATTTTGGATGTAGGAGAGAGTGTGTATGGAAATGTGGTGTGATAGTGTGTGTTTTGATCCAATAACTGCTCAAATTGGACTCTCTCCTCTAATTTTTGCACAAATTGGGTATTTATATCCCTTGGAATCTTCCAGAACACGTGCACAACTTATTCTGGATTTGGCACCTACACGGCTAGTGTAGCAGCATATGGCCCGTGTGTTGCTCACATAATTCGGCATTTTCTACGTGTTACCGGACCCATCTCATGTGCTGCACACAACCCCCTTCTGGGCATGTAGCGTGTTCTGATGCTCACGCACGGCTACCTCGGACAGGTCCGTGTTCTGCACACTGGGTGTTGATGAGCGTTTTCTCAACACACAAAATTAATCCTCAAGTACAAGGATATCAATTGTAGTTTCGAAAGGTGACCAAGTGTATATCGAATCCAAGGGACGGATTAGTATCAATCTAATTATATGCTAATTAAATAAGATTATGTTGATAAATTTGAGTTGGTTTGATTAAGAAACTAAATAACATATAAAGAAAATAGCAAGGTAAGTAAACAAATAAGAGTAGAAATTCGGTTGTGATCAAGTAACTAATGGAGTAATTCTTCAGGTAATCCAGTTTCATTCGTTAATTTCCTTTTCATGCGTTGATGTCAGACTCTATCCTGTGGTTTATGGATGCATCACTAAACCATGCAAGCATACTCTATAGACACAAGCAAGCAAGCGTATGACACGTGTGAATATCCTTGGAGTAAGACATATACTTTACCCCCCTTTCTAGGTACTATCATAATCAATTATTTCTCATGCACTTAGTGCTCTAACCCGATTTGATCTCCCTTTTTAGGTACTATAAAGTAATACTCTTTATCCTACTTATTAACCCGAATACGATTCAATTAACAAGTATCTATATAAGATAGTTCTAATAAGACTTCGGAATCCCTTTACTTAGAATTATAACATGTGATTCTGCTCAGCGGTGAACGCACTCAATCAATAACCAAGAGATGTATTCAGACTCGACATAACAATTAATGATGCACAAAACGACCGTGAGTATGTATTGAAAAAGCACAATCTTATATAAAATAAACCACAAGTAGTGTTGTACGGAGTTTACACATGGAAATTCGATTAACTCATAAAACTTTCATAACCCTAGAACTACCAAGGTGGTTCTAGCTCATGATTGATCTAGGAACAATCATGGCTAGTTGGTATGAAAGACATTCGGAATGATCATAAATAGCCTCAGTGGCATGCCGTTCAACCATGGCATGCCAGTCGAACAAGGGGCTTCTGGTCGAGCAAACGTTCTAGACAAATTCGGCATTTTGCTCAACCAAACCGCTCTTGCTCGACTAGATTGATCTTGGTTGAGCAACTCCTCCAAGTCGAACGAGCTCACTGTAAGTTTTCTCCACTTTGCTCGACCAAGCTAGTGTTGGTCGAGCAACATCTCCAAGTCGAACTGGCTCACTTGACGGGCTCTGGCAATCTGCTAGACTTGTCACCTCCCGTTCGACCACCTGTTGCTGGTCGAACAAGCCATTAGAGGTCGAACAAAACCTTAATCTCGCCTCCAAAATCGTGTCTTCTAATTCCGATCCTTTTTCACCTGTTTTCCTATACAAATATGCTCAAATAGCCCTTGTACCCTCTAATTCGTGCCTTTCCCATAAATGTACCAATTCGTCTCAATAAAAGATCAAATAGTACTCTATTTTCACGCAAATTAGAGCCCAAAACATGTGAATTTACACTCTCATCAAACCCCAAACTTACATGTTGCTCGTCTCGAGGCAACAAAAATCAGACAAAGCTAGAGAGTGTAATCACAAGGTACAACATATAATTATACTAACTTAAAACATGCAACTATCATACCTTTCATTTACATAAAAATATCAATTAATCACAATACTTCTATGAGTGCTAAGTCATCTAGCTCACGGGTAAGTATTTACTCTCTCACTCAAGTGTAAAAGATATACATCTTATGGTTGATATCAACACTCACTTTCAATTTATATACTCGCATAACCACACTACAAGAAATTGTCAGATCACCGATGGAAATTTCCGTCGGTAATATTTAAAAAATTCGTCGCTAAACAGTTTAGCGACGGATTACCGATGGAAATCAATTGGTTGCTGTATCGATGGTCGGTAATTATTTACCGATGAATTTTAAAAATCCATCGGTAATTACCGACGAAAATTTCCATCGGTAAATAAAATAATTCATCGACAATTATGCATATGAAATTCATCGGTAGCCAAAAATAGCGATAGAATTGCTGATGAAAATATTCCATCGCTAATTATCGATGGAATTTTCCATCGATAAATACAAAATATGGTGTCATATATAACTTATATTAGCGACGGAATTCCTGACGGAATAAATTACCGATCGAAAAATCGATCGGTAAATACAAAATATAGTGTTATATAATATTTTTATTAGCGAAAAATATGCCGACTATAAAAAGTTACCGACAGAAAAATCCATCGGTAAAATGTTGAAAGTGAGATTTAACGACGAATTTTTCGTCGCTAAAATGTTTTTATATTTTAATATATATTTTTAAATTAATATTAATTACTGATAAATAAACAAAAATTGTAATTAATTAAACCTTAAAAAAAACAAAACCTATTATAAAATCTCAACAATTTCAAATAAAGACCCAAATTCGTCACAAAATATCAAATCCTACTCAATCTTACAAAATATCTGATTACATTAAACATTAAGTAAAACTAGATTGGCTGCTTGTACTTCCTTCACCCAAATTAGCAATGCCGAAGATCGCTTTGTCATTATCATCTGCAATATAATAAACACTGTAATCAGGCAGAGCTGGGAGCATAAGGTTTGTGATCATATAAAAGTCAAGCATAACACTATATTGTTAAATAGTATATCAATTGTGAACAAATAGAAAAAATAGAATAAAGTTGCAAGCTCTCAAAGAGAAGAGTTGGCACAACTTTTTACAAATAGAAAATTACCGTTCCAAGCGGATATATTAGCGAAAAGCTTCCAGGCCGCAGCTCTGGTGAACATCTTAAAGCCAGACTGAAAAATAAAGAGGAATAAGAAAAAGAAAAACAAAAAATAACCTGGAGCAGTATTTTGAAATAATATAAATTATTTAACTCCATTCAAAATCTATGGATTCATAACATATTAACATTAATGTATATGTAGAACAAGATAAAGAATAATCAAGAACATGGTTTCCTTGTCATTCAAAACCAATTGCAGAATGAAAAAATAGAAAAGTACACTTATTTCTCAAAAGCATACCATAGTCATTATCCCCCCAAACCACATCAAGCCAAACAAAACCACGAGAAGAAAAGTGACTAAAACCCCAAACCAAGCCGTCAAGCACAAAATATTTAAACAAAAAATAAATAAATATAATGGAATAAGTTATCAAATCAACACTACCTACGTGTCCCTAATGCCAAGACCAGCAGCCAGCAAGAACTACCAAATGGAATCCCTTCATCAAGAAATTACGGTACCATTCCTCTGAAAAATGCGAGGAATAATTGCACAGATTAGCAACAATAGACACAAAAATATAAAAAAGCCTAACTCATCATGCATGCACACAAGTGACCAAGAAACAAAACTCAACTGATGCTAGGGCCTTCTCCTCAAGATGAGCACGTGACCCAAAAACAACTATAGGGACATCTGAGATCATAAAAGTCGCATTACTAGCAGAAGAATCCCCATATTTGTTTTCTTTGACAACAACTGAATGAATATGATAGTAAAATCATCAGCCCCATGTTATAACAACTAGCTCTAGACAAGAAAGAAATGCGCACAAAAGTGCACGCCCAGAGTGGTTCATTTGCATAAAAACTATTGAAAGATGCATTAAAAAAAGTATAAGATATGAGTCTGCAGACATTTTCTTGAAAGGACATATTTAATAATAGTAGTTTAAGTTGAAGAATTTTCTTGAATGTAAATATATGGTAAATATGAGAGATTCTGTTGAGAGAGAATAAGATATATGGAGAAGTGAGAGAGATGGACTTACAAAGTGGCTAGCTTCAAGAATACAGTAAAAGTGGAAATTTTTGTAAGATTTGATACAATCCTTTGTCATTTTTTATTGCCCACAAAACAGTGGTGTTCTCTCCAAGTTTAAGAAAGTTTTGTGCCCATTCCCCCTGACAAAATAGATCAATCAATGGAGGGTTCTTAAATAAATTAATTAGAAGAATTACTGCCTAGTAAAACAGTATTAGTACTTGAGCTTTTCAACCCATATATGCCTTAGTTCCTTTAGTTGAGCAAATCACATCAAGCTACAAAGAAGAATTTATTAGTTGTTCACTGCATAAGAATTCATACAATGCAAATTTGAAATTAGTATATCTCCACAAAAATAGTTATATCTCTATATATAGTAAATAAAGCAAAATTCTTACTTGACAACTATATATAGTCAAATTGACTCATTTTGCCAGCAATTCATTAACCTATCAGCACAGTGACTTTGGTATATCATGCTCTTAATTATTTTCTAGGATTTTTTATATCTTAAAGAAAGCTTAAAGAGTTCCCCATAATCAGGCTTAATAGTAAACAATCATCAAAAGAACCAAATCATGAGGAAGCAGATAGTTCTAGTTGCAACCATATAATAAAAGATTCAATATCCTTTCTTAGAAACTATACTTCAGCATGTCTAGATAATTATTAATGAGTAAACAAAGTTTTTTTTGGCTTTGAAAATGTGAAGGTAGCATTCATAAGCAAAGATGGTAAAGAGAAACAAAGTAAGTCATTATCTCTTAATAAATATTTGGTGAATTTGAAAGAATGTATAGAAAAGCATTGACCAAACTTACATCTACAGTTGGCGGTTAGAGCCACACTCTTCCCGGCGGCGCTCGTCACCCGCAGCTCCGATGGACAGCCGCCGTTCAAATCTGCCACGCATCCAGTATTGGTGCAGTTGGCGCCGAAACCTCCCGGAGGAACCACCAGCATCGGCAGGTTGTAGCCGTCGACAAGGCTGACGTCTCACATTGTAGAAGTCCTTCCCTGCGTCTCCGTTGAGCGTGAACTCCGCAAGGGTAGCAGGAGGTGCTGCTCCGCCGCTGGCGCACTCCAACTTTCCGGAGCCACAATTGTCTATGTGGCAGGAGAATTTTTTCGGTGGAGTCTTCGGTGCAGTAAGTTCTTCCCCAGAAATGGCCGCCCAATGTCTGCGGTGCATTGATGATTCTGGATTCACCGCTCTATAGTGAGAAACCAGTGGAGGAAAGTGGATAACGTTAGGTTACAAAAGAAGCAGAAGAAGGTGGGAAGAGGAAAACACCTTCTTCTAATTCTTTCTTCAGGGGAATGGGAGAGAGAGGGGAGGAGGTTCTTTGATTTCGGGAGAGCGATGGCGGTGCGAAGTGGTGGCAGCCGGCGAGTTCTTCCATTTCGTCAGTGGGAGATCTTCGATTTCGGCGGCGCCATACCTAGGGCTTGATCTGTTCAATTTTGATTTACATGTATGATTTTTTTGTTTAAAGTCTAATAGGTGGATGAATATTTTGGGTTTAAAAAACAAAAAAATGTTTTACATAAAAGAAAACAGAACACACGTTTTTTGTTTTTGTTTATTTAAATAAAATTTTGTATATTTCTCGACGAAATAATCCGTCGGTAAAGTAAATACTAAATTATTTTTTAAAATAAAATTTGATATATTTATCGACGGATTTAATCCGTAATTAAAATTAATTTTTTTAAAAATAAAATTTGATATATTTACCGACGGATTAAATCCGTCGGTAAATTAAAGAAAAAAATTATTTTTTAAAAAATTATTTTTGATATATTTACTAACGGATTTAATCCGTCGGTAAATTAAAGACTAAAATTATTATATTTTAAATAAAATTTTATATATTTACCGACGAAAAGTTATCGTCGGTAATCTTCCGGGATATAATCCCTCCAAAATAATGACGAAATTAGCAACGGAAAGAAATCCATCGCTAATTCCGTTGGTAATCCGTCGCAAAAACCGTTGAGAATTTCTATTGATAATTTTTTTTAAAAAATCGTATTAAATCAATAAAATATCAGTAATTCATCGGTAAACCATCGATAATTACCGATGGTTTCATTCCGTCGGTAAATCCATCGGTAATCAGGCAGTTTCTTGTAGTGCCATAAGCTTGACAAAGGTCTCAAAACTCCATCCATAATCGACTCAATACTAGGATCACAAAGGACTTGCTACAAGGATGTAACGTTGGCTCTTTGGTTAAGGTGGAAGAATATAGGTAAGTGACTAACTTTACTAGTAAAGAGTTACCTTGGTATATTATTTTCAGTTGCTTCATCTTCACTGCTTTATCTCAACGATCACGTTCATAGACCATTCCTCCATCTTTACTTGGCTCAACTTCTCTACCGCAGCATGCTAATTATGGTGTTCTTCAAGTATAAGGGTACCAGTTTCGGGCACTACCCTCTCTATCGTTCTGGATACTGGATTCAGGCACTATCCCTCACAAGATTTAACTTCTTGTCTCTCGAATTTGCTTTCACCAAATCTCTCCTCCACTTCAAAACTTCCTGGAGCATTCGTCTACCTCCACTCTTTACTAGTAATTGGGTTAAAGGCTCAAAAAGAGTAAACAGCTCATTATCAAGGCTTGCCAAAAAAAGTCTCAAAGGCTCAATAGGGCTTGCAAAGATAATTATATAATAAGGTAAGATAAATGTGGCTAAGTAAATCGATTAACAATAATAGCCTAAGGTCACTTCCTAGTATCTATCAATTATAGATTTCACACAAGACTCCAAGTCAAGTTCTAGAATACAAGTATACAAACGACTCTCAAGAATAAACAATCATGCGTATAGCACGATCAAAAGGCTCAAATCCTTACAAGGTTAATAGAATCCTAAGCACTCTTCAAAGCATGCAATCAACTTCAATTTCTTATGAATTACAAGTACAAATAGAACATGCTTGCCATTAACAAATTATCATACATCAATAAGAACCCATTCATAACATGAATTCATCCCAAGCACATCACTTCCATCATTCAATCATCATCATTATGCAAACCACTCACGCAATAATCACCACTACACCCAAACACTCAACCCGACACCTGTAAAGTAGAAAAGAGAATGGGGGATGAGAAGAATCAGAAAAGAATAAAAACCTGATGCTCATCACTCCTCCAGAGCATCATTTTCCTCCGATCTTCCCTCATCATCACCATCCATCTCCAGCCGCATCCAGTCCTCATCTCTATGTAAGGCACCGAGATTACTATCCATCATTCGCCCATGATCCTGCAACTGCCTCAACCGTCCATCCATCTCAACATAACGTGTGTTGAGTGCAGCATAGTTGGCATTCGTAAATGCCAGCTGTCGATTCGTTTTTTGCTGGTTAGCGTTATGCGTGGCGAAGTGCTCATGCATCAGTCAGAATTGCTCCCGATTACCTTTCAAAAACTACTCCAGTCTCCATTCAACCTCAGTTTGACTTGCTAGGAATGGTCGAACAACATTTGCAAGTCGAGCGAGCCAAATCTGACCTTTTAAATTTGCCTAGCTCGACTTCTGTTCGAGTTAAATTTCTTGGTCAAACAGCACTAGGAAGTCGAGTAACGCGTGTAGTCGAGCCTCTATTTTTCCTTGACTTGTTCAACCTTCGTTCGACCACCATATAATGGTCGAACAACTCCTGCTAAGTCGAACAACTTCTCTGAATAGTTTTGGCATTTTGCTCGACCTCCGTTCAACCTCCATGTCTTGGTCGAACAGGTGCAGGAAGTCGAGTAACTTGTCTCATCGCGCCCCCTGTTCTTCTCTGTCTTGCTCGACCTTTGTTCGATCTCATACCCCTGGTCGAGCAACTACTAGTTAGTCGAACAAACTCCCTGTAAGTTTTTTTCCATTTGCTCGACCATTGCTCGACTCCAACTTCATGGTCGAGCTGGAAAGGCTAAGTCGAACAGCTCACGATCTTTCTCAATTTCGTACCTTTCTCGTTTCTTCCTGTAATATTCAACTCCAAGACATTATCAAGTTTCAAGATATCCAAAAAATTAAGCAAGAAAAATCATATAACATCAAGTGTAACTCCTCAATCACACCAAAAACAAAAACTCTCACTAAACACTAGGCAAATTGCAAAAAATCAATGCATCAAACCCGGCTAAAGTTTTAATATACCGTAAAAAAATCAACCCCCCTAGCAAACATTACAAAGAAAAGATCATATTCTCCGTGCTATAATGAGGTATACATCACACCCCCAAACGTAGTAAAAACCATAGTTGAAACTAAGTTTGTAAAGAGATGTAATTTCCGAATGATAAGCACGTCAAATAAGAAAATTTCTTATGCACACTAATAAAATTAAAGCAATAAAATGGGAGGGAAAGCCCCCAACAGACACTCATGTTTAGCATCGGAGAGTCACGACGGTACCGATCTAGTGCAAGGTATCCTCAAAAATGATGCAAACATCATCCGGTAACTTGTAATGCTACAACCGATGCCCATTTGCCGCAATAATGTCCCCATCTTTGTCCATAAGCTCAAAACTCCCCCCTCCGCAGGCTCTATGGATAATAAACGGCCCCATCCACTTCGATTTCAATTTCCCTACGAAGAGTTTCAAGCGAGAATTAAAAAATAATACCTCATCACCTTGCTTGAACTCCTTGTAAGAGATCTTCGAATCATGTCATTTCTTCATTCTTTCCTTAAAAATCTCTGAGTTCTTATATGCATGATTCCTAAACTCATCCAGTTGATTAATATGAGTCATCCTCAACTCCCTTTGATCCTTTAAGGACAAATTCAAGCTTCTCAATGCCCAAAAAGCTTTGTGTTGAATCTCTACAGGCAAGAGGCACGGCTTTCCATAGACAATTTGATACGGTGACATATCCATCACCGTCTTGTAAGCAGTTCGGAACCCCCACAAAACATCATCGAGCTTCATAGCCAATCCTTCCTATTGGTTCAGACTACCTTCTCCAAGATTTGCTTTACTTGGCGGTTGAAGACTTCCGCTTGCCCATTTGCTTGAGGATGATAGGGTGTAGTGACCCTATGCTTTACTCCATAATCCTTAAGCACCTTTTCAAGAAGCTTGTTGATGAAGTGAGAACCTCCATCACTCACTAATACTCTAGGGACTCCATAACGGGCAAAGATATGTTTCTTCAAGAAAGATAGAACAGTTCGTGAATCATTCACTCGAGTGGGGATGGCTTCCACCCACTTAGAAACATAGTCCACAGCTAAAAGAATATAGAGAAATCCATTAGATGGGGGAGAAGGTCCCATAAAATCGATCCCCATACATCGAAAATCTCGACAATAATGCTCGGTTGCAGTGGCATCTCATCTCATCGACTTATGTTCCCCATCTTTTGACATCTATCATACGACGCCACATAGGTCTCACAATCTTTAAACAAGGTCGGCCAATAAAGGGCTGACTGAAGTACCTTCGCTGCCATCTTTTGAGCCCCGAAGTGCCCCCCGTTAGGTTGTGCATAGCAAAACTCAAGAACACTCTCCATCTCCATCTCTGGCACATACCTACGGACTATGGAATCCATACATATTTTATAAATAAACGGATCATACCATATGAAGGTCTCAACATCTCGCTTGAACTTTGCAAGTTGGTATCGGTTGAGATCTCTCGGGATTTTTCCTATGGCAATGTAATTGACATAATCCATATACCATGGATCCATCCCTTGGGCAGGCACTACACATACTTTTTCAGCTCCTTCAACAAGCACCACCATGATCTTCTCATCAGGGAACATCTCTTCTATATAATCAAATGAATCATCACAATGTTCCCTTGTCTCCAACCTCGATAGGTGATCCGCCAAGACGTTCTCCATACCTTTCTTATCTCGGATCTCCATATCATACTCCTGCAGAAGAAGAATCCATCTAATGATCCTTGGCTTCGTTTCCTTCTTCTCCATCAAATACCGAATCGCAGAGTGATTCGTATACACTATCGTCTTCATGCCAACCAAGTACTGTCGAAACTTATTGAATGTTTACACCACAGCAAGAAACTCCTTTTCAGTCATCGTGTAGTTCTTTTGTACCGCATCAAAAGTCTTACTCGCATAGTAAATGGTGCAAAACTTCCTATCCCTCAACTGCCCAAGCACCACTCCAAGTGCTAAATCACTCGCATCACACATTAGTACAAACGGGTGAGTCCAATTTGGTGTGATCAAGATAGGTGGAGTAATAAGTGCCTCCTTCAAAACTTGAAAAGCTGCTAGACACTCCTCATCAAACACGAAGGGCATATCCTTTTCAAGTAAATGAGATAAGGGCTTGGAGTATTTCGAGAAGTCTTTTATGAATCTTCTAAAAACTGGCGTGTCCAAGAAAAGACTGCACTCCTTTCTGATTTGTAGGTGATGGAAGCTTCTCGATCACCACCACATTTCCTCTGTCCACCTGCAATCCCTTGGCCGAGATATGATGGCCAAGAACAATCCCATCTCTTACCATGAAGTGACACTTCTCCCAATTCAAGACAAGATTAATATCTTGGCATCTCTTCAAAACAGTAGCAAGGTTAGATAAACAAACATCAAAAGAGGAACCAAATACAGAAAAGTCATCCATAAACACCTCCATGATCTTTTCTATCAACCCATCAAATATCGCCATCATGCAACGCTGAAATGTCGCAGGCACATTACATAATCCAAAAGGCATCTTTCTAAAGGCAAATGTTCCATACGGGCAAATGAATGTAGTCTTCTCTTGATCCTCGAGTGCAATCATGATTTGATTATAATCCGAGTATCCATCCAAGAAGCAATAATACTCATACCTCGCAAGACGATCAAGCATCTGATCCATGAAAGGAAGGGTAAAATGATCTTTGCATGTATTCTCATTCAACTTTCTGTAGTTCGTACACACACGCCATCCCGTAGGAATCCTGGTAGCTAAAGTCTCACCATCTTCGGCTTTCACTATAGTCATGCCCCCCTTTTAGCAACAACATGCAATGGACTCACATGGGGACTATCACTAATAGGATAAATTATTCCTGCATCTAACCACGTTAGGATTTACATCCTAATCACTTCTTGAATAGCGGGATTCACCCTCCACTGATTCTGAATGCTACTCTTGGCCTCATCTAACAATCTTATTCTATGCATGCAATATGAATGACTAATACTTTCAAATCGTCAAGAGACCAACCAATCGCAGACTTATACTTCCTAATTGCATCCAACAATTCATCAAGTTGATCATCATCAAGAGAAGAAGATACAATTACCGGATATTTTCTATTGTCACCAAGATAAGCATACTTCAAGTGTTTCGGTAGTGGTTTCAACTCCTCTTTCTTCTCTTCTTGAGGTGCACTCTCTCTGTCCAAAGGCAAGTACTTCCTTGTCCACTTCACCTTCTCAACCTTTGTTCTTTGCGATTCATACCTGTCATCAACTAAAGCAAGCAAGTTTTCAAGAAATTCGATATATACCTCATTAGATGGTTCATCTAGCTCCGTAGTGAAATAAGTGAGAGATTCGATCAAGCATGTCTCAAGGGGATATCCTTAGAAAGAATCAGAGACATATCTTCATTAACGATCTCCTCCACCACATTAATGCTGTGGCACTGCATCTCAATCGGCATTTTCATTGCTTTATATAAGTTAAACAGGACTTCTTCTTTATCCATCCTCAATCATAGCTTACCCTTTTACACATCTATCATAGCTCCAGTGGTCGTAAGGAATGGTCTCCCTAAGATCAAGGGAGTATTATCCTTGTCGTCTTCCATCTCAAGCACCATAAAATCCACAGGAAAGACCAACTTTTCAACTTTAACAAGAATGTCTTCGATCACTCCTTTCGGAAACATCATAGACCTATCCGCTAGCTGTAGAGCCACTGATGTGGGAGTTAATTCCCCCAAATCAAGCCTTTTAAAAGTAGACAATGACATCAAATTGATGCTTGCCCCAAGATCACACAAGGCTCGACGTGCCGGCCCCTTTCTAATTTCACACAAGATAGTGAAGCTTCCTGGATCCTTTAGCTTAGCTAGCAGCTTCCTTTGTATAATCGAGCTGCAATTCTCAGACAAACCCACCATTTTGATTCCGTTCAAGCTTCTCTTTTTTAAAAGAATATCCTTTAGAAAGTGGGCATAATACGGCATCTCCAGAATTACTTCAGAGAAGAGAATGTTCAAGCTTATTTTGTTTATAATCTCTGAAAACTTCTTGAACTTTTCCTCTAACCCTTTCTTCACGAGCTTGAGAGGAAAAGGCGGAGGTATCTTTGTTTTGGGAATTCCCTATTCATCACGTTCAACCCTCTCAGCTTTATCTTTCTCGAATCTCAACCTTTTGGCTCTTTCCCATTTCTTTTCTATCACTGTAAGCTCGGTATTCTGCTCTTGAGATGTATTTGGAGTTTTTCGATCAATAAGGGTCGCATTCGGTATCGAATCGGACTTTGAATTGTGCTGCTCGACCTCAGTTCGACCAGGGTGGTTTAGTCGAACAACCTGGATTTGGTCGAGCAGCCTGTCTGATCGCATACTCTAATCCAGAACACATTGTTTGACCTTCGTTCAACCTATGTGGTTTGGTCAAACAAATTGATTTTGGTCGAACAGGTTCCCAGATCGCGGACTCTCGTCGCAGTGCTTTTGTTCGACCTCCGTTCAACCAAGATGGTCAGGTCGAACGGCATGGTGTTGGTCGAACAGTTGATCAAAAAATAGAGTATCGTAATTATGCTTTTCCTGAGGTTGTTTAACCTCTGCTCGACTAGGTAGTCTGGTTGAGCAACTCTAGTCTGATCGAACAACTCCCCTGTCTCCTTCGGCTTGACTTGCAGGCAACATCGGACCCTCATATTGTATTCCCGACCTCAATGTGATGGCATGGCAAGACTTTAGATTCTCAATACTTTAAGATGGAAATTTTCCTTTCTCAATAGTTTGAGTCAATTTGTTTACATTCCCAGCCATTTTTCCCATCAATAACGTGAGGTCTTTCACTTGCGTAGACAAGTCCTTATGATTATCATCAATCTTCTTCTCTAACTTTGCCTCAAGACGGTCTACTCTCACATCATTCCTCGCCATGTATCGATTCACCGTATCTTCAAAACCCAGCTTCACTTCTTCCAGTTTAGCTCCCGGATCAACACCAATAGGAGGCTGCATCGCATTATTCGGATTGCTCCATGTGAACTCTGGCCTCCTAGGTTATTGGTAATTACCCGGGGTACCACGGTTGTTGTAATTCCCCTGATAATTCTGGTTTCCTTGATTCTGGTAGCTAGTTCCTTGAATACTTTGACCCATGGCATAGTTTACCTCCTCGATCTTCTCTTGGCTTGCTCCTTCATATCCACTGTCCTGTTGCATTATTGGTACTCTCTGGGATAAATGAGTGATCTGCTTTTATTGAGACTCTGGTAGCTTACTAATGTTAGCCAAGCTAGAGACGATCTCATCATCTTTCCCTGACTTTACCATCTTGTGCTCCACTTGTGCTACTTTCCCAAGGACATTAGTGCCTCAAACTCTATCAGTCGACCAATCCATTGAGTTCATCGAAATATCCTCGAAAAGCTTCTCGGCCTCAATGGGTGACTTCGTAAGCAATGCTCCATTAGAAGAAGCATCAAGCAAAACTCGAGAGTCGCAATCCAACCCATTATAGAATATACTGATATATTGGGCCTTTGATAACCTATGTTGAGGACACTTATGAAGCATGTCCTTGAACCTGTCCCAAGCTTCATGAAACTTCTCATAACCATGGATAGAAAATTGATTGATTTCTTGCTTCATCTTGAACACCTTGGAAGGTGGCATGTATCGCTCCAAGAATTTCACTTTCAACTTCTCTCATGTATCACATTCAGCAGCCTCAAGATTATCATACCAATCTCTCCCCTTTTCATTCAACGATAATTTAAACAATATGATCTTCCTCGCATCCTCATGAGCTCCTGCATCTTTTTGTGTACTTGCATACCCAAGGAACTTATTAAGATGTTGCTGAGGATCTTCGAATGTTCCGGCCCCCCAGAGAAGGGACTCCTTTCAATCATGGTGATAAGAGCAGGGTGTATATCGAAATCGGCTCTGGTTTCTCTCACTCCTAACAACCCAGTATTGTCCCCTCCGTTGTTCTTAAAGACTTCACGGATGGCAAGTGTATCAGGATTCGGTGCCATGTTGACTGCCTCTAATTCCAAATTATCTTCGGTTGCAGCTTCAATTATTTACGAATTTAGCACGTCAACTTCAACTCCAAAATTAAGAGCTTCAGTTGGATCTACGTTCTTGTTCTTACTCTTCTTCTTCATTTTCTTCCTCGACGATGCTCCGATCTCTGGATTATATGGTTCTAATTCACCTTTCATTAATATTGTGAGCATACACCTAAGAAGAATAAGTGTTAGAAATTGAAAACAAGAATAATAATCTCAATTTAACTAGATATAATCAAAAGATATTAATGCCATCCCCGGTAACGGCGCCAGAAACTTGATGAGCATTTTTTCAACACACAAAATTAATCCTCAAGTATAAGGATTTCAATTATACTTTCGAAAGGTGACCAAGTGTATATTGAATCCAAGGGACGGATTAGTATTAATCTAATTATATGCTAATTAACTAAGATTATGTTGATAAATTCGAGTTGGTTTGATTAAGAAACTAAATAACATATAATGAAAATAGCAAGGTAAGTAAACAAATAAGAGTAGAAATTCGGTTGTGATCAAGTAACTAATGGAGTAGTTCTTCAGGTAATCCAGTTTCATTCGTTAATTTCCTTTCCATGCGTTGATGTCCAACTCTGCCCTGTGGTTTAGGGACGCATCACTAAACCATGCAAGCATACTCTATAGACACAAGCAAGCAAGCGTATGACACGTGTGAATATCCTTGGAGCAAGACGTATACTTTACCCCCTTTCTAGGTACTATCATAATCAATTATTTCCCGTGCACTTAGTACTATAACCCGATTTGATCTCTCTTTTTAGGTACTATAAAGTAATACTCTTTATCCTACTTATTAACCCGAATACGATTCAATTAACAAGTATCTATATAAGATAGTTCTAATAAGACTTCAGAATCCCTTCACTTAGAATTATAACATGTGATTCTGCTCAGCGGTGAACGCACTCAATGAATAACCAAGAGATGTATTCAGACTCTACATAACAGTTAATGATGCACAAAACGTCCGTGAGTATGAATGGAAAAAGCACAATCTTATATAAAATAAACCACAAGAAGTGTTGTACGAAGTTTACACATGAAAATTCGATTAACTCATAAAACTTTCATAACCCTAGAACTACCAAGGTGGTTCTAGCCTATGATTGATCTAGGAACAATCATGGCTAGTTGGTATGATCTTACTTGACTCGCCAGACGAACCTCTCTCATGACCCCTTTGGATGATGGTAAGGCTTGGTGGATGAAGGAAGATGTGTTGTCTTGTGTTGTGTCTTTTCGTGTCTATTTCTCTTGCGAAAGCCCTTCTTTTATACACATAGGACCTCCTTATGGGCTTAGGATGGGCCTTTGCTTGAAGCACATGTTAAATTTGGTGAAAGACATCCGGAATTACCATAAATAGCCTCAGCGACACGCCGTTAGATCGTGGCATGCCAGTCGAACAAGGAGCTTTTGGTCGAGCAAACTTTCTGGACAAATTCAGAATTTTACTTGACCAAACCGCTCTTACTCGACCAGATTGATCTTGGTCGAGCAACTCCTCCAAGTAGAACGAGCTCACTGTAAGTTTTCTCCACTTTGCTCGACTTTCTCTCATTTGCTCGACCAAGCTAGTGTTGGTCGAGCAATATCTCCAAGTCGAACTGGCTCATTGGATGGGCTCTGGCAATCTGCTCGACTTGTCACCTCCCGTTCGACCATCTGTTGCTGATCGAACAAGCCATCAGAGGTCGAACAACATCTTAATCTCGCCTCCAAAATTGTGTCTTCCAATTCCGAGCCTTTTTCACCTGTTTTCCTATACAAATATGCTCAAATAGCCCTTGAACCCTCTGATTCGTGCCTTTCCCATAAAAGTACCGATTCGTCTCAATAAAAGACCAAATAGTACTCTATTTCCACGCAAATCAGAGCTCAAAACATGTGAATTTACACTCTCAGGTGTGTGCTCGCGCATGACTCGTGTGCAAGAACACGGGGCGTGTTCATGCATGTCCTGTTCTCTTTTCTCCGTTTTAGCTCCCGACTCCATTTTTGACCTGTTTTATACATATTTAAGTTCATTTCCACACATTTATCAATCTGTACACACTTCTCCTAATTAACATATAACTCCACTAAAAGTCACACAAATACGGATAAAAACATCAAAAAATCCACAAATAAAGATACTAAAATCTAGGTAAAAATGACGATGATCAACCCTCAAACTTAAAGTGTTGTTCGTCCCCGAACAACCAAAATTGATAATCAAGAGGAGAAATTTTTATCTAGGAAAATACCTAACGAACATAAATCACAACACATCACAAATAATAAGAACTACAAAATCACATTAAGTATCCCTACAACGTCAAACTCATAACATAAAAGATTAACAAGTTCAATCTCAAAAAGACAAAAGAGTAATCAAATTCCTTTCAATCCAAGTCTCTCATAGGATATCAATTGCACTCAACACTCTATGACGTAGGGTAAAACAACTCTCATCAATCGGTCAAACCGACTCACCATAGGCTTGATCATAGACTATATTCACAAGCCACCCTAGTCTCAAATAGTGATCAAAAAGGTCTTTGTCTTTGGATCTAACGTTTAGGCTCTTTGGTAGGGTAATAAGATTATGGATAAAAGTGACTATACATGTGTAGATAATTAAATAAATGATTCTTTTCTTCAACATCTTCACTTTCAATCTTCTTCCCTTTTCAAATATTCATAAACACTAAACATCAATATACTGTGAATTTATTGAGCTTCTTTTGAATTGCATACTCCCTTTCTTTAACTTTTCAATTCCTTGAGCATGTTCTATGATTTTGCTCATTTTTCCTCTTGTTAAAGGTGCATATGCACTTAGCTTGAGCTCTTTCATCCTTTTCTTGACTCACAATTTCCTTCATTTTCTTGCACATTTCTCACATCAATCCTTGTAGACCATCATCTCCTCAATTACCCACACAAAGGTTACATATATAAGGCTCAAGTGGGTATTTAAGGCTTGTATTGTGCTCAAATCACAAAGAATATGCTATAGGCTCAATATGGCTGACTAGGGATGATGTTTGGGTAAGGAAATTTATGGCTATGACTTCATTTAACAAGGATGACCTAAGATCATTTCACAAATATCCACCATTCGGGCTTTGTTCCTATAGTCCATGAGCAAATTATAGTTTGTCTAAATTCAATCGATCCTCTTATCAAGAATTAACCATGGAGGCACGGTTGAGGCTCAATTCTCACAAGCTTTTGCTTGGACAAAAAAAAATCTAATTAAACTTAATACTTCTCAAATTTGACAAATTATGTAATTCATGTCATAATTTCAACTAGTAGAAACCTTTAACATGCTTGCCATCACCTATCACAAATAATGCATCATAGCTCATATTCAAAAACATTTAACATCTTCCCAAAACATACCACCAATCCAGCCTATACAAGAATAAAAAGCTCAAACACAACACAAGTAAAAGTTCACCAAAATAAAAACATAGCACAAACATATAACATACATGACCAAAAATCATCCACTTCAAGAAATTAAAGCACATTAATTCGATATCCATAGCAAATAAGCTAAAATACCCATCACATCCAAATTATAAAAAAAAATCAAACTAAAACACCCAAAATAAAGGAATATAAATCGCATAAAACTAAAATAAATCCAAAAGTAAACCTCCCAAAATACAAAACAAATAAAGTACAATACAATCCAACACTAACAATCCAAATCAAATCTAACATAATTCAAATGAAGTGATAGAAGTGATTAGCACTAAAATGTCTCCTTTCATGGCTCCGGAGATGGAGGTGGCTGATAAAAGCAACAAAATAGAGTTTTTTTAAAAAAATTTAATAAACTAATAAATAATTTATCTCATAATTTAGGATTCGTGAGACGATCTCATGAGTAATCGTCTAAAACTTGATCGTCAATCTCATAAGTAGTTAATTATTTTGGCAAACACTTGTGAGCTTACGTCGGATAAAAATAATGATAATTTGTATAATGAAAAGTAATACTCAATTAATAAAATGTGATAATATTATTTTTAAAAAAATTTATAATATAAATAAAAAATAAAAGTAATAATATTTTATAATAAAAATAATAACTGAATACGTAAAATGGTCGCAATACAATTAATTTTAGATTTTTGCTTAAAGATGGTAAAAGAAGTTTAGATTTTCTTTTTATTATTTTTTAATTTAGTAAGTATTAAGGAAAAAATGTACGCAGCCCATGTATTTGAGAGAATTGTAGAAATTATTTTAATTGAATTCCAAAGGTGAGAATAATAGTTCAATTAAAATACTACTTTCTCCATCTCGAATATTTTTATCCATTTATACGGGCACGAAGATTAAGAAGGATTATTTCATTAATTTATAATGTAAGAAAAAGTATGGATAAATTGATAATTTTGAGAGAAAATATAAATAATGTTGTTGGAAATGATGAATAAAATATAAAAAATTAAATAAAGTTGTTGAAATTGATAAATAAAATATAAAGAGTAGGTAAGATATATTGTATAGTGTATTTTTACTATAAATGAAATTGATAAAAATAAGTGGGATGCCCCAATATAGAAATTTGAGTAAAAAAACTTGATATGGAGGGAGTATAATTTTATTTTCAAATCCTTTACAGAGTTAAATTCATTTTTTGCTCTATAACTAAGCAAAACTTCGATTTTTACCCTAAAAAAGATAAGTGGTTCAATTTTGCCATATAACTAATGATTTTTTTCAATTTTGCCCAATTTTCGCCGAAAAATGTGAATTTCACTGGAACCCGCTACGTCATGCTTCAATTTGAGAATTTTTGTTTGGTCAATCCAACGTGTCAATTTTGACTTATTTTAAGCCAATGAATCAGCCACGTCATATCCCACCTAATATTTTTTTCTATCATATAATAAATATAATAAATGAGATTAATATTTTAAAATAGAAATCAATATAAAAAATAAAAAAGCGTATAATTGAATTTTATTAAAAAAATAAAAAGAAAAAAATAAGATTGAGAAAAACGGGACGACAATGCTTCAGATCGCGCCGGTGGCTGTAGGCGAGAACCGGCGGCTGTCGTCCCGTTCGTGAGGCAGTGGCGGTCGACGGAACGGGTTTGCGTCTCCGGCAGCGTGGGGCTCGGCATTCACAACTTCGGTGGCGGTGAACGGACAACATCGATGAGGACGGCGACGTGGCGATGGGTTCAAATTTGGGAGCGGATCGGCGGCGTTGGCGATGGCGACACGGCGATGGGTTCAAATTTGGGAGCAAACGATGGGTAGGGCGAGCAATCTCTCCTCATCTCTTCTTCTCTCTATCTGTGTAAATATGTTGAACGTGAATTGAATCTTGGTGGCCTTTTGTTGGATTGATAGTATTTTAGGGTTTGGTTTGGTCAACATAGGGTGCTACGTGATTGGTTCTGGTGGAATTAGGCGGTGGACATGATGATCGGCGGTGGAAGATGCCACAAGCGCCGGAAATCCATGGCTGGTGGCAGGGGCACCGCCGACGAGAAGGCATCTTCTTTTTTCATTAATTTATCCATTATTTTTTTTAAATTAATTTGGTGGTGTGGATTATGTGGAAATTTAAAAAAAAAAGAAAAACAAAAAAATGACATGGCGAATTCATTAGCTCAAAATAAATCAAAATTGACACGTTGGATTGACCAACTGAAAATCCCCAAATTTTGAAGCATGACGTGGCGAATTCCAATGAAATTCGTATTTTTTTAGCACAAATTGGGCAAAAATTAAAAAATATTTCATTAATTATAGCGCAAAATTGAATCATCTATTTTTTTTTAAACAAAAATCGAAGTTTTGTTTAAGAAAAAAAATGAATTTAACCCCCTTACACATTCTTTAAATTGTCAAGCGGCTCTTCATTTTTATCTTTATTTTTAATTTTCCTTTTAAGTAAAAGTGGAATACGCGAGAACTGTCTGGAATATGCTAACAGTTTCGAAAGCCCTTTAGTGAGCGTGGCTCCCAGAAAGGCATGAAAGTGCTAGAATCGTCGACACTCTGTATAAATAACACTTCCTCTTCCACCCATTATTCACTTTAAATTTTTATCATCTACTCTCATAAATCTCACTTAAAACAATTTCTTCTCCAAAATCTTTATCAACTTGAGTTCCAAAATGTCTTTGATTCCAAGCTTGTTTGGCAACCGGCGGAGCAACGTCTTCGATCCATTCTCACTGGATATTTGGGATTCATTCCAGGACTTCCCTCTCTCCACCGCCGCCCCTTCCTCCGCTCGCGAAACGACGGCGCTGGCTAATGCTCGGATTGACTGGAAAGAGACGCCGGAAGCCCATGTGACCTCAAGGTGGATGTTCCGGGGCTGAAGAAAGAGGAAGTGAAGGTGGAGGTGGAAGATGGTTGTATCCTCCAAATTAGTGGAGAGCGTAGCAAGGAGCAGGAGGAGAAGAACGACAAGTGGCACCGAATCGAGAGGAGCAGCGGCAAGTTCCTCCGCCGCTTCAGGCTGCCGGAGGATGCTACGTTGGAGGAAGTGAAGGCGGGGATGGAGAACGGGGTGCTAACCGTTACAGTTCCTAAACAGGAAGTGAAGAAGCCACAAGTGAAGGCCAACGATATCTCTGGTTGAATCATGGCTGTTGTGTTTTAACCAGTTATCAAAGAGCATCTCTTTCGTAATTGAATAATGTTTTTTCTCTCATGTTTAGTGTGTGTGATTAGTAGCTAAAAGTTTGATCCATATTTGTCAGTGTTAATATAACTGTGTGTCTTTGTATATTTGAATTTGCTGAAGTGTGTTTATATGTTCGCACATGTTATCAATCTACACGATTTTTCAAGAAAACCATAGGATCGACCAATTGAAACCACGGAGTTCTTTTGCTTTTCTATTTCGTTCTTGGAAAGAGCTTCCAAGAAATTAAGACAAACACACACTTGTCAAGTAGAAGGAATCATAAACAAGAATTAGGCTGTCATAACAACAAGATAAGCTAATTAGACCCTTTTAGAAACTCAATCAATTGACTCAAATTCAAGCACATCGAGACCCCCCTTTAGAAATAGCTTCCTCAGCCAAATCTTGAGCCCTTTTCAAAAACTCATCCCTCTTATGTGAAACTAGTACTTTAAAAACCATTAAATACATGTATTTATGTGCGGATATTTATTCGAACAGTAAGAACAATAACATAAGACTTAATAAGCACACGATTTAAAAATATGGGATAGAGTTTGCTTTATCCCTCAGATATCTTTCATTAGAAAAGTACAAGTATTTTAATGCAACACCTACGAACTCCGTTCTATGATAATTTACAATATCCTACAACTCCTACTTACTTATTTGGCCACAACGTGGACTTGATAGCACTGTATGAACTTCCTTCAAGGCTACGACAAAATCTCCGGAACTCGTTGCTGGAACTCCCTCTCGGATTGCGCGTTACAAGGCTGTATTTTTCGTGCATGGAGGAACATGAGAATAAACAAAATAACCAGAAAAGTTTATGGACATGAACTCTCTAATTGCCTCACATAAACTAACTTGTATTGTCTAGATACATGAATCATGCACTATAGAATAAATAGCCTAGAGATAACGTCATCAAATCTATAAGGTGATGTTTGGTTTGGAGTTATGTTGGATTTGAAAACCATGTTTGTTTTTAGTTTTGGGTATGATATGTTTTAACTTTATGTAAAGTCAATGTATTAATTTATTTAAAAGAAATTAAATGAGAGAGGAGAGATAAAAGAGAAAAATATATTAATTGAGGAGAAAAAATGTAGTAGGTATATAGGGGTGATTTTAAATTTTAGATGTGGGTTTTGAAAACCAAAACCTGAGTTTGAAACCTGGAAACGAACATTGCCTAAAAGATCTCAATCAAATCTGATCCTATACAAACTTCAATAAATTTTGATTTATCGTAATCTTCAATCAAACCTTCATAAATATGAAATACTTTGACAATTGGACTTTGCTCACGCTCTCCATCTACGGCGTTACTTGATCCTCAAATTGGATCATGTGATTTTCTTTCTTGGTCAAGAATGAATCATGTTTATAAAATAGCATATTCAAATATATCTTTGAAATAAGATATTCAAATATATAATTGACCAAATCTTGAATGAATCTTCACCTTAGTATTCTTTTTCATAAATAATTAAATTAAACTTATCCAATTATAAGTTAATTGATTTAATGCCAACTTAATTAAAAATATATAAAAATATATTTCTTAACCCATACAAAATAATTAATTATTTATTCTACATTGGACTAATCACAATATTAATACAGCTACCCATTACACATTAAATATTACTCCCTTCGTCCACTGAAACTTACGTGTTTTTTATTTATTTTGAATAGTCCTAATACAAAGTGTGCATTTTCTTTTTTGGTAAAAATAACCCACACAAATGAATTACTTCTATCTCTTTGGGCTCACCCATCACACTAATACACTACTCACTTTACATTAAAATATCATTTCTCTCACCTCAATACAAATTAAAATATTATATCCCTTAATTTATGTGCAAAAAACAAACGCACATCTTTCAATGGGACGGAGGGGGTATATATTTTTCAATTTAATACTCCCCAAGTCCCATAAACAAATTCACACTTTTTATTTTTGTCTGTTCTATAAACAAAGTTCACATCACCAAATAAGGAAATACTCACAAATCAATAATCTCACAATACACTTAATTTAATTTCAAAATTTTCACTCTTTTACAACTCACATAACGTACTTTAAAATTTGTTTATTACCTAAATATACTAAACTATCCTTAAAAGTAAAGCAAAAAGTAATTTTTTTTAAACTCTGTATCTACAGTAATCGTAAACTTCTTTTTGGGATGGAGGCAATAGTCATTAAAATATTATACTGTAGTCTTTTATTTTACGTATAAATAAAGGTAAATGGTAAATTTTAATGTGGGATGAATGGAGTAAGTGTTTGTCGCATTTGTTTGCCTTGTAAGAATGAAGGAAAACATACACTTAGGTCACATAATTATGAGTATATGGATTTTTTTTAATTATTTTATTATTATTGAATCCAAAGATGAGTATAATATTTCAATTGTGCTATTAAAATACTTCCTCCATCATAATAAATTTTATGGTAAATACGGAGTTTAAGAAAAATTATTTTTTGATTAATTTTATTGACTTTTGAAGAGTATTGTAGTATTTTTAAGTTATAAATAAATTATAAAGTATATTATGTGTGTTAGGTGAACGTGATAAATTTATAATTAAGATGAATTTTTAAGTGTAAGGATTAATGTGATTTTTATTTTATTTTCGATAAAGTTTAACGTGGATTGAAGGAAATGGAAAGTGTGAAAGTTTATTACGGGAAATGATAACTATAATTTTATATTCACACGTCCTAGTCAAACAGCTTCTTTTTTCTTTTCTTTTTTTTTCACTTAATTTTCTTTTAATAAAAGTGCTAAAACGCGATTTCTTTTAATAAAAGTGGTAGTGGAAAACTTGAGAATTGTCTAGAACATGCTAACAGGTTCGAAAGCCCGTAAACGTGGCTTCCTGAATAGGCATGAAAGTGCGAGAATCGCCGGCAATTTGTATAAATAACCCTCCCTCTTCCACCCCTTTAATATTTGAACATCTGCTTGCATTTACATAGCCCATACCACCTTCTCCAAATCTTTGTTAACTTTACCCGAGTTCAAAAATGTCTCTGATTCCAAGCTTGTTTGGCAACAGCCGCAGCAACGTTTTCGATCCATTCTCACTGGATATTTGGGATCCATTCCAGAACTTCCCTCTCTCCACCGCCGCCCCTTCCTCCGCCCGCGAAACGACCGCGCTGGATAATGCTCGCATCGATTGGAAAGAGACGCCGGAGGCCCATGTGTTCAAGGTGGATGTACCTGGATTGAAGAAAGAGGAAGTGAAGGTGGAGGTGGAGGATGGCTGTATCCTCCAAATCAGTGGGGAGAGGAGCAAGGAGCAGAAGGAGAAGAACGACAAGTGGCACCGCCTTGAGAGGAGCACCGGCAAGTTCCTCCGCCGCTTCAGGCTGCCGGAGGATGCTAAGTTGGAGGAGGTGAAGGCCGGGATGGAGAACGGGGTGCTAACCGTTACAGTTCCTAAACAGGAAGTGAAGAAGCCACAAGTGAAGGCCATTGATATCTCTGGTTGAGTCATGGCTGATGGGTTTCAACCAGTTATGAAGAGCATCGCTATAGTAATGGAATTGTGTTTTCTCTGATGTTTAGTGTGTGTAATTAGCAGGTAAAGTTATTTGTCAGTGTCTTTATATATTTGAATTTGCTTTATATTGTGATTATATGTTTGAACATGTTATGTTATCAATCTAGACAATTTTTCAAGAAAACCAGAGCTTCGACCAAATAAAAATAGAGATCTTCTTCTTTTTTATTCCCTTCTTGTTACAGAAATTAAGATAAACACACACTTCTCGAGTGAAAGGCTTACAAGAATTAGGCTGCCATAACAACATTATAACCTAATTAGACCCTTTTAGAAACTCAATCAATCGATTCAAATTCAAGCACGATGAACCTCCTTCAGAAATAGCTTTCTCAGCCAAAGCAGCTAAATCTTGAGCCCTTTTCAAAAACTCATCCCTCCTAACTTCCATCACATCCCTAATCATCTTCTCAATCAACACCCTATCACAAGTATCCTTCATATCCACTCCGATCTTCCACACCTCACTAACAAACCTACTATTCGTCATCTGATCAGCAATATAAGGCCAACACAGCATCGGAACACCTTCCACAATACCTTCCAGAGTTGAATTCCATCCACTGTGCGTAAAAAATGCACCGACTGCTCGATGGCGTAGAACTTCCTGCTGTGGCACCCATCCAACCATCAACCCTCTCAACTTGGTACCTTCTTCAAGCTCCAATGGAATCTCATTCCCATTCCCACTCTCAATAATGGAATCAGGCCTTACGACCCACAAGAATTTATGGCCACTTCTTACCAACCCATACCAAAACTCCAACAGTTCATCCCTTGTAAGAACAGTAATACTCCCAAAGCTCACAAATATGACAGAATTGTTAGGCTGAGAATCCAGCCAAGAAATGCAACTCCCATCCTCCTCCCAGAAACTGCTCGAGTAGTGCAATGACTCTACTCCCTTGGATCCCCTCATAGCTTTCAGATGTGCGTGTAATGGTCCAATGGAGTACACATTAGGAATGCGGTTTCGGATTTGATCAAGAATTGGACCTTCCAAATATTCGAATGTGTTGAGTATGAACCCATCAGCATCCTCTGTTCCTTTGGACTCTGTTTTGACACACTGGAAACCCGGATCATTGATGTCTTCCACCCGGCAGAATCCGGGTATGTCGCGCCTCCTGAGAATCTTCTCCATTCCTGGTACGCTTGTCACCATCAAATCCATTTCTTTCTTTCTCCAGTACTCCAATTTGTCTTCATTCTTTCCTGATTTCAAGTTTTGCAACAATCAAAATAGTTGTGTAGTCTAATCAGAAGAGTTACTTTCACTCCCATAACTTTTGCAAAATTTGATTTTCTTCCCAAATTACTTAAAATTTTCTGGTTTAGTCAATCTCAAAATTTTAGATTTCGTTCAAAAACTAATTTTTTGGGCCAAATCCTACTATAACTCCTGAAATTTTTCAAAATCATCCCAAATTTTTTAAAGCTTCCAAAATTTTATGGGACTTTCCTAATTCAAATTATAAATCTTGAAAATTTCTAAGAGCCTCCCAAAATGACCATTTCTGATTGAAATCAAAAAATAATGGGACAATCTCAAAAGTTTTAACTATTTTAGGAGGAAAATCAATCTTCAATAACGTTGGACGTTTAATGAATTTAACACAAAATCTAAATAAAAGTCGGGTCAACCCGATAATAAACAGGGTTGAGTGGAGGATACCTTTCAAAGGTATCTCTCCGGCATCGATCATCTCTTGGCAGCAGAAATAGGGCCAGAAGGAACACGCGCTGATCGTTCTGAAGTACAAGTAACGAATCCCCATTTCTTTAACCACCGGTATGGCGAAACTGAGAACACCGTCCATCACCAGGCAGCTCACGCGCCTCCTAGCGCCGCCGTCACTCAGCGCGTCCGTCGATTCCATCAGGTGCCGGAACTGCGGCGCGCTCACTTGCTTGAGGCTCAGCACTATGTCCAATATCCGCATGCCCGTGCGGGGGTGATCGTCAGGGAGGCCGTCGGAGATGGTGGCGACTCGGAAGCCGGGGTAGCGGGAGAAGCGGGAGCCGAGGCTGGCGTGTCGGAGGAGGCGATTGTGCGTGTAATCGGAGAGGAGAATGGTGACGTGCATGTCGGAGAGACAGAGGATCTCCGCAAGGTTGAGCATGGAATTTACATGGCCTTGCAGTGGCACAGGGAATATGAGGATATGTGGCGGCGACGGCGACGGCGACATGGTGGCGAACTTGCGATTTGGGTTTGTGTATGAGATGAGTTCGATCACAGTTAATGAGTATATATGGCGGTCTAGTTATTAAATTGGGACAGCGATCAGAATACCCTATTTGAATAGTGGAACATCAATTTTGCCCTAATATTATAAAATCATCTATTTTGCCCACTTGTTCATTTAATTTCCTCAATTACCCCACCATCTAACATCTTGAAAAAGTGGCATTGAAAAAGCAAATACCACTTTTTACTCTTATATGCATTGAAATAGGTTAATATAATCAGATAAGAAATCTTTAGGCGGACGTCCCCTCTCTCTTATCGACGGACACCTCTCTCTAACCAATCTCTCTCTCTCTCACTCTTTCTCTCACCCTTTAATTAATATTTTTAAGATAATTTAATTTTTTTGAACATTTGACATGTTTGATTGGGATTTGGACGGACACCACTCGATGGATATGAGATTTATCTATGGACATGTATAATTTTTATTAACATAAACAAAAGGTTGCTTGGCTTGGTGATACTCTTTTGGCGATCAAAAGTGAATAAGTTGGTTGAGGCGGCAGTCGCATTCCAACATTTCTTCGGCAGTCCGGTAGATTTATCCATACAGGTATGGAACTGATTTTTTCATCACCAAAGCCAAAAACTCAGGTAACTTAAAAAGGTGATGAATCTATCGATTATTCGTATTCAATTATTGTGATAATATTGCATATCCGTTGATAGAAATTAAAAAAAATAATTAATGAAATCTTTTTTTTTTAAATTGACGGACACGCCTTAATAACTCTCTTTTCTTCCAATTTTCTTTCCGCTGACACAACTCATTTCTCTTTTGACACCTCTCTTTTTTTTAAATAAATAAAATGTAAATGAATATATTTTATTTTTTTAAATTGGCAGACACGCCTTAATAACTCCCCTTTTTCTCTAATCTTTTTTTTCGGCAGACACCTCCAATTTTCTCTTTTCCTTTTTCATTTTTTTTAATTTTAATGAGTTTTTTTAATTGTGGGCACTCACTTAATAACTTCCTATTTTCTCAAATAAAAAAATAAAAAAAGTTACAGCGAACACCTTCATTTTCTCTTTTTGATACCTCCCCTATTTCTCTTTAATTTTTTAATACTTTTTATCAGCGCCAAATACAATCACATATTCTTTTTTTTTTAGTTTTTATCAGGACACCATGACAACTTTTCTTTTTCTCTATTTTTTTTTTCTCGGCGGACACTCATTTCTTATCGGCGGACACGCTCCTGCCATGCATTATTTCACAAGATAAGACTTTTTATTTGTAACATTTTTTATTTTGATTCATGTCCGATAATGATTAATTTTAAAAAAAATAAATCTTTCTCTAATTAATATATATATATATATATATATATATATATATATATATATATATATATATATATATATATATATATATATATAATCACTCTAAGAAATAATAATAATAATAATAATAATCCAAGCACTATGTATATCAAGAGAAATATTAAGAGTGTGTCAGATGATAAAAAATGAGTGTCAGAGAAAGATTTTTTTTTTTTATCTACATGCCCGCCGCGGATAATAATTAAAAAAAAATCAATTCTTTAAATTGACTTGTTGTCCGCTGGAGTTAAAGCATAATTACTGTTAAAATGAAAATCTTAATAAATTAGTGGTGTCCGTCGATAAATATTGTTTAATTTTGCATGTCCGCTGACTTTTAAATTTATTAATTTATTTATGTCCGCCGTAGTTAAAAGTATAATTGAATATATGTTGAATATATATGTTCAGTAATGTGCGTCTCTTTATTCTCTCAACAAATATATACATGAAGATTTTTTTTAATTTATTATTATCTCAATCTATCTTATCTTACTCAAAGATCCATTTTATTTATTTTATTACATTATATTGTTTTTTTTTTTTAAATTGGCGGACACACCTTAATAACACCCTTTTTCTCCAATTTTCTTTCGGCGGACACAACCCATTTTCTCTTTTGACACCTTTCTTTTTTTTTAAATAAATAAAATATAAATAAATTTGTTTTATTTTTTATATTAGCGGACACGCCTTAATAACTCCCTTTTTCTCCAAATTTTTTCGGCGGACACCTCCTATTTCTCCTTTTTTTTTTTAATCAACACAATGACATCTTCCTTTTTCTCTCTTTTTTTAGTTTTTTTTATTAGCGGACACATGACAACTTTTCTTTTTCTCTAATTTTTTTCTTTTTCTCGGCGGACACCATCCCAATTACATCCGTTGACACCTTCCTTTTTTTATTTATTTAATTTATTTATCAGGAGACACCATGACACCTCCTTATTTTTTTCTTTTTATTTTTTATTTTATCGACGGGCACCTCACATTTTTCTCCATTCCAAACTACTGGTTCAAAAATAAAATTTATACATGTTCGATAATTTAGTTTTTAGTCGATTTAACAAAGGAAATTATTATTATTTATTTAATAAAAATATTATTATTATATATTTCTCTTCTAATTATCTTCTTAATTCTTATCATAACAAAAATCCTTAAAATATGAGTATCACTCTAACAACCTTAAAAGATATTATGTATATTAAAAAAAACTCTATATATCTGTACACATTTTAAAAATAAAATCCGATTTTTATATTAATTGATATATATCAAACATTTTAATTAATATTTTCATTATTAATTGATATTCCCTTCGTCCCCTTGATACGTATCCATTTTGCCATTTTGGTCCGTCTCAATACAAAGTATCTATTTCCTTTTTTGGATTGATGTTACACAAAAAGGACCCACACTCAACACTAATACAACTACCCACTACACATTAAAATATTATTTCTCTCACCTCAATACACATTAAAATATTATACTCCTTAATCCACGTAAATAAAATAAATGAATACATATTAGAGGGACGGAGGGAGCATATATCAAACATTTTAATTAATATTTTCATTTCTTGCGTGACGAATTTTCTTCTCTTCCATATGTATGTACTATGTACACATTATATATATCCAGTACATTATATATATCTTTTGTTGAGAAAATAAATAAAATAAAGGATTATTTTTTATATTTTGCTAAGAAAATTTGTGAGTAAGATATGATATGTTGTGATGATAAATATTAAAAAAAATTGTGTCCGATAATAAAAAAGGATTTTTTTTAAATATGCCATGTGGAACATGAAAAAAAAATAACCCATGTCCGATTCGGTGAACTGTTCAGTTTATTTAAAAAAAAAAAATGACCCAAGTGCATGTTTGTTATATCAGGCGATAACAATTTAAATAGTTGTGTGACTTGTATCCGCTTATAATTTTTAATTTTTTAAATAAATTGTGTCTGCTTGTAAAATAATATTAGGTGATATTATTTTAAAAATTGATTATTATTATATAATGTTATAAAAGACAGCAAATTATTTGTGTCCTCTAACTGTGCCTCTCATCATATTCCCAATATTACCAATGTTAAAGGGTGGGTCAACCCTTAACGACATTCATGACATTACATGTATTTAGTGGACAAATTAGATGTAATATAAATTATAGGACAATTTAAATGTCACACATCTCATGTAGGGCAACATGTTGCATTTCCCTATTAAGTTATGTATTTTGGTGTTGGTTGTGGTTGACGTAGTAAATATATAATTATAATCTTGATGATCTAATCATTTTTGCTTTACATTTTTTAGATGTTCTATAGTATTCCCTTGGCTATTTTTTATAAAATTAAGGAGTATTATTATTTTATGTGTAGTAGGGTAGTTGTATTAGAAATGAGTGGTGAGTCACATGTGGAGCATTTTTACTGAAAGTGAAAAATGTGAACATTTGAATGAGATGCTCAATATAATAAAATTGGGACCTTCCAATGAAACAGAGGAAGTACATTTTTGCGTTACATAAAAAAATGTAAAATCTTTATTACACACGTTAAATGTTAGATGAGTGATAAGTTTGTGGAGGAGTAAAATTTCAACCATTCTATATGATATATACTCCCTCCGTTTCGAAAAAGTTGACACATCTTTTTTTTGCACGGAGATTAAGGAGTATAATAAAAAAATAAATGTGTCAACTTCTATGAGACAAACCAAAAAGAAAAATGTGTCAACTTTTATGGGATAGAGGGTATATATATTTTTATATCTTATAAATTTTATTATATGATGTCAATCATCTAATAATTTGTAATAAAAGATATTACAATAAAATATTAAAAGAGATTCAGACCAATAAATTTATAATCTAAAAGTAATACATCGCCCCTAAAAAAGAGTTTGAGATTTTCTTTCAAGTACTTATTTATTCATCTAACGGATGCAAAGAAGATACTTTCTCCATTTGTCGAAAAGAGTTATATTTGTTTTTTTCACATGAAATAAGAAATATCATTGTTTAATATGTAATGAATAGTTATATTATCGGGATGTGTGAATTCGATATATTAATTGTACTCCATATTAGTGATGCGTGAAGGTCTCGTATGTCTAAAAAGGTAAATATAACTCTTTGGTACCATATAGCAAAAACTTGTGTGCACCTGGGCGCACGGGGCATACTTCGTGCGCCTTTAGAGTTTTGTGTTAAATTGTATATCATTTAGTATAAAGATGTGTACCCTTTATTTTCTGACAAAAAATAAAAAATATTAATAAAAAGTGTATACTCTTTAGAACAAAATGGTGTACCCTTACTAATTAAAGTATATATCCTTTAGAACAAAGTAATGTACCCTTATCCATAATACTAAATTCTAAAGGCGCACGGTGTGCCCCCGGCTGCACACAATATTGGAAATTTAGGTCACCAAACAATGCAAATTACAGTGGATGAACAAACTGAAAAATTACAAGAATGGAATGAAAGAACACAGTACAGCCTTGGATAAGAACTCTAGAAAAATCAGCTTTTTGGAGTACTTAAAGTTCTAACCGGGGCGGATTTGAACGTCTATCAGATTGTTAAATCTAACCAATCTCCTCAAGTATGTTGAATTTCAGTTTAAATCTGAGCTTCGAAATGTGTTGAGATCCAGTTCCGAGTTGATCTTCCAAAATCATCATCTTCCAGTTCTTACACGAACAGTGTTGTGCAAATTTCCAGAATAAATAAGAAGATCGTTAAATGAAAATTAAGTCGAGTCAAGTCCAGGACTTTACCCGCAAAACAATCACGTCTCGGTAGTGCTCACGATTCCGACGTGTTGTTCCCAAAGGTAAAATGGCTTCGTCTCTTGTACGAGTTGCACCCCACGTACGAGAGCTCCGACAAATTAAGAAATGATTGAACTAGGTTGCTCACTATATGAGACTCACAATGACACTCTAACATATGCAACTAGTATGCAATGTATGCTTTCTCACTTTCAAAATATTTTTCATGTACTTGTATGCTTGTGTGTGTCTCTTATTGTTTGTGATGCTAAGCACCAAAGATGAATGACCTATTTATAGGCATTACTCCACTCATGTTTCACGTTCCTACAACAGTTACAACTGCATTAAATAGGCTAATAAATGCTGGCCGTTACTAGTTCTTGCATGCTGTTACAGATTGATTCGCCCATGTTTGAACTAAATCGTTACACATTCGAATTTGAATTTGTAACTGATGGTTGAACGTTTCCAATTGTTATGAACCATGTAGTCCTCACTTTTAGTTGAAAATAATATGGAATGAGCCTACTCAAATGATCCTCCTTCATTTGAGTTCTTACCTGACTGAACCTTGGTCCAAAGTCAAATTTAGGCTTTAGTTCTCTATAAAACCTATTAGTAACGGCTCTCAAATAATGTTTGAGAAATTTAATTCCCACACTAAAATTCCATAATGATATTGCTTTATGTTGGCTACATAAATATCCATAATGACATTGATTTATGTTGGCTAACATAAATGTCCATTATGTAGGATTCAAACCAAAAGAACATGAGAAACTCCCACATAATCTTCATTCAACCCTTCAACTTGTGCATTATTTCTCACTCACCATAACTTGGTTTTGAGATTATTTGCACACTAAAATCATATATTCAAAATAGCCCTTTTACATATTGGTTGTTAAATAATCAATTAAATTGAATATTAATCTCTAAACCAATATCTCCAACAATCCCCCACATGAGTAGAAATTAATGCATATAATATGCAGACTCACAACTTTGTTCCTTGAAATAGTATTGCATCTAGATTGGTAGCTTGGGGCTTTGAACCATTCGTAGTCTAACACTATCGAGTATACCAGCGGCTTAGCGGACACCATGCTTTGAACTACTCCACTTTAGTGTATACCGAGTCAATAATGTAAACACAATAATGTCTCATCACCTCTTGTTCTCACGTTTTGGTCCGTTTCGGCCTTGGAACCCACTTTGGATTCTTAAGTGTTTAAACATGAAGCGGCCCTTTCACACTTATATAGGCGATCTCCTATCTTCGAGTATCTCGTCATACTCAGCCTTCACTTGGCTATTAGGAATCATTAAAAGTCATAGACTTAACCTCACCACAATTAACGGATTTCAACACTTGAATTTTTCTTTTTAAGGAATGGTGGAATACCAAGTGTACAAACAACTTTTACAGTTTAGTTTTCCCATTGAACCAAGATATTGGGATCTCCAATCAACAAGGTTGGGTTACCACTGTTCAAGTTTTATTTATGGATTTTTATATCCATTCCTTCTACCAATATAATTGATCTTGATATTATCATGTGTGTGAGTAATCCACTTTTTCTTCAAGATCAACTTTTGACGTGTATTAAATAAAATTATTTTTCATGTTTAATCTACACCCCCACACTTGAAGTGACCTCCCTACTCTTGGGTTGGTACGTACTCCCACATTTGTAGTATTTTAAGTGCTCTTTTCTAATTCTCACGCATCTCAGGGTTGAGAACAAATATTACTCATTTTGTTGTAACAACACATACAACATTCATGAAATAAGCACTTAAATGAAAGATTTTATTCATTAGTCTTTATGGCTTACAAGGGTTATTTGCTCAAATAGCACAAACTTTACTATGCTGATAAATCAGACTCAATAAGAACTTGAGTTTCAACAACATTTGCATTTTATTGTTCATTGCCTTTATTGATATTTTGTTTAGGCAAACGACAATTTTTCGCCTTATAATTAGACTTGCCACAATTGTAGCACTTTCCTTTGAACTTGATTTTTTAAGTAGGTTGCTCGTCTTTGTCTTTAAGCCTTTGCCTTTTATTTGCATCGCCTCTATCAAGCTCACTAAAGTTTGCTCTAGCCATGGAGTTGTAATAATAATAATAATTCTCCATCCTTTAATTGTCTTCTTCAATTCTCAATTTCACAATCAAGTCTTCTAATGTCATTTCCTTTCACTTGTGTTCGAGATAGTTTTTAAAGTCTCTCCATGTAGTAGGAAGCTTCTCAATCACTGCAGCGACCACAAATGCATCTGAAAGAACCATCCTCTCAGCGATGATATCATGTAGAATTAATTTAAATTCTTGAACTTGTTCAACCACAGATTTCCCACCAATCATTTTGAAATCTAAGAACTTGGCCACCACAAACTTTTTGGTACAAACACTTTCTGTTATATATGACCAATCTCCTCAAGTATGTTGAATTTCAGTATGAATCTGAGCTTCGAAATGTGTTGAGATCCAGTTCTGACTTGATCTTCCAAAATCAACAGCTTCTAGTTCTTACACGAATAGTGTTGTGCAAATTTTCCAGAACAAACAAGAAGATCGTTAGATGAAAATTAAGTCGAGTCAAGTCTAGGACTTTACACGCAAAATAATCACGTCCCGGTAGTGATCACGATTCCGACGTGTTGTTCCCAAAGGTAAAATGGTTTCGTCTCTTGTAAAAGTTGCACTCCACATACGAAAGCTCCGACAAACTAAGAAATGATTGAAGTCTCACTATATGAGACTCACAATGACACTCTAACATATGCAACTAGTATGCAATGTATGCTTTCTCACTTTCAAAATATTTTTCATGTGCTTGTATGCTTGTGTGTCTCTTGTTGTCTGTGATGCTAAGCACCAAAGATAAATGTCCTATTTATAGGCATTACTCCACTCATGTTTCAAGTTCCTGCAGCAGTTACAACTGCATTAAATAGGCTAATAAATGTTGGCCGTTCCCAGTTCTTACATGCTGTTACAGATTGATTCTGCCATGTTTGAACTCAATCATTACATATCCGAATTTGAATTTGTAACTGATGGTTGAACGTTTCCAATTATTATGAACCATGTAGACCTCACTTTTAGTTGGAAATAATATGGAATGAGCCCACTCAAATGATCCTCCTTCGTTTGAGTTCTTACCTGACTGAACATTGGTCCAAAGTCAAATTTAGGCTTTAAGTCTCCATAAAACCTATTAGTAATGGCTCTCAAATAGTGCTTGAGAATTTTAATTCCCACACTAAAATTTCATAATGACATTGATTTATGTTGGCTACATAAATGTCCATAATGACATTGATTTATGTTGGGTAACATAAATGTCCATTATGTAGGATTCAAACCAAAAGAAAATGAGAAACTCCCACATAATCTTCATTCAACCCTTCAACTTGTGCATTATTTCTCACTCACTATGGCTTGGTTTTGAGATTATTTACATACTAAAATCATATATTCAAAACAGCCCTTTTATATATTGGTTGTTAAATAATCAATTAAATTGAATATTAATCTCTAAACCAATATCTCCAACACACAAGCCTCACTCGATCAAAATGAAAAAATGTATAGGATGGGAGAATATAATATAGGGATAATTTCAGATTTAGTCCCGTAAGAATTGATCAATGCCAAAAAAGTCCCAAAACTGGTAGATTTAGTCTCATAGGAATTTTTTATCAAAATCTATTAATAGTTGACAAAATATTCTGAACCATTAATAAGATCAAAATGGACTATGTTTATTTTGAAAGATAGATAATAATATAAATATGATAGTTTATAATAATATAAGTTAATTTGGGATGAAAATTTTTGAAAATTATGATTATAATATTTTTATGGGACCAAAACCCCTAGTTATGGGACAAGTGTATTCCTACATGACTATAATTGAATTGAAGAAATTCTTATGAGACTAAATGTGATACTCCCTATATCCCAGAATTTTTTGCACACTTCCTTTGTAAATTACAAAGGAAGTGTGCAAAAAATTTTGGGATAGAGAGAGTATTTTCCCATATAATATACTCTCTCTGTCCCGTCCTTATAGTTAAGTTTGCTATTTGTACGGGGATTAATGAATACAGTATTTTAATGTGTAATGAGGTGAGAGAAATAATAATTTAATATAAAGTGGGTAGGTGTATTAGTGAGATGTGTGGGTGCATAGAGAGAGAAGTAATTAATTTGTGTGAGTCTCATATGTTAAAAAGAGAAATATAACCATTAGGATGAGACGCCCAAAATAAAAATATGTAATCATTATGATGGGATGGAAGGAGTATATTAAAATGTAACGAAATTTATACATAGCTGTTATTTTTTTGAGGTTATATCATTCGACTTCGCAATCCGTGAAAAAAAAAAATAAATAAAATGGCTTACGTAATCCGTGTAAAAATAGAAAAAGAGATATAACTTCTATTATATTATGGTCTGGTCCTTGTAGAAATAGAAAATAGATATAACTCTACAATGTTCCATTTGGTGTTCGTTTATGGGTTATCATCTTATATTTTTTAAATTAATTAGTATTATTTTTTTATTAAAAATATTATTAATTTTTAAATAATGTTGTCACTTTTAGTTTTAATTATATAAAATAATTTGTACTATTATTACTTTTTATCAATTAAATATTATTTTTTATTTATTTCATAGAGTTATTTATTAGACGTTTTCACTCAAATCTTTATTAAGTATTATAATTTTTATTATACATGTTAAATAAATAATCCATAGAAAATTTTGAACATTCACCTTTAAAGTTAGTGTTTTATTTTTAGAGTATAAATTTTATTTAATATAATTATTCATTCAAACATTCCCAATGAGAAATATAACATCACACTGCAATAGAAGATTGACTAAAAATATGGCAAATAAGGAGAAAAGAGAAAAGTTAAAGATGTATAAAAGATAGATGTTCCTTTAGCCAAAAAAGTAGTGTGTGAGACCATCTCACGTAGGGGCTTACGTAAGACGGCCAGAAAGTGATAACTATTATGAAAGAAAGTGATAGTAAATTAATTAAAAGTGATAATGCTCTTTCGTGAACAATTTATAGTATAAATAAAAGTGATAACATTTTATAGCGAAAGTGATAACTATTTATAGAGAAAGTGATAACTATTTTAAAAAATGAAAAATGGTCTCACGTAAGACGATTTCACGCAAGACCTACCCTACTTTTTTATATATAAAAAATAGATTAATTGTATATGTCGTTTTTTTTAATAAAAAAATTGATACCTTTAAGCCGTAAATCAAATACTCCCTCCGTCCCGGGTATTTTTACCCGTTTGTAAAAAGTAGGTAATAAAATATTATGTATTTTTGCCAAAAATGGAATGGGTAAAAATACGTGGGACACCCCAAAATGGAAAGTGGGTAAAAATACGTGGGACGGATGGAGTATTATAAAACGAGCACTTTTTGGGAGGAAGGACGGAATAACTATTCCTTCATTAATGTACTATGTTATAGTAGTATAAGTTTATAGAATAGAATACACATGATCGTAAAGCTAACTATAAAACAATGAAATAAAACAAAAGGTAATTATAAATTTACAGAGCAAAGACACTTTGTTGTTAAATAATTATTTAGAAGAAAATCAGAGATGATCCATGAGATCTTTTGTAGCATGGACGTATTTGTGTCATTGTGTGGAAAAATAATAGCAATGAATGTATAATTTATTGGCACGTGACGTAATAGATTGGTACTAATCTTATAAATATGGACCAACGCAGATTATAAAGATTCTTTTGGTTTCCAAGGCGGTTCAACGACAAAAGCTTTAAACGAGATCAAATCACATGCACGTCCTTTTACTATTATATATTCCCTCCGTTCATTGTCAATGTATCTATTTATTTTTTGCACTTGAATTAAGGAGTATTATTATTTTATGCGTAGTAGGTAGTTTTATTAGTGGAGGGAGTGAGTCCCATATTTTATTTGTTTTAGTGGAAGGTGTGGGTCCCATAGTCCAAAAAGATAAATGGATAAATTAAGGATGAACAGCCCAAAATGATAAAATAGATAGATTGACAGTGGACGAAGGGAGTAATATTTTTCGCATAAATTTAACCCTTTAAACGAGATCACATCACATTCACGTCCTTTTACTATTACTATGTTCCATATATTTTTACCAACTTTTTATATTGGAGCATCTCATGTATATTTACTTATTTTATTAATGATAAAAATATTTTATTTAATTTTTATACTTTATTTATCAATCCTAATAATTTTATTTACATTTTACATTTTACATTTTATTCCTCATTTCCAACAACTTTATTTATTTATTTTTTCAAATTTACAAATTTATCCCTACTCTAACTTACTTCCTCCGTCCCAGGCAAAGGTCTTCATTTATTTTTTGCACGTGGATTAAGGAGTATTATTATTTTATGTGTAGTGAGTATTTGTATTAGTGGTGGATGCTGGGCCATACTTGGGGCCCTTTTACTAAAAGAGAAAAATGAAGACATTTGAGTGGGACACCTAATATAGTAAAATGAGACCTTTCGTTGGGATGGAGGGAGTACATTATATATTAAAAAAATAACAATTCTTAATCTTCGTGCCCGTACAAACGGATAAAAATACCCGGGACGGAGGAAGTAATATTTTCGCATTTTTCATTTTGTTTCGTCACAATTATTTTTCTACATTTTATTAACAGTAAAAGTATATTATACTCTATACATCCGCCAGTAAAGTATTCATTTTGTCATTTTGAGTGTTTGCAATAAAGGTATACATTTCTCTTTTTAAACACATGAGATCCATACACATCACTAATACAATTAATTTATATTATATATGAGATCTATACACACTACTAATACAACTACCAACTAGAAATTAAATAATAATAATCTTTAATTTACATGCAAAAAGTATATGTAAATCTATCGGGCGAACGTGAGATTACATTTTATACATAATTTATTCATCAATCTGAATAATTTAATTTACTTTTTATATTTTATTTATCATTTTAAATAACTTTATTTACTTTAATGATTCAATTTACCCATACTTTTTTTTTAAAATTATACATTTAATAAACATTTTTCTTAAGAGTGAGGCTTGCGTGCGCCATTTAGAATTTAGTATTATGGATAAGGATATATTATTTTGTTTTAAATGGTATACACTTTAATTAATAAGGGTACACCATTTTGTTCTAAAGGGTATACACTTTTCATTATATTTTTTATTATTCTTTAGAAAATAAAGAGTACACATCTTTATACTAAAGGATATACAATTTAACACAAATTCTAAAGGCACATGGAGTGTGCTTCCATGCGCCCAGACGCACACAAGTCTTTGTCTTGTAAAATAAAAGATACGCATCTTTATACTAAAGGGTATATAATTTAGCACAAAATTCTAAAGGCACACGAAATGCGCTCCCATGTGCCAGGCACACACAAGCTTTTGCCTTTTCTTAATCCAAGTATTTACCTATGTGTCCATAAATACCTGGATAGAGGGAGTATGGATTATAAGAAAATATTTCATTTCTCCCTATTAAACGATCACCTCATCTAAAAGCTTAAGCTAGTAGAGAGTTGAATCGTTTAATACTTAATTACTCTAACACGCAGCTTAAGTTAGTAGAGAGTTGAATCGTTTAATACTTAATTACCCTAACACGCCCCCTCACATGCAAGCGGGGAATTTTGTCTCAAGCCTTGCATGTGCAATTTTTCTCAAAAATGGGTGGTGGTGAGGTTCGAACCCTGGACCTTTGTTTACCATGAGCTCTGATACCATGTTAAACGTCCATCTCATTTAAAAGTTTAAGTTAAAAGAGAGTTGAATCGTTTAATACTTAATTACTCCAGCACTCCCGTTATACATTCTAGTATCATTTTGGATTGTATGTATCACTTTAAGGTATATATTTTCTGAAGTTATACACACAAAAATCAATACCTTTAAAACTTCTATAATATTATATAATTTGTCATTAATTCAAATTAAGATTATTAAAGATAAATGGTAAAAGTACAACAAAAATCTATCAACTAACTATTAAAACATATATGATTAAAAAAGTAAACGAATATCATAATAGGGGGAGTATTACGTCGAAAGGATAGTATTAATTTGTTAAGAACTAGGGAATAAACAAAATATAATCAACTTATATAATTAATTGCTTTCTATTCATCACAAAGCTTATTCTATGGAATCTACACAATATTTTGCCTTGTATTTTAAATTAGTTTGCATTGAAATATGGCATTTTGTTATTGGGGCTTCTGCCCTATTAAAAGGTCGCAGGCCCAATAAGGCCAACAAGGCTCGATGGTAAAGCTGTGAGGCCCAAGAAGCCCACCACTGGGTTTCTTCAAAATTGTTTATATAGTAAGCATCTCACTTCCTGATATGTTGGGCTGTTATTTATGTAACTGTGAAGGAGCCCTGTCGAAGGAAAATAACAAAGTGAAACAAAATTATGATGTTCCATAGAAATTGAATACAATCATCATAGAACTTAAATCTAAACATTGACATAATATAATATACTTGGGTTTAAAAGATTTTAAAATAAGTACTCATGATCATTATTCAAAATGCTAGTGAAAACTTAGTTGATAACTTTAAATTTATAATTGGTTCCCCTTTCCAAATGATCTCAATTCTCAATATTCTCATTTAAAATAATATGAGCATTGTTTGGGTTTCCTTGATCCAATAACACAAGCATTTCCTTGTTTTCATTACTGCACTCATCCTCATTTACTAACCCATCAAACATCAGATCATGAAATGAAATTCCAGAGACAAAAATAGTATTCTGAAAATTATCTTGAATTTCACCTGCGGATATGATAATGTCAACTATGTCAAAGTGAAGGAAGAACACTTGTTGCAAGATGGCCAGCATCATACAAATACAAAAAATGAATGTAAATGCTCTTTTTAACTGCATTCTATGTTGAAAATTATTAATTTTCATTATAATCTAATTGTGGGCAATATATTATTATACAATTATATTAGCTATTCAATTATTTTATGGACTTAATTAAAGCGATCCAATTAAGATTAAAAGTCCATGGCCTATAATAATAATTAATATGGGTCAAATGAGTAGATACTCAATATTACGTGATTAGGTGATTATGGGTGGTCTAGTCAAGTAGTATATAAAGGTTACCCGGTTATGGTCCCCAATATACTAAGCCGCACATGGTCTTCCCTTCTCCCCATCGGGAGGGATTACTACGGTCCCCATAAAGGAATTAGGAGGGTTTGGTTGAGGAAGATCATATAACCACTAATCCTGAGTTCGTGTTCAGCCTAGAGACTCCTTGGATCAGGTACGCTTCCGCATTATAATTTTGATCTCGTTAATCGTAATAGGGTTTAAGGTATTAGGATTTATTAATTTATTTACAACAAGTGGTATCAGAGCCACCCTATTTATGATTATCTGAGATCCATGAGAATTGTGATTAGATTCAAATATTTGTATTTGAATCATTATGTGAAAACACAATTTAAAATTTGGAGATAGAAAATTTCTTGACGTTGATGGAATTGGGTTTTCTGGTTAATTTAAATCCGTCAAGTGCAAATTATTTGGGATATTAAATCCGAATTTTAGATTTAAAGAACTATTAATTAGCAATTTCCTGATGTTGTACGGGCACTTTGAGTATTTTATCAATATGTTTACATGGTTTCGTGTATTGCAAATCATGAATTACAGTTATTAGCATATTAATATTAATCAAAGATATGTTGTAGGTTCATATTTTAATAAATAAATATTTGAGCATTGTTTAAAAATTTAAAAGGATTGCAAGTGATAGTCATGATGGTTGTGATTATGCTGTAAATTGTCAATCAATTTTCATTATTTATTACTCGAGCCTTGTGGATTATTATGTGAATTTGGATTGATGTCGTATTCAGTTTACAACACGTATGTAATTGAAACTAATTCATCTAATTGGTCTTTTGTCAAGTAATGTTTTGGGTTATTGGGTTATTATTTTGTTGATTTAAATTATGGTATATTAAATCAGTTTAAATAATCAATTCCCTTAATTGAGGTAACGAGATATCACAATTTTATATTTGGAGCTTGAAAATTTCTTGATGGTTCACATAATTTGATTTTGATAATTTTTTGATTTGTGAATTGAATTTGCTTATGGATAATAAAATCATAAATTTTGATTTGGTATACACGGCTACCACGGATCATGACAAGCAAATATTATGTTTTTCAATTTTGGATTTTACTCATAATGTATTATGAATGATATTTTTGAGTATCTAAAATAATTATGGTATCCATGTTCGTATGTCCAAATAATTGGATTCAATGCACAATTATGTGATTCAGTAATATTTGGTTATATTCTATTTATGGCATAAGAAATTAATTGTGCAATATTTATTATTGATTCTGGAATCAATTACGAGTCCCATTATTTTGGAAAGGATCGAGTTTTATATTAAATTGGGATTTTGAAATCCCTAATTAAGTAAAGAAATCTTTCATTATTTTTTAAGTTGGTATGAATCATCTAATATTCCAATTTGGTTAGTGGAATAAAATTAAATTAAATTGGGGAGACAGTTAAATGTCGCTTAATTAAATTAAATATTTTAATATTTATTTAATTAGTCTAGTAAATCTTCAATCTAGTCAATCGAAGCACCATGTTGCCACAACAATATCGTGTGTGGAGAAAAGCTTTATTGAAATTACATAGATGGGTGTGGTATTATTTATGTGTTCTGTGTTCGGCCCACAGGTAGGCACAGTTTGACAGAATAATAACACACATGTGATAATAAGTATGTGATAATTATTTGGATTATTCATGTGAACATGAGTCGGTCCACAGATAGACTCTTATTTGACAGAACTTATTGTCAATACTTGATTGTTACACCAAGATTACCCCTGCAGTTAATTTTTGTCCAAAGATGAGGTTAATGTTGCACAAGGTGTCTTGTGATGGGTCCCCAATTAATAATGTTGTGCGAGTGTATTTTCATGCGGGTATTGATCGGCCCATAGGTAGATTAATATTTGGCAGAAATACACAAGCACCTGTGGTGGTAAATACGTGACAATTATTTATTTGACATGTGAGTAATAAGTCGGTCCAAAGGAAGGCTATTGCTTGACAGTTTTATTGTCAGTATTTGACTACTACGTAGAGAGTGTCACTTACAAGTTAGTATTGATACTAATAATATGATAGATTCCTTGAGATGATTCTAAACTCTTTAAATTTTGAAAGATTATAAAGTTTAGTGCAAGCATGATAATCAGTTTGGATTAATTCTCTGTACAATTAAGAAGTCTGTTAATTAAGTTTAACCTATGTCAACAACAAAATTATACATGATGAGAACTTCAACAATAAGGATGAACTAATAAGTTTCTAACAAACTCTGTCTCAATAAAGTATAAGGGCAACAAAGAAAACCCCGTTTAGAAAGCTATTAAAAAGAAACTAAAGTATAATCTTTCGTTTTCTCCTAAAGGCTTGTGGAATTATTTTATAATACACCACATTAAGATTACTTAGTATGAATGGTGTTGTGGTGTAGTTAAAAGACAAAAATAGTACTCCACAATATATGGTTACTAATTGGAGAAATACTAAAGATTGCAGCTTATGGTCTCAATAAAGTTCCAACCAAAGTAGTTGTGAGAACTCTTTGAGTTTCACATATGGTGATATCCAACTAAGGCTAGATCATTTGGATCTACTAAAGAAAATTGGATTCAAATAGGTACAAGCTACTTTATTGGTATTGAATAAAGATAATAAGTTTATAATCCAATTGATCGGATCATATTTGAGACGGGTAATACGGTATTATGTGAGGATATTGATTTTGGGGGAAGAATAATATTAGAGATATTGTCCTTAAAGAGGAGTCGATTTGATCCCCACTTATGCTTTAAAGAATTGGTGCAAATTCAGAAAAACGATATGACAATGTCAATAATATTTAAGGAATAACAAATTCAACAACCTCAAGAATTAATGTCACTAAGAAAACCACTAGAGTTGGATGAAAGACAATTCGAATGATTATGTAGTTTTTCTCTTAAATAATGAGGACACTATAGAATTAATGGTAGAACATTCAAACAATGTTCATCAAACCATGAAAGGTCCAATTACTCCAAAGTGTGTTAATGCTATAAGTTATGAGTATAAATCAATACAAGATGATTAGGTTTGCATCTTGATATATGATTATACTCAAAAGGGAAGGAAGACATTATTATAAGATAATCGTGACATTAGTAGCACATTTTGATCTTGAATCATATTAGATGGATGTAAAGATAAAGTTCCTTGATCGCAACACTGATGATACGATCTAAATGGTTTAAGAACTAATAGGAAATCCATCTATGCATTCAAGCAAAATTTTTTTCGTAAAGGAATCACAAGTATCATCATGAAGTAAGTGTCTCATTTGGTTTTGAGACAAATGTAGATGATTATGTGATTCAGTGGGAGAATGTTTAAGTTAAACTAAGGGAGACAAGTGCAGTCTCAATCAGGTGCCCTAAAATTAAACTAAAGATTTAAGAAATGTAGAAACATTCCATATTCATTGGTTGTTGGAAGTTGTTGTATGATGAGGTCTCTACAAGACCTAATTTGGCTTATGTTGTTGGTATATTAAGTAGACATTTAAGTAATTCTAGTATGGATTTTTATAAAGTATGTATAGAGAACTAAGAATAATATGACTGTACATCAGAGATCAGATTTGTTAAAGATCATGGAGAATTCTGATTCTTAGTTTGTTGGATGTCAATACAGTATAAGATCCACTTCAGGCTATATTTTCTGTTGGTCGGAGAGCTATACAAGTAAAAGTATTAAGTAAACACTTTAGCTCATTAACCATGACAACAGAATTAATAGTACACTAAGGGCATTCAAACATGAAATAAAGGTTGCGAAGATTTGTCACATAAAGTTTATTGTGACAGTTAATTCGCAGTAAAGTATTAACTACAAAAGTACTTACAAGTCAAGCATATTGACATAGAATTCTTGGTTGTTAAATAAAGTGTTTTGTGTGGATAAAATTTCAGTAAAGCATATTGAGATAGACCCTAAATTCGGATCCGCTATTTATGTATTCAAATCCCTGTAATTTTTATGAGCTAGCTACTCATATGGGTGTTATATGGTTTTAGAATACATTGGTTTAGTGGGAGTCTATATTTATTGCTCTTTAAAGTTTCAAGACACTTTGATTTGGATAATTCAGTTTTCTGCAGAATAAAGTTCATGGCTTTGAATTCATTGTGAATTCACTTAAGTAATTTCATTTTATAATATTTTACATTATGGATTATCTCACTAAAGTTTAAAGTTGGGCCAGTTGGAAATAGACATGATATTGATCACGTTGCATGTAATTTTCATGCTACTCACCATATTTGATCTATGTCATTGAGTATATTGATATGGTGATTGTCGGGGTTTAACCACGAATAATAATGTGGTGAATGCCGCGGTAGTTCCATATTAGTATATGAGATGGACCAGATTGTTAAGTATAGCCTGAAGAGGAATAGCATAAAGTTGCGCAACTAAGGACTCTTGATATAATTGCTAACGGAAAATATATAGCCCAAGTGTAGAATGTTGGAAATTATTAATTTCCATTATAATCTAATTGTGGGCAATATATTATTATACAATTATATTAGATATTCAATTATTTTATGGACTTAATTAAAGTGATCTAATTAAGATTAAAAGTCCATGGGCTATAATAATAATTAATATGGGCCAAATGAGTAGATACTCAATGCTACGTGATTAGGTGATTATGGGTGGTCTAGTCAAGTAGTATATAAAGGTTACCCGGTTATGGTCCCCAATATACTAAGCCGCACATGGTCTTCCCTTCTCCCCATCGGGAGGGATTACTACGGTCCCCATAAAGGAATTAGGAGGGCTTGGTTGAGGAAGACCATATAACCACTGATCCTGAGTTCGTGTTCAGCCTAGAGACTCATTGGATCAGGTACGCTTCCGCTTTATAATTTTGATCTCGTTAATCATAATAGGGTTTAAGGTATTAGGATTTATTAATTTATTTCCAACAAGTGGTTATATGGTCTTCCTCAACCAAGCCCTCCTAATTCCTTTATGGGGACCGTAGTAATCCCTCCCGATGGGGAGAAGGGAAGACCATGTGCAGCTTAGTATATTGGGGATCATAACCGGGTAACCTTTATATACTACTTGACTAGACTACCCATAATCACCTAATCACGTAGTATTGAGTATCTACTCATTTGGCCCATATTAATTATTATTATAGCCCATGCACTTTTAATCTTAATTGGATCACTTTAATTAAGTCCATAAAATAATTGAATAACTAATATAATTGTATAATAATATATTGCCCACAATTAGATTATAATGGAAATTAATAATTTCCAACATTCTACACTTGCATTCTTTTCTACTATCAACTATACAATTAAATCTTTTGATTAGTCTACGATGATGTGGCCACAGTCATAAGTTTTAGAGCCGTAGAGTTTCCCTTGTAGGCACTATGCCAAAACTGTGCATTAACAACGCTGGATTAACAACGGGGATTTCAATACCCGTGGTTAAAAGTCTAAAATTTTGCTGAAAAGCTCTCCCCGTTGCTGTAGCTAAAAAAAATCGCTCATTAACAACGGGGATTCTCTTCCGTCGTCGTAGGTTCGTTGTTAAAGGTACTCTAACCATTTTTATTTATTTTTTAATTATTTTTTTAAATTAAAATATATTACATATAAATTCGACACTTAGAATTATTTTCTTCTTCCCTGTGCCCTAGTTTCGAAGTTTTCGCCGCTAAAACTCAATCCTTCTGGTCGCTTGTTTCTGGCGCATCCTTCCGACGGCAAGCAGCACAGGTCATCGCTCGTTTCCGGCGTAAAATTCCGATGGCAAGTAGCAAGTTCTGTGAGCAGAGGTAGTGGCTGCGCAGGTCGTCGCTTGCTTCTGGCGCATCCTTCCAATCAGCCATTTTGCTTTCTTCTTCTTCGCATACAGCTCCCCCTCCACTTTCTATTTATTTCTGTACAACGACGCGTCTGCCCCGGCCTTCTCCGCTTCTGCCTCTTTCTCCTTCTCGTATAGGTACGCTTCTGTAGCTTTTTGTTTCCTATACATTCCCACCCCTTTATCCCTGACTCGTTCAGTTCGAATTCGAACTCCAATCACAGTGATTTTTCTAAACAATGGTAGCTTTTGATTGTTTAAAATCCCATGTTCCCAATTTTGTAAAATCCCTAAAATCGTGTCTTTCTTGGAGAGCTAGAAACGAGTGATAGTACATACCCCTTTGTCATGTCGGTTGTGCTTTAAAGTCTTTCTCTCCCTTCTTCTTAGTATCGAAGGACAGATTATTGTGGCCCTATTTTACTGATTTTTCATTATTTTCCTTTTAATTGTTATCAGTATTCATTTTCTATTTTTTTCATTATTTTCTTGAAACATCAGCTATAATGTCGCTGAGTATATGCAATAATTTCAGCTTGCTGTATAATTGCCTGACCGGTTATGTTACCGGATATCGAGCTGAGGAAATTCTTGGATGTATTTGGTTAGTGTTTCTCTTGAATTTCTTAGTTATTCGTTTGGGCTTCCTTTCCTCATTTGATGTGTGGATGAACTGTTTTCTCTGACTTGAATACGTTCTAAAGAGAGAGAGAGAGAGTTTATTGATGGTTCATTGATGGTTATGATAGAAGAAAATGATATTATTTGAATTAGCATATGATTGGATATAATCAGTGAGGGTGGATTTTTGGGATATGTACCGTCTGAGTTTCTGAGATAGAGTATTGTGTGTTGCTTGTGGTAGATCAAGCGAAGTAATATGAAGCTCTCATTGTTCTTGATGCCTGATAGAGTGAAGGAAAATATATGATGAAGAGAATCTTGTGGAATAATTGTATTCATGGCTGTTATGCCATATTTCTTAAACCCCTCTGTTACCTTCTCTGTTTTTTGAATTGCACTTTGGTTTATTTTTCACTTCTTCATAAAAGCATTGCCATCCTTCAATTTTCTGAGGCAACATCAGATAGAAATTAAAAATATTTCTTCACGGTCTAAAACTTCCATGGTTGACCATGGATAGACATTAAAAAAATCAATTTAAACACACACTGAAATTTCCGTACTCTTTTGTTGACCATGGTTAGCTTAATATACAATTAAGTAATAATTAATTAATAAAGAAATAGTCAAAAGGCATAATCTTTAGTATACTAAAAGAGGGTCAAGTTTTAATGAGGTGGCAGCACAAGGTGAATTTGGAGATGATGTGGCATTTTATCAGCTTTTTTAATTTTTTTTGCTTGGTTATGAATTTCGGTGCACACATCATGATTTAGATATAGTTTAGGAGTTGATTTGCAAATTTTCTAAACTGTAAGAATAAAATTCTCCACAAACCCTAATTTTATTCCACGCCAGTTGCCATCTCTCTTCCGTCTCTCACCCCAAGGCCGAAGCCTCTCCGGCCTCCGCTCTCTAATCTCATTTTTGCCTTGCCCAAAAAAAATAAATAAAGCTTCTCCACCGACTGGAGAGGAGGCGCGAGTAGGTGATGATGACGAAAGACGTCGCAATTATAACAACCATGGCGATCAACGGCAGACTGAAATCAACCGGCAGTTTCGACGGCGGTGGTGATGTCAAATCCGACGCATAGGAAGGCGGTGGGTGGGAAGACAGAGCTTGGACGGGTTGCGGAGAAGGAGAGGATGGCGCCGGTGAGGGTGCAGGGGGGGAGACGACGGTGGCAGTGAGGTGAACGTTGGCAAAATGTCACGCATAATAATAGCGACCAGCGACCTGCACTCATCCCGCCCAAATATCCCCCTCTCTGCCTTAATCTTTGTATAGTCGGCACTGATCTCTTCATCCTAATCTCTGTATAGTCGTTGAATAGATCGGCTTATACCAAGGTAACTTCTCTACCATGATTGAATCTCAAATCTTGCATCTGTTTGATCTGACCACCCGAGGAGGGACTCGCCGGGGAATCGTTACAGGGTGGCGCCGAAGCTTCCAAGCTTGTGGAGGAAGCTAAGGAATTGCAGGAACGTTTCCCGCACCTCGCGCTCCTCCAGCGCGTCGCATCACTTGAATATCGAATCAGCTCCCTCCGCAATATGTTCATGATTTATTTTTTATTTTTTATCTTTGCAAGTTGGAACTTGGAAGAGGAGTTGGTGAGAGCCAGATATAATGTTCATGATTTATTTTTTATTTTTTATTTTTCACCTAGATTTATTAAATTTATAATGCTCATTTCATAATTATGAACATTTTTGCATAGAATCTCCATTCTGATGTTATGTTGCATTCACATTAGGGTTCAAATGAAGTGGGGAAACTTTTGGTGGAGTACGAAGTGATCCTTCTATCACAGAAGACATATTTGATAGAGCATAAGTAAGAGATCAAAATCAGAACTGTTATTTAAAAGGTACCATTTGCTATCCCTTCTTTCAAGGATATGAATTTATTTTGAGGGAAATGCCAAATTGCACAATAAGTTGTTTAGCTTAACTAAATATGCTTTAGAATAATGAGAAAGTGATTTTTTGCATGGGTTCCATTAGAAATTGTTATTAAAAAATGCATGAACTTATCTTATATTCAATTATGATGTCATGTAATTTACGCATGTGCCACATAGTTGGAATACTTAGGTGTAACTTGTCAATCTTTTCTTCATTTCTATCGTTTGGCAAATAACTTACAATTATTGGTTGGACCTATTAAGGATAATTACATAGGTGTGTTTCATTAAGAACTTTCAGTCCCAAAATTGATGGGAAGATTAAATGCCTTCTTAATGTGTTCTTCATTTTCATAGTTTGGCAAATAGGCATATTTAAAATATATTCAAATATATGAAAAAGGATTGGATATACAAGGATAGGAGGTCCGATGAGTACAAGACTGGGTTGGACTCTTTCATGCATTTTGCCAAACAAAATGTTAATAACCCGGATGCCATGTCATGCCCTTGTGTTTATTGTGGAAATGCAAAGAAGATTCCACATGCTCATGTGAGATCACACTTGCTTCTTTTTGGTATGGATAAAACGTACCACACTTTCGTGTGGCATGGAGAAACGGCCACAAATAGTCACCCAACATATGAAGATGCCCACAAAAGGACAGATGATCATTATTCTACAAGACAATCCTTTGATGATATGGTTCAAGCTGCATATGAGAGTGAGGACAATCCAGAAAAATTCACTGAGCTTTTAGAAGATGCTGAAAAGCCATTATATCCTGGCTGTTCTAAATTCACTAAGTTGTCGACAATTGTAAAATTATACAACTTGAAGGCGAAATATAGTTGGAGTGATAGAAGCATGACTGAGCTACTTGAATTGTTATGTGATATGCTCCCAGATCAAAATGAATTGCCTTCGTCACTGTATGAAGCAAAGAAAAGTTTGGCCACTTTAGGGATGGATTATCAAAAAATCCATGCTTGCCCTCAAGACTGCATCCTATATCGAAAAGAGTTCAAAGACCATACAAGTTGCCCAACTTGTGGTAAGTCTAGGTGGAAGGTTTTGGACAAAGGCATCATAAAAGAAGGAGTCCCCGCAAAGGTGTTATGGTACTTTCCACCTATTCCTAGATTTCGTAGGATGTTTAAAAATAAAGAGCTGGCCAAAGATCTGACATGGCATGCTAGCACTCGAGTAGAATGTGAAGGCTCTCTAGAGCATCCTGCGGATTCACCTTGTTGGAAGACTGTGGACACACTATACCCTGAATTTGCTGATGACTCAAGAAATCTTCGATTGGCCTTGTCAGCTGATGGGATCAACCCTCATGGTACTATGAGCTCCACATATAGTTGTTGGCCAGTTATGTTAATCACATACAATCTTCCTCCTCAATTGTGCATGAAGAGAAAATTTATGATGCTTACACTGTTGATTTCGGGTCCTCGGCAGCCTGGAAATGACATTGATGTCTACCTAGCACCCTTGATTGATGATTTAAAAAGCTTATGGGAAGGTATCCAAGCATATGATGCATATAAGGCTGAGGGTTTCCTCTTAAAAGCTATCTTGTTATGGACTATCAATGATTATCCAGCGTACGGCAACCTGTCGGGCTGCACAGTGAAAGGATATTATGGGTGTGCCGTATGTGGTGAAGATACGCCCTCAATAAGGCTTCGTAAGAGTCGAAAAATTGTGTACACTAAAGTAAGAAGATTCCTAAAATCTTATCATCCATATCGTAAGCTAAAGAAAGCATTTGATGGGAAACAAGAGTTAAGACCACCTCCAAAGCGTATGACGGGGGAAGAAGTTTATGAGAAAGTAAGATGAATTCGCTGCACATGGGGAAAAAAGAGTTGCGATTCAAAAAAGAAAGAGGGTAAAGTGGCTTACAAGAAGCCTTCGATATTCTTTGAACTTCCATATTGGAAGCATTTGGATGTTAGACATTGTCTTGATGTGATGCACATTGAAAAAAATGTATGTGAAAGTGTCATCGGCACACTTCTCCACATTCCGGGTAAAACTAAGGATGGAGAAAATGCAAGAAATGACCTTGTGGAGATGGGAATAAGGCCGGAATTGGCACCTATTAAAAAGGGTGAAAGAACTTATTTGCCTGCAGCTTGTTATACATTGAGTACGGCCGAGAAAAAAAAGGTGTATTCCTCTTTGCATGGTATGAAGGTCCCCAGTGGTTACTCATCCAATATTCGCAATCTTGTTAAGGATTCGAAAATTGTCGGGCTTAAATCACATGATTGTCATACCTTGATGCATCATTTGCTACCAATCGCAATCCGTGGTGTCTTGCCATATAATGTCAGATATGCCACTACTCGATTGTGCTTCTTCTTCAGTTCGTTGTGTAGCAAAGTCATTGATGTATCGAAATTAGATGAACTTCAGGATGACATTGTAAAGACGCTGTGTTTGTTGGAGAAGTACTTTCCCCCGTCCTTCTTCGATATAATGATTCATTTGACAGTACACTTGGTAAAAGAGGTGGAATTGTGTGGGCCAGTGTGGTATAGGTGGATGTATCCATTTGAAAGGTACATGCGGGTACTGAAGAGTTATGTACGTTGTCGTGCGCGGCCTGAGGGGTGCATGGCCGAGGGTTACATTGCGGAAGAGGCAGTGGAGTTTTGTTCAGATTTCCTTGCAAATGTGCACTCAATTGGTATTCCATCTCAAAATCAAAGAAATGATGAGCTCACAAAACCTTTATCAGCTGCTTCCGCATGTACTCTCAATAGGGAGGAGTTAGTACAAGCTCATCTCCATGTGTTGACAAATGATCTTGAGATAGACCCTTACGTCGAGTACGTTGTCCTATTCATATAAATTTTCAGAGCTATATCTTATTATTCGACATGCTAATTACTTAATGAATACATCGTTTAGGAAGCACCTTGCGCATATTCGAGCAACGTATGGAGTGAAGGGCAAGTCTGAAAAATGGCTTCAGGAGAAGCACAACAAGTTGTTTATCAATTGGTTACATGAACTTGTGAGTTATACATAAACACAATTACTCTCAATCATGTATTGTAGTACATTCTAATTCTTTCTCGAATTGTAGGTTGATCTAGAGAATGAAAATTCTAGCACACAGATTTCACAACGTCCTATATTGTAGTACATTCTAATTCTTTCTCGAATTGTATGTCCTATATTGCTTCTTTAACTTTCCACGCTGTAATAAGGTGGTGAACATCCAATTGGATAAAGACCTATTTGGTCATGAGCGTGATCTCCACATCCACCTTGAAGATGTTGTTCCATTCTGTAAATTAAAGCCAATTTCGTACACTTGCATTGTTGTTTTCATGTGGTATAGTTCATGAATTCCTATTGTTCAATATTATTTCGATATTATATTTAATAGTTACCTCATTCTAATCTAAATTTTGTATTCTTAGGTACTTGTACAAAAGCTATCCTCATAAATTGGTTGACGAAATCAGATTCGTAGATCCCTATGCCATTGGATTTCAACCAACAACTGCAATGGATGATGCGATTGAAAGCAGAGCTCGTTATCTTTCCAAACGATTCAACGAGATTCTAGACGACCAAATTTGTGTGGCACCATGTAACGTTGGGTAAATTCAAGTTAACTTATAATTCAGTTTTGTGGTTTTTTTATTTTTTATTATTATTTCACTTTATAGAATATTACATTATCTTGTGCATGTACGTAGTGAGCACTGGATTCTCACGATAATAGATCCACTCAAAGAAGAAGTTTGTTTGTTAGATCCTTATTATAATGGGATTCATGACGCCGTTTGGAAGCAAGTAGTTGAATTGTAAGTTATTAACTAAATTAATTATTACTTCAGTTAATCTTATCATATAAATGTGTAGAATTATGAACCAAATAAATAAATTTTAATTGCAATGTAGGGCTTTGAAAATGTTTAATGCAAAAGTGGATGCGGGTAAGAAGGGTCGGAAAAAGATAACTTGGAAAGTGATAAAGGTAAGATTGAAATTGTTTAATATTAAGCATGTAATTGTTATTGATTCACGCCTATTACATTTGTCATAGGCGCCAAAGCAACCTGACGGGAGACAATGTGGTTTTTATGTGCTTCGCTACCTATTAGATTTAATGCAATTTGATGGAATAGTGAACATTGAAATGATACAATCAATTGTAAGTAGCCTTATTATATTTATATTATTTATTAGTCTCATGATACTGTGGTATAAATGCTTACTTAATTTTGTGCCCCATAGTTCATTGGAAAAAATTACAGCGAAATGGATATCGATGAAGTGCCAAAAGAGTGGGCTTCATGCATCCAACAGCACATGTCAACGACTCGTCTAGGAAGAGGTAAACATTGTAATATATCTTGTAATGAGAATAATAACTTATACGATTGTGCTAACCTTAGCTTATATCTTCTTTACCAGCCTTACGAAAAGACTAAAGTGTGTCTAAGGGAAAGGAAAACATGATGAACACTTTGTTGTTTATGTTTATGGGAAGACGGTATTTGTCGATCATGGATACATTATGAAGTATTTTAATTGTTGTTGGTGAATTGTATTGGTTAGAGAGATGTTGGGATGTTATATTCGAACGTATTGATGTTGGTTTTTGTATTTGGAGTTCAATTACTTTCGAATGCATTGATGTAATTGAATTAGTTATGTTGTATTGAAGATCAGGGATTATGACTATTTTAATTATTAAACAGGTTAAAATTTTGATAATAACAACGGGGATATAGCATACGACAACGGGCATAAACCGTTGTCAAAGAGAGCTATGACAACGGGGATTGCCCGTTGTTAAAAAGAACAATATTTTTAAAATTAATCTACAACAACGGGGATAAAACTAACAACAACGGTGATAAACTGTTGTTAAATAGAATTTACGACAATGGGCAAAATTCCGTTGTTAAAAGTAAGACCCTTTAACAACTCCTGGATTAACAACGGAGATTTCGAGCTACAACAACGGTTAATCTGCGTTGTTAAATTAATCTACAACAACGGGGATAAAACTAACAACAACGGTGATTCACCGTTGTTAAAGAGTACTTACAACAACGGGGAAAATGCCGTTGTTAAAAGAATGACATTTTTAACAACTCCCGGATTAACAACGGATATTTTGAGGTACAACAACGGGTAATCCCCGTTGTTAAATTCATCTACAACAACGGGGATTCAATTAATGACAACGGGGATTCCCCGTTGTTAAAGCTGACATACGACGACGGGTCAAAAACCGTTGTTAAAGGGTAGGTACCTTTAACAACTCCCGGATTGACAACGGAGATTTTGAGGTACAACAACGGGTAATCCCCGTTGTTAAATTCGTCTACAACAACGGGGATTCAATTAATGACAACGGGAATTCCCCGTTGTTAAAGATGACATACGACGACGGGTCAAAAACCGTTGTTAAAGGGTAGGTACCCTTAACAACTCCCGGATTGACAACGGATTTTATTAGCAACAACAACGAGGATAATCCGTTGTTAAAAATGCCCTACGACAACGGGTATTTCACCGTTGTTAAAAGTCCAGACTTTTAACAACTCCCGGGTTAACAACGGAGCTGCAGGGGCTACGACAACGGGGATTCTCCGTTGTCTTTCCACAGTTTTGGCATAGTGAGGCTAAATGTTTGCTATAGCAACCACTGCCATGGTTTATTTGCTGAAAGATCAATTTATAGATTTGGAAAGCACCCGCAGCATTCCACCTAGGCTTTTATTATTATTATTTGTTGTTCCTTTCTTTGTTTTTCTTCAACATGTTCCTCTCCCTTTGGTTGCTGTTGCCGTTGTTGAATGAATCCGTAAATATTCTTTCTCCTATTTACATATGCCAGTGGCTAAGAATTTTTAGCCCAGCCCCTGCTGATTTGCTTGCGTGTTGGTTTTTGATTTTGGGTGATCTAGAATAGTATAAATAAGTTATGATTTTGGAAGTTTAGGTGTTTCAGCCACTCTTTATATGATGATGTTAAAATATTTTACCACGTTTTAGCTGGATCGATCATTCCATCCTACAAATGTGATAACCATTTGATTTTTCATTGTGGCACTGGAATAAGTTGAGTCATAAAGTTCAACGGGCTTTGTGATTAAGTTAAGGGTAAATATCAAAATTATTTCTGTAAGTATGGTATTTTCCAACTTTAGTACTTTATCATTTGCAATTATCAATTTCGGTCATTTTTTGTCCACTTTTGGTCCTAAATGTATACACTTTCCGACCATTATTGGACTTTTTTTAGCATAAAGGACTAAATTTGGACAAAAAGATTAAAAGTGGACAAAAAAGGACCAAAATTGAGAATTGCAAATGATAGAGGACTAAAGTTGAAAAATGTCATACTTACAGGACCAATTTTGATATTTACCCTTAAGTTAAATTAACAATATATGCATCTGCCCAAGTTTATGAAAAACAATAGGCTCATGCCTATTTGTCACCAGTAGCCATTTATAACACTGAAAACAAACATCACCTGTAAAGTAGAAAAAGAAGTGAATGTTTTGCCATCCAAATATTGGCTGTCCAATCTAATCCTCTGCTTAATTAATATGAATGCTGAATCTGCTGCCTTATTTATGCATACATTCACTTACTGCATTTTTGTGCAATGAGTTTTCGATCACTTGTTGACTCACTCACAAGTATGCACAAAATTTACCGCATTTATATACGCCAGTTTTCCTATTTTGTATTAACAGATTCTTTAGTAAGATTTGATGCTACTAATGGCCCTTTTGAATGTCTGAGTTCTGTCAATTGTTTGATGTAATCTATTTGTGTTGATTTGGTAAATTATCCTTTGTCTAGCACTTTCATCTCCTTTAGTACAGGAATCCCAATGAATTCGAATAAAATTAAGAGTGAGGCTCTTGTGCCCCAGGGACACCGTGCCATTTTGCAATTTAAACCTCTAGCAATACATATGTTTAAATAGAATATGTAGGGGAAGGGTTGTGTTCCCATGGGGCACGGCGTGTCCTCGGGGGCGCAGGAGCTTTTGCCTAAAATTAACTTTGGATTCTTACAATTTGAAACTGTGTGCTGTGGATGTGTTTCTATTTTATGATTGACTAAGCTGAGTAAGCTCCACTGTGTGTATTCTTATATTCTATTTAAGAAGAGTCATAATTGAATGCTTGTTCATTATGATTGCTGAATAATATTTTTAAAGCAGAATTGTCATCATCTGACTACGTTGTCCATAAAAAAAACACACATTTAGATTTTGTAGTAAAATTATAAGTGTCTGCTATGCACCACGACTACAGTATGAATATATACATCAACATCTACGAGATTCATTCACAAAAATATGGGATATTATTAAGTGAGGTATATGCTCACTAGTCACCTAGTGTATTAAAAAATATAGAAATAATTACTGATAGGTACACACTTTGTACCCCTAATTACTACTAGATACGTTGATTTAAAATAATTATTATTTAATACAAAATATTAAAGTAAAATACCAAATATACCCCTAAACCAATATACCTTTAAAACACTAACCCCAACCTCCACCCACCACCGGACCACCGCTGCCGCTGCCGGACTGCCGCCGCCGCCGCCGCCGCCGGCGGAGCTCCGGCGGCCGGTCGCCGGAAAATCTGTTCGTTAGAAAAAAAAAAAAAAAAAAAACTGATCGCCGGAAAGCTCCCGCGCCGCCGCCGCCGGAGCTCCGGCAGCCGGTCGCCGGAAAAACTGTTCGTCCAAAAAAAAAAAGAAAAAAAAAAACTGGTCGCCGGAAAAACTGCCGCCGCCGGAAAAGCTGTCGGACCGCCGCCGCCGGACCACCACATTTTTTTCCTGCACACACTTTTTTTGCTGCACACACTTTGCTGCACATGAACTTTTGCTGCACACAATATTTATGTGCAGCACATTAATAGGGGTAATATTGGAATATCACTATATATTTTTGTACCTAGTAGTAATACTTTTGTATGTTTGTATCTCATAGTAATTTAGGGTTTTTTTGTGTACCTAGTAGTAATCCTCCCAAAAATATATAATACCTCTTTTTTATTTTTACTTTTTAAATTAATTATTATTAATTACAGCTTGGAGTATGTTATATTTTACTTTCACTACTTATTTTAACACTCAATTATGGGATCTTGAGATTTATGATTTATTTTAATCCTAAAATTTAATTATTAGTGGTTTATATCATTTATTTATGACGTCCTCCACATGGTAATGAATTGAAACTGAATGTGGATGTTTTTGTGAGGCAAGGATTTGGTGCTACTATAGCAAGTGTGATGAGAAATAATAGAGGAGATGTGTTTTGGTGCTTTGTTGAGCGATGTGGAGGAGTGTATGAAGTGGAGGTAGTTGAGGCAATAGCTATTGAGAAGGGGCTTGAAATATCAATTAATCGTGGCCATGAGGAAATTGTGGTGGAGTCTGACTGTCAAATAGTGGTGAATACGTTGCAAAAACAGTCATCTTACCTATCTTATCTTGGGAGAATTTTTCAAAACATTGGGGGAATGACTCGTCAAATAGAGAGTGTTAAATACAATTGGGCAAGAAGAATGGCGAACATGGTGTCTCACAAGTTGGCTTTATTTGCATTATCATGTTTTGCATTATCATGTGAAACTCCATACTTCTCGCTAGCAGCATTGCAGATGATTGACGAAGCTGTGCTAGCTGATCGTCCAGCTACCTAATAGTTGTCTTCTTTTACTCTTTCAAAAAATAAAAAAAATAAAAAAATTAATTATTTAATCTAAGTGCTAATTCTAAGGTATAATTATAATATTATCTTTGTATATAATATTATACTTTTATAGAACATTTGGTACACATTGATAATAATACTTCATAAGTTTTAAAATTTTACTAAAAGTAAGAAAGTTTACACACTAATTGTAGTAGTTGAGCGAGGTTAATTTTCTTCTAAGTCTATTAATTAAAAATAAGGGACCCAATAAATTGCATCAGGGAATGAGTTACCAGTGATTTTAAAATCGAACCGGACCTGCCGGTTCAATAGGTTGAACCGGGAACCGGAGCCAGTTCCGGTCCGGAAGGACATATATTTGTTGATAACCAGTTCTTAACCTTAGCTTAGGTGATAATCGAGACTGATTAAACACAAAGGATATTCGGAATGATTAATTGAGCTGTTAATTAGATAGAATGATGAACAGCGTAGCGAGCTAGTTGCACGTAAATCAAGTCAGAGAGTTGGCATGGTGTCCACTATTTGTCAATTATTCCAATTAAATTCATATGTACACAATGTGGGGGCTATTTATAGGCAAAAAAGCCTAGGGAATGTAATAATTAGGTCTAGGGTTATAGACCTATAGGCTTGATGAGTCAGCACTCTCATGTGATGCCAAACCAGCCAGCTGCCACCTAACCCCGGACATGTGTCGCGTTGGTATTTAGTGGAATTTGCATGATTTAGCTGAGGTGAACCACCTTAGCTGGTCAAGTCGAGCTGTACCACTTGAGCTGAGGTCGATTGAGTTGAGCAAGCAGAGCTGAACTAGTTGGGCTGGATCATCTGAGCTGAGGTTGATTGAATTGAGCTAGCGGAGCTGAACTAGCTGAGTTGGACTATTTGAGCTGAGGTCGATTGAGTTGAGCAAGCGGAGCTGAGCTAGCTGAGTTGGACTATCTGAGCTGAGGTCGATTGAGTTGAGCTAGCGGAGCTGAACTAGCTGAGTTGGACTATCTGAGCTGAGGTCGATTGAGTTGAGCAAGCAGAGCTGAACTAGTTGGGCTGGATCATCTGAGCTGAGGTTGATTGAATTGAGCTAGCGGAGCTGAACTAGCTGAGTTGGACTATTTGAGCTGAACAGCTTTGCGCAGTCTCACCGTTTTGAGTATAACTTCCACATTTGAACTCCGATTTGAGTGATTTTTACGCCAAAACGATCCTCTCTTCTGTGGCTTTCTAATGATATATGATATGACCAGTTTGGAATCCCATAAGAAGACAGAAAGACTAATAAAAGTGAGGGTGCGTTTATTTAGCATTTGTGCATAAGTTGCTCCTTTTCTCGACTATACACCTATGCACCTTTTTTCCTTTAAGCCTAGGGATGAGCTTGCTGAAGTGCTTGAGAAGATTTCATAGATTACCTAAGTTAATTTGACCTGCATCGTCTGCTCGGATTAATACTCAATTAATCCGAGTAATTGCGTAGTTAATTGCACCTTATCCACACAAGCTCCTGAAGTCGAGTCCCGAAGTGATTCGGGAGTTGAGTTCACCATATGAATAAGGTGATAAAATAGCTCCCAAAATATACCCTTGGTGGAGGTGATGAAGACTAGCTCCATGTGGAGGCGATGAAGATTAGCTCCGGCTGGAGGTGAAGTCTAGCTCCAGGTGGAGGTGATGAAGACTAGCTCCAGGTGGAGGTGATGAACTCCAGGCGGAGGTGATGAAGACTAGCTCCAGGTGGAGGTAATGAACTCCAGGCGGAGGTGATGAAGACTAGCTCCAGGTGGAGGTGATGAACTCCAGGCGGAGGTGATGAAGACTAGCACCAGGTGGAGGTGATGAACTCCAGGCGGAGGTGATGAAGACTAGCTCCAGGTGGAGGTGAAGTCTAGCTCCAGATGAAGGTGATGAACTCCAGGTGGAGGTGATGAAGACTAGCTTTAGGTGGAGATGACGAAGACTAGCTCCAGGTGGAGGTGATGAAGACTAGCTCCAGGTGGAGGTGATGAACTCCAGGCGGAGGTGATGAACTCCCCGGTGGAGGTGATGAAGTCAAGCTCCAGGTGGAGGTGATGTCTAGCTCCAGGTGGAGGTGATGTAGGCTAGCTCCAGGTGGAGGTGATGAAGACTAGCTCCAGGTGGAGGTGTTAAACTCTCCGGTGGAGGTGATGAAGTCAAGCTCCAGGTGGAGGTGACGTCTAGCTCCGGGTGGAGGTGATGTAGGCTAGCTCCAGGTGGAGGTGATGAAGACTAGCTCCAGGTGGAGGTGAAGTCTAGCTCCAGATGAAGGTGATGAACTCCAGGTGGAGGTGATGAACTCCCCGGTGGAGGTGATGTCTAGCTCCAGGTGGAGGTGATGAAGACTAGCTCCTGGTGGAGGTGAAGTCTAGCTCCAGGTGGAGGTGATGAACTCCCAGGTGGAGGTGATGTAGGCTAGCTCCTGGTGGAGGTGAAGTCTAGCTCCCAGGTGGAGGTGATGAACTCCCCGGTGGAGGTGATGAAGTCAAGCTCCAGGTGGAGGTGATGAACTCCGAGGTGGAGGTGATGAAGTCAAGCTCCAGTTGGAGGTGACGTCTAGCTCCAGATGGAGGTGATGTAGGCTAGCTCCTGGTGGAGGTGATGTCTAGCTCCAGGTGGAGATGATGTCTAGCTCCAGGAGGAGGTGATGTAGGCTAGCTCCCAGTGGAGGTGATGAAGACTAGCTCCTGGTGGAGGCGAAGTCTAGCTCCAGATGGAGGTGATGAACTCCCCGGTGGAGGTGTTAAACTCTCCGGTGGAGGTGATGAAGTCAAGCTCCAGGTGGAGGTGACGTCTAGCTCCAGGAGGAGGTGATGTAGGCTAGCTCCAAGTGGAGGTGATGAAGACTAGCTCCTGGTGGAGGCGAAGTCTAGCTCCAGGTGGAGGTGACGTCTAGCTCCAGGTGGAGGTGATGTCTAGCTCCAGGAGGAGGTGATGAACTCCCAGGTGGAGGTGATGTAGGCTAGCTCCTGGTGGAGGTGAAGTCTAGCTCCAGGTGGAGGTGATGAACTCCCCAGTGGAGGTGATGAAGTCAAGCTCCAGGTGGAGGTGATGAACTCCCCGGTGGAGGTGATGAAGTTAAGCTCCAGGTAGAGATGACGTCTAGCTCCAGGTGGAGGTGATGTGTAGCTCCAGGTGGAGGTGAAGTCTAGCTCCAGGCGGAGGTGATGAACTCCCAGGTGGAGGTGATGAACTCCCCGGTGGAGGTGATGAAGTCAAGCTCCAGGTGGAGGTGATGAACTCCGAGGTGGAGGTGATGAAGTCAAGCTCCAGGTGGAGGTGACGTCTAGCTCCAGATGGAGGTGATGTAGGCTAGCTCCTGGTGGAGGTGATGTCTAGCTCCAGCTGGAGGTGATGTCTAGCTCCAGGAGGAGGTGATGTAGGCTAGCTCCAAGTGGAGGTGATGAAGACTAGCTCCTGGTGGAGGCGAAGTCTAGCTCCAGGTGGAGGTGATGAACTCCCCGGTGGAGGTGAAGTCTAGCTCCAGGTGGAGGTGTTAAACTCTCCGGTGGAGGTGATGAAGTCAAGCTCCAGGTGGAGGTGACGTCTAGCTCCAAGAGGAGGTGATGTAGGCTAGCTCCAAGTGGAGATGATGAAGACTAGCTCCTGGTGGCGGCGAAGTCTAGCTCCAGGTGGAGGTGACGTCTAGCTCCAGGTGGAGGTGATGTCTAGCTCCAGGAGAAGGTGATGAACTCCCAGGTGGAGGTGATGTAGGCTAGCTCCTGGTGGAGGTGAAGTCTAACTCCAGGTGGAGGTGTTAAACTCCCCGGTGGAGGTGATGAAGACTAGCTCCTGGTGGAGGTGAAGTCTAGCTCCAGGTGGAGGTGATGAACTCCCAGGTGGAGGTGATGAACTCCCCGGTGGAGGTGATGAAGTCAAGCTCCAGGTGGAGGTGATGAACTCCGAAGTGGAGGTGATGAAGTCAAGCTCCAGGTGGAGGTGACGTCTAGCTCCAGGAGGAGGTGATGAACTCCCAGGTGGAGGTGATGTAGGCTTGCTCCTGGTGGAGGTGAAGTCTAGCTCCAGGTGGAGGTGATGAACTCCCCAGTGGAGGTGATGAAGTCAAGCTCCAGGTGGAGGTGATGAACTCCCCGGTGGAGGTGATGAAGTAAAGCTCCAGGTAGAGATGACGTCTAGCTCCAGGTGGAGGTGATGTCTAGCTCCAGGTGGAGGTGATGAAGACTAGCTCCTGGTGGAGGTGAAGTCTAGCTCCAGGTGGAGGTGATGAACTCCCAGGTGGAGGTGATGAACTCCCCGGTGGAGGTGATGAAGTCAAGCTCCAGGTGGAGGTGATGAACTTCGAGGTGGAGGTGATGAAGACTAGCTCCTGGTGGAGGTGATGAACTCCCCGGTGGAGGTGATGATGTCAAGCTCCAGGTGGAGGTGATGAACTCCCCGGTGGAGGTGATGAAGTCAAGCTCCAGGTAGAGGTGACGTCTAGCTCCAGGTGGAGGTGATGTCTAGCTCCAGGTGGAGGTGATGAAGACTAGCTCCTGGTGGAGGTGAAGTCTAGCTCCAGGTGGAGGTGATGAACTCCCCAGTGGAGGTGATGAAGTCAAGCTCCAGGTGGAGGTGATGAACTCCCCGGTGGAGGTGATGAAGTCAAGCTCCAGGTGGAAGTGACGTCTAGCTCCAGATGGAGGTGATGTAGGCTAGCTCCTGGTGGAGGTGATGTCTAGCTCCAGGTGGAGGTGATGTCTAGCTCTAGGAGGAGGTGATGTAGGCTAGCTCCAAGTGGAGGTGATGAAGACTAGCTCCTGGTGGAGGCGAAGTCTAGCTCCAGGTGGAGGTGATGAACTCCCCGGTGGAGGTGAAGTCTAGCTCCAGGTGGAGGTGTTAAACTCTCCGGTGGAGGTGATGAAGTCAAGCTCCAGGTGGAGGTGATGTCTAGCTCCAGGTGGAGGTGATGTAGGCTAGCTCCTGGTGGAGGTGAAGTCTAGCTCCAGGTGGAGGTGTTAAACTCCCCGGTGGAGGTGATGAAGTCAAGCTCCAGGTGGAGGTGACGTCTAGCTCCAGGTGGAGGTGATGAAGTCAAGCTCCAGGTGGAGGTGATGAACTCCCAGGTGGAGGTGATGAAGTCAAGCTCCAGGTGGAGGTGACGTCTAGCTCCAAGTGGAGGTGATGAACTCCCAGGTGGAGGTGATGAACTCCCCGGTGGAGGCGATGAAGTCAAGCTCCAGGTGGAGGTGATGAACTCCCAGGTGGAGGTGATGAAGACTAGCTCCTGGTGGAGGTGATGAACCCCCCGGTGGAGGTGATGAAGTCAAGCTCCAGGTGGAGGTGATGTCTAGCTCCAGGTGGAGGTGATGTAGGCTAGCTCCTGGTGGAGGTGAAGTCTAGCTCCAGGTGGAGGTGTTAAACTCCCCGGTGGAAGTGATGAAGTCAAGCTCCAGGTGGAGGTGACGTCTAGCTCCAGGTAGAGGTGATGTAGGCTAGCTCCAAGTGCTGATGAAGTCTAGCTCCGGTGATGAGGTATATTTTTTTATTATTATTATTATTATTATTATTATTATTATTATATATATATATTTATTTTTATTATTATTATTATTATTATTTTTTTCGAAATTTCAATTTATTTATTTATTATTTTTTTTTTCATTTTTTTTTTTCGGATTTTTCAAAATTTTTTTTTTTTTCGAAATTACCTAGGTTTTTTGGCCCATCCATATTTTGGCCCAATGGGAAAGAAACCCTAGTTGCTCCTTCTCTATAAATAGGACTTTACTCCTTCACTTTTTTTTCATTCTTTGTCTTCCTTCTCTCATTCTCTTCTCTCTCCTTTTCTTTCCCTTCTTCTTTTTTTTTTATTTATCTTCTAACGTAAGGTTCTGCTTGGGTGAGGGAAAGTTCAGGAGAAAGGCTGCTTTGTTGTGGTCGAGCCGTGACGCGGGTCATCCTTGAGTTTTAGCGCTTCAATCCCTTCGTAAGTGCTTCGACCTTTCTTTTATTCTTACTTATGTCAAATAATAGCGAGAGTAGTTGTATAGGAGGGGAAGAATTTAGAGAGTCTAGGCCAACCTTGTTTCAATTAAGAGATGAACCTATTGATGATCCTTTGAGTAGGTTACCACTGGATGTTGCACCCCTTACTGTAGTGCCTCACATAGATTGTGTGGGCACTTCAATATCCGGAACCACATCCAATAGGTCTATTGATGAGGATTTTAGACGCCCTCCAATCCGTCCTGGGGTAGACATAGCTAGTAACGAAAACGTAACTGAGAATGAGGCTAATCGTTACCCTACAATAGTAACGGAGGGTGATTTGCGTGAGTGGAGGCGAATGTTTGAAATACCCGATGATGTGAAGCTTATAGTACCGGACTCGATTGAACGAGCTGACCTTCCTCCCTTTGGGTGCATTAGTGTTTATTATTCCATGTTGAAGGTCGGACTTCGATTCCCCATCCCTCGTGCAATAAACGAGGTATTTAAGCAATGGGGCTTAGCTCCATCTCAGCTTACCGTGAAGGGTTGGTTTACATTAGTAGGCATGATGACTCTTTTCAAAGATGAGTTTAGATACCCGACACCGTCAGAAGTGAACTTCATGGTTACACTTAAGCGTGAGTCAAATGGGAGGGGATTTTATTACCTAAGCTCTCGGCCTGGTCGAACGAGCTTAGTGCTTGGGTCTGATTCCTCCCTTAAAAAATGGAAGCACAAATGGTTCTTTGTTAGTGGTAATTGGATGACCAGAGAAGGGAAGCCCGATCTAGATCCTCGAGCATCAATTCCGACCGAGTTTCGTGCTTTTACATGTAAGCTGCATTTATTTTTTGTTCAAGTTCCTTTTATATTAACATGTTAATTCTTATCTTCTTTTGCAGCTCCTTCGCCTCCGTTGGAAGAAGAATTGGAGCCGGATTTTTACACCGCACTTGTCTTGGTGGAAGGTAAACCAGCAAGTGACAGATCATACAACGTGGTTTCAAGCCGAGCAAGCTTGATAAAGGCCGGTCTACTTCAAGGGGCATCTCCAAACTTATATCCATCAGGTAAGCAGTTTGTAGATTAGCTAATGGTTTTTGTTTATCAGCTTGGCTTCTTATTCATTTTTCCTTTATAGAATCATTGCCAGCGCCCGTGATGAAATTTATAGATCAGCTAAAGCAGAAGAAGAGTGGGGACACCCCTAACTCCGGCGCTCAAGTACTTAAAAAGTTAGTAACTGCAACTCAACCAGGGCGTCCTATGGCTCCACCCGTGTCTCGTGATAAAGATTCAGTTTTACCTCTACAAGGGGACCACCAAAAGAAGCGTGCAACTGATAGCTCGCGTCAAGATGTTAAACGTCACAAGAAACATCGAAATGACGAGAGATCCACTGCCAATGCTAGTACTAAGGTGGCCGTGCCGGAAGAAAGAGTTTGAGGAGATTTCTCTTTTCTTGGATGGGATTCAATGAAAGCTGTGGACCCTGCTAATAAGCACACGGGTTTACCGGGTGAGGTGTTGAACTATTTGAAGTCAGCTTCTCCTTCCTCATCTTCAACACCATTGCCAGCTCATATTGCAGAGGCGATGATAGTAGTTCTTAGAGCCTGGACGAAAGAAATGGCGACTTGGGTTCCCAAACTTGGAGCGGTAGATTCCAGCATGGCAGCTTTGACTTATTTTGGCAAAGCATTGGGGATAATGACTCACGTCGCGGAACAATGCCACAAGCAGGAGGATGAGATTTCTAGGTTGAGGTCTGAATCCGCATCCATCGAAGATTTGAGATCCGAGGTAAAAGCATTGAAGGTTGAGAGAAACAAACTAAAGGAGGAGAACCAGCTTATCTCCTCACAGCACACAACTTTGATAGCATCTCAGGAGTCCATTACCAAAGATTTGGAGGCCACTAAGATTCGGTTGCAACAGGCTAATGCTCGGATTATTGCCGTAGAGAAAGAAGCAGAGGGGAGGGTTGCTGCAGCCAGAGCAGCAGCTGATGCGGTGGTGGAGGAGAGGGAAAAGGCAGCAGTTAAGGACTATGAAGATAACACATTGCCCGATTTTGGTTTTAAGAGTTACGTGATGGCTTTCACAGCGGCTGCGAAGGCACTTTTAGAGAACAACCCTGATTTTGATCTCGAACCATTACGTAATCATCTGCGAACTTTCATTCGCGAGAATCCTCCGAGCCCAAATAATAACTTGAAACTTGAGTTTGAGCCCCTTGGCACTGAGCATGAGTTCCTTGTATCTCCCCAGGTAAATGAAGAAGATGTTCTTATGGTATCAATGGAGCTGGAATCCATCTTGACAGCAGATCCCACACCACCAAGAGCGGGTAATATTGGAGCAGAAAATGAAGAGTATGATCCCATTAACCCTACGATGTAGCTGTAGGGTTAATTAGTTGGACTATTTCATGACTTTTAACTTGTTATCACCTTTCTGTAGCCTTTTCCATGTAAGGGCTTATTAGTAGGACTTTTGTTGAACATTTTGTGCTCGGTAACTTCTTCATGAGTTGGGAATTGAATTTATTTTTCATGTTTGATTGACCTGTTCTTGTGTACTTCGATATTCATTCAACTTAGGCTGAGACTAGCTCGACTCATCTGTGAATATTATCGAAGTGTTCGACTTAGATCGAGGTTACCTCGATTCATCTGCGAACTTGAGTCTATGATTGTTCAACTTAGACCGAGGCAAGCTCGGTTCATTTGTGAACTTGAGTTGTATTGAGTTTGATTTGGCCTTATTAGTATCGACTCTTGTTCAACTTAGATCAAGGCTAGCTTGACTTATTTGAACATGGTCGATGATTGTTCGACCTAGATCGAGGCCAGCTCGATTCATCTGTGAACTTTATTTATATTGAGCTTGGCTAGTGGTTGTTACTACCCCAACTTAAGTTTAAATCAAAACTACTTGTGGGATTTCACAACACTCCCGAAGCTCAGAGCTTGGTTAGTAGGTCGAAACCCTTCTAACAAGCTATATTATCTGCCAGGTCCATGAGCTTATTTAGTATATTGATATTTCCATAACCTTAATAGCACGGAAATATCATAGCCATTTCATCACCAGCTAAGTTAATATATTATGTTATCTCAAGCTGATAAGCAATTTTGGAGAAATATTAGCCAGGCTAAAATAGAATTTTGTCAAGACTTTATCAGCTAGGCTAAAAGCACGAATTTGGAGAAATTATCAGCTAAACTGAATAATAATTTAAGAAAATTAATCAGCAAGGCTGATACGTGAAATTGGAGAAATTATCAGCTGAACTGAATAATAATTTTTGAAAATTAATCAGCTAGGCTGACCATGAAATTGGAGAAATTATCAGCTAAGATGGATTTTATTTTATGAAAATTAATCAGCAAGGCTGAAACAAGAAATTGGATAAGTTATCAGCTAAGCTGGATATTAATTTTTGAAAATTAACCTGCTCGGCTGAAACATGAAATTGGATAAGTTATCAGCTAAGCTGAGTATTAATTTTTGGAAATTAATCAGCTAGGCTGAAACATGAAATTTGATAAATTAACAGCTAATCCGAATATTAATTTTTGAAAATTAACCAGCTAGGCTGAATCATGAAATTTGATAAATTAACAGCTAAGCCGAATATTAATTTTTGAAAATTAACCAGCTAGGCTGAATCATGAAATTTGATAAATTAACAGCTAAGCTGAATATTAATTTTTAAAATCTAATCAGCTATGCTGAATCATTAAATTTGATAAATGATCAGCTAAGCTGAATATTAATTTTTAAAATCTAATCAGCTAGGCTGAATCATTAAATTTGATAAATTAACAGCTAAGCTGAATATTAATTTTTGAAAATTAATCAGCTAGGCTGAATCATGAAATTTGATAAATTATCAGCTAAGCTAAATATTAATTTTTGGAAATTAATCAGCTAAGCTGAATCATGAAATTTGATAAATCAACAGCTAAGCTGAATCATGAAATTTGATAAATCAACAGCTAAGCTGAATCATGAAATTTGATAAATCAACAGCTAAGCTGAATACTAATTTTTGGAAATTAGTCAGCTAGGCTGAATCATGAAATTTGATAAACTAACAGCTAAGCTGAATCATGAAATTTGATAAATCAACAGCTAAGCTGAATATTATTTTAGTAAAATCAACAGCTATGCTGAATAATAATTAAGTTTTTACTCCAAAATTATTTGGATGATATGACATGTAAACTTTGGGAACTTGTTTAATCAGAAAATTTTAAGACGAGTTGATGTATTACCTTTGAAAATTTTGAGAACGTTGCTTATGTGCACTTGATTATAAAGCTTAGCTGCAAAAACTTGTGAAGAGCTGAGCAGATAACTTTGGTGAGGGACCAGCTCAGCTACTGAAACTGGTCGAGCTGAGCTGCCAACTTTGAGAAGAACCAGCTCAGCTGTTGACACTGGTGAAAGTCTAGCTGAGCTAGTAAATGTGGTGAGGTACTAGCTCAGCTGCTGAAATCGGTGAAAGTCATGCTGAGCTGATAAGTTTGGTAAAGTACCAGCTCAGCTGTTGAAACTAGTAAAAGTCTAGCTGAGCTAGTAAATGTGGTGAAGTACTAGCTCAGCTGCTGAAATCTGTGAAGGTTATGCTGAGCTGATAAGTTTGGCAAGGTACCAGCTCAGCTGTTGAAACTGGTGAAAGTCTAGCTGAGCTAGTAAATATGGTGAGGTACCAGCTCAGCTGCTGAAACTGGTGAAGGTCTAGCTGAGCTAGTAAATATAGTGAGGTACTAGCTCAGCTGCTGAAATCTGTGAAGGTTATGCTGAGCTGATAAGTTTGGCAAGGTACCAGCTCAGCTGTTGAAACTGGTGAAAGTCTAGCTGAGCTAGTAAATATAGTGAGGTACTAGCTCAGCTGCTGAAATCTGTGAAGGTTATGCTGAGCTGATAAGTTTGGCAAGGTACCAACTCAGCTGTTGAAACTGGTGAAAGTCTAGCTGAGCTAGTAAATATGGTGAGGTACCAGCTCAGCTGCTGAAACTGGTGAAAGTCTAGCTGAGCTAGTAAATATAGTGAGGTACTAGCTCAGCTGCTGAAATCTGTGAAGGTCATGCTGAGCTTACAAGTTTGGCAAAGTACCAGCTCAGCTGTTGAAACTGGTGAAAGTCTAGCTGAGCTAGTAAATATGGTGAGGTACTAGCTCAGCTGCTGAAAACTGTGAAGGTCATGCTGAGCTGACAAGTTTGGCAAAGTACCAGCTCAGCTGTTGAAACTGGTGAAAGTCTAGCTGAGCTTGTAAATATGGTAAGGTACTAGCTCAGCTGCTGAAATCTGTGAAGGTTATGCTGAGCTGATAAGTTTGGCAAGGTACCAGCTCAGCTGTTGAAACTGGTGAAAGTCTAGCTGAGCTAGTAAATATGGTGAGGTACCAGATCAGCTGCTGAAATCTATGAAGGTCAAGCTGAGCTGACAAGTTTGGCAAAGTACCAGCTCAGCTGTTGAAACTGGTGAAAGTCTAGCTGAGCTAGTAAATATGGTGAGGTGCCAGCTCAGCTGCTGAAATCTATGAAGGTCAAGCTGAGCTGATAAGTTTGGGAAGGTACCAGCTCAGCTGTTGAAACTGGTGAAAGTCTAGCTGAGCTAGTAAATATGGTGAGGTACTAGCTCAGCTGCTGAAAACTGTGAAGGTCATGCTGAGCTGACAAGTTTGGCAAAGTACCAGCTCAGCTGTTGAAACTGGTGAAAGTCTAGCTGAGCTAGTAAATATGGTGAGGTACTAGCTCAGCTACTGAAATCTGTGAAGGTTATGCTGAGCTGATAAGTTTGGCAAGGTACCAGCTCAGCTGTTGAAACTGGTGAAAGTCTAGCTGAGCTAGTAAATATGGTGAGGTACCAGCTCAGCTGCTGAAATCTATGAAGGTCAAGCTGAGCTGACAAGTTTGGCAAAGTACCAGCACAGCTGTTGAAACTGGTGAATGTCTAGCTGAGCTAGTAAATATGGTGAGGTACCAGCTCAGCTGCTGAAATCTATGAAGGTCAAGCTGAGCTGATAAGTTTGGGAAGGTACCAGCTCAGCTGTTGAAACTGGTGAAAGTCTAGCTGAGCTAGTAAATATGGTGAGGTACTAGCTCAGCTGCTGAAATCTGTGAAGGTTATGCTGAGCTGATAAGTTTGGCAAGGTACCAACTCAGCTGTTGAAACTGGTGAAAGTCTTGCTGAGCTAGTAAATATGGTGAGGTACCAGCTCAGCTGCTGAAATCTATGAAGGTCAAGCTGAGCTGATAAGTTTTGGAAGGTACCAGCTCAGCTGTGGAAACTGGTAAAAGTCTAGCTGAGCTAGTAAATGTGGTGAGGTACTAGCTCAGCTGCTGAAATCTGTAAAGGTCATGCTGAGCTGATAAGTTTGGTAAGGTACCAGCTCAGCTGTGGAAACTTGGTGAAAGTCTAGCTGAGCTAGTAAATGTGGTGAGGTACTAGCTCAGCTGCTGAAATCGGTGAAGGTCAAGCTGAGCTGATAAGTTTGGTAAGGTACCAGCTCAGCTGTGGAGACTGGTGAAAGTCTAGCTGAGTTAGTAAATGTGGTGAGGTACTAGCTCAGCTGCTGAAATCTGTGAAGGTCATGCTGAGCTGATAAGTTTGGTAAGGTATCAGCTCAGCTGTTGAAACTTGGTGAAAGTCTAGCTGAGCTAGTAAATGTGTTGAGGTACTAGCTCAGCTGCTGAAATCGGTGAAGGTCAAGCTGAGCTGATAAGTTTGGTAAGGTACCAGCTCAGCTGTGGAGACTGGTGAAAGTCTAGCTGAGCTAGTAAATGTGGTGAGGTACTAGCTCAGCTGCTGAAATCTGTAAAGGTCATGCTGAGCTGATAAGTTTGGTAAGGTACCAGCTCAGCTGTGGAAACTTGGTGAAAGTCTAGCTGAGCTAGTAAATGTGGTGAGGTACTTGCTCAGATGCTGAAATTTGTGAAGGTCATGCTGAGCTGATAAGTTTGGTAAGGTACCAGCTCAGCTGTGGAAACTTGGTGAAAGTCTAGCTGAGCTAGTAAATGTGGTGAGGTACTAGCTCAGCTGCTGAAATCGGTGAAGGTCATGCTGAGCTGATAAGTTTGGTAAGGTACCAGTTCAGTTGAAACTGGAAACGTTGAGCTGAGTTGATAGCTTTGAAGACGAATCAACTTACTTGTTAAATGGTGAGCTGAGCTGATGATTTTGATCGGGAGCCAGCCTAGAAATAATGATCTCGAACAATTTCTTCGCACAAGTCTTTTTTATTCCCATATTTACAACGTGTATGTACATAATCAGACTGACTAGCTAGGCTGACTAGCATATATGTACAAACAAAACTAGCTTATATGTATATAGTCAGACTGACCTATTTTACTGGTAGTAGAGCTTCAAGTTTTGCGCATTCCACGAATACTTCTCTCTTTTTCCATCTAAACCTTGTAGTTCATACGCCCCATTTTCAAGCCTACGTGAAACTTGATATGGGCCTTCCCAATTTTGCCCAAAAACTCCTACTCCCGGCTGAAGAACTCGTCGGAGGACCAAGTCCCCTATTTGAAACTTACGCAGCTTGACCTGCGAGTTGTAGTGCTTCTCAGCTCGCTGCTTGAAGTTTGCATTTCTCAAATTAGCGTCGAGCCTTTTCTCTTCTAGCATATCAAGCTCAGCTCGTATTGCCTCTTCATTGTGTTCCTCTTCATGTGAAATAATACGATGACTAGGCTCTCCAATTTCTACTGGCACCACCGCTTCGGTACCAAAAGCTAAAGAGAATGGAGTTTCTCCGGTGGCCGACCTTGCTGTCGTTCGATAAGACCATAGTACTCCAGGTAGCTCATCTGACCAATTTCCTTTTAACCCTTCTAGTCTTGCTTTAAGGGTGTGTTTGATAACCTTGTTTACCGCCTCTACCTGACCGTTGGATTGCGGATAATATGGTGTGGAGAACTGCTTTTTTATCCCTAGGTTGGAACAAAATTGTTTGAAGCTTAGGTTATCAAATTGTTTACCATTATCTGTCACAAGTGCATGGGGGATACCAAATCTGCATATAATGTTCTTCCAGACAAAGTCAGACATCCTTTTTTCCGTTATGGTAGCAAGTGCTTCCGCTTCTGCCCACTTAGTGAAGTAATCAATGGCTACTATTGCAAATTTAACTCCACCCTTACCTGGTGGAAAGGGCCCAATGATATCCATGCCCCACTTAGCAAACGGTCAAGGGCTGATTACTGAAATCAATTCTTCTGGCGGGCTGCGATGGATGACTGCAAACCGTTGACATCTTGGACATGCCTTTGCATATTTGATGGCATCCTTCTTAAGCGTTGGCCAAAAGTAACCTTGTCGAATTACTTTGAACGCCAATGCCTGACCGCCGGTGTGATTTCCACAAATTCCTTCATGTATCTCAGCTAAGACATATTGGGCTTCTTCTTCTGTCAAGCATTTCAATAGAGGTAACGAATACCCTTTTTTGTACAAACGATCATCAAGAAGAGTGTATCTAGCTGCCCGAATTCTAAGCTGACGAGCTTGAACCTTTTTTGATGTTTCTTGCCCATCTTTCAAAAAGTCAATGATCTCCGTCATCCATGAGGTAGGTGGAGGGTCCACCTGGCACACTTCTTCAAAGTCTAGCGCGGAGCTTTCCATCTTGGTGATGTTGATAGAATTGAGTAATTCCGCTCCTTCAGATGTAGCCAGCCGAGCTAGAGCATCTGCTAACGTGTTCCTTGATCGCGGTATCTTCTCGAGATACACTTGATGAAATTTGCTAAGATACACAGCTACTAGACGCTGGTACCTGCTCATCTGCTCGTCTTTTGCTTCATACTCACCACTTACCTGATTCACAATAAGTTGTGAATCACTGAATATTATCAGCTCAGTGATACCCATTGTAAGTGCCATTTTCAGCCCCTGGATTAATGCCTCATACTCCGCTTCATTGTTTGTTGCAGAGAAATGAAATTGCATTGCTGAGCAGAACAACTGCGACGTAGGACTTGCAAGGACTATTCCTGCTCCTGCTATAGTGTTGGTAGATGAACCATCTACATACATATACCATGGCTTACTTGGTGCTTGATGAACAATTTCTGGGAAAGTAAGCTCCACAATGAAGTCAGCCAAAGCTTGACCCTTTATAGCAGTCCTAGGTGCGTAGGTGATGTCAAATTGACCGAGCTCCACTGCCCACTTTAAAAGTCGACCTGCTGAGTCTGGTCGTTGTAGGATTTGCTTGAGTGGAAATGTTGTCAAGACTTCAATTTGATGCTCAAAAAAGTAAGAGCGAAGCTTCCTTGCACACATTACTAGAGTCAAAGCTAGTTTTTCCATGATAGGATATCGGTACTCAGCGTCACGAAACGCTTGGCTCACGAAGTAAATCGGTTGTTGCACTTTACCTTCACTACGCACGAGTACTGCACTCATTGCTACTTCAGAAACTGCCAAATAAAGGTTCAGCTTTTCACCAGGGCTCGGTTTTAACAAGCTTTGAATATTAGAAAGATATTCTTTAAGGTGCTCGAAAGCACTCTGGCAAGCTTCAGTCCACTCAAACTTAGCTCTTTTTATTGTATCAAAGAAAGGCTTGCATTTATCTGTGGCTCGGGAGATGAAGCGATTAAGTGATGCAACTCTGCCCGTAAGTTTTTGAACTTCTCTCTTATGCCGTGGAGGTTGCATATCCATGATTGCCTGGATTTTTTGAGGATTGGCTTCAATTCCTCGTTGGCTAACCATGTAGCCTAAGAACTTGCCTGAGCTAACTCCAAAAGAACACTTTTTGGGGTTCAACTTCATGTTGTAATATCTCAAAATGCTAAATGCCTCATTGAGATGCCCAACATGATCTGACCTCTCCCGGCACTTCACGAGCATGTCATCCACATATACTTCCATGGTCTTACCTAGCTGACTAGCAAACATCTTATTTACTAGGCGTTGATAAGTAGCACCTGCATTCTTTAATCCAAACGGCAAGCGGAGGTAGCAATACAAACCTCTCTCAGTCATGAAGGTAGTATCTTCTTGATCATCTAGATGCATAGGAATCTGATGATAACCAGAATATGCATCCATGAAGGTCATTAGCTCATGTCCTACAGTCGCATCAACAAGGTGGTCGATGTGTGGTAGTGAAAAACTATCCTTTGGACATGCCTTGTTGAGATCAGTGAAGTCTATACACAGCCTCCAGCTGCCATTTGGCTTTCGCACAAGCACGGGGTTGGCTACCCAACTTGGATAATAAGACTCCCGAACTAAATTGCTCCCAAGTAACTTCTTGACTTCCGACTCCAAGACATCATATTTTTCGGGACTGAACTTGCGGCGCTTCTGATGAACTGGTTCCAAGCTAGGATCCACATTCAAATGGTGGCAAGCATGTCGTGGGTCAATTCCAGTCATATCTGCCGGAGTCCATGCAAAAACATCTAAGTTTTGCTTCAAAAATTTAATCAAAGCAGATTTGTGGGGCTCATGTAACTCAGACCCAATTTGTAACTCGAGCTCAGGGGAATTTGGATCCACCTTGATAGTTTCGATCTTCTCAACAGGTGTAGCATGTCGCTTTTCTGATTTCCATCTTGGGTCAACTTCTCCCTCAGGTCCTATATCCTCCTCCATAGGTTCGAAGGCGATCCTTGGATCAGGGTCTTGAGGTGGTAAGACATGAGGTGGGTTCCTTCCACCTATATCCATCGGATGTAGTCCAGGATCTTGAGCATCAGCTAGTAGTTCCATTACTAGGTTCTCATCAATCTCCATCATGTTTATGGATGAAGAACGTAGCATATGTGCACATTCTCTAGCCTTTCTCTGATCTCCTTTGAGAGTAGCACATTCTCCGTCTGCACACAAAAATTTCATGCAGTAGTGATAGGTGGATGCAGCTGCTTTGAAGGTGTTTAAAAATGTCCGTCCAAAGATGCAATTATAAGTTGAAATCCGGCTAACCACTTTGAAAGTAAGCACTTCGACGCGTCTATGTTGTCCATCTGTGCTCTCCAGCTCTACTGCTAGATCGATCTGACCTAGTGGTGTGGTGATAGCATCGCCGAATCCAATAATATTGTCATGGCATGGACGGATATACTTTTCATAGTCTCCGAGCTTCTCCAAAGTAGTAGCGAATATAACATTTGTATAAGACCCAGTATCCACCATGATACGATGCACCTTGACTCCCATTATAATAGCATTGATGACTAAAGCGTCATTCTGAGGGTACAAGATTTCTGCTCTGTCTTCCTCGCTGAAGGAGAGCACACTTTGCGTTCCACTTGTTGACGCTATATCACACACTTGGTATTTATTGTCAAAAGTGCGCATCTCTTCCTTTCTTTTCTTCTTGGATAATCGGGAAAATGATTGAGCTCCACCAATGGAAGTGTCGGTATCAAATGAGCTCATCATCAAAATCTCTTTTCCTCGCTGTTCTGGGACAGGTGGCGCTGGTAGTGCTGGATTGTTCACTGCTTGACGCTTATTTTCTTCCCGGTCAGCATCTTTAGCCTTAGCAATATTGACATACTTCCTTTTTGGACCCTGAACTAGATCCTCCAGCTTTCCATCTTCATATAACTTCCATAACTCCGCAATTAGATCGCGACACTGATCTGTATCATGTCCGATTGATTGATGGTATCGGCAATAGCGCCGCTTATTGAGCTTACCTTCTTCTGCTATCATCTTGCGTGGTGCCCTTAAAATGTTTCTATCCTTAATTTGGTAATAAATCTGTTCAGGGGTGAGGTTCAATACCTCGTGCATCTCTTGCACCTGTTCTGTATCCGGAAAAGGCTTGAATGCTATCGGGGCTTTGTACTCTCGGTCTCCAGCTGGTTTTTTATTTGATTTGTGCTCACCTTTCTTATCATTTTTCCCTTGCTTATCAACCTTATCACCCTTCTTTCGTCCTTCACCGTTTTGCTTTAATGCTTCATCAATTGCACTAGCTTGCTCAGCTCGCTGCATGAATTCAGCAAACGTCTTAGGACAATTCTTGCTTACAGACTTCCATAACCGGGTGCCCACTCGTAGACCCGCAGTTACAAGAAGGACTGCGGCTTCGTCTCCTATTTTTTCACCATCAAGGAGGACATGGTTGAAGCGGTCAACATAGGCCTTAGTTGATTCTTCAGCTCCTTGTTTGATATTAGCCAAGCGCTGCTTAGGTGTCTTACGAACACTGGATCCAGAGAATTGCGACAAGAACAAATGTGCAAGCTCCGCCCAACTAGTGATCGAGCTTGGACTCAGAGAATAAAACCATTGATGCGCTCTATCACCTAGTGTGAGTGGAAAGTTTTTGCACTGTGTGGCTTCAGAGCTACCCTGAGCCATCATCCAGGATACATACTTGTTTAAATGCACATGAGGGTCTGAATCACCATTGTATACTGGAATCTGAGGGATTTTCAGCTTTTGTTGTACCGGATCAAGTAATATGTTGGAGGCAAAAGGTGATTGTCCCGGCACCAAGGTAGGCAAACCGAACTCACGTCGTTGGCGTTCCTCAATTTCTTCCATTCTTTTCTTTAAGAGGTGGAACTCTTCCATCTCCCTTCTTACCTCTTGAGATTGAAGTAGAGCTTGCACCGGAACATTGTTCACGCTATGAGCTATGTTTGGATTATCAATACCCTTATTTTTTCTTCCTTTCATCACTGACTTTTCTTCATCTGCTCGATCCGGGATGAACTGAGTTGTCCGAGATCTCTCTCTACGCTCGTCAATCACTTGACGAGCATCTTTTATTATTTTCCTTCCCAATCTTGCCAAGGCTGACTTCCTAACTGGTACTCCCGACTCTGCTGTCTCGCTTTGAACATCGTCGAGCTCTATTCTATTCTTTGCTTTTGCCGCGGTAGGGGCTCTTTCTTCAACCTCGGCCCTTAGTTTAGTTGTTTGCTCAACCTTAGAAAGATGTAAAGCTAACACATCCATCATCTTTCTGAGGACCTCAGGATTATGAGGTAAGTCTGTCGTATCGAGGTTGGGAAGGGTATCTCGCTCAGCTACCCTAGATGTTTGTGGGTCGAACTGATCTTTTCCATTGGTAGCATTCACGTGTTCATGCTGATCAGCCATTCCGAATAAGTTCCTTAAAGGTTCACTCTCAAACTTTGTCAAGTCTAAGCTGCAGGGCCCTCCTTCTAGCGCCAAATGTTGATAACCAGTTCTTAACCTTAGCTTAGGTGATAATCGAGACTGATTAAACACAAAGGATATTCGGAATGATTAATTGAGCTGTTAATTAGATAGAATGATGAACAGCGTAGCGAGCTAGTTGCACGTAAATCAAGTCAGAGAGTTGGCATGGTGTCCACTATTTGTCAATTTTTCCAATTAAATTCATATGTACACAATGTGGGGGCTATTTATAGGCAAAAAAGCCTAGGGAATGTAATAATTAGGTCTAGGGTTATAGACCTATAGGCTTGATGAGTCAGCACTCTCATGTGATGCCAAACCAGCCAGCTGCCACCTAACCCCGGACATGTGTCGCGTTGGTATTTAGTGGAATTTGCATGATTTAGCTGAGGTGAACCACCTTAGCTGGTCAAGTCGAGCTGTACCACTTGAGCTGAGGTCGATTGAGTTGAGCAAGCAGAGCTGAACTAGTTGGGCTGGATCGTCTGAGCTGAGGTTGATTGAATTGAGCTAGCGGAGCTGAACTAGCTGAGTTGGACTATTTGAGCTGAGGTCGATTGAGTTGAGCAAGCGGAGCTGAGCTAGCTGAGTTGGACTATCTGAGCTGAGGTCGATTGAGTTGAGCTAGCGGAGCTGAACTAGCTGAGTTGGACTATCTGAGCTGAGGTCGATTGAGTTGAGCAAGCAGAGCTGAACTAGTTGGGCTGGATCATCTGAACTAGTTGGGCTGGATCATCTGAGCTGAGGTTGATTGAATTGAGCTAGCGGAGCTAAACTAGCTGAGTTGGACTATTTGAGCTGAACAGCTTTGCGCAGTCTCACCGTTTTGAGTATAACTTCCACATTTGAACTCCGATTTGAGTGATTTTTACGCCAAAATGATCCTCTCTTCCGTGGCTTTCTAATGATATATGATATGACCAGTTTGGAATCCCATAAGAAGACAGAAAGACTAATAAAAGTGAGGGTGCGTTTATTTAGCATTTGTGCATAAGTTGCTCCTTTTCTCGACTATACACCTATGCACCTTTTTTCCTTTAAGCCTAGGGATGAGCTTGCTGAAGTGCTTGAGAAGATTTCATAGATTACCTAAGTTAATTTGACCTGCATCGTCTGCTCGGATTAATACTCAATTAATCCGAGTAATTGCGTAGTTAATTGCACCTTATCCACAATATTGAACCGGAAAAAATCAAATCGAACCAGTCAAAATTGGATAACCGGTAAAACCAATTCACCCGGAAACCCACCGGTTATGTTCATAAAATTCACAGTTTCCACACATCTCTATGTCTGTTCTATAAATTCGATAAAATAATTTCAAATCTCAAAATTACAATTACACATACTATATACATACATTCGGTTAGATCTAATACGCACAGCGACACCAGACCCTAATCTTCGCAGCAAACTACAATCGATGTCATAACTGAAGAAAAAATTATGTGAAATGAAGAAGAGAAGGACAATCGGAGTGAAGTGAAGCAGCAATGTCGAGTGGGAGATTTGTCAGAGAAAGAGAGGAGTGTCGATGCTTATCAGAATGGAGAGGTTTGTGAGAGAGAGAGAGAGAGGAGTTAGAAGAGGAACGACGCTGAGTCTAAAATAGTGAGATATAACCCTATTTCACAGTGGGGTGTTGGGTGGGCCTACTTTAAAGAAACAATTGGGCTTTATGATCATAATTTATGTATATTTATTAAATAATTTTATTTATTTTATTATATTTTTATAATGATAATTATAAAATATAATTAAAAATTAATTTATTTAATTTTTCAGGTTGAACCGGCGATCCGACCGGTCCGACCGGTTGAACCTCGAACCGTTACCTCTACCAGTTTGATCTCCGGTCCGATTATAAAAACACTATGAGTTACAATACCTTCACGAACTAATTAAGAATTTCAATCTTTATTTATCCATCTAATAATTTTAATAAACCAATCACTCTCATGTATTAGAAGCAGCAGCAAGGTTTCTAAGTGACCATGCAACACCAATTCATGATAAATTAAATGCAAGTTTATTAATTTGCAGAACTCTTGCAATGCAAATATTTGCGATGATTAAAAGTCCTAACCACGTTTCATTGATAGTTGTTACTGGTTGACTTGATGCAACTTTACTAGTACGAAGCCGACATAATACGCGGGATTATAATTGTTTTATAGAACAAATAAAAAAAAAGTATGAAAGGTTATAATAATGATTAATAATTACTCTTATTTAAAAAAATAATAGTTATTATTATATGACATTACCAAGTTAACGTATTTTTATTTATTCAGTAGAATTATTTTCACGAAAGTAAATGATGATTGATGGTGAGAGTTTTTATTTTTTATTTTGTTACTTTCATATATCATAATCATCCTTTTTTTATGCTACTCTAATAACTATTTCTTTAAACTTCAATATTTAGAACATGTATCTATTTTCTTTAAATTTCAATATTTAGAATATGTATTCATTTTCTATCATGTAATCCTTCAATATCTCAATTATATGTCATATAATTTTCACAAAAAAAATAAAAAATTATCTGTATTATTATTTATAGTACAATATTTAATATTTTTGTAATTAATGCTAATATAAATATGTGGATGAATGGAGTATAACTTTTCTTTTTATTTTTATTAAATACAAAATGTTAATGATTTATAATTTAAATTATATATATATATATATATATATATATATATATATATATATATATATATATATATATATATATATATATATATATATGAATTACTAAATAAATAAACTTGCTTATTTTTTTCTTTCTAGAGCTCGTAGTTTAAATTTTTTTAGAATTAGCTTTATTGCAAATTTACAATTTCGAATAACAAAATTAAGTTAGTTGTAAATATCTTAATATATATAAAATCAGAATAAATCCAATCATGACCATCTAATTTTAAAACAAACCTCAACCACCCATTAAAATAATTAAATAATTATAATTATGATATTTTCAAATTAGGAAATAATTTAGTATCTAAAACAAATCTTAGTAACCCATTAAAATAATTAAATAATTATAATTATGACATTTTCAAATTAGGAAATAAAATTTTATTTATTAAAAAATTAATTAATAATATTAAATAGACCAATCAAATTGTAGGGATGGAAAGGCCCAAGCCCACAGAATTAGGTCAAATAATCCATTGACCAATCAAATTGTGAGTTATATATGGGGCTTCCTCACCCTTCACCTATATAAGGAGCTCTACTCCATTCATTTCAAACACACCGAGAAAGATTCTCTAAGAAGATCAAAGGCTTCAGAATTGTCTGAATAGTTCTTCGAATTCTTCAACGAGAATCTACTCAAGAACGGAATACATCTGGGATTCAGGTTCTAAACCGCCCGGATCAAGCGTTCTACAGTAAAAAATTTGAACGACCTATAATTTGGTTCTAAACCGTTCAGATTAAGCGTTCTACAGTAAATATGTTCTAAATAGCCCGGATCAAGCGTTCTACAGTAAAAAACTTGAACGGCCTATAATTTGGTTCTAAACCGTTCAGATTAAGCGTTCTACAGTAAAATATTTGAACGGCCTATAATCTGGTTCTAAATCGTCTGGATTAAGCGTTTTACAATAAAATTTTTCTACAGTAAAAAAGGCCTATAATCTGGGATTCTGGTGCTAAACTGTCCGGATTTAAGACTGCTTAAGTTAAAGTTCTTCATATAATCTGGGATTCAGGTGTTAAACCCCCCGGATTTAAGTATTTTTAAGTCGAGCACCCATTAAAATAATTAAATAATTATAATTATAATTTTTTCAAATTGAAAAATAAGATATTATTTATTAAAAAATTAATAATATTAAATAAAAATTCAATCCTAGCTACTTATTTTTCAAAACAAATCTCAACGAAAAAAATTTCAATCCTGACCATCTATTTCTCAAACAAATCTCAACTACTCATTGAAATAATTAAATTAAGGGAGGATTACTACTAGGTACACAAAAAAACCCTAAATTACTATGAGATACAAACATACAAAAGTATTACTACTAGGTACAAAAATATATAGTGATATTCCAATATTACCCCTATTAATGTGCTGCACATAAATATTGTGTGCAGCAAAAAAAAGTGTGTGCAGGAAAAAAAAAGTGTGTGCAGCAAAAAAATATAGTGGTCCGGCGGCGGCGGTCCGGCAGCTTTTCCGGCGGCGGCAGTTTTTCCGGCGACCAGTTTTTTTTTTCTTTTTTTTTTTTGGACGAACAGTTTTTCCGGCGACCGGCTGCCGGAGCTCCGGCGGCGGCGGCGCGGCAGCTTTCCGGCGACCAGTTTTTTTTTTTTTTTTTTCTCTGACGAACAGATTTTCCGGCGACCGGCGGCGGCGGCGGTCCGGCAGCGGTGGTCCGGTGGTGGGTGGAGGTTGGGGTTAGTGTTTTAAAGGTATATGGGTTTAGGGGTATATTTGGTATTTTACTTTAATATTTTGTATTAAATAATAATTATTTTAAATCAATGTATCTAGTAGTAATTAGGGGTACAAAGTGTGTACCTATCAGTAATTATTTCTTAAATTAAATAATTATAATTATAACTTTTTCAAATTAGGAAATAATTAAATAACATGGTATCTATTTCTCAAACAAATTTTAGCCACTCAATAAAATAATTAAATTAAATAATTGTAATTATGACTTTTTTCAAATTAGGAAATAATTTAGTCCAATCTAGAATAAATCCAATTTTAGTCATTTATTTATTAAACAAATCTCAACCACCTCTCAGCCCCCATTAAAATAATTAAATAATTATAATAAATCCAATACTGGCCATTTATTTTTCAAACAAATCTCAGTCACCCAACAAATAATTTTGACTTTTTCAAATTAGAAAATAATATATTATTTATTAAAAATTAATAATACTCCACCCGTCCCACGTATTTTTACCTACTTTTCATTTTGGACTGTCCCATGTATTTTTACTCATTCCATTAATAGAAAAAATAAATAATATTTTATTACCTACTTTTTATAATCCCAACAACTTTAATTATTTTTTTGCACTTTATTCATCATTTCCAACATCATGATCATCTATTTCTAAAACAAATCTCAACCACCAATTAAAATAATTAAATAATTATAATTATGACCTTTTCAAATTAGAAAATAAGATATTAAATAATTGTAATTATGACAGAATAAATCCAATCCTGACTATTTTAAACAATTATAATTATGAACAAATCTCAGCCACACATTAAAATAATTAAATAATTATAATTATGACCTTATCAAATTAAGAAATAAGATTTTATTTATTAAAAAATTATTAATATTAAATAGACCAATCAAATTGCAGGGATGGAAAGGCCCAAGCCCGCAGGTCAAATTATCCATTAACCAATCAAATTGCGAGTTATATATGGGGCTTCTTCACTCTTCACCTATATATGGAGTCATCCTCCATTCATTCTAGGCACACTGAGAGTGGTTCTCTACGAAGATCTAAGACTTCAGAGTTGTCAGAATAGTTCTTCGAATTCTTCAAACGAGAATCAATCCAAGAAATTTTTGTGAATGATCTATAATCTTGGATTCAGGTGCTAAACTGCCCGAATTTAAACCTGTTTAAGTTAAAGTTGTTCCAAGAATGGACTATAATATGGGATTCAGGTGCTAAACCACCCGAATTTAAGTATTTTTAAGTCAAGCATGTATTAAAATAATTAAATAATTATAATTGTAACCTTTTCAAATTCGCAAATAAGATATTATTTAATAAAACTTTAATAATATTAAATATATTATTTGAATATATTCAAAATTTTCAAATAAATCTAAGTCACCCATTACAATAATTAAATAATTATAATTATAATTTTTTCAAATTAAAAAATAAGATATTATTAAAGCAGAATAAATCCAATCCTGACCATCTATTTTTAAACAAACACATATGAGATAATTAAAAAACATAAATAAAGAAATAATACGATAACAAAATTCAAACCACACGAAAATCGAATGAGAGAAGCTCAAACAAATCTCAGCCACCCATTAAAATAATTAAATAATTATAATTATAACTTTTTCAAATTAAGAAATAAGATATTATTATAGCAGAATAACTGACCATCTATTTTTTAAACAAATCTCAGTCAGCCATTAAAATAATTAAATAATTATAATTATGAATTTAGGGCCACCTACTAAAATAATTAAATAATTATAATTATAAAATTTTCAAATTAGGAAATAAGATATTATTAAAGAAGAATAATCCAATCTTGACCATCTATTCAGACACCCATTAAAATAATTAAATAATTATAATTATGAATTTTATAGTTACAAGTTTTATGATTTATGATTTAGAGTTTTGTGTAATTATTTTCGTACAAAACACATATAAGATAATTAAAAAACATAAATAAAGAAATAATACGAAAACAAAATTCAAACCACAACAAAACCGGATGAGAGAAGCTCAAACAAATCTCAGCCACCCATTAAAATAATTAAATTATTATAAATTATGAATTTAGGGTAGAATAAATCCAATTCTGACATTCTATTTCTTAAACAAATTTCAGACACCCATTAAAATAATTAAATAATTATAATTATGAATTTAGGGTTTTAGGGCTTTAGGGTTTAGGATTTAGGGTTTATGGGATAATGTTTGCAGATGGTCAAATCTTGACCATCTATTTCTTAATTAAATCTCAATCACCCATTAAAATAATTAAATAATTATAATTATGATTTTTTCAATAATTAAATAATTATTAACCCATAAAATCAGAATAAATTCAATCCTGACCATCTATTTTTCAAACAAATCTCAGTCACCCATTAAAATAATAAATAATTATATATGACTTTTTCAAATTAGAAAATACTCCCTCCGTCCTACCCTAAGGGTGGTGTTTGCTTAAACACATATGAGATAATTAAAAAACATAAATAAAAAAATAATACGACAACAAAATTCAAATCACACCAAAACCGAATGAGAAAAGCTCACAAATCTCAGCCACACATTAAAATAATTCAATAATTATAATTATGAATTTAGGGTAGAAGAAATCCAATCCTGATCATCTATTTCTTAAACAAATCTCAGACACCCATTAAAATAATTAAATAGCTATAATTATGAATTTAGGGTTTAGGATTTAGGGTTTTGTTTGCCTATTTTTGTAGCACTCACGAGCAAGAATACTCAATCGTTGTAGTAGTATATCCCAAGAAAAATTATCAATCCACAAAGGAGTTATGTTCGGACTAGCAAAATACGCGAGCTCATGTTCATGTTGTTTTTGTAAAGATGATCGGGGGTTTTGAGATGATTAACCACTTAAGCAAGTAGCAAGTAAATAAAAATAGCAAATAAGAGAAACGACAAGTGAAGATGAATGAAAATAAAAGAGGATAGGTGTTAAAGTTCAAGGATGAAAAACATGGGATTAGAAACATCCAAGCATACTCAATTCATACTATCATGCAAAAGGAATCCAACTTAATTGATGTAGACTAAGGGTGATCACGATTGTATCCTAAGCTTCCTTTCGGGTTACAAAGGTTGTTGATCCATTTTAGACTCCCAAAAGTACTTAAGATCAAAGCCCAACATTAACCCCTTCCATCTAGGTACTAGTTAGAGTAAACTCTCCCTTTTTGTGTACTAAGGCCAACGAATGGATTGGTTCCCCTCATCGAATTCAAATATCCTTTCGGTCAAACCCAAACTCGATGTCTAATCATGCCTTCCTAATACTATAGAGGGTCATTTCCGTCTCACTCCAAGCAATACATACATGAACATTATGATAGTATTTAATCACCATAAATCAATTCATTGATCAACAACCCATTAAACCAATAATCAATTATGAATAACAAACCATGCCATTACAACATCAAGACAATTAAACTCCATGAATAGAAATCAACATCAATTAAATCAAAAACCAATTTAATCCACATGATAATACAAATCTAATATGCTCTTCATGTTCCTAATCCCACTAGAGGGATTAGCCTAACATGATAAAGGTAACAAAACACATAAATGATTCATTACAAATACCCATAGTCTTAGATCCAAAAGAAAATCAAAGAAGATCTGAATCTTCCCTAGCAATTTCTTGTAGAGAATCTTCAATACTCATGGATCTCCAACTCTAGCTCTTGATTTCTTGAGATCTTCAACACCCAAATGGAAGGGATGAAGTTTTGATGGAGAATTAATGGAGATGATGAAGATGGATCAAGATGGATGAAGGTGGATGGAGATTATGGTGTGAAATTGAAGGAAAGGTGTGTGATGTGTGTGTAAAGGATGGAAAATCCGATCTTTTCCCAATTGTTGAATAAATGAGTATTTATACCCCTTGGGACGCTTCTAGAAGTTTCTGGAAATTTCAGCAGTTTTGACACCTACACGGCTCGTGTGCTGTAACACGGCCCGAGTCGTGTCTAGGGCTTCTGGTCAACGGCGAGCTCTGGACAGCGCACGGCTCATGCGCAGCACACGGCCACAGGGGTGGCCGTGTTGTGTTTTCTGACGTTGTCGCACGGCCCTCTCTTACAGGGCCGTGCTTGGTGCACGGCCCGTGTTTCTGCACACAGTCCGTTTCCTGCACTCGGCCACAGGGATGTCCGAGTTGGTGCTTCTGGCGTCCGCACACGGTCACTTCTTACAGGGCCATGTTCCGTACACGGCCCGTGTAGGTGCACGCCCTATTTTACTTCTTCTGTTTTTTGCCCGTTCTCCCTCGTTTCAACTCCGAATTTAGATCTGCTTTTTCCTATGCCTTCCTTATCATATCTAGCATCCAATAAAAGTGAAAATCTTAGGTTTAAGCTCATTCACCCATATCTTCACATTCTTGCACAACTTCATGGTTCGAATGGAGTTACCAGAAGGTATACTAATCTCAAGAGTTGATTTGTCTAACTCCTCACAATTATTTTCTACTTTCTTATACATCTTAGCAGATATGAATGAATGAGTGGCTCCCGTATCAAAAAGTATAAGAGCAGGAGTGCCAAATACTGATAGCATATCTGCCATTATTTCTGGTTCTTCTTCAGCTTCTTGATGTGTCATAGCATATGCACGTACTGGTCTAGCACTCGATCCTCTTGCTGCTTTAGACTTTGGGCATTTTAGTATGATGTGTCCCATTTGACGGCATCGATAGCATATTCCGGTTCCATATAAGCATGCTTCAAGGTATTTCTTTTCACATTTTGGGCAGGGAGAATTTGTTTCAAGTGGTGGTGGTCCTGATCCTCCAATTTTTTATTTGTTTGTTCTGAACCTTATGGTTTCCTTTTCCGATCACCGGTTCTCCCCACTTGCGCTTTGCAGGTATTTCCATCACTTTTTTGTTCTGGTTGCTGTTGTTCTTCTATCGAGACTCAATTTCTTGAGCTCTGGAAAATGCATCTGCAAAAGTCATCATCCCTTGTCCAACCAAGATAGTGCTGATCTCAGACCGCAAACCTTTTTCAAATTGTCTAGCTTTCTTCTCCGTGTTGATAAGGTGTGTGGCAAATCTGGAGAGTCGATTGAATTCTCTTTCATATTCGAGAACACTCATTGTTCCTTGTTTTAAGTATAGAAATTCACTTTCTTTTTCATCTCGGAATGACTGAGGCATGTAGTTTTGAATTATCACATCCTTAAAGTCTTCCCATGTCATCATTGCCTTCTGTTCAGGTGTCTTTGCACGTCCATAAGCCTCCCACCAAAAATCCGCATCACCCATAAACTGAAAAACGTCACACGCGATCTTCTGTGCATCAGTGCAATTGAGATAGGTGAAAATCTTGTCCAATGACCTCAACCATTTCTCAGCTTCTGCGGGGTCCTCCGTCCCGTTGAATGTTGGTGGATTGAAACGTCAAAATTGTTCAATTATCAATGCTGGTTCATTTCTAGGAATAAGTTCTGGTGGTGGTCGTGCAGAATTTGCTTGAAATTGTTGAGCCAATCCTCGAAGGATTGTCACCAAATCATCTTCTGGATCAACATAAACGTTCTCAAGATTTTCATTTGTAGGTAGGTTTTGTGGTCTTTTTCAACTCATGATCTAGTCAAAATATTACTAATATTATATACTAGTATATAAATTAAACACATATAAGAATCCTAAAGTGTAGTCACGTCATAGTCATAGAATAGTCAATCATAAAGTACGTTATAAAATTATAAGTTAAGTACTTGAGCAAGTTTTAGATAGACTGCTCTGATACCACCTGTAACGCCCCGATATTTCGCTAAGGAGATGGACGCTACTAAATATGTTAATTCTCATAAATAAAAGAGGTCGAGTATACACCGGAAGTAATATAATAAAATCCCCAAAGCGATAATATAATAAAGTAAAAGTTGCATAACGATTCTTTTACATATTATTATCTAATCTCCCGAGTAGAGTGGAATATTCAAAATAAATACGTTCAGATGATATATCTGAAATAAAATTCTAACAAAATACCAAAATATAAGTCATAGTATAAAGTCTTCTAAGAGCTTGGAACATCTGCAGGGCCTCTTCATCTTCCAAATCTTATTCTGAAAATCAATAAGGGATGAGCGTCTGAAATACATGGGTTAACTAAAATGATTGCACAGTTAAAAATAAATATGCATGTCAAATATACCATAAAATGTAACATATGCCAATTTAATAAAATAATTTTGCATATTGTCGTTCGATAACTAAATAAAAATATTTTAGACTGAACCGTTATCCGATAACTTGTGTTAGTTGGTATATGTGCAACGGGCCGTCACCCCAGTACGATGTTAACATACTTTGAAATACATTTTAGTACTGAACCGACGTAGCCAGTAACTTGTGTTAGTTGGTATATGTGCACCGAGTCGTCACCCCGTACAAGTGTTAGTAAAAATATATTTGTCATCGAACTAAAAGCACACATGGCACATAAAATGACATATCAGTAACACATATCACATCTTAACATATCAATCATGACATAAAATGTAGCACTCGATAAAGAGTGAAAGTTATCCCCACCTTAAACTTATTGGAAGTGTGTAAAGTGGACTGCTAAGCTTGCTCGCCATCTGGTATGTGTGCAAAGGTACACTAAATTGAGTTCTACTTAATTCCTAGTACTAAAACTAATTTCTAAAAATAATTTCTAATACTCAAGCTAAATTCTAAAATATTATAATTAAAATAAGCTAATTATTAACTTAAGAAAATAATAATAGCTAATCGTTAAATAAAATGAGTTAAAATAAAATAATAATTAGAAATACATATTTTAAAATTTTCAAAATAATAATTTAACAATTATAGTCTACAAGTTTAGTAATAAATCGTAACTTTAAAAATATGAATACAAATGACATTACTTTTATTAAAAACGGATATTAAATAAAAATTCTACACTTATAATGGTATTAATAGTAAAAAAAATATTAAGTTAAATATATAATTATGATATTAATATGATAAGAATAATGATAAGAATAATTCCGTATATAACATTATAAGAATAATTCGAAAAACAAATAACTCAAATAGCAACATAATTAAAAAAAAAAAAGATGAAGTTTATATGTATATGTGTATGTATACGTTAGTGTGTGATGACAAGAGAGGAATTCTATATATTTATTTTACTAAAAATAATCATTGGTAGAAAGAAGATGAACCTGTAATAAAGTGAATCAGTTTAGCCTCCCATTTTTTACTATTTTATTTGTTAGAATAAATAAGAAGGTAAACTTGGGGATCAAGTTCACTACAATACTCATCCAACTCACTGTCTTATCCACTCAAATCAAACATGTGCTCTTATTGAATAAAATTATATATATATATATATATATATATAAACATTATATAACTGGGTATTACAGAGTATTCTTTTGAGCTCTATATTTCTTCAACCTAGATATTTGTGTTTTTTTCTCTATTATGTATTCTTTCAATTGTCTCAATTACAGCTTATATAATTTTCAATATATATCACAAGCAAATGATTTACAATTTCATCTACAAATTTAGAAGTAGAACGGATGGGTAAGCAATGGGCCGCTCAAAATTTCTGGAGAGACGGAAGCCACTCTCCAATGTACTATTTCCCTCCTACAAATGTGCAAATTTATTACCTCCTTTTAACATGATATAGAAATAGAGCAATTACGGTAATAAAATAAAATAAAATAAATAAAATAATTTAAACCCAAACCAACACAATGCATAAATTCAAATCAGAACCCATAAATTGTGAAGTTTGTGGAATCAATAATGTGATTAATGGTAGATTATACCATATAGCAAATGCACAATCGAAACTGCTATAAGAAAATTCAAGAAATAAGGTTTCTTGTTATATCTTGATATATACTATGCTGCTGCCATTGCAGTGTTTGCAGCTTCCAATCAATCATTATAATGCCTTTTAATTGGAGAAGGATGTGGCATTCCAGCTTATAAGAAAAAGTGATTCTAACGGGTGATCAGAAGTTGCGAACATGTATCATTTAATTTGAGTAAGGCTGTCTTGATACCGTATAGTCGAAGGGAATGAAATTGGGTGACTTCATATAACTTACTTTTCATAACAATCAATGGTATTCTACACAACCTTACCAAGTAGCATGAAATATGAAACACAAAATAAGATAATATGTAAAACAATCTGCAGATATTTCTCTTGATATAAACATGCTATTAAAAAAATTCATACATAACATCTTCAGAATTGCAAATTCAATGACACATTATCCAATGTTAGTAGCCTTACCACCATTTGGAAGATTCTCAGCCTCACCCAAGAAAAGAATATTATGCTCCTCTAGAACTTCTCCGGCCCCTCACCATCACTCTGGAAAATTGGGGGTAAGAGGCTCCATCCACCCGATCCACCAGCCCGAATCCACTGTCAAAACACAAAACCCCCTTACTCTTACAAATCACCAAACTAAATTAGGTTAAATATATAATTTTTTTACAAAAAAAAAAATCAAAATCAAAATCTAACATAAAAACATCAAGATTCTAACATACTATTTACAGGGCATGAAGTGTAGAGGAAACGTTCGTGACTTCGGGCTTGAAGAGGGCAAGAGATTAGGGCGGAGAGTGGGGAAATTCTTCTGCTTGCCACCATCGGATTTCTGTTAAGTATAGAGCCTTGCATGAATATGGAATGCATGTAAACAAGCATGACAGGTGGAGATGGGTAATTGGTTGAGCCAAACACAAGATCATAAGTGAAGATTGATGTGGTGGCATAAGCATGAACCGTTGATCAGTTTCATATGCATGAAAGGTGAGATGATGGTGATCAGTTAGAAGGGGGAAGCAACTGTTAGTTAGGCTGTTAGAAAGGTGGTTATTAGATTCCATTCTTTAACCAATAAGCATGCACACTGATCACATGAAGAAACGGCTGATCATCAGTATATAAGATGTGGAGTAGGTTAGGGTTTCATGCATGTATGTTCTTGAGTAGATCATCTCCTTGAGTTGTATTTCAATCATTAATAAGATCAGAACCTTTAAGAGTGGATGTAGGCTTCATCAAGCCGAACCACTATAATTTCTTTGTTGTTCTTCATTGTGTTTAAGTTTGAGTGAGTGTGTGATCACAAGCTTCAATGAAACAGTGAGAAACGTGTGTGTATATCAAGGTGTAAAACGTTTGCATTCACAAGAAGTGGCACCGTCTGTGGGAAAGAAGTTACAAGCACCAGATTGAAGAAGTAGATCACCATGGTTACAACAAAGTTTGATGTGGAGAAGTTCACAGAAAAGTCAGATTTCAGTTTGTGGCGCATGAAGATGGAAGCCATTCTTATCCAGCAAGGCCTTTCAGATGCAATCAAACCACTACCTGGAAATCAAGCTGTGGCAGTTGATGCAGTTGCTGTTGCAGCTGATCAAGATCAACAATCTAAAGCAAGGAGTGCAATCATTCTGTGTTTAGGAGACAAGGCTTTAAGGGAGATTGCAAAAGAAACAACAGCCAGAGGTATTTGGCAAAGGTTAGAAGAACTTTACATGGTTAAGACTCTTGCTAATAGATTGTATAAGAAACAGAAGCTGTATTCTTTTAAGATTACAGAAGAGAAATCAATTCTTGGGCAGTTAGATGAGTTCAATAGGATAATTGATGATCTAGAAAATATAGATGTAGCCCTGCATACTGAAGATAAGGTTGTTATACTACTGTCAGCCCTTCCTTCATCATTTGAAGGATTGAGGGATACACTGTTGTTTGGTAATAATGAGACCATTACTCTAGATCAAGTACAACTTGCCTTGAGAGCAAAAGTGTTACACAAGAATCCAGATGTACAGGCCAGTGGTGAAGTGTTTGCCTATTTTTATAGCACTCACGAGCAAGAATACTCGATCGTTGTAGTAGTATATCCCAAGAAAAATTATCAATCTAATAAGAAGTTATGTTCGGACTAGCAAAATACGTGAGCTCAAGTTCATATTGTTTTTGTAAGGATGTTCGGGGGGTTTTGAGATTGATTAACAACAAAAACAAGTAACAAGTAAATAACAATATCAAATAAGTAGAATGACAAGAATAGAAAATGGGTGCTTAAGTTCAAGTATGGAAAAACATGGGATTAGAAACATCCAAGCACACTCGATTCATATTATCATGCAAAAGGAATTCAACTCAATTGATGTAGACTAAGGGTGATCACGATTGTATCCTAAGCTCCCTTTCGGGTTACAAAGGTTGTTGATCCATTTTGGACTCCCAAAAGCACTTAAGATCAAAGCCCAACATTAACCCCTTCCATCTAGGTACTAGTTAGACTAAACTCTCCCTTTTTGTGTACTAAGGCCAACGAATGGATTGGTTCCCCTCATTGAATTCAAATATCCTTTCGGTCAAACCCAAACTCAATGTCTAATCATGCCTTCCTAATACTATAGAGGGTCGTTTCCGTCTCACTCCAAGCAATACATACATGAACATCATAATAGCATTTAATTACCACAAATAATCCATTGATCAACAATCCATTAAACCAATAAACATTCATGAATAACAAACCATGCCATCACAATATCAAGACAATTAAACTCCATGAATAGAAATCAACATCAATTAAATCAAAAACCAATTTAATCCACATGATAATATAAATCTAATATGCTCTTCATATTCCTAATCCCACTAGAGGGATTAGCCTAACATGATAAAAGTAATAAAACAAATAAATGATTCATTACAAATACCCATAGTCTAAGATCTAAAGAAATACAAAATGAATGGATTCTTCCCTATCAATTTCTTGAAGAGAATCTTTTATTCTTCTTGATCTCCACCTCTAGCTCTTGATTTCTTGAAGTCTTTAGCACCAAAAATGGAAGATATGATGGGTGGATGAAGATGGATGAAGATGATGGTGGAAAATGGAAGAAATGGTGTGTGAGGTGTGTGTAGATGATAGGATTTCGGATTTTTTGCCAATTGTTGAATAAAGGGGTATTTATACCCCTTTGGAGGCTTCTAGAAGGATCTGGAAATTTCTGCAGGAAAATACACAACACGAGTCGTGTTACGCAACACGGCCACGAGGTGGCCGTGTTGTGTCTTCTGATGCTGCCGCACGGCCTCGCCTTACAGGGCCGTGTTGATGACACGGCTCGTGCTGCCAATACGAGTCGTGTGTTGTAACACGGGCACAGGTGTGGTCGTGTTGGCTCTTCTGATGTCGGCACACGACCACTTCTTACAGGGCCGTGTTGGCGACACGGCTCGTGCTCCCGACTCGACTCGTGCAACTAGACACGACCTGAAGTTGCCCGTGTTGAATGACTAGATGTCGCCACACGGCCAACTCTTACAGGGCCGTGTTGGCTACACGGCTCGTGTGCTGGCTCCTGCATTTCTTCACTGTTTTGGCTCGTTCTCCCTCGTTTCAACTCCGAATTGAGATCTGCTTTTTCCTACATCTTCCTTATCATGTTTAGCATCCAATAAAAAGTGAAAATCTTAAGTTTAAGCTCATTCACACACATTCCAATAAAAATACAAAACACAACCAAATAATACATAAAATACGGATAAAATCATACGAAAACACATATAAAAAGACACTAAAATGTAGGTGAAAATAGCTCTAATCATGAAGTATTGGTTGCTAAGAAGCAAGGAACTTGGAGCAATAACAATAAGAAGGTCAGTTTTGACAAGAAGAAGCCTGCTAAGTCTCAGATTTTTTCAACAGATGAAGATAACAATAATTGCTTCCATTGCAACAAACCTGGGCACTATAAGAAACAGTGCTTCAAATGGAAGGCAATGGTGGCCAAGAAAATTGCAGAAAAAGCTGATAATAAGAAGAGTCATGCAAATCAGGTAACTGACATTCAACCTAAGAATGATGTTATTGAGGCATTGTCTGTAGTATCTGATTCTATTTCAGAAGAATGGGTCTTAGATTCAGGATGTACTTTTCATATGACATCCATTAAAGAATGGTTCAGTGAGTTAACTGAATTTGATGAGGGGTCTGTCCTTTTAGGAAATGATCAAACATGTAATATTGAAGGCATATGTTCCATAAAGATGAAAATGTTTGATGGATCTGTAAAATTGCTGAATAAAGTGAGATATGTGCCTAGCTTAAGGAGAAATTTGATCTCTCTTGGTATGTTGGATACATTAGGATATGAAAGTAGACTTAAAAATGGAATACTCACTGTCTTGAAAGAATCTAAAGTTGTGATAAGGGGAATCAAGAAGAATGATCTGTATTTTCTTGAGGGATCTGTCATCACTGGACAGATCAATACATCACAAGAAAAAGATGAAGCATTACTATGGCATGGCAGACTTGCTCATGTAAGTGAAAGGGGATTACAAGAGTTGGCAAGACAAGGTTTATTAAATCTTAGTTCATCTGTTGTGTTGGATCAGTGTGAGGCTTGTATACTTGGCAAGCTTAAAAGAAGTAAGTTTGGGCCTGCAGAGCACAACACTAAGTCAAGACTGGAGTATATTCACTCAGATTTATGGGGGCCATCCAAGACTACAACTATGGGTGGTGGAAGATACTTCATAACCTTCATTGATGACTACTCAAGAAAGTTGTGGGTAAGGATCTTAAAAACAAAAGATGAAGCTCTGACAGCTTTTAAGACATGGCTTACTGAAATTGAAAATCAGACAGAGTGCAAGCTTAAATGTTTGAGGACTGACAATGGATTAGAATTTGTATCACAAGAGTTCAACAGCTATTGTCAAGAGAAAGGTATTAAAAGGCACAGGACTGTCCCAGGTACACCTCAACAAAATGGGGTGGCAGAAAGAATGAATCAAACTTTACTTGAAAGGGTAAGATGTCTGCTAAGTAGTGGTGGATTCACTAAGGGATTTTGGGGTGAACTAGTAACTACTGCTGCTTATCTCATTAATATATGTCCATCAGCAGCAATCAAGTTTAAAACTCCTGAGGAAATATGGTTTGGAAAGCCTCCTTGTTATGATCATCTCAGGGTTATAGGCTGCCAATCCTATGCACATCAGAAACATGACAAGTTAGATCCAAGAGCCATTAAATGTGTACTTGTTGGATATCCAAAGGAGACAAAAGGTTATAAGTTGTGGTGTTATAAGGCAAATAAGTTTCTTATTAGTAGAGATGTAAGTTTCAATGAGAAGAAAATGCCTTTAATTGAAAGAGCAGCTGGTATAGTTTCTGATACAGATAATGTTGAGCTTGAGGTAGAGCTTGAAACAGATAAGAAACAACAGGTGAGAGATCAAAACACATCAACATCAGAAGAGGATCAAACATCAGCTGAAAGAAGATCATTGAGTAGCTATCAGTTAGTCAGGGATAGATTGAGAAGGCAGGTAAGGGCTCCTGTTAGGTATATAGAAGCTGATGTTGTGTCCTATGCATTGTTTGTAGCCACAGACATTGAAATGTATGAGCCTAGATCATACTTAGAAGCAATCTCCAGCACTGAGAGTGATAAGTGGTTAGCTGCTATGGAAGATGAGTTACTATCTTTGAAGAAGAACAATACATGGATACTTGTTGATAAACCAACAGATCAGAAGCTTATTGGATGCAAGTGGTTATTCAAAAGAAAACCAGTAACAAGTAAAGAAGGTGGATTTAGATACAAAGCAAGGTTAGTTGCAAGAGGATTTTCACAGAAGGAGGGTGTTGATTACAATGAGATCTTCTCCCCAGTTGTGAAGCATTGTTCCATTAGGATCTTGCTTGCTATAGTGACTCAGTTTGATCTTGAATTGCATCAGATGGATGTTACTACTGCTTTTTTACATGGTAATCTTGAAGAAGATATATATATGCAAGTGCCTGAAGGAGTGAATATTGACAGATCAGGAAACAAGGCATGCAAGTTAGTTAAGTCTCTGTATGGACTTAAACAAAGTCCTAGGCAGTGGTACTTAAGGTTTGATGAATACATAACATCAAATGGTTTTGATAGGAGCTTGCATGACAGCTGCGTATATATAAAGAATGAAGAAGGAAATTTCATCTACCTATTGCTATATGTAGATGATATTCTGATTGCATGTAAGGATATTACAGGTATAAACACAGTAAAAGAAGTGCTGAGAAAGGAGTTTGAGATGAAGGATCTTGGAGAAGCAAGTGTTATACTAGGTATGCAAATCAAAAGAGATAGATCAACAGGTATTTTGCTGCTGAATCAAGAGTCCTACTTGATTAAAGTCTTGAAGAGATATAATATGGATCAGTGTAAGTCAGTATTTGTACCAACAAAGCAAGGTTTGAGGCTGTCACTACAAGATAGCCCAAAGACAGATGAAGAAAGGGCCTTAATGAACAGAATGCCATATGCAAGTGCAGTTGGAAGTTTAATGTACTCAATGGTGTGCTGTAGACCAGACTTAGCATATGTAATGAGTCTGATCAGCAGGTTCATGAGTAAACCAGTATTAATACATTGGGAATCAGTGAAATGGGCTCTGAGGTACATTAAAGGAACATTATCAATAGGTTTAAAGTTTCAGAGAAGGACAGATTGGAATCAAGCAATTGTGGGATATGTTGATGCAGACTATGCTGCAAATCTTGATTCAAGGAAATCATTGACAGGTTATGTGTTTAACATGTTTGGTACAGCCATCAATTGGAAAGCTACACATCAACATGTGGTAGCATTGTCTACTACAGAGGCTGAATATGTGGCTCTCACAGAAGCTGTAAAAGAAGGTATTTGGCTGACAGGGATCTTGAAGGAATTTGGCATTCAACAAGAAGTTTTTGAAGTATTTTGTGATAATCAAAGTGCTCTTCATCTTTCTAAACATCAGGGATATCATGAGAGAACAAAGCATATTGATATAAGGCTATACTTCATAAGGGATATGGTTGAAAAGGGGATTGTTACAGTGAAGAAGATCAACACTTTTGAAAATCCAGCTGATGCATTAACCAAAGCTCTTCCAACTCTCAAGTTTGAGTTGTGCAAGAGCAGATTTAGTATGCAATAAGTCTTGGAAAGGTTGATGTACCTTATAACAGCAAAGTGTGGGGTTTTGATTCTTATTAAGGTTATGCAAGGTCTATAAGGTGGAGAATTGTTAAGTATAGAGCCTTGCATGAATATGGAATGCATGTAAACAAGCATGACAGGTGGAGATGGGTAATTGGTTGAGCCAAACACAAGATCATAAGTGAAGATTGATGTGGTGGCATAAGCATGAACCATTGATCAGTTTCATATGCATGAAAGGTGAGATGATGGTGATCAGTTAGAAGGGGGAAGCAACTGTTAGTTAGGCTGTTAGAAAGGTGGTTATTAGATTCCATTCTTTAACCAATAAGCATGCACACTGATCACATGAAGAAACGACTGATCATCAGTATATAAGATGTGGAGTAGGTTAGGGTTTCATGCATGTATGTTCTTGAGTAGATCATCTCCTTGAGTTGTATTTCAATCATTAATAAGATCAGAACCTTTAAGAGTGGATGTAGGCTTCATCAAGCCGAACCACAATAATTTCTTTGTTGTTCTTCATTGTGTTTAAGTTTGAGTGAGTGTGTGATCATAAGCTTCAATGAAACAGTGAGAAACGTGTGTGTATATCAAGGTGTAAAACGTTTGCATTCACAAGAATTTCGATGGCCAGGAATTTGGATGATGGCGGAGGAGCCATAACTTTCTTCGGCGCCGGCGATATAGAGATTAGGCGGAGTGAGTGGGCAGGTATTAGGGTGGAGAGAGACCAATGATATAGAGATTAGGCGGAGTGAGGGGAGGAGATTTTGGCGGAGAGAGTACAGGCTGGAATGAATTTTGGTTTGTGGAGATTTTAATTCTTATAGTTCAGAAAATTTGCAAATTAGCTCCTAAACTATCTCTAAATCATGATATGGGCACCGAGATTCATAACTAAACAAAAAATAAATCAAACATCTGATAAAATGCCACCTCATTCCCAAATTCACCATATACTGCCACGTCATTAAAACTTAACCCTCTTTTAAAGATATTTAAAAGGGTAATATGGTAAAAATAACATTTAACCTGCAAATTGCAAAGTAAACGTAGAAAGATTAACCATCACTCTTAACCTTAGTCATGTTATCATCCCTCGCAGGAAAAGTAAACGGCACAAACAACCATTTGCTTTCGCTTTCCTCTTTCCCAATTCAAAACCACACATCCCCACCGGCCATCTACCAGTTCAGACGCCGCCGCATCGTCGCCTGCCGAATCGCCGTCCGCTGCGCCACTGTCAGCCACGCCACAGTCCTGCCGCCTATATACTTCCCTCTTATGCTCATCATCGGCACATGTGGACTAAACCTAATTTTCTTAAGCTTCAAATTCATACCTTTTCATTAAAGGTATGACTTTAATAACAAAACATGACTTTATGAGTAAATGTATGATTTTAATTTCGCTAAAATCTTTGATTGTTGATGTTTCACTCTGCAGATTTCTCTGATCAATAGCCGTTGTAGAACAGAGGAGGCCGATTCAGATTAACAAGAAACTTAAAGCGCTTCAGAACTTCATTTCAAATTCTAACAAGGTGATGTTTTAATTTCTTTTTCTTGTGACTAAACTATCTATGGAATAAATCTAATGTGAACAATTTTGATATTTACTTTGCTAGACTACAAGGCATCAATATGACTTAATAATAAAATAATGGAAACCCCTCCGACAGTTGCATCGCAGGTTAGAACTTTTGGTTTGATTTGGTTGGTAGGCAGTTGAATTTTGGGTTTGTTTTTTTTTTAAGTTTCTTATCTATTTTCAATTTAAAATTGTTGTTAAATTTGATTGCTGAATATGTTCTGTAGAATGATGTGATCTTTATGGCTGTTGAAGATATTATTTGTGGGTTTAGATGAAAGAAAAACAATGCTCTATTATTTTTGGTAATTTTCTTCTAGTTCTGAGGTCTGAGTTAGAGCCTAATTTTGTGTTCCGTCACTCAAAGCTAAGAAAAAGAAAAGGGTGGGGAGAATGGGTTTTGTGGGTGGTGGGGATTTACCAATTTAGGGTATACGACCATGTGGTGTAAATGTTTGTACTGTAGATTCATGGTTTAGTTGTGGAAATCTGTATATGGTTGAGTAGCTTTAACTAGTTAGGCATAAGACTCAGATATTCGCCTGAATATTCGGTAAATTATCTCATAGTTTTGAGGTTCCTCTAGCTGTTATTTATGCATATTCAATGAGTAATTTCACAAACTTATCTCAAAAGATTGCAAATATAACATTATCTCTATTATTTTTTTACAAGTATTATTGCTTCTGTATGAGTTTAGGCTTCCAAACTTATACAATTATAAGTTTCTGGCTCTGAAATGGTGCTTCCAATTAAATCTTTTTCAACATTTTCTGTTAGGATTTAAGTGTAGATAACCAAGCCAATTACACGTCCGCCCAAGTCACGCCTCAACCTTCGTAATCCGAAAAATGTTATATGTTTGGGGTGAGCATTACAACTTGCTCAATGGGAAAAATTATGCATAATCAAATATAAATAATGACATGCATCGACATAATGAAATTCATCAATTTGGCATAGAAGTTTTAAGTCTCTTGATCGATCGATAATAACGTGAGCACGCCGAGTCCACCCCGAGGATCTTCATACAATTTCGGTCTCTAAGGGACCCTGACTAATTTACATGGTACAACTGCTTTCATGTATGCATTCATAGATTCATAACATAAACACCAATTTGAGAACTTGCAGCTTTGTTAGGCTTGAATATATGAATAATGAAAAACTTGCTCTAGCTTTGATCCTTTGAGAACTTGCAGCTATGTTAGAATGTAGAAATGCGAGTGTGATATCTTGAGTTTGGGGCTGGGGTTTATAGGTGATTTGTGAGCTATTGAGGGGTCTTGAGATCTCAATTAGCTTGTATGCTAGGCAATTGTTACTCTATAATGAATGTAAATCATGGGGAGATAGGTGGCCCTTTGTATCACTCATGTGACGGAAATGGAAAGGTCATGTTATCAATATACTCATTCTTGGTCATGGGAAAGAGATAGACTTGTAACCGCTACGTAGGAAGTTGAAAAGTCTCTTGTTTTCGTATTTTTTTTTATTAAAATATTTCTTTTATCTCTAATTAATTTATTTTAATTCTATAATTTAGAGGGGTGTTACAATTACTTTTTGAGGAACTCGAAGAAGAACCACTATTTGAGGACTTGGAGTATTGACTGCAAATTTGGACCTTCGTGTCCGTATTTACTGTTTCCATGACACTCATCAAAACCGACCACTTTGGAGATAAAATCTTTTGATCCTTGAAAGGTGCCTTCTTTTCTTTTTGGCTTTCATGTGCTATTCATATGTTTATTTATGTACTCCATTTTTTTTTGAATTAGTTAAGTGTGCTTGATTATACACTGCTTGTTGACCTGATAATTGATCTATTAATCGGCCCCTGACTGAATTTCTTGCTGCCCAGTAATTTTTGGGGGGTGGGCTTTTTAGGGGACTGTAGGGTTTGTCCAACATATTTCTTTTAACCTGGCATTTAGCGAGAGTTTTGAATTAATTAGATGTATGACAATTTTGGCATGAATGCAGCTTACTTGGGCTACAACATAGAACTTGCAAATGTAAATCATGTGACATATGAATTGAATGGTTAGCAGAATACAACACTTTTCTGGATGAGTTTTTGATAGTTCCTAAAGAAATTCCACTGTACAGTCTCGAGATAAGATTAGTATTTGATGTTCAAAATTGGGGGAGCACATTTTTCATCAATAACAGACTCCACTAATTATTCCCATCAAGTTGTTATTTTTCTGTTAAGAGCAACTAAGAATTGCAAATATTTTACTTCAATGCGAGGAACTTTGCTTTTTCCTTACATGAAACATTGTGCAACTGTTTACTTATGTTACTGTAAAGGCTGTGATTTTGCAAGCTCAGGTTGTATTGTAATATGGAAAAATTTATTACAGAATGCTAAGTCAAATACTATATATTTTCTTTAAAATTTGGGTGTCTGATTTTGAATATGAACTTGAGATATTTATTGAAATCTTGGTCTAAATTTAACCTAATTTATTCTACACTGATGCTTGGAATTTGGAGATGGAGTTATACAAGTGTATGGTGATGATATGATGTGCAATCTATTGAACTCCGCTGTCAACCCATTAACATTGTCCTATGGTCTGCCACTACTTCCCTTGTCAATGAAAACCCACTGAAATTTGAATATCAGACCCTGGACCACTCCATTTGCTTTTTCAAAGAGCTGTAATCTAAGGTTTATATCTCAAAAGTATACCTTATTCTTTTCTGTCCTTTTCTAAATTTTGTAATGTAAAAAATTTGGTAAATATTTTCATTTTTGGCGTTCTGGTGTTTTTGTTTTATTAAGGAAAACTCTTTAGGTTTTGAACATGTGCCAAATCTAGGACATTCGGGTTTTTTTTTTTCTTAATTCTCCTCGTTATTTGTAAATTTTCTTTAGGATCCTTGGCTTGTTAGTTTCTATGGTAAAGCTGTATTTTTCTTTTTAGTGGTTTATAAAAGTTGGCATCTTGGTTAGATGGAAGAGGCAGGTACCCGAGTTGCTTCTTCTGTACTCATCCACGCCCAAAGATTTTGCGATACTCAACCAATGGCCAAGAAGCGCAGTCTACCTTTTCATACTTCAAGTTTTGTTGATCAGGATCCAGCTGATAGCTGGAATCCTATGTCCTGGGATTGGGATAGTCAAAGGTTTCTTGCCAAACCATTGCAATGTGATGGAGTTCGAGTAAGAAATGGCTCCCAGGTTCCACCTGACTTGCCAAGGAGCAGGGAGGTACAAACTAGTGCTTCAAATCCTGCAAGGCCTGACCATCGAGGGAAAGATGATGAAAATCTCCGACTGAAGCTTGGAGGCGGAGAGCAAGCTGTCAGCATTGCTGGCAGCATGAATTCAGTGGAAGAGCCTCAACTTTTATCAAGACCCAATAAACGAGTAAGATCTGGATCACCTGGCGATGCTAACCGTCCTATGTGCCAAGTGGATGATTGCAAGGAAGACCTCTCTATTGCGAAGGACTATCACCGGCGGCACAAGGTGTGTGAGGTTCACAGTAAAGCTAGCAAAGCTTTTGTGGGGAAACAGATGCAAAGGTTCTGCCAGCAGTGCAGCAGGTTGGTACATATTTTGACAGCATTGTGTTGTTTCTTTGTTGTGATTTCCATTTTTCTATGATTCTTTTCACTTATTGGATTTTGTTTGAGTGTACTTGAATGTTTTGCGCTCAGGCACTTGTCTTTTTTCATTTGTTAATAATCTATGTTAGTGCACATCCTGACCTTTAGTTTAGCATTGATTTCGTTCTATTTTATTAGGTTCCACCCTCTTTCTGAATTTGATGATGGAAAGAGAAGCTGTAGGCGCAGACTTGCTGGGCATAACAGGAGGAGAAGGAAAACTCAGCCAGAAGATACTACTCCACGGGTATCAGCTCCTGGTGGTGCTCACAACAATATTAATTGTGATATGGATGTCATCAATTTTCTTACAGCTCTAGCTCGTGCACAAGGTAAAAGTTAGGGTGTAAAAAAGGTGTTATTTAGAAACTATTATGTGGAAGTAGTATAACATTTTGATAAATTAAGATGGATTGATCTTGCATTATTGGCCCTGGAAACATGCATGCGTTATACTGATGGTAATGGTAATTTCTGTAATTATAGGCAACAATGAGGGCAGGAATGTCCCATCATTACCTGAAAAAGATCAGCTCGTACAAATTCTTAGTAAAATCAATTCATTACCCTTGCCTGCAATGTTAGCAGCTAAGTTGCCTCATTTGGAAACTGCAACTGGAAGTATTTTCGATAATTTCCGTTCTGAAAATCAAAAGCAGATGAGTGAAAATGCTTCTTCCAGATCGACCATGAACTTACTTGCTGGTCTTTCAGCAACTCTTGGAGTGCCTTCTTCTGATGCAATAGAAATTCAATCTCATCCAAATGGAGAGGGAACTGACCCTGAAAAAAGCAAGTCAGCCTTTGTTGAGCATGCCACATGTCTAAATATGCAGAAAGGATCTATGATTGAGTTTCCTTCTGTTGGAGGTGAAAGAAGTAGTACAAGTTACCATTCTCCAATGGAAGAAGTGGATTACCATGTTCATGAGACATCTCCCAGTCTTCATTTGAAGCTGTTTAGTTCCTCACCTGAAGATAATAACACCAGGAAAATGCCATCCAGTGGAAACTACCTATCTTCTAACAGTAGTAATCTTTCAGTAGAGATTTCACCTGCTTCTTCACCACCTCTTGTACGTGATCTGTTCCCTATGCAGAATTCGAGAGAAATGAAGGATGTTCGATTGTCAAATAGTGAAGATGAAATTACATATGTGAAATCATCCATGAGCAATGGCTGCAGTACATCTCTTCGTCTTTTTGGAGGCTCGATTCAAGCAGCTGAAAATGGCTCAATTCAGAGTTCGCCAAACCAAGTCGATTATACATCTTCTTCCGGGTCTGATCATTCACCTTCTAGCCAGAATTCTGATGCTCAGGTATGTCTGGATCATTGTACTTATTTTCGACTGAACTTCTTCTCATAACTTTACTCTTATTGTGCGTATTTATATGCTGACTCATTATTCCAACATCATAGTTTTAACAGATGCGACTTTTTCATACTAGGATCGAACTGGTCGCATAATTATCAAATTGTTTGATAAGGATCCTAGCCATTTACCTGGTTCTTTACGATCTCAGGTTAGTATGGTTCATTGAATGTACTGTCTTGATGATTTCCTAGCTTAAAAGATCTGATGGAATATGGTGCTCTTTTCAGATATTCAATTGGCTGTCTAACAGCCCATCAGAAATGGAAAGCTACATCAGGCCTGGCTGCATAATTCTGACCCTGTATTTATCCATGCCTTTTTTTGCTTGGGATCAAGTGAGTGCATTTCTCTGACGTATGTCTGCGGGCTAATGCATCCTTTTATTTACCATATTTCTGTCCTTTTCTGTGTTTTGCAGCTAGAAGAAAACCTCCATGATTATGTGAATGTTTTAGTTAAAGATGCTAATATTGGCTTCTGTGGAAATGGAAGATTTTTGGTTTGTACAGACAGACAAATGGCTTCCTATAAAGATGGTACGTCATTTAGTTGTTTGTGACTTGTGAGTCTAACCACGGAGGACCTGGCCTACCACCATTTTAGATCAAGTTTTATGTGAGACATTCTTATGGAACACACTTCATGAGACATGATATACTTCAAATGGAAAAGCGATGCCATATTTATGCCGTGTTCTACAGTGTTGAAACTGTCACATTTTACTTTTATGGGTATCATTTTTCCATTGATATTATCACATTTCACGGGTGTTCCTATATGGCCCTCATACAAAGTTTTTGCTCCAGTTTTTAGAGTGTTGTATAGTAATCAATTTCTTAATTCCATATTCTTTTTGGTATGTTTAATAATTTCACTGCATAATTCTCTCCGTTGATGTAAATTCAGGGAAGATTCGCCTCTGCAAATCTTTTGGAGCCTGGAGTATACCAGAATTGATATCCGTAACTCCTCTTGCAGTTGTTCCAGGGCAAGAGACCTCTCTTCTATTAAAGGGTAGGAGATTGGCAGCCCCCGGGACCAAGTATGTGATTGATATTTTAACAATCTGGGATAGCTTGCTCATTGTTTTAGTTTATTGAGAAATTTATTTCTTTATGTAGGGTACGCTGCACGCATGCAGATGTTTATGATATAAAGCAAGTCCCTGTATCACTTTGTCATGACTCTTCACATAACGAAATAATCTTGGATAGCTTTAAGATCAGTGCAACAGCATCTAACATGGTCGGTCGTTGTTTTATTGAGGTAGCGCTCTAACAATCTATCTGTTTAATATATATATATATATATATATATATATATATATATATATATAATTTATTTGGATATTTATGTTCTGAATGTTTACAGGTTGAGAATAGTTTTAGAAGTACCAGTTTCCCTGTAATTATTGCTGATAAGTCCATCTGCCATGAGTTGAGACTCCTTGAACCTCACATCAATGGCACTACTGAAGTTGGTAATGGAATTCAAACTGATCACCTCCAGAATACTGGGAGGTCTAGGTCCAGAGATGAGGTCCTGCATTTCTTGGATGAACTTGGATGGCTCTTTCAAAGAAAGGGGAACTCATCCTTGTTTGGGACCCCAGATTATAGGCTTAATAGGTTCAAATTTCTTATTATATTTTCTATTGAGCACGACTTTTGTGCTTTGGTAAAAACCCTCCTGGACATTTTGCTAGAGCTAAACTTGGGAAGGAAAGAATTGGTTAGGGAGTCCATGACGATGCTGTCAGAAATCCACCCCTTAAACAGGGCTGTCCGAAGGAGGTGTCGTGGTATGGTTGATTTGCTTGTTCACTATGCCATCATGGACTCTGTTGATGCTTCCAAAACATACATTTTCATGCCTAATTTGGCTGGACCCAGTGGCGTTACACCTCTACATTTGGCTGCTTGTACATCTTCTTCAGATGATTTGGTCGATGCTCTAACGAGTGACCCTCGTGAGGTAATTTATATTGCTCGTCCTATTTTGTGTGTGCCCCGTGATGAGCTTGTTTGGGCTTCTTGTTTCTGAGTAGGAACCTTGAATTATGAAAAAACTGAAGTGATAGGTTTACCTATGTTGTGAATTGTGTGCAAGAGAAGTTGCTTCTTGGAATTAAATATATGTTAGTTGTGAAGCATGTAGGGTTTCAAACTAAATTTGTTCTCCTGCTGTATGATTTTGTCACCTGATTGGAGTGTAATTTTTTCTGGGAGTTGTATCAGCCAGAAAGTATTGTAACCATGAACGCTTCCCTTAAATTTGTGTAGGTTGGCTTGAAGAGTTGGAAGACGGTGGTTGATGCAAACGGTCTGTCTCCATATGCGTATGCCTCAATGAGGAATAATCATTCGTACAATGGCCTTGTTGATCGAAAACTTGCTGATAATAGCAGAAATGGTGAAGTGTCGGTATCAATTGAAAATGAGATGAGGGAACTCGAGGCAGAGGTGGATTGTGACAAGCGTGCGAAGTTGAGAAAAGCTTGTCCCAGGTGCTCAGTTGTGGCTTATGGATGCCGCAAAAGCTTTCCAGGTTCAAAAGGATTGCTTCAACGTCCTTACATCCATTCAATTCTCCTCATTGCTGCTGTATGTGTGTGCGTGTGCCTGTTCCTAAGAGGGCACCCGGACGTGGGCTGCGTTTCTCCGTTTGCATGGGATAACCTCAGCTATGGAATCATGTAAGTCCTTTTATCATATATACAGGGTGATGGAGGGAGGAAAGGACACACGAGTTGGATCGGAATCTTGGAACGCTGCTTCTGCTTCAATGTTTGGATGTCCATAATGTAATGTAACTCTTTAAATGGAGTGAGTATTTATTTATTTATATAGGGAGGGAGGGGGATTTATTATTATTATTATTATTATTATTGTTATTATTATTAATATTCAATTCATTATTAGTGGAGTCACGTAATTATAGTATTGGGTTGGATGTGTAGGAGTGATTATGTTTGGTTCACCCGTGGGTAGTAGAATGTTAGTGTTGTGTGTGTTCAAAAAAGACATTTTAAAAAATAAATGATGTAGCAAAGATTCGTTAATTGATGAATTAGTTTAGTGCATCCTTTTCCGCAATATTTACAAAATAGCAACCATGGTATAGCTTGCTTTTATCTTCTCTCCTGTAAGTTGTCAATCTGATCTTCTTTCAGCTACACAGTGTGAACCAAGTTTCTTGCCAATTTCCAAACTCCTTTGGATAACTTAGGAAGTCTCAAACAACTTCAAATCATCTTTGCTCCCGGAGTGAATGTTCGTTAACAATGTGTTTTTCAACTCTTGGTGAAAATAGCTTTAGACTCGAGGTGCTTTATTTGAGCAGTTAGATATTCACGTGAAGGTGGAGGAGAAAACTTATGAATTTGGTGTTGAGTGAAAATTCCTAAATTATGTTTCATTTGCTCTTCCACTATTTCTTCCACATGTGCCTCCACTATTTCAAATCTTCTTTATGTGCTCTTTGTAGTCTTTCTTCGACCCCTTTTTCTTATACTTTCTGAAACTATATTTTGGAAATCGAAGATCCTCTTGTAGTTGAAAGTTCTTGTGTCAATCTCTAATTGATTTTTGGACTTATGTCATGTTTACTGGCTACGTATGAAGTGTTTTGTCTTGACTCTTCTTCTCGTACTATTTCTGCAGGACTTCCAATTCTGTGTTGCTTCTACCTCTGTAATACTTTCACCTTTGCATGCAATATTCTTGATCATTACAGGGTTCTTTATCTGCAGCATTTCCACTTGCACAGTGCTTCATCTTCTCTTCCTCCCAAGCATGTCTTTTGCACTAACTGTATACTTATTCTGCAAAGTTCTCTTATCCTGCTTAAGATTTACTTCGATCCTCTCAATGCGTTCTTTCCAGTACGTCTTCGACTATGAACTATGGGTATGTTAGTTTTGGGTTTAAGTTGGACTAACAAATCTGAAATTAAAGTTTAGGGATTTAATAAATCTAACAAATACTAGTAATTTTATGTTTATTTTGGAAATTTAAGTATGTTAGATTTTAACTTTCTGTCAAATCAGAGGCAGCAGGGGTAATGTATGTATTTGAGAGAGTAGATGGTGATGTATGTAAGAAATTGGCGAGGGTTTATATAACCTAATTTTACTAAACTCCAATTAGAACAAGAAATGTATTTATATGATTCTAAACTAAAGTAAAGAACTAAAAAGAAACATAAAGCAGGAGTTTATACTCCCTACATCTTATTTTCATATTGTAGGCACTTGAATTTTATTGCCCATTAAAGAAAATATGTGGTAAATTAATGCAATAATTATCAATTAATTATTTATTTATTAAGGGATTTAAATAAATAAATTCCTAAAATAAATGAGTAAATAATTTATAATTGGGTAAGATCCAGTCAAATAAGTATGACTTAAAACCTAAGAAAGTGAAGGCCCAAGCCGGCATAATTAGGTCAAAATTGACCAATCAGGCTGTTAGTTATTTATGGGGCATCCTCATACTTCACCTATATAAGGAGTCCTCCATTCATTCCAGACACACACTAAAACATCTGAAGACACAAACGCTTTGAAGAGATTGAAACACGAGCAACGCTCCTCAAGATCTTCAAGCATCTTCAAGTCAAGAATGACAAACGATTCGGGATTAAGGTGCGGAGCCCCCCAAATTAAGCGTTCTTCATAAACTAAGTTCTTCGGTGTTCTTCGCGCCAAGAACAACATACGACCTGGGATAAAGGTGCTAAGCCCCCCAGATCGAGTGTTTCTTCGGATCAAGTACGTTTAATTCAAACAAAGGCTAGACGCCTCTGGATAAACGTTATAAGATCCCAAATTCGAGTTCGGAAAAGTTTCAACTGAAGATTCGATTCAAAACACACAGTCAACGCGGTCAGCGCGGTCAACACAAGTCAAAGTCAAGGCAAATTGGTTCGAGAGAAGAATCAGAGGATAGTAGAGATTGTTTCCTAAATTATCAAGTTTAATCCTTCTGGATTATCATTGTAATTCTTTTGTGTTTATTTTATTATAAATACAAAATTTGTTGTTACAAATTTTAGCACGCCCAGTGGGACAGTCTCTACCTCTCATCTCTTTCTCAACAAGCTCGAAGAAACAAAGTATGACTCCTCTTAGGATCGCGATAAAAAGGTCATCTACCTCAAAGCCTTTAGAGCTACAAGCTGTGAAGACGCAAGTTATGACTCCGCTAAAGATTGCGATACGAAGGACTACTGCATCAAAGCCACCAGAGTTGCAAACTGAAAAGGTTGAAGTCGTTACAAGAAGTATGTCTGAAGGCTCCTCAAAGACAAATCGTATGGTGGGGATTACTCTCAATAAGCCATTGCACAGCGACAAAGATGGTGAAGATGACTCTATCTGCTCAACTCCTCGCTCCACGCCAAGCTGCAGCCACCTGCCTTAACTGAAGCTGCAGTGATGACGACAAGTGTTATGACCATTGAGGATCAACTCGCAAGTATGATGAGAGCCATTGAAGGACTCAACAAGCACATGGAAGCTCAAGACGCAAAGATCTCTGTACTTATGAAGAAAATGGATAATGCGGAGACAAGCCATGCAAATAAGAAACAAGTTGAGGATGAACATGAGGATAAAGACTCGACGAAACATCATTCACCTGAAGAAAAGTCAGCTGAGGATAAGATACAAGTTTCAACTGATGGAACGCTTCCTATCAACCAACTAAAGAATATCGTGATAAATAAGATTAAAGATAAGTTTGAAAGGAGCTCAAAATCTTCTTCAACATACGCAAAGCCATATACAAAGAGGATTGACAACTTGAGGATGCCAATTGACTACCAACCTCCCAAGTTTCAACAATTTGACGGCAAAGGCAATCCGAGACAACATGTGGCGCATTTCGTCGAGACATGCAATGATGCTAGGACCAACGGAGATCACATAGTGAGACAATTCGTCCGATCTCTGAAAGGAAATGCCTTTGATTGGTACATCGATTTGGAAGCTAACTCTATAGATAGTTGGGGGCAAATGGAAAAAGAATTCCTCAATCGTTTCTACAGCACGCGAAGAACTATTAGCATGATGGAGCTAACAAATACTTGTCAAAGAGATGAAGAATATGTCATCAATTACATTAATAGATGGAGGAGCCTAAGTCTCAACTGCAAAGAAAAGCTATCAAAAACTTCAGCTATAGAAATGTGCATTCAAGGGATGCAATAGAATCTTAGCTACATACTCCAAGGAATTCGGCCTAAAACTTTTGAAGAGTTGGCATCAAGAGCTCACGACATGGAATTGAGCCTGACATCAAATGACATCAAATGGCCCTCTATTCAAGACTCTTACGAGTTTGAATACATGTCCTTCGATGAGCCCTTGGAAGAGGAACCACAAACAAAGGCTGCAGTTTCTATAAAGATTAACAGAAATGAAGTTGAAGCAAGAGAAAATAGTGCATCCCAAGATTGGGGGCAGTAAACTGTTGATAAATCAAGACAAAGCTCCTTGACACTAGCTAAAATGTCTGCATTACGCTCCTTGATACGAGCTTAAACTATCTAAAATCTCCCAAGTCAAAGCTCCTTGACACGAGCTAAAACTGTCTGCATTATGCTCCTTGATACGAGCTTCAACTGTCTAACTCAAATTAAATCTCCTTAAGAAGAGACAAAACTCTCTACATATTACGCTCCTTGATATGAGCTAAAACTATCCACACAACGCTCCTTGATATGAGCTAAAACTATCTACATGTTACGCTCCTCGACACGAGCTAAAAATGTCTACACAATACTCCTTGATATGAGTTTAAAATATCTAAAATCCTCAAGTTACGCTCCTTGATATGAGTATAAACTATCTACATATCAAATCAAATCTCCTTGGGAAGAGAATAAACTCTCTACACACAATGCTCCTCGACACGAGTAAAAAATATCCACGTAAGGCTCCTTGACACGAGTATAAACTGTCTACAAGTTCAAATTCAAGACTCATTGACACGAGTATAAATTGTCAGCAGATTCAAATCCAATGCTCCTCAATGCACGAGCCTAAACTGCATGTTACTCCTAGCCCGCATGGGTATAAAATGTGTGCGGCACCCTCCCATTCAAATCAAATAATGTCTCTTGAACTACGTTTTGACTTGATCCTCTTCGAAGAGGTACGTAGGCAACTTAGCACTCTGCTAAGTTCAGTCATAATTCAGGCTAGGAGAGGCAAGCAATAAAATTCAATCACGTTGATCAAGAAATTGATTGTCGCAATTTGTTCACCTCAACACAAAGGCGTCCGTGAACAAAATGCGAGGGGGCATTTGTAGGCACTTGAATTTTATTGCCCATTAAAGAAAATATGTGGCAAATTAATGCAATAATTATCAATTAATTATTTATTTATTAAGGGATTTAAATAAATAAATTCCTAAAATAAATGAGTAAATAATTTATAATTGGGTAAGATCCAGTCAAATAAGTCTGACTTAAAACCTAAGAAAGTGAAGGCCCAAGCCCGCATAATTAGGTCAAAACTGACCAATCAGGCTGCGAGTTATTTATGGGGCATCCTCATACTTCACCTATGTAAGGAGTCCTCCTCCATTCATTCCAGACACACACTAAAATATCTGAAGACACAAACGCTTTGAAGAGATTGAAACACGAGCAACGCTCCTCAAGATCTTCAAGCATCTTCAAGTTAAGAACGGAAAACGATTCGGGATTAAGGTGCGGAGCCCCCCAAATTAAGCGTTCTTCATAAACTAAGTTCTTCGGTGTTCTTCGCGCCAAGAACAACATACGACCTGGGATAAAGGTGCTAAGCCCCCCAGATCGAGTGTTTCTTCGGATCAAGTACGTTTAATTCAAACAAAGGCTAGACGCCTCTGGATAAACGTTATAAGATCCCAAATCCGAGTTCGGACAAGCTTCAACTGAAGATTCGATTCAAAACACACAGTCAACGCGGTCAACACAAGTCAAAGTCAAGGCAAATTGGTTCGAGAGAAGAATCAGAGGATAGTAGAGATTGTTTCCTAAATTATCAAGTTTAATCCTTCTGGATTATCATTGTAATTCTTTTGTGTTTATTTTATTATAAATACAAAATTTGTTGTTACACATATCATAAAAATTTATAAAATTCCCTAGCAATCGAAGCGTTCATTTTGATGTAATAAGGAGTTAAAAAGTTGGTTTTTGATCAATTTTATTGATTTTTGAATGGTATTGTAGTTTTTTTTTAAATCGGTAAATGTTAGTTGTTAGTATAGTTAGTAGTTACACCAAACACCCTTACTTTTCCTTCTTCAATCCTTCTTATATCTCCTCTCCTAATTCGTTCCCAATGGGAATCGAACCTGGGTCTCTCACTTTAGTGAAGAGCCCAGCGGCCAGGTGGATAAATAAATTACTTCCTTCGTTCTATAGAAGTTGACACACTTTCCTTTTGGTTTGTCCCACTAAAGTTGACACATTTCCTTTTTAATACATGATCCACACAAAAACAATTAATCTATTTTCATGGGGCCCATATATCACCTCTAATACAACTATCCACTACACATTAAATATTATTTTTCTCACTTTACTTCACTTTACATTAAATTATTATACTTTTTAATCTCCGTGCCAAAAAAAATGTGCTAGCTTCTCTGGGACGAAGGGAGTATAAAGTATGCTATGTGTTAGGTGGAGTGGTAAATTTGTAACTAAGATGAACTTTTAGAAGTAGAAATTGATGTGATATTTTTTTAGATGGTGAAATTTAGTGTGTTACGAAAATGGAAATTGTAAAATTTATTATGGAACGGAATAATAAAATTAATGTATTGGATACAACTATACAATTTTTACAATGTTGGTATATATAATGGATTTAAGAAACTTGCTGGGTAGCATCTAACATATTTTTATATCTACATTAATTTATTATATACTTCATTATTGAGAAAATTGCAAAACTAGTCCCACCTGTTACAGTCCTGTTTGGGTTTGGTCCCAATAATCTTGACTTCAATCCAAAACCTTTTTTTAGCAATAGTAGTCCCGCCGTCAACTGTCCCGTTATTCCTATTAGCAATTTTGGTCCCACTAGATTTAACCTTAGATATTGGGACCAAAAATGCAAAATCTTGCATTTTTGGTCCCGAAACAGCTACAATATATTATAATTGATAATAAATAAAGGTCACATCTTTAACAAAATGCATAATCACAAATAGATACTATATGATACGATATGGGCTCATAATTCATGCTAAAATATTAAACTACGCACGATAGGCTAACATCAAAACCACCTTTAATTATGAGAAGAAAGCATTAGTAGTTGATCCTTGAGATTGTTAAATTTTTGTTGACTAGCACATTGTATTCCCAACTGATGATAATGTTAATTTCTCTCATATTATTGCTTTTAGTTACTACCCAGACATTTTTGACCTAGTGTTAATTCACACATCAAAAAGAACATGCAACCACTCTTAGAGTACATAACTATGCCGACAAACATCTTATATAGAAATTAAAGTGGAAACATAAAATAGTTCATATGCACAAGCAAATTACCTGATTATCAATCTTGTAAGGATTAGACAGCTGATCCTCCAAATCCTTCTGCCATGGCCTTGATGTCAGACCCCATCCAGGTCTGTCAAAAGCAACTACTGCATAACCAGTTTGTCTGGCCAGATTATCTTTCTCTACGAGAAGACTCTTCCTCCAAAGCCATGGACTAAAACAATCCCAAATCTCTCGTTTGCCTCTGCGACTAGTTCCACCAGTGGAGACCCTTGTTTACCCAGTTCATCATCCTCATAATTCTCATTCAAGCACAAAATAGGCACATCTTCAGATATTGGGGAATTGGGAGTGCTGGCCAAAAGTGGTGTATGTAGAGGGGATAGACCGCTTTGGAATGGATTACTACTGATGCACCTGTGAATGTTATGATGGTTTTTCAGAGGTATGCATAATGGTGGTTGGTCAAGAAAGTTTGTTGATGACAAGGAACATGGAGGAGAATCTGGCATGCTTAGCTTGTAATGAACAATCAGTCCTTGACAAGAAATGAATAAACTGTCAGCACAACGGCATCAGCAGGCAAACTAACTGGAAGGTCCCTTACATCATGCACCAACCCCACTGCTACTCTCTTTGTTTCACTATCATTTCTGAAAGATTTATCAGCAGTTAAAGTAGATAATCTAGGAACCTTTTGATAACTTGAGAAAACTATTTTGCAATGATCTAGGAACCTTCTGATAACTTGAAAAAGCCATTTTGCAAGAAAGAACCTGATAAACAGGTAATGGATTAGCCAGGAGTCCAATGAAGAAAACAAAAGTATGCACAAATTGAAACAGAGCAACATTTGGAAACTATGAAAATCCATGTATTTGAGAACATTAATTATTTCAGCTCAATATTTCAACAGATTTAAATGGAACTACATTGCCATCAAGTGTGACTAGACCGATAATTCACCTCTTCCAAATATAAAGTGAGCAAATCAATGAGACAGCATGATGACATAGTTAAGAAGAAAAATATTTCAGGTACAACTTACAGCTTCTGGATCCACACGGTGAAACATAAGCTTCCTCCTAGCTTTGCAATTTGTGCGGTAAGCAACGACAATGTGTCCAGGAACAAAGACTATAGATGACAGAAACAAAACGGGAATAAAAGTATGCACAAAATAAAAACCTGTAAATCACATATTGAATAGGCGCCTTCTGTCACGCAACAAATCCATAAAAACTGGATTAATGTTCACAGGTTAGAAAGTCTTCAAAATGCGGTGTTGGCCCATGTGGAGGAGGAATACATGGCCAATTTTCTTGACGTAGTCGGTGAAGTGGTGGTGGTTCAAATCGTTGCCGATTTGGAGCCAGTTGTCGAATATGGGGAGAGCGAGTGGGCTGAGCGGGAGGCTGAGGCATTTGCGGTGGAGCTTTGAGATCATGACGGCAGCGACAGAAGGCTAAAGAGGGTTTTCAGGAGGAGGTTAAAGTCTTCGACGGGAGAGAAGGGATTTGGGAAGGGAAATTGGGGTAGACAGAAATTGGGGGAAAATTTTAGGGTTTTGGTTGTTGGGAATTGATTAAAATTTGGTAGAGAGTTTTCAATTCTCATGACTTAACAGCCGCGTGGTGTGCACGTGAGGAGGGCTTCCGTTAGTTTTTTACGGCTGAGGATCGAAATTACAAAAAAAATATTGTATGGGACTATTATTGCTGGAAAATAATATTTGGTACCGAAGTCAAGACTATTGGGACCAAATCCAAACGGGATCGTGACGGGTGGGACTAATTTTATAATTTTCTCATGAACTATTAGAGATATTTTCTTGTAAGACAGGTTATTTGTGAGACGTGTGTGAAACAGGTCGACCCATCATTAAAGTATGTTTATTGTATAGATAAAATATGTTTAATTGTAGTTAAAATATATTAATAATAAATCATATTATAACACGCTAAAATCATACTTTAATGCATAATTCAGCATACTTTAGAAAATATATTTTAATAGCTATTAAACATACTTTAACTATACAATAAAGTGATGGGTCGACCCGTCTTACATCTGTCTCAAAAGAGACTGTGTCGAACGATTAAGGATTGTGTAACGTCAATTCAATTAGAATTGATATCCGGTGCACCCGGGTACAAACGTCCACCCATATGTGTATAATTTTTATTCAATACTGTATACTCCCTCCGTCTCACTTAAAGAGTTCATTTTTTCCATTTTGGGCGTCCCACCCAAAGAGTCCACTTTCTCTTTTTTACACACATGGGACCCATACGCCAACTAATCCAATTAAAATATGGGGTCTACACTCCTACTAATACAACTACCCACTATGCATTAAATAATAATACTCCTTAATCCACGTGTAAAAAGCAAAAATAACTCTTTAGGCGGGACGGAGGGAGTACATATTTTTTAATAATTGTATATTTTTTTTACACTCAGTTTCATTAGAAAAAACTAGCTCACATATGTGTATAATTTTTTATTTAATGGTGTATACATGTTTCTTAATAATTATATACTTTTTTTACATTAAATTTTTATTAGAAAAACTAACAAAACTAACAGAAAATTCGCTAACAAAGTACATTTTTGTTCATAAGTGTATATTTTTCTCATAATTGTATACATTTCTGAAAGTGGGTACACCGTATCCTGGGTGGTGCACCCAGGTGCACAGGAGAATTAGCATTCAATTAAACACTACTCCCTCAATCCATCCTCAATGTATCCATTTGCTTTTTGCACATGGATTAAGGAGTATTATTATTTTATGCGTAGTAGGTAGTTGTATTAGTGGAGGGTGTGTGTCCCATATTTTATTTGTATTAGTGGAGGGTGTAGGTCTCATAGTCCAAAAAGAGAAATGGATAGATTAAGAATGGTCGACCTAAAATAGTAAAATGGATAGATTAACGGTGGACAGAGGGAGTATTAAATTAATTACATATAAAAAAAGTTTAAATGTGATTCAAATATTTTTTCAATGAGATTTTCTTTTGGAATTACCGTTGGAATTATTCGGATTTGAACCTTGACCTCTTGAGTATATCAATGTATCATCTACTAACTTAACTAATATATAATTTATGTTATAAATTGACATTTAAATTTATTAAAGTCTCTTTTTTCCATGGAATTTTCATTGAAATTTTTCAATGGCTTAAGTTAAATTGGAATTTCTATTGAAAATTTTCAACGGTTTATCAAGCTATTGGAATTAGCATTGGAATTTTCCAATGGTTAAAATTTATATGGGAATTTTTGTTGGAACTTTACAACAGTTTTAGGTTTTTTTATCATTGGGGAAGGTGGATTTTTTTTTGGCAAGGTAGTAAGTGGGTTTTTTTGGGGAGAGGGAGGAGAAATAGGAGAGAAAAATAGGAGAGAGAAAGAGAGTAAAAAGAGGATAGATGAGAGAGAAGGTGGGTTCAAATCAATTTTTGGTGACAAATGGATGAAAATAAGTGAGAAGAGAGAGAAGGTGGGTCCCCAATTGCAAAGAAAAAAAAACCTCTCTCTTGAGGTTTAGCATTGGGGTGGGCCTTAGTAGGGGTATGTGGGTCCCATGTGTGTAAAAAGAAAAGGGAACTTTTTGGGTGAGACACCCAAAATGGAAAAAAAGCTCTTTGGGTGATATACTCCCTCCGTCTTAGGAAAGTCTGCACCCCCCTTCTCGGAGCGGAGATTAAGAAATTGATAACTTTTAGGGGTATTATGGTATTTTTTGGTAATAAATACTCCATCCGCCCCATAAAAAAGTTCACAGTTACTGTAAATACGGAGTTTAAGAAAAAATTTCTTTTTGGGGATAGTTTGGTATTTTTAGGTAATAAATAAATTATAAAGTAAGTTTTGTGAGTTGTAAAGGGGTGACAATTTTGAAATTAAAGTGTATTGTGGGGTCATTGGTTTATGTGTATTTCCTTATTTGGGGTGTGAACTTGTTTATGAGATGAATAAAAATAGAAAGTGTGAATTTGTTTATTGGACATAGGGAGAAAATGATAAAGTATGTTAGGTGTGTTAGGTAGGGATATTTTTTTTTTTTGTAAATAAAGTGTATAGAGAGAGTGATTGTGTTTTACTTTTTGCTTTTTAGGAATGTGCAAACTTTTGTGGGATATCCCAAAATGAAAAGTGTGTCATCTAAAATGGGACGGAGGGAGTATACTATATATACTTCCTCCGTCGTCTTTAAAGAGGACATTTTTTCATTTTGGGCGTCCCACCCAAAGAATCTCATTTCCTTTTTTACACACATGGCTACACATACTTACTAATATAATTAAAATATGGGACCCACACTCTCACTAATATAATTATCTACTACACATTAAATAATAATACTCCTTAATCCACGTGTCAAAAAGCAAAAGACTCCCCTAGTGAGGGAAGGAGGATGAAATATATATTTTATGTGTGTACGCATAAAATGTATATATAAGTATATTGAAATTTTTAATACTTGGTAGACTTTAAATGCTAGAAATTTTTAATAAAATTCAAAGATGTGAAAGATAAATTGAGAAGGTAGGACCATTATTCCATATTAGGCTCATAAAACACAAATGTAGAAGTGACTACGTCACAGCTGACGCACAAATTTTATTTTAGCAATAAAATAATTGGTTTACGTGCTCTAATGGAAGACTCGCACTTATAGCCTATAGGCTATAGGATACGGTGCGGAAGTTTTCGTTACCAGAAAACAACTTAGGCAAAAGCTCATGTGCACCCGGGCGCACGGAACACTTTCCGTGCGCCTTTAGAAATTTGTGCTAAATTGTATACCTTTTAGTATACAGATGTGTACCCTTTATTTTCTAAAGAAAAATCTGGGCGCACGAACAACACTCCGTGCGCCTTTAGAATTTTGTGTTAAATTGTACTCCCTCCGTCCCATAACAATTGACACCTTTTTTTTGGGCACGGAGATTAAGAAGTATAATAATTTAATATAAAGTGAAGTGAGAGAAATAATATTTAATGTGTAGTAGGTAGTTGTGTTAGTGGTGAGTGTGATGTGTGTGTGGGTCCATGTAAATAAATAAATGATTTTTGTGTGGGTCCCATGTTTTTAAAAGGAAATATGTCAATTTCTGCGGGACAACCTAAAAAGAAAAGTGTGTCAATATCTTTGGGACGGAGGGAGTATACCCTTTAGTATAAAAATGTGTACCCTTTATTTTCTAAAGAAAAAAAAATATTAATGAAAAGTGTATACCCTTTAGAACAAAATTGTGTACCTTTTAGTAATTAAAGTGTATACCCTTTAGACCAAATTAATGTACCCTTACCCATAATACAAAATTTCTAAAGGCGCACGATGCACGCAAGCCTCACTCAACAACTTATTACTCCAATTAATAGGATGATCTGAATATGGTAAATAAATTGAGTGTAATTCTAATTTACCCTCCACACTTATAAATAACACCAGTGTGGTCGATGTTGAACACCTTATCTTGCATACTTCGAGTTCAAACTGAAGGTCCAAATCACCCACTAAAATGTCTGCAAATTTACAAACATTGCCACCGCACATTCTCATCTACCCTTTGCCCTTCCAAGGCCATGTCAATTCCATGCTCAATCTCGCCGAGATCCTCCTTCTCTCCGGCTTCCACGTCACCCTCATCCTCTCCGACTACAACAACGACCGCCTCCTCCGCCACGGCGGCCTCCATTCACACTTCTCTCGCTATCCCGGCTTCCGCGTCGCCACCGTCCCCGACGGCCTCCCGCCGGATCATCCCCGGTCGGGAGACCGCACCATGGAGGCCGTGCTGAAGCATAGAGAAATCGGTGGGCCCCAGTTCCGCCATCTGATGGAGTCGACTGACGCACTAAGCGATGGCGGCGCGAGGCGGCGCGTGAGTTGCCTCATTTTGGACGGTTCGTTGAGGTTCCCTAGGTCGGATGTTGAATTGGGGATTCCCTATTTCTATTTCATTACTGTTAGTTCGTGTGCTTTCTGGTCCGCCTTCTGGCTTCAACAGATTATCGATGCCGGTGAGCTACCTCTCAAAGGTATCCTTCTCAACTTTAATTTCATTTTTTTATACACACTCAATTATGTAATTTTCATTTCTCATTTAATAAAGTCACCAGTCAATTCATTTACTTGATTTGTCTTGAAACTGTGCTCTTCAATTTGAAACTACAATTGATTGTTAAATTGTTGTTAATTCTGTCTCAGCTAAGAATGAAAGTAAATTGGAATACTGGAAAAAGAAAGAGATGGACTTATTGGTCACAAGTGTCCCCGGGATGGAGACGGTTCTCCGTAGACGCGATCTTTCTGGATTTTTCCGTGTTGAAGACGTTAATGAACTTGGGTTAGGAACATTTAAAACAGGGATTAAAAGAATGGTGGAAGGAGAGGGTTTCATACTCAATACATTTGAAGATTTGGAAGGCCCAATTCTTGATCAAATCCGAAAACACATTCCGAATGTGTATTCAATAGGTCCACTCCATGCACATTTGAAAGCCCGATTGGAGGAAAAAGGAATGGAAGTAGTGCATTACTCTAGCAGTTTTTGGGAGGAAGATCGAAGCTGCATCACCTGGCTGGACTCACAGCCACACAGTTCTGTGATCTATGTGAGCTTTGGAAGCGTGGCGACATTGACAAGAGATGAATTGATGGAGTTCTGGTATGGATTGGTGAATAGTGGGCACAGGTTCTTGTGGGTCATAAGGCCTGATTCTATAGTCGGGAATGAGAATGGGATTCCGGTGGAGTTGGCAGAAGGCACAAAGTTGAGGGGGTTGATGGTGGGATGGGTGCCACAACATGAGGTTTTAGCCCATCCGGCTACTGCTGCGTTTTTCACACATAGCGGCTGGAATTCGACTCTGGAATGTATTGCAACTGGGCTTCCAATGCTTTGCTGGCCTTATGTCGCGGATCAAATGACAAATAGTAGGTTTGTGAGTGAGGTGTGGAGGATTGGATTGGATATGAAAGATACTTGTGATAGAGTGTTGATTGAGAAGATGATTAGGGATGTGATGGAAGTTAAGAGGGATGAGTTGGTGGAGAGAGCTCAAGTGTTGGCTGGTTTGGCAAAGAAATCTATCTCTGAAGGGGGGTCGTCATATTTTCATTTGAATCGATTGATTGAGTTTCTGAAGTCGACAACGGCATGAATCATTTGTTGTTGGTGATGGGTGAATCCAACTTCTCCAATGTCTTTTATGCACTATAACATTATTAGATTTCTTTATAAGCTGTACATCATGTGATTTACCTCCTCCATCAATCTGCAGAGTAGGGGCGGTGGACTCCCTTATGGTGGGGTACACCATATATCACTATTAACATTTGTTGTTGTTTTAATACTCCCTGTCTCTTAATTTTTTTTTCATGTGGATCAATGAGTATTACTCCTTCTGTCCGCTCGAAAGAGGGTCTTTTTTTTTCATTTTGGTCGTCCGCCCCAAAGAGGGTTATTTCCTTTTTTACACACATGGGACCCACACACACCCACTAATACAATTAAAATATGGGGTCCACACTCCCACTAATACAACTACCCACTACATTAAATAATACTTCTTAATCAACGTGCACAAAAGTAAAATACCCTATTTCGGATGGACGGAGGGAGTATTATTTAATGTGAAGTTGGTAGTTGTATTAGCGTGTGTGTAGGCTATAAATTTTAATTATATTAATGGGTGTGCATGATATCATGTGTATAAAAAAGGAATATCATGTGTATAAAAAAGGAAAAAAGACCTTTAGAACGGGACAACGAAACTGGAAAAAATTGACATTTAAAGAGGACAGAGGGAGTAGGGAAATATCAGAACTGCCCAGTTTGAAAAGTGTAATACTCCCTCAGGCCACTTACAAGGTATTCATTTTACCATTTTGGGCGTCAATTTCAAAGGTATTCATTTCCGTTATTTAGTAAAACAATACACCATATAGCCCACCACTTCCCTCTAATACAACTACTCATTTTACATATAATAATTATATTTCTTAATTCACGCCTAAAAAGCAAACGATTACCTTTCAAGTGGCCGGAGGGAGTATTTTTTATGTTCACCATCTTTAAAACATAAAAAATGCCATGCCCACATTTATGGTCACATTTTTAAAATAATCTCCGTGACTTTTGCTGATAGAAGGAAAGATAGAAATACCCTCCGTGACTTTTGCTGATAGAAGAAAATGTAGAGATAGATGTTAGGATGAAGAAAATGTAGAGATAGAGGTTGGGACGAATAAGTATTTTTGGATTAAATAGAAACATTTGGTACGAATAAAAAAATTTGGGACGAATTGAATAACTCTATTTGGTCTATGTTGTTTTCTTCGGATTTAAATTTGTTTATTCGGCCTAAATTTATCTATTCGGACTGAAATTTAACTGGTACACATTAAATTCTTATTTTTTCATAATATTAACATGAATTATTTGTTTAAGAACATTAAAATTCACATGTATATAAAAAAAGAAATTATTACTATTTAATACCATTTATTTATATATTAATATTATTGTTAGATACATTAGCATTAAAATATTACTATTGAGTACAAATAAATAGGATAATATACCCTATATATCCCTGACTATCCTAATATATTCCTAACTATACGAGATTTTAGAAAATTTTCTATACTGGTTTCTTCAAAAACACTATCACTAATATTCAATTCTCACTTTACAATCATATGCAAATTATACACTTACAATATTACGTATATGTACGTAATTTCCCCACATTTTCTCTTTAAATTATTTCTGAATACAAAGAATTGAACACGATCATTCTACATATTTTTTAATCCTAAAATATTTCTGAATAACGAAATATTGAACACTGTCATTATATACTTTTGAATACTGAAACATCGAACACCATCATCATTCTATATATTTCTAAATACCGAAACATTGAACACCATCATTGTATATATTTCTGAATATCGAAACACTGAATACCATCATTGTATATACTTTTGAATACCGAAATATATTGAACTGGCATCCACAAGTATGCAGGATGGGGAGTATCTCGTGGTATCAATAAATTTTAAATTCTTATGAATTTTTGGAATTACAGTAAACTTTCACCTATTTTTTAGGGAGAAAATCATGGGGGATGATTTTTATTTCTAATATACATTAAATCTCCTACGTTTTAAATTATTTTTGAACACAGTAAAAGGCTAAGAAGGATATTTCACTCATTACTAATATAGTTTTGTACCTATTAGTAATAATGGCATGTAGAATGTATCTATTATTAATAGACAAAAAAAAAATCAAGATATTAAAATGTAAAATTATTATTTATTTTAATATTTAAGTTATAAGAAAAACATATTATATATATTTTAATATTATATATATATATATATATATATATATATATATATATATATATATATATATATATATATATATATATATATATATATATATATATATATATATATATATATTATTTTTAATATGACAACAGCTCATATTTCACAATCCACGTATAAACTATGTGATCCGAGGATATAATTGGAAATGTATTATAAAGTTAAGGCATTTTTCTTAAAAGATAAGTGGGTAGGATAAATTATGACAATTTGAGAGTGACAAGAAACATAGGTTTTCACAAGGGACTATATCATATGAGAAAAAGTTGGAATAAATTGATAATTTTGATAGAAAAGTAAATAAAGTTGTTGAGAATGATAAATAAAGTAAATAAAATTGTTGGAATTCACTAAAAGAAAATTGTCAAATTCCAACAGAAAAATTTCAATGAAAAGTAAATCTGTATGAAATTTTAGAGTTCCAACGAATTTTCCAATAAAACTTTAAATTATTAGAAAATTCCAACGAAAATTCACATAGAAATTTAAACCGTTGAAAATTTCCAACGAAAATTTCTATAAAACCTAAAATTATTGAAAAGTTCCAATGAAAATTCCCATATAAAATTTAACTATTGAAAAATTTCAATGCTAATTCCAATAGCTTGATAAGCCATTGGAAATTTTCAATAAAAACTTCAATTAAATTTATATTAGTTAAGTTGGTATATGATATACTGATATACTCAAGAGGTCAAGGGTTCGAATCCGAATAAATATTTTATTTTTCGTTGGAAAATTCATACAGAGTTGGAAGATCGTTTAGAATCCGAATAAATATTTTATATTTTCATTGGAAATTTTCAACGGAGTTGGAAGATCGTTGGAATAAATTCTCACGGTTAGAAAAATATTTGAATCACTTTTAGATTAAAAAAATTCCAAAAAAAATGTCATTGGATTTATCTTTGAATTTTAGAAACCATTGGAAATGTTGTTAGAAAAATAACATTCCAACGGCCACTTTTCCAACAAAAAAATTCGTAGAAATAACTGTTAGAATCATGAATTCCAATGATATTTTTACATATTTCGACGGATTTTCGTTGTTGAAATTCGGTATTTTTCTTGTAGTGATTGTATTTTTAAAAAATAAGTTTTAATTATTATTCCTTTACATAACAATCATAATTTAACACATTACACATAATCTCACATAAACACATGAGTAACACAGTGACATAAGAGACTTTTTTTCTTAGATAATACTCCCCCGTCCATCCTTAATCTATCAATTTTATTATTTTGGGTCGTCCACCCTTAATCTCTCAATTTCCCTTTTTAGATATATTGAACCCACACCCTCCACTAATACAAATAAAATATGCACTATAAGTAAAATGCCGAATTTCCAATGGTGAAAAACCGTTGGAATATGTAAAAATACCGTTGGAATTTATGATTCCAACAAATTTTTCCGTTGAAAAAGTGGCAATTGGAATGTCATTTTTCCAATAACATTTCCAATAGTTTCTAAAATCCAATGGTGAATCCAATGACATTTTTTTGTTGGAATTTTTTTGTCTAAATGTGATTCAAATATTTTTTCAATGAGATTTTCTTTTGGAATTACCGTTGGAATTATTCGGATTTGAACCTTGACCTCTTGAGTATATCAATGTATCATCTACTAACTTAACTAATATATAATTTATGTTATAAATTGACATTTAAATTTATTAAAGTCTCTTTTTTCCATGGAATTTTCATTGAAATTTTTCAATGGCTTAAGTTAAATTGGAATTTCTATTGAAAATTTTCAACGGTTTATCAAGCTATTGGAATTAGCATTGGAATTTTCCAATGGTTAAAATTTATATGGGAATTTTTGTTGGAACTTTACAACAGTTTTAGGTTTTTTTATCATTGGGGAAGGTGGATTTTTTTTTGGCAAGGTAGTAAGTGGGTTTTTTTGGGGAGAGGGAGGAGAAATAGGAGAGAAAAATAGGAGAGAGAAAGAGAGTAAAAAGAGGATAGATGAGAGAGAAGGTGGGTTCAAATCAATTTTTGGTGACAAATGGATGAAAATAAGTGAGAAGAGAGAGAAGGTGGGTCCCCAATTGCAAAGAAAAAAAAACCTCTCTCTTGAGGTTTAGCATTGGGGTGGGCCTTAGTAGGGGTATGTGGGTCCCATGTGTGTAAAAAGAAAAGGGAACTTTTTGGGTGAGACACCCAAAATGGAAAAAAAAAGCTCTTTGGGTGATATACTCTCTCCGTCTTAGGAAAGTCTGCACCCCCCTTCTCGGAGCGGAGATTAAGAAATTGATAATTTTTAGTGGTATTATGGTATTTTTTGGTAATAAATACTCCATCCGCCCCATAAAGAAGTTCACAGTTACTGTAAATACAGAGTTTAAGAAAAAATTTCTTTTTGGGGGTAGTTTGGTATTTTTAGGTAATAAATAAATTATAAAGTAAGTTTTGTGAGTTGTAAAGGGGTGCCAATTTTGAAATTAAAGTATATTGTGGGGTTATTGATTTGTGTGTATTTCCTTATTTGGGGGTGTGGATTTGTTTATGGGATAAACAAAAATAGAAAGTGTGAATTTGTTTATTTGACGGAGGGAGTAAATGATAAAGTATGTTATGTGTGTTAGGTAGGGATAGTTTTTTTTTTTTAAATAAAGTTTATAGGAGAGGGTAATTGTGTTTTACTTTTTATTTTTTTAGGAATGTGCAAACTTTTGTGGGACATCCCAAAATAAAAAATGTGTCATCTAAAATGGGACGGAGGGAGTATACTATATATACTTCCTCCGTCGCCTTTAAAGAGGGCATTTTTTCATTTTAGGCGTCCCACCCAAAGAATCTCCTTTCATTTTTTACACACATGGACTACACATACTTACTAATATAATTAAAATATGAGACTAATACTCTCACTAATACAATTATCTACTATATATTAAATAATAATACTCCTTAATCCACGTGTCAAGCAAACCACCTACTAGTGAGGGAAGGAGGGAGTATATATATTTTATGTGTGTACGCATAAAATGTATATATAAGTATATTGAAATTTTTAATACTTGGTAGATTTTAAATGCTAGAAATTTTTAATAAAATTCAAAGATGTGAAAGATAAATTGAGAAGGTAGGACCATTATTCCATATTAGGCTCATAAAACACAAATGTAGAAGTGACTACGTCACAGCTGACGCACAAATTTTTATTTTAGCAATAAAATAATTGGTTTACGTGCTCTAATGGAAGACTCTAACACTTATAGCCTATAGGCTATAGGATACGGTGCGGAAGATTTCGTTACCAGAAAACAAGTTATTACTCCAATTAATAGGATGATCTGAATATGGTAAACAAATTGAGTGTAGAAATTCTAATTTACCCTCCACACTTATAAATAACACCAGTGTGGTCGATGTTGAACACCTTATCTTGCATACTTCGAGTTCAAACTGAAGGTCCAAATCACCCACTAAAATGTCTGCAAATTTACAAACCAGTGTGGTCGATGTTGAACAGCTTATAAAAAAGGAATATCATGTGTATAAAAAAGGAAAAAAGACCTTTAGAACGGGACAACGAAACTGGAAAAAATTGACATTTAAAAGAGGACAGAGGGAGTAGGGAAATATCAAAACTGCCCAGTTTGAAAAGTGTAATACTCCCTTAGGCCACTTACAAGATATCCATTTTACCATTTTTGCGTCAACTTCAAAGGTATCGATTTCCGTTATTTAGTAAAACAGTACACCATATAGCCCACCACTTCCCTTTAATACTACCCATTTTACATATAATAATAATATTCCTTAATTCACACGCAAAAAGCAAACGATTACCTTTCAAGTGGCCGGAGGGAGTATTTTTTCTGTTCACCATCTTTAAAACATAAAAAATGCCATGCCCACATTTATGGTCACATTTCTAAAATAATCTCCGTGACTTTTGCTGATAGAAGGAAAGATAGAAATACCCTCCGTGACTTTTGCTGATAGAAGGAAATGTAGAGATAGAGGTTGGGACGAATAAGTATTTTTGGAATAAATAGAAACATTTGGTACGAATAAGCAAATTTGGGACGAATTGAATAACTCTATTTGGTCTATGTTGTTTTCTTCGGATTTAAATTTGTTTATTCGGCCTAAATTTGTCTATTCGGCCTGAAATTCAACTGCTACACATTAAATTCTTATTTTTTCATAATATTAACATGAATTATTTGTTTAAGAACATTAAAATTCACATGTATATAAAAAAAGAAATTATTACTATTTAATACCATTTATTTATACATTAATATTATTGTTAGATACATTAGCATTAAAATATTACTATTGAGTACAAATAAATAGGATGATATACCCTATATATCCCTGACTATCCTAATATATTCCTAACTATACAAGATTTTAGAAAATTTTATATATTGGTTTCTTAAAAAACACTATCATTAATGTTCAATTCTCACTTTACAACCATATGCAAATTATACACCTACAATATTACTTATAGGTACGTAATTTCCCCACATTCTCTCTTTAAATTATTTCTGAATACAAAGAATTGAACACGATCATTCTACATATTTTTTTAATTTTTAAATATTTCTGAATACCGAAATATTGAACACTGTCATTATATACTTTTGAATACTGAAACATCGAACACCATCATCATTCTATATATTTCTAAATACCGAAACATTGAACACCATCATTGTATATATTTTTGAATATCGAAACACTGAATAACATCATTGTATATACTTTTGAATAACGAAATATATTGAACTGGCATCCACAAGTATGCAGGATGGGGAGTATCTCGTGGTATCAATAAATTTTAAATTCTTATGGATTTTTGGAATTACAGTAAACTTCCACCTATTTTTTAGGGAGAAAATCATGGGGGATGATTTTTATTTCTAATATAAATTAAATCTGCTACGTTTTAAATTATTTTTGAACACAATAAAAGACTAAGAAGGATATTTCACTCATTACTAATATAGTTTTGTACCTATTAGTAATAATGGCATGTAGAATGTATCTATTATTAATAGACCCAAAAAAATCAAGATATTAAAATGTAAAATTATTATTTATTTTAATATTTAAGTTATAAAAAAACATATATTATATATATTTTAATATTATATATATATATATATAGGGAGGATTACTACTAGGTACACAAAAAACCCTAAATTACAATGAGATACAAACATACAAAAGTATTACTACTAGGTACAAAAATATATAGTGATATTCAAATATTACCCCTATTAATGTGCTGCACATAAATATTGTGTGCAGCAAAAGTTCATGTGCAGCAAAGTGTGTGCAGCAAAAAAAGTGTGTGCAGGAAAAAAAAAGTGTGTGCAGCAAAAAAATGTGGTGGTCCGGCGGCGGCGGTCCGGCAGCTTTTCCGGCGACCAATTTTTTTTTTTTTTTCTTTTTTTTTTGGACGAACAGTTTTTCCGGCGATCGGCTGCCGGAGCTCCGGCGGCGGCGGCGCGGCAGCTTTCCGGCGACCAGTTTTTTTTTTTTTTTTTTTTTTTTTTTTTTTTGACGAACAGATTTTCCGGCGACCCGCCGTCGGCGGAGGCGGCGGCGGCGGTCCGGCAGCGGCAGCAGTGGTCCGGTGGTGGGTGGAGGTTGGGGTTAGTGTTTTAAAGGTATATGGGTTTAGGGGTATATTTGGTATTTTACTTTAATATTTTATATTAAATAATAATTATTTTAAATCAATGTATCTAGTAGTAATTAGGGGTACAAAGTGTGTACCTATCAGTAATTATTTCATATATATATATATATATATATATATATATATATATATATATATATATATATATATATATATATTATTTTTAATATGACAACTGCTCATATTTCACAACCCACGTATAAACTATGTGATCCGAGGATATAATTGGAAATGTATTATAAAGTTAAGGCATTTTTCTTAAAAGATAAGTGGGTAGGATAAATTATGACAATTTGAGAGTGACAAGAAACATAGGTTTTCACAAGGGACTATATCATATGAGAAAAAGTAGGAATAAATTGATAATTTTGATAAAAAAGTAAATAAAGTTGTTGAGAATGATAAATAAAGTAAATAAAATTATTGGAATTCACTAAAAGAAAACTGTCAAATTCCAACAGAAAAATTTCAACAAAAAGCAAATCCGTATGAAATTTTAGAGTTCCAACGAATTTTTCAATAAAACTTTAAATTGTTGGAAAATTCCAACAAAAACTCCCATGGAAATTTAAACCGTTGGAAATTTTCAACGAAAATTCCTATAAAACCTAAAATTATTGGAAAGTTCCAATGAAAATTCTCATATAAATTTTAACTATTGAAAAATTCCAATGCTAATTCCAATAGCTTGATAAGCCATTGAAAATTTTCAATAAAAACTTCAATTAAATTTATATTAGTTAAGTTGGTAGATGATATACTGATATACTCAAGAGGACAAGGGTTCGAATCCGAATAAATATTTTATTTTTTCGTTGAAAAATTCAAACGGAGTTGGAAAATCGTTTAGAATCCGAATAAATGTTTTATATTTTCGTTGGAAAATTTCAACGGAGTTGGAAGATCGTTGGAATAAATTCTCACGGCTAGAAAAATGTTTGAATCACTTTTAGATTAAAAAAATTCCAAAAAAATGTTATTGGATTTATCTTTGGATTTTAGAAACCATTGGAAATGTTGTTAGAAAAATAACATTCCAATGGCCACTTTTCCAACAAAAAAATTCGTTGGAATATCTGTTAGAATCACGAATTCCAATAATATTTTTACATATTTCAACGGATTTTTGTCGTTGAAATTCTGCATTTTTCTTGTAGTGATTGTATTTTTAAAAAATACATTTTAATTATTATTCCTTTACATAACAATCATAATTTAACACATTACACACAATCTCTCATAAACACATGAGTAACACAGTGACATAAGAGACTTTTTTTCTTAGATAATACTCCCTCGTCCATCCTTAATCTATCAATTTTACTATTTTGGGTCGTCCACCCTTAATCTCTCAATTTTTCTTTAGATATATTGAACCCACACCCTCCACTAATACAAATAAAATATGCACTACAAGTAAAATGCCAAATTTTCAATGGTGAAAAACCGTTGGAATATGTAAAAATACCAGTAGAATTTATGATTCCAACAGATATTCCAACGAATTTTTTCATTGAAAAAGTGGCAATTGGAATGTTATTTTTTTTTCAACAATATTTCCAATGGTTTCTAAAATCCAATCGTGAATCCAATGATATTTTTTTGTTAGAATTTTTTTTGTCTAAAAGTGATTCAAACATTTTTCTAATGAGATTTTCTTTTGTAATTACTGTTGGAATTATTCGGATTTGAACCTTGACCTCTTGAGTATATCAATGTATCATCTACCAACTTAACTAATATATAATTTATGTTATAAATTGACATTTAAATTTATTAAAGTCTCTTTTTTCCATGGAATTTTCATTGAAATTTTTCAATGGCTTAAATTAAATTGGAATTTCTATTGAAGATTTTCAACGGTTTATCAAGCTATTGGAATTAGCATTGGAATTTTCCAACGGTTAAAATTTATATGGAAATTTTCGTTGGAACTTTCCAACAGTTTTAGGTTTTATAGGAAATTTTTTTGAAATTTTTCAATAGTTTATTAGGCTATTGGAATTAGCATTGAAAATTTTCAACGGTTTAAATTTTCATGGAAATTTTAGTTGAAATTTTTCAACGGTTTAAAATTTCATTGAAAAATTCATTGGAATTTTAAAATTTCTCACGGATTTGCTTTTCGTTGGAATTTTTCTATTGGAATTTCACAGTTTTCTTGTAGTGATGGGACCACATCCTCCACTAATACAATTACCCACTACACATAAAATAATATTCACTCTATCCCATAACAGCTTTCACACTTTCCTCATTTGTTCGTCCCACAATAACTTTCACACCCCAAAAAAAGAAATAAAACTTTATCCAACAACCTTAAAAGTTACTTTAGTTTCAAATTTGACACTCATTTTTCACACTCATAACATTACTTTACACTTTATTTATTACCTAAAAATACTAAAATACCCTCAAAAGTCAATAAAGCTGGTCAAAAAGTAATTTTTTTTCTTAAACAACGTGCAAGAGTAAATGTGAAAATTATTATGGGACGGAGGGAGTAATACTCATTAATCCACGTACAAAAATAACAAATTGATATATTGATGTTGGAGGGAGTAATTTATTAAAACTGAAATTAGTACAACCTTTTAGATAGGGGTGTAAATGAGTCGAATCGAGTCGAACGAAGAATTGTTCAAGCTTGTTTGAAATATTATCGAGCTTTAAAATATATGTTCGAGCTTGTTTGATAGCAATTGAGCCGAGCTCGAACGGGCTTTTTATCGAGTCGAACACGAGCCGAGCTCGAGTAACTTGATTAATCGAACTCGAGCCGAGTCGAACTTTTAATTTTATCGAGTATAAAAGTATGTTTAAGCTTATTTGATATCTTTATCAAACCGAGTTCAAACGAGCTTTTTACCAAACGATCTCGAGTTGAGTATAGAGTAGTTTTATTTGATTTTCAAACCTACTTTTGGATTTGTATTTCAGCGATTTTTTTTTTAATTTCAAAATAAAACTGTATCAACGGTGTGTTAAATGTATATCAGTTTATCTTGCATACTAGAACAGTAGAGCTCAAACCACACATTACATTCTGTGTTCAACTACTCAAACGTCTTCACATTTGCCACCGCACATTCTCATCTACCCTTTGCCGTCCCAAGGCCATGTCAATTCCATGCTCAATCTCGCCGAGATCCTCCTCCTCTCCGGCCTCCACGTCACCCTAATCCTCTCCGACTACAACCACCATCGCCTCCTCCGCCACGCCACCCTCCACTCCCACTTCTCTCGCTACTCCGGCTTCCGTGTGGCTACCGTCCCCGACGGCCTCCCTGCAGAATATCCACAGTCGGGCGACCACACCACGGAGGCCGTGCTGAAGCATAGAGAAGTCGGTGGGCCCCAGTTCCGCCACCTGATGGAGTCGACTGATGCACTAAGAGATGGCGGCACCCGGCGGCGCGTGAGTTGCCTCATTTTGGATTGCTAGGTCGGATATTGAACTGGGGATTCCCTACTTCTATTACATAACGGTTAGTGCCTGTTCTTTCTGGCCAGGCTTTTGTGTTCAACAGATTGTTGATGCCGGTGAGCTTCCCCTCAAAGGTAATTTTAAAAAAGAAGTGACAACACATTTAGGAGTAAGGAGTAATTAATTACTTCCCCATATACTGTTAATCTATCATTTTACTGGGTTGTGCATCTTAATTTATTTATTTCTTTTTTTAGATTATGGACACACATCTTCCATTCATATAAATAAAATATAGGACTCATATCCTCCACTAATACAACTACCTACTATATATAAAATAATAATATCCTTAATTCATGTGAAAAAAAAAATACAAAATGAATGAAAGCAGTAAAAAATTTTAAAATGGTCTCGGTGGAGATGGTATAACACATTTTTTTTTTTCATTCTCTATTAGGATGATCGGAAGGAGTAAAAAATTTTAAAATGGTTTCGGTGGAGATGGTATTACACATTTTTTTTTCATTCTCTATTATGTTGAGCATGTTATCTTCGTAACATTTACTCCTATTTTATTTTATTCGCTCGTCAGACATCAACACTTTCTATTTTGAATTATCTAAGCATTTTATGCAAGTTTTATTAAAAGTAAAAATACACTATTCATTGTACCTACTTTTTATACTTTAATTATCAATCTCATTATTTTTTTACACGTTATTTATTATTTCCAATAATTTTATTTACTTATTTTATTTAAATTACCAACATATCCTTTTTTCTCTCATATTATATATTTAAAAAATAACATTTGTTCCTGTACAAACAGTAATAAATTACCCAATAAATTCAGTCACTTGATCTGTCTTGAAACTATGAAACTATAATTGATTGTTGAACTGTTTGGCGCTTCAATCCATCACCAAATTTTCACAACTTTCAAATTATAAAACTGTTGTTAATTCTGTATCAGCTAAGGATGAAAATAAACTGGAATTTTGGAAAAAGAAAGAGCTGGACTTATTGGTTACAAGTGGTCCTGGAATGGAGACAATTCTCCGGAGACGTGATCTTCCTGGACTTTTCCGTGTACAAGACATTGATGAACCTGGGTTTGGAGAATTCAGAACAGGGATTAAAAAAGTGGCGGAAGGAGAGGGTTTCCTACTCAATACATTTGAAGATTTGGAAGGCCCGATTCTTGATCAAATCCGTAAACACATTCCCAATCTGTATTTAATAGGTCCACTCCATGCACATTTGAAAGCTCGATTGGAGGCTAAAGGAATGGAAGTAGTGCATTAGTACTCTAGCAGTTTTTGGGAGGAACACTACAAGAAAACGGTGATTTAGCTGCGAAATATTTAGTCGCTAAAGTAGTGTATTTCGTCGCTAATTCATTTTAGCGATGAATTTTTTTGTCGCTAAATTTGGTGAGAATAATTACATTTAGCGGCGAATAAAAAATTTCCACGCTAACTCTTGCCACGAATTGATTTATTTAATAGCAAATATATCGCGACAATAATTATGAATTTTATCGCAAATATTTTCTACAAAATTTTATTACTTCATCGTAAAATATTAGCAACACATTTTTTAATTTCATGACTAACATTTGCTGCGAATAGCTATATTACGCTGCTAAATCTTAACGGTAAAAGTTGAATTTTGGCTGCAAAAATTGCTACATTTCACCACAAAAATTTTGTTAAAAATTTTTGATTGTTTCTGCAAATATTTGCAACGAATATTTTATTTTCATTGTAATATTTTTTTGCAGCAAAATATTATAAATGATTTCTTTAACACAAATTTTGTGATGAAATAAATGTGTTTGTCACTAAATACCAATAATATTTTTTTTCTTTTCTGAAAAATATTATATATTATTTCATTTCCTACCTACCGAAATAATCACTGAAAATAAACTCGTATAAAAAACAAAATATTTAACTCATTCAAAATATTCAAAAGTATAAAAGTCTCCAAATACTAAATATTATAGTATTCAATGAAACAAGGAAATTATTGTATCTCAAACCCCAAATAACTCAAAGTTTAAAAAGGTCTCAATCTATATCATCCATAATTGGACTATCTTCACCAGCAGTGTAAGCTTCCTTCAGTTCATTAAAACGATTCAACATTTTCTCCTAAAATAATACAAACACAAAAGTAAAGGGCGTTAACTATAATATACATTTGTCTCATTATAAAATATAGCATATAGTGTAAAAAAAAAGTAGAACTCATACATAAATCTCTTCGGCACCCTTAGTCCGACTATTGTCTTTGTTCCAATGAGTTTGCTTGTATAACTCAATTCGATCAACTTGGTTAGGTCCATCACCCTAAAATATACATTGAGAGTTAAAATCAAAATACATAATTGAGCAAAAAAAAACTATACTTACAACTTCATAACTATATCGCACAAAAGACTTAGAACCTCCGTAATGATTAACTGTTAGCTTCTCCAAGTTCTTTGCATTTTTTTATAATTCCTGTAGATATAACAGAATTCACTTCAAGCTTTGAAAATAATTTAACATGACCGAACATGAAAATTCAGCAACATTACTAAACAACAAGGTTCTTAAGCAAACCAATATCTAGTAGATATATAAATTAGAAATATTAAAGAAAACCATGAAGCAAATTACCAAACAAACCAAGAACATAATATAATTAACAAGGAAAATGATGTTTCGTATTTTAATAGCTCCAAAAATTAAAAATTAAAAATATATATATGCTTCTAAAGAAAATTATTTAGGCAAAACCATAGTTATTTACCTTGAACTTGTCACTTTCAAATAACTTGCACAAGTGTTTCCATTCAGCTTCATCTGCATAGAATTTTCTTGGCAACTTCTCTGTCTTTCTTCAAACGGTAGATGACCGAGAGTTTTATAGTACCTGTGCATCTGTGATCGATTGTTGCGGAATAAATCACACATCCATTTGTCTATGACATCTCTTACAGAATCAGGACCCAAGTCTAGATGGAAAAAGTTCTGCAATACAAGAAAAAAAATTAACCTCTAATTTATATCAATACATGAAATAATACAAATGGTACGTACAGATAATCTATCAAATATGGGCTTCTTTTGTTCAGTAGTCACATTTTTCCATTTATCGAGTTGTAGGGGAATAAATGTTTTAACAATAACACCTAATTCAGTTTTAAATAGTGTTGTGTATTTTCTAGTAGGGCGACCATCACAGGGACGAAAAGTGAGGGACGACTTTCCGTGTTCTTGAAATAGCTTTTTAAGCTGCTCATTGTGTCTTGATTTCGTATCAATACGATTTTTAAATACTGGGAGAGTGGTAGAGAAGTCTAAAAAATCATAGTGTTATACAAATAATCATCGAAATAAAATATCACTTTTAACCAACTAAGACATACCTTGAGTTTCATCATCATCAATCTCTTCATCTTGAAGTTGTCTCTGAATATCCTCTCTTACTCTCTTAGGTGGCATTTCTTTTGAAAAATGGTAAAATATAGAATTTGAGTACAATAATTAGAACACAAAATAAATATTGGTAAAATATAAATATTTGCGGTTAGTATCACACGTTTCGCTAACTTCAGCATGAGATGACCACAGTTTATATAATGTATCAAACCCAATTCTATATAGGTGTCCTCTAACTGATTTCAAGTCATATTGATATATATTCCTACAAAAAAAAATTATCACTTTGATGTATGAGAGCTTTGGAAGTGTGGCAACATTGACAAAAGATGAATTGATGGAGTTTTGGTATGGGTTGGAGTGTTAAGTATCGATCTTTGTCATCTCGTTGGTCTTCGTCATCGCCGAAGAAGGTGGTCGAGGGATGAACTCCACAGTGCTTAGATTTCCGTTGAACTCACACAAGAATTTAAATCCACGTTCTACCCGTTAGGGTTCACAAATGGTGTAGATAAAAGGGGACCAAAAGTGTAAGGTTATGGGACATGTCTGGCCCAATACTTTGAGACTGAAGACCATCATTTGGGCCAAAGGCCCAAAGGGCCCAACAAATCTCCACCTTGGCCCAAATCATCCACCCTTGTGTTTAACTAAATGAGAATTCATCATCGCACTTTTTTCCGAATACCTGCAAAATGAAAGACACAAAGTCAAATGCAAGATCTAGAAAAGTTGACATAAAGTCAAGGGTATCACAAAAAATACACAAATCTAAGCCAGAGCAAAGATCACGGACACACAGTCACAAAATGTTTAAATTATCCCAAGGACAAAATAAACAGAGCATACAAGCTCAAGTGTGAACGCAATGTTCACGGGAAAAGAATTGCATACAACACGCTTCAATCAAGAGAGTCAAAATTTAAAGTCCTCATGCAAGACCTAAATTTTTCAACAGATAAGCATTTAGTACCCATATCAGCAGGATTAAACTCAGATGCAATCTTTTCCAAGTTAACTATACTTTTTTCCACAATATCACGAATGAAATGATACCTATCATCTATCCTCTTGGTTCTATAATGGAAAACAAGATTTTTACACAACTGAATCGCATATATACTATCAGAAAACACAGTGGCACATTTGTCAAGAAAATCTATTTCTTTCAGAAGGCCTTGCAGCCAAATAGCTTCATTTAAAGCATCAGTAATAGCCACGTATTCAGATTCAGTTGTAGATTGGGCAACCACATGCTATAACTGAGACTTCCAACTTATGCAAGAGCCATACAAAGTAAACACATAAGAAGTTGTAGACTTCCTATTATTCCTATCATTTGCATAATTTGAATCAACATAGCCAACAAGGCTCACACTATTTGCAGATTTGGAAAAGCACAAACTTACCTCCATGGAGCTCCTGAGATATCTCAAGAGCCATATCAAAGCCTCCCAACGAGGCGCACCAGGATTTGCCATATACCTACTCAAATAACTAACAGAATATGCAATATTTGGTCTAGTACTGACCATAAGATACATAACAAACCTAATAGCATTGAAAAAAGAAACCTTTTCCATTTCAGCAATTTCAGAATCAGGCTTTGAAGACTGATCCTTACTTAACACATAGTGAGCAGCAAGAGGCACATTCACAGTTTTAGCAGACATCATAGAGAACTTACTCAAAATCTTTTCAACATATGAAATTTGATTAAGCAAGAGAACATGGTTCTTCCTATCTCTATCAATGTTCATGCCAAGAATCCTTTTAGCATCTCCAAGATCTTTCATATCAAAATTATCACATAGACTCTTTTGAACAAGCTCAACATATTCAAGATCAGGGCTAACAATTAGCATATCATCCACATATAAGAGCAGAAAAACAGGAACAGAAATATCAATTTTGAAGTAAAGACAATTATCATGCAAGCTTCTCTTAAACTTCAAAGATGTCATGCATTGATCAAACTTCTTATTCCACTGTCTAGGAGATTGTTTCAAGCCATACAAGAATTTCTTCAAAAGACACACATGATCAGGATTTTTGAGGTCCAAAAACCCTCAGGTTGTTTCATGAAAATCTTTTTGTCCAAATCACCATTAAGAAAAGCTGTTTTGACATCCATTTGCTTTAATTCCCAATCAAAATGAGCAACTAATGAAGCATTATACGAATAGTGGTGAATTTAACAACAGGAGCAAAGATTTCATTATAATCAACCCCTTCCTTTTGAGTAAAACTTTTTGCTACCAATCTAGCTTTAAAACTAGCATTTTCAAGCTCATGTTTCACTTTGAAAAGCCACTTGCAATCAACAACAGAGCAATGAGCAGGTTTTGGAACCAGAATCCAAGTATGATTAACATGCAATGATTTGATTTTATCTTTCATAGCATTTAACCATTTCACAGAATTGTCAGATTTTAAAGCCTTTTGATAGGTCTTAGGTTCATTATCAACATTTTCAAATGCATTGAAAGCATGAGTATCAATATGAAAATCATCATACCTAGCAGGTAGCCTAATATTCCTTCTAGGTCTATCTCTAGGTAACACATAGTCATCATCTTCAGGAATATCATGCACATTTTCATCATTGATAGCAGGTTCATTAGCAACAAGTTCTTGATCAATAACAGTGTCAGACAAGTTTTCAGCATCACATGACAAAGGAGACAACTCCACCTCACTCGAAGAAGTGGTAGGATCATGTAAAGGCACAACATCAGGCAAAGGAGAAGATAAGCAAGGAAATTCAGATTAATTGAAGATCACATCCCTACTAATCACAATTTTGAAACCAGATTCAAAAAAATCCCACAACCAATAACCTTTAACACCCTCAGGATAACCATGAAAAACATATTTTCTACTACTAGGATCCAATTTGTCATGTTTCTGATACACAAACGCAGCACAACCAAATACACGTAGCACAGAATAATCAATACTTTTACCAAAAAATACATAGTCAGGGCACTTACCCTTTAAAGGCATAGAGGGGGATTTTTTTATTAAAAATGCTGCAGTAATAAGCGCCTCACCCTAAAACTTTTTAGAAAGTCCAGAAGACACCAACATGCTCCTCACCCTTTCTAACAAAGTCCTATTCATCCTCTCAGCAACCCCATTCTGTTGGGGAGTGTAAGGAGCAGACTTATGTCTCACAATTCCAGATTTAACACATAAATCATTCATGGCATTATTGCAAAATTCCAATCCATTATCAGTTCTAAGATACTTAATTTTTTTACCAATTTGATTTTCAATCAAAGTTTTCCAATTTTTGAACTTTTCAAAAACATCAGATTTGTTTTTAAGCAAAATCACCCAAACTTTTCTTGAAAAATCATCAATGATGGACAGAAAATACACATTGCCACCTTGAGTTGGCTCACTAGAAGGCCCCCACACATCAGCATGCAAGTACTTAAGTATATCACTACACTAAGAAGTCTTAGGGTACGGGGAAACAGGGAATTTCACCTTCGCATGTTTGCCTTATACACACGAGTCACAGAAAGGAATGCATGTAAGCTTATCATTACCAAAAGAACCAGCTTTATGCAACAATTCAAGACCTTTACTAGTCATGTGACCTAACCTACCATGCCAAATATTTATTTTATCCTCTTTAACAGCGTTAGCAGATATAACAATAGATTTAGCACAACAAATATACAGGTTATTCCTTTTTTCACCATTAAAGATGGGCACAGAATCCTTTACAATAGACATGCAACCCTTTCCCCAGTGCAGCACAAGAAATCAAGTTGTTACACAAATCAGGCACAAATCGCACGTTTTTCAAAGTAAACACAGAATCATCTTTAAAATACAAGCAAATGTCACCAACACCAAGCACATCACATCTTTTTTCATTAGCCATAAACACAGATCCATGAGAAACATTTTTATATGAAGAGAAAAGATGTTTAAAAGGTATCATATGAAATGTGCAACCGGAATCCACAAGCCATTCACTATCAAACAGAGATGAATGCACATAATTCACACAACTTTCAGAAATAGCAAACACATCACCATAATTCACAGATTCAGAGGCAACATTAGTATGATCATTAGAATTATTCCTCTTAGGATGAGGACACTTGTTCGCAAAATGTCCCCTTTCATGGCAATTAAAGCATTTCTTGTTTTTCTTGTCAACATTCTGATTATTCTAGGGTTTCACATCAGAATTCTTGTCCTTGTTCTTATTTTTATTCTTGTTCTTGTTACGAATGTTAGATTTTCCTTTAACATGCATAACCTCCCCAGAATTCTTAACACCTCCATTTTTTTAAATCATGCTCTTTGCTTTTTAAGGCATTCACTACAACATCAAGAGTAACGTCATCACGACCATACTTTATAGCAGATTTGACATCTCCATAAGAATCGGGTATAGCATTTAAAAGCACAATAGAGGTATATTCATCAATATGCTTGTCACCAGTTAGCTTAATATCTTGAATCAACTTCGTGAACACATCCAAATTTTCTTCAACATCTTTGTTTAAATCAAGTTTAAAACGAAAGAATTTTTCAAGAAGAAATATTTTACTAGGCAAAAATATTTCAGTGTACAACTTATCCAGCTTTTCTCATAAAGTTTTAGCAGACTCATGCTCACCAACTTTTCTAAGCACAGGATCAGATAGATTCAAGATAATAGCAGACAAAGCAAGCTCATTCATCTCAGCCTTTTTAACATCCATTTCATCCTCATCATACGAGTGATCTACAGCTTTGAATATCCTTTGTTGGACGAGTATGCACTTTATTTTCTGTTTTTAGATACTGAAGTCTCGCTTACCGTCAAACGGTGCTTGTCCAAACGAGGAAGACGAAGCCATGGGTATTTAAAATTGAGTAGAACACACTATGAATGAAAAAATACAGAATTACAGAGCAACAATCTGTCACACACCAGGTTGACACTACTCTAATCACACACAAAGCGAGAAACAGAGCAGTATAACATACAAGGACTGATTTTCAGCAGCGGAAATTGAAAGACCAATATGACAGTTTCACAAAGAAACAAACAAGAACAATAATAAGAGGGCAAGCCGCCTCAGGGCATCACACAAGAACAAATAAGAGGACCAGCCACCTCAGTGCATGACAGAAAAATAAACAAGAAAGGCTCAAGCTATTTCACCAGAATGGCTGACGAGAGCACCGTACCACCTCTACGAGCCACCAGCCCGTTACTTAACGGGAGCGGATCCCTCGTAGTCTTGTTCACTTAGCAACACGAATGGGCAGCCTCCATTTCAAGTTTCAACCTACACACAAAGTAAGAAACAGTGGGGTTTAGTGAGGAACCCAATCTGAAATATTTCAGAAAATATAGAGTGACCCTATAACAAAGAAGATGAGAGACACTTTCCTTCCTCAATGATCAGAGCCAATCTGACCAGAACCCTAGCGCCGACGGCCGGAGGTCAGTGGCGGTCAGCAGCGGCAGCGGTCGTGCTTCGGGCTGGAATGACTACGAACGGCGGTCGAAGGTTGGTCAGCCGCGACGGCAGCTGAACCCTAGCAGCGGCATGACCTGAGCGTGAACGGAAGCACGGTGGAACCCTAGAACCGGTGCGAACAGATCTAGACAACGGCGGCAGCGCATTGCTGCAGATCGTGACTCCTTTCCTGTCATGTTCCCGGTGGACAGAACCAGCGACGGAGGCGATGCATCCCTCGCGAACAGATCGCGATTCCAGTAGAGCAGATTCGGCGGCGGCCGGACAACGGCGTTCTCCCACCGGCGGCTGAAGGTCAGCAGCATCGAGAGACGGATGACGGACGACCAGCAATGACGAAACCCGCTCTGATACCACTGTTAGGTATCGATCTTCGTCATCTCGTAGGTCTTCGTCGTCGTCGGAGAAGGTGGTCGAGGGATGAACTCCACAGTACTCAGATTCCCTTTGAACTCAAACAAGAATTCAAATCCACGTTCTACCCGTTAGGGTTCACAAATGGTGTAGATAAAAGGGAACCAAAAGTGTAAGGCTATGGGCCATGTCTAGCCCAATACTTTGAGACTGAAGACCATCATTTGGGCCAAAGGCCCAATGGGCCCAACATGGTGAATAGTGGGCACAGGTTCTTGTGGGTCATAAGGCCTGATTCTATAGTCGGGAATGAGAATGAGAATGGGATTCCAGTGGAGTTGGCAGAAGGCACAAAGTTGAGGGGGTTGATGGTGGAATGGTCGCCACAACATGAGGTTTTATCCCATCCGGCTACTGCTGCATTTTTCACACATAGTGGCTGGAACTCGACTTTGGAATGTAGTTGGGCTTCCAATGCTTTGCCGGCCTTATACCGCGGATCAGATGACAAATAGTAGGTTTGTGAATGAGGTGTGGAGAATTGGATTGGATATGAAAGATACTTGTGATAGAGTATTGATTGAGAAGATGATTAGGGATGTGATGGAAGTAAAGAGGGATGAGTTGGTGGAGAGAGCTCAAGTGTTGGCTGGTTTGGCAAAGAAATCTATTTCTGAGGAAGGGTTATCATATTTTCATATGAATCGATTGATTGAGTTTTTGAAGTCAACAGCAGCATGAATCATTTGTTGTTGGTGATGGGTGAATCCAACTTCTCTAATGTCTTTTAGGCTATATTGGTTGAGTAATGTTGTTTGTTATGGATTGATTCACCTCATACGCTCACATATGCACTACAACATTAGAAGATATATAACCATTAATTTCTGAATGAAGCATTTAAGTTACAATATTCTTCTTTTTAGGATAATACTACTGTGTACCCGGGTGCACCCACTTTTAAAAACGTATACAATTATGAACAAAAACATATACAATTATGAATAAAAATGTATACACTTTGTTAGTGAATTTTTTACTAGTTTTTTTAATGAAAAATTGAGTGTAAAAAAATATATAATTATTAAAAAACATGTATACACTATTGCATAAAAAGTTATACACATATGGATGCTAGTTTTTTTAATGAAAAATTGAGTATGAAAAAAGTATATCATTATTAAGAAACATGTATATAATATAGAATAAAAAGTTATACACATATAGGTTTATCCGGGTGCACTATATATCTAACTCTTCTTTTTAAGTATCTATTGTTATTGGAGGTATAGCATAGCATAACAGGCCACGTGCGCAGCAGATTTCACACTAATGCTTACGGGTCATTTCTCTATTTGTTCTTAAGTGTTGACAGCAATAGTTTGTTACTTAGTTATAAGTATAGTGTGTTTACTTTATATAAATATACATGTACTCTCTACTTCATTGATATATGAAAAAATATCTTTTCTCTCTTATTATCTGCCTTGTTAGGTTTCATGGAAGTGAATGCGTATTTCATCATGGTATTTAGAGCAAGTTCATAAATTGGTTCCAATTATAATTTTTTTAAGGTAACCTTAAAGTTGGTTTGTATTTTTTTAAGAAGCCTCGTGCTACTGAAAATTTAGCTTGCACTGTATCTTTAGAGACTTAGTTTAAAACCCCAATAGAATAATGCCCTAGTTTTTTAGTTATTATTTCTAAATACCTCAATTTGAAATAGCGAAGCATAAAACTTAATTAAGAATTTAACAGTTATCCGCCCCCCACCCCAAAAAAAAAAAAATAGTCATCATCATAAAGGACACGATTTTATTTATTCAATGCCTGTAACTAAAATGTATTTTATTGAAAGTTTAAACTAATTCCACCGCCCTCCAAATCGCCGTCGTTTCTTCAATCTGAAATCAACGAATGTAGAGAGTGAGTATGTAACTCAGCACCAATTACATATCAAGCAAATTTAGACATGCCAATAATACTTTAAATCTATTTAATCTCACAAATTTTTAAGTTTCTTTTATACGATCAATCAATATAAATCATTTGGGCACCACAGATACTCCGCGAGGATTTCTCTCAATCCCAGCACCTCTAAGACTCTGGCATGTCTCAAGTATTCTTATAAGGAACACTTGTAAAATTTTCATATCTCATATAAGTTCAAAGGAACTTACATAGTATTTGACTTTCATGCCTCTAATATTATGATAATTTAAAAAAAATTATTTAAAATCTTTGATTTCCACATCAGGTAACATATCAACAATTCACATTGATGTAGGAAGTATGTAAATTTTTCTCACACTAGTAGCTTAGGGTATGGGTAGGAAGAGGAAGTCAGTAGGTCTTCACATTTAAGAATCACCTAAGATCGTAAGGGCAAGAATTAATGAAAGACTTTATCAAATGGAAGAAAAATCGGAATTTCAAGTTAAATTAAAAGTGATTTTATTTGTAAATGGAAAAAAAAGACAAATCTATATAAACTGATTTTTTTTTGGCTTGAACAAAGAGTAGAATGAAATAAGATTTTGATTTTGAATAAAAATAAATAGTAAAACATATGGGACTCGTAACCGTCATTCATCTCTTGTCATTGTCTTCCCCAACGGGTCCTTAGACATTTTTTTATCATGAGGAGAGATGACGTTACGACACAGATTGTTGTTGCACACTACCACCTTACACATTAATTGTGGAGGTGGCGGGAAGCTTATCAAGCTCCAAGGGAATTAGGGAAGGAGGCTAGCTTCTTACTCAAAGTAGTTGCTAGTGTGAGAAAAGGTGTTGGTGCTCCAAAAGTGTTGGGAAGTAGGGAATTTATAGGGTAGGAAAGTGTGTAGAGTTGGAAGGTGGAGCACAATCCTCCCAATCAATCCCTAGAATTTGGGTTATTTGAATTAAATTGAAAGGTGTAGCCTGCAAGGGAGCGGCCTTAAGCTATCCAAATTCATAATTGGGTTGGAAAAAGGTTAAATATGGAAAGCTTGACTCGAAATTCTTCAATCAATCAAATTAGTTTCTTTCAATGGAATGATGTCACACTTAATTCCCTTAATTTCTAGGGCATTTAAGGGTTGGCTGTCACACTTGGCATAAAACTCTTGATCATGCCTCTTTTAGTTCTCGAGTCATTTGAGTTTTTTGAAAAGTGTTTGTGACTCTCCTGCTTCGGAAGTTATTTCTTCATGTGAACTTTCTGTGAGGAAAAGAAACATCGATTATCTTTTGGAAGGAGTTACATACATACTATTTGTTGCTTTGACTCATTTATGTTGATATTTGTGGGCCATGCAAGATGAATGTTATACTAATACACTTTTTTTTTTTAACTATAGTGGATGATTTTAGTAGATGCACATGGGTTTTTCTGATGAAGGTTAAGTCAGAGGTTGCAGGTGTATTGCAAAGATTCTTCTTTATGATTGAAAGGCAATTTAATTAAAAGATTAAAAAGATAAGAAGTGATAATGGTATGAAGTTTTTGGGGAACGATGTTCAGTCTTTTCTATCTTCTCAAGGACTCTTACATGAAAAGTCATGTGTGTATACCCCACAGCAGAATGGAGCGGTGAAATCTATTAGAGGTAGCTAGTGTCTTTCTATTTCAAGCAAATATGCCTACTAATTTTTGGCCATTTGTTGTCCTACATGCTGCACACATTATAAATAGACTACACTGGCACACTCATTTTGAGAAGCATTTTGGTAAGGTGCCTGAATATTGAAGTAATTCAAAAAAATACCCGTCAGGGTTTAAGGAATAACTTTTTTGTCCCAAATATAACATCAATTCTTTTTTGTCTGAAATAACGGATTTAACCTTCACTCAAAAATGAATTCGTGTTAAATAATATATTCGTGTAAAATTTCGTGTCAAATAATGAATTGAGTTTTTTTTCTTTTTTAAAATTTAACACGAATTGTTTTAATTTTTTACACGAATTGTTGTAATTTTACACGAAATTTCACACGAAATTTTGATAGACTCTTTTTATTTTATTTAAAAAAAAAATATTTACACGAATTTTTTATGTTATTTTTTACACGATTGTGTCATTTTTTACACGAGATTTCACAAAAATTTTGATTTGACTCTTTTTTAGTTTTTTTTTTAAAATAAATTTAACACGAAATTTTAATATTATTATTTACACGACAGTTGTCAATTTTTTACACGAATATCACACAAATTTGATTGACTTTTTTTTTTAAAAAAAAATTAACACGAAATTTTTTTTTTTATTTTATACACGATTGTTGTCATTTTCTAAACGAAAATTCACACAAATTTTTATTGACTCTTTTTAGTTTTTTTTTTAAATTTAACACGAAATATTTTTGTTATTTTTACACGAATGCTGTCATTTTTTACACGAAATTTCACAAGATTTTTGATGGACTTTTTAAGTTTTTTTTTAGTTTTTTTTTTAATTTAACACGATTTTGTTGTAATTTTTTATACGAATTTTTGTAATTTTACACAAAATTGCTTTCGAGTTATATTTTTAATGATTTTTTAAGTAAAAATAGTTTTACTCGAACACTTTACTCGAATACATTACTCGAATATTCGTGTAAAGGGTATTTTGGTCAATTCGGGCATAAAAAGATATAGTATTAAAATTAAGGTAAGAAAGAAAATATGTAAAAAAATTAGGGTATAGTAAAATTTTTTCCCTGAATATTTTATCAAGTTAAAACCTTTTGGGTACTTGACTTATGCTGCTGTACCAATTCTGCTTATAAGCAAATTTGCTTAAAGGTCCCTTAGATGTATCTTCATTGGCTTTGAACCGGGACAAAAGGGCTACAAGCTTTATGATCTAGATCATAATCAATATCTTATTTCTAGAGATGTAATTTTTAAAGAGCACATATTTCTTTATTTCATATCTCTTCCTCAAGTTTCATCTCCAATGCCACCATGTAATGTTGACATTGCTAGAATTGATGATGTTGGGATTCACCCTGAAAATTGATGATGTTGGGATTCGCACTGAAAATTTGGAGTCTTAATGTCATAATCCACAACTCTCTTCTCCTCCAAAAACAATTCTTCCCACTGAATCTCTTAGTCCATAAATTTCTTCTCCTGACACAATCCCTTCCACTATACATATATCTCCTGAAGCTCCCAAAAGGAGCTGTAGAACTTTTCAGTTCCCTCATTGGACGAAAGATTATATTTTTCACACGGATATCTCCACTTGTCAAGATTTTCTAGCTACAATATATCTTGATAAAGAAGCTTCCTTTTACAAGCAAGCAGCAAGAGAAAAAGTTTGGGTCAAAGCTATAAAATCTGAGCTTGATGCTTTGGAGAACAATCACACTTGGTTGTTAACTGATTTACCTCCTAGGAAGGATGATATAGAACACAAATGGGTGTATAAGATTAAAAGAAAAATGATGGCACTATGTATAAGGCTATACTTTTGGCGAAGGGCTATAATCAGCAAGAAAGTGTGGATTTTTTTGAAGTTTTTCCCCTGTGGCTAAGCTAGTCACAATTAAATTTCTCCACTCTATTGCTTTTATGAAGGGCTGGGGTCAACAACCGATGGACGTTAATAATGCCTTTCTATATGGGCATCTAACTGACGAGGTTAGCATGGAGCCTCCTCAAGGATATACAAAAGCTCAACTTGGGCAGGTGTGTAAGTTGATTAAAAGTCTTTATGGACTAAACAAGCTTCACGAGAGTGGAATATTGAGTTGAGTAAGAAACTTACAGTCTTTGGATTGGTTCAGTCGCCACATGACCATTATTTGTTTATTATAAACAAAAATGGTTTGTTCTTAGCTATGTTGGTATATATTGATGATATTTTGGTCACAGGTTCTGATATTAAGATGATTGAGGTTCTTATATAAAGGATCTTGGCCCAACAAAATACTTTTTGGGGTTGAGATTTCGAGAGACAGAGATTGAATTTTTCTTTGTCAAAGAAAATATATATTGGATGTTTTGATGAATGCACACATGCTTGATTGTAAGCCTGCTTCCACACCACTTCCACTTGGTCTTCACCTTACTTCTACAAATAGTTCTCTCCTTCCTAATCCTGATCAGTACAGAAGGTTGGTTGGAAGACTTCTTTATCTTAATATGACTAGACCAGATATTACCTATGGTGTTCAACAATTAAGTCAGTTCATAACATAACTATTCCAAGATCTACACATTGGACTTCTGCTCTTCATGTATTAAGATACTTGAAAGATACCTCTTCTCTTGATTTGTTCTATCCTTCAGAGCGTAATACTACATTGAAGGCTTATTGTGATGCTAATAGAGCAACATGAGGATAGTAGAAGGTCTATCACTTGTTATTCTATACTTTTTGGGGATTCTTTGATCTCTTTCAAAAGCAAAAAGCAGTCCACCGTTTCTAGATCATCTACTGAGGCAGAATATAGAGCGCTAGGGTCGACTGTTTGTGAACTACAATGAATACACTATCTTCTTCAGGATATACGGCAGTCTGTCATTCTTCCTATTCCACTTCACTGTGACAACAAAGCAGTTTTTCACATCACAGCCAACCTAAAATTGTTAATTAAAAAAATGTCATTTTGTGTTAAATACATTTTAATTGTTACTATAAGGTGTTATTTAATGTTAAATCTGTTACTATAAGGTGTTATTTAATGTTAATTCTTTTATAGTGTCAATTAACACAGTCTTAATGATTGAACTAAACACACATTTTGAATATTCTTATAAAAAATACTCTGTTCCATCCTATAAGTAAATTCTTTTTTTTTTTTAATTGTGTGTCCTAAAATTATTTTTACACTTTCAAAAGAAAAAAATAAAAATACTCAACCCAATAACCTAACACTTAATTTATATTAACTTCAAAATTAAATATCACCATCTAACATAAATATTATATTTTACAATTTATTTATTACTTAAAAAACTCAAAATATCACTAAAAGCAAGTTAAGGTATATTTTATCAAGGCAAAAACTTGTGTGTGCCCGGGCACACGGAAACACATTTCTTGTGCCTTTAGAATTTTGTGATAAATTGTATACCATTTTGTATAAAGATGTGTACCCTTTATTTTACAAGACAAAAACTTGTGTGCGCCCGGGCGCACACAAGCACACTCCGTGTGCCTTTAGAATTTTGTGTTAAATTATATACCCTTTAGTATAAAGATGTTTACTCTTTATTTTCTAAAGAAAAGTAAAAAATATTAATAAAAAGTGTATATCCTTTAGAACAAAATGGTGTACCCTTATTAATTAAAGTGTATACCCTTTAGAACAAAATAATATACCCTTATCCATAATACTAAATCTAAATGCGCACGGCATGCGCCCGGGAGCACACAAGCCTCACTCTTTTATCAAACTTCAAATTAAATGTTTTTATGTGATGGTAATCACTTGTGAGCAAGTTTGTGTGAAATCTTTAAAGGATATTATCATTTTTCATTAATAAAAGATAGGGGGCGGCTATTCGCACCCCCGAATATACAAAACGCACCCCACAAATCATTAAATTAAATTAATAAAGACATAAATATCCTTTAATTATTTCTAATGCAATTAATAGTACATTGTCTTCTTCGTTCTTCACTTAATGAACCCCTCGACGACGGCGAGGTGCCCCTCCAGGAACAGATTGGGCACTCCCCTCGTATCTGACCAAAATATCGGTGATTAAGTCGGTTACCATGAATTAGGTTTCAGGCGAGGAAGGAATTTGGGTGACACTATTTTTGAGGACGAGGCCGTCGAGACGGAACTTGAATTTGGTAGGATTGGCGTTGTAGTTGTAGTTCTGCAGAGCCTCCGTGGGAGTGACGTAGAGCACCAATTGATCCTAAAATTGGTTGAGGACTATGGTGATGAATTCGACGATGCAGCTGAAGGTTATGGCATAAGTCCAGAGGCGGCGGGCTTGGAACTGGCGGGCGCGGGCTTCAATATCGGGCTTTTTTGGACGGGTCGAGCTGGCGGAACAAGTTGATCGGAGGCGGAGGAAGGGTTGTTGGGGTGGTTGAAGATGGGAGATCGGTAAGAATTGAAGAAAGTCAGCCTTGAAGGAAGGGGTTTGGGGAGGTCTATGGCGGTGGTGAAGTGGTGGCAGGTGATGGGTTGAGAGTGGTGGCGACGCAGTAAGCCCGATAATACTCTGGAAGCTGCAAGAATGAAAAACTAGAGCATGTACTCTTAAATTAATTAATTAATTATTAAAGGGTATTTATGTCTTTATTAATTTAAATTAATTTAATTTGATGGTTTTTGGGGTACGTTTAGTATATTTGGGGTGCGAATAGCTGTCCCCTAAAAGATATTATGACTTTTTAACTATGGTATAAATTGTTTATAAAAATGTTAAAAAGGATGATTATCACTATTCATTAATTAATTAGATATAAATTTTTTAAAAATTTAAAATATTATTATCACTTATTATCCATTTTATAAAATTTCATTCCAACTCTTACCATCATTTTTTAATTGGTTAGGAACTCTAATGAAAGACTTACAAGGTGTTAATTTGGAGGGTTTCATGACCATGGAATTGAATGGGAATGAAGTGGAGGGCGTTTGGTGTAATGGAATGATTTAATTCCATGATTTCATGGAATCACTTAATCCTCCCAGAATTGGGAGTAAATAAGGTCATTCTAAATTCCTTTCCAATTTTCATTTCACTCAACAAATCAATACCCGTCTCATTTCAATCTTTACGTTTTTATTTTGCGCGTCTCATTTCAATATTTACGTTTTTCTTTTTGTAATATGGAACCCACATAAAACAATTAATATATCATCCAACAGTAATACATCTACCCACTTTACATAAAATATTATATATTTCCACCCACTATCTATTAAAATATTATACTCCTTCATCAACGTGCAAAAAACAAACGTAAAGATTGAAACGGGACAGAGGGAGTACTCCCTTATCTATTTTGGTTTGGGTCAGTTTTTTTTTTAAGTTTGGCCCACACAAAACAATTTATTATTATTCAATGTAAGCCCACACACAACACTAATACATTAAATATTATTTCTCTTACCTCACTATATATTAAAATATTAGATCTCTTAATTTACGTAGAAAAAGCAAACATAAATATTAATGCCTTAATGCGGGAAGGAGGGAATATTTTATACGGCGGCCAATCCCAATCCATTAAGGCCAGTCCTATTAAGTTTTGATTAGGATTTTCGGCTAATTAAACCTGTTTAAAATAAACCGTTAAAAGGTAAACCTAATTATATTTTTAACGGACTACAATCTAAACGGGCCAATCCTAAAAGTTAAACCTAATTATTTTTTGTAGAGAGTGAGAGTGATAAGACAAGAATTTTATGATGATTAAAATTAATGCTCTCTCCGTTCGTTGATAAGGTATCCATTTTATCATTTTAGTTGATCGTTCATTTTAAAGATATTCATTTTCCTTTTCTAGCAAAAGGGTCCCACATATATCAACCATTTACTAATAATACAACTATCCACTTTATATAAAATAATAATACTACTTAATTTACGTGTAAAAAACAAATTGGTACGTTATCTTTGGATGGAGGGAATATATTTATAACAATACTCCCTCCGTCCCAGGAATACATTCACGTATTCTCTGGCACGGAGTTTAAGAAAAGTAACTTTTTGGCGGTGTGATGTAAGAAAGAGAAGGGGTATTTTGGGTAATTGAATAGAATAAAGTGTATGATATAGTTGACTTTGACTAGATTGTGTGTAAAAAGAAGGTGGTCTTTTTGTAATATTGTAGTATTGTAAGGTTATTAATATTGTGTATTGTTTTCATTTTTATGGGGTGAATGTATTCTTGGGACGGATGAAAATGGAAAGTGCGAATGTATTCTTGCGACGGAGGGAGCAGGAAAGTGAAAAGAGAGAACACAAGAGAGGAATGGGGGAGAGATGGGAAAATGAAAAGAAATATGAAAAAATATCACAGCTGTCACTATATCAGTAAGAAAAATTGGGTAAAGCTCAAGGGAGAAGAGAGGAGAGTAGAAATGAGAAGGTGAGATAGGGAGATAAGAGGAACAATATGCAGAAAAAGGAAAAAATAAATAGTCCTATGGCCAACCGTATTAGCCCACGGCCAAGCTTGAAAAATATGGCCCTAATCTTGATTTTTTGAGAGCTATTTAGGCTGAACTATTAACTTTAATAACTCTACTTATCGGCTATAGGATGCAGTTTAAATCACTTTTTAATTGTGTTACAAAATACAAACTCTAGAAAGACTAACTCTTATGCTATATAGGTGGTACAATAGTTTTCTTTACCAAACTACCTTCTTATTAATGATAGGGACGATATCGGTATAACATGTTTTTGTTTGGCAAAACGTGTGTGAAACAATCCAATGTGTAAAAATTCCGTGATCTAATGAGAAAATTTCCCTGAGACAATAAGAAAATTATAATATTTTATGAAATTGATACCTTATAACATAACTAGTGAACAAATTATAGGGTCATCCTATTGTGCAGCGCAAGCACCATTGTTCGCCACCACCCGAGAAGCAAAAGATTCGAGAGTCCAGGCTGAAAATACATACATAGATAGTGGTCTAATGCCAAGGTCGACGACGGAAGCACCGGAACACCTGTAGATTTATAAGGTAAAATAGAGGGGTGGTGGGTAGTTATTAATTTATTTTTAATTATTTTATTTTAATGAGTGATGAGAATTAAATAGAAAATTGATCTAACGACTGAGATTATCCAAATACATCGGTGCCACATGTGCACTGTAGTTAGACTCAAAATTATAATATCATTATTAAAATGTGCCACGGTGCTCCCACAAGTGGGAGTAGAAATTCTAATTTACCTTCCACAATATTTATTTATAGGTTAAATAGGGTGGTGGGTGTGGTATAAATTCGGAGGGTGGGCCTTTCACCTGTTCATATATTGAGCCCGCCAGCCCAGTTTTCCATTAGGAGCCCACGAGCCTCCCGGCCAAATGCAAAGAGGCTCCGCCTGACTAAGCCAAATAGGCCACTTGGCCCAATTGCCTCAAATACGCAGAATCTGCTCCAAGATACACGCGTAGGGAATATCTTAGATCGTATCCTACAGATAAATCACATGAGGCTAAAATGCATTTAATGCTCGCACTGTACACGATAATCTGTCAACTTGTCCAGATACGGGTGACGTCAGATTATCCAGTATAAACATGAAAAAATCCCATCGCAATACAATCATCCCTTCACCCCCGGAAAAAGACACGAGCACGCCTAAGGGGCAAATCTCTCTTTTATGTTAGCTTTGCTCAGATTAATGCCTCTTCTTCCCATAACAGCCACATTAATCCATCATTAGGAAGAGATAAAAATTTGACGAGCGACATTTAGCGCTAGAGAAAGAGGGGGCGCGCTGCCCGCACGCACTGTTGGTGGCCTTCGATCTTCAGGATGACTACTTTCTTCAGTTTGCCCTGACTCAACTATACGTAAAAATAGTGGATGAGCAAGACGAAGCCACTCCTAGTAGGGCCGATGCGACCACCAGTCGACGCCGTCCGGAGGACCCTAACCTCCTCCGGACCGTGGAAAAGGAAGTTCCACCGCACAACACGAACCCGGAAGAAGACGATCCACAGACCGATTTCCGGCAAAAGTACTTTGACCTTCTCAAACAGATGAAAGAAAAGCGAGCGACGACTGCCAGTCGAAGACTCAGTTTTAGCCTCGAAGAAAATTTAGCAGAACAGATGAACGAGTGGCGATATGAACGAATTCCACCTCGGAAGTCGGTACATGAACGAATGACCCAAAAGGATACGTTTAATGAACCAAGAAAGGCCCAGAAAGTGGTAGACGAAGGACGCGAGCTGAGAAAGATGGCGTCTCGGGCCAACTCGGCCGCAGCCATTCCCCCGCTCACACGACTGGATACGTAAGCGCAAAAGATAGACTGGGATCAGATCATACGAAGACTCGACATGAGCAAGTGGGGGAAAGCACAGGAGACGACCCTGTTTCCCAACTCAAGCAGCAGTATGATGAGAAAATCAACGCGCTGAGGAGACGACTCGACCAAATGGAAAGAAGAAATGACGCCGGACTCCATGGTATCCCTGACCCGGAATCGGGGAGGTCCCCATTCACTCACAGAGTGATTATGGCCCCCACCATGAAAAAAATACGAATCCCTCAGATCCCCCAATACGCCGGCGAATTCAGCCCAATCTCCCACTTTAATATTTTGGGTGGATGCTAGCGCAAGGGTGCTCAGAAGAGGATCGGTGTAAGATGTTTCCTTTAACATTGGGGGACAAGGCGCACGCGTGGTTCGAGTCACTTCCTGCTAACTCTATTGACTCTTGGTCACAACTCGCCATGGCCTTCTCGTGCCACTTCGCCTATCTGGGACAAGGAAAGAAGCCCAAGCAAAAATTAGCTTGTCTACGGCAAGGCCCGAAGGAATCTTTGAAGGACTTTATGAAGAGATTCAACGAGCAGCGCGCCAACAAGAAAGAAGTGTCGGACGAAATGTCAACCATTTTAGCAACCACCGCCTTACTCTCAGGATCTCCTATGTGGACTAGCTGCCAGCAGAAATTGCCAAATAGCTACGCGGCTTTCATGGCCGCAGCTCAAGCATTCATCCACAGTGAGAAAATTCTCGAAGAATATAAGAAGTCAAGAGTCGATCCTAAAGAAGGCGACAAGAAGAGGAAGAAAGTGGAGAAGGATTACAAGGCTCCCTCTTCTTTCAAGCCATTCCCTGACGATGACCAAATTCAGGAGATCACAGAGTTGCTTGAACTTACACCCGAGGAGATATTCAGCAAGATACAAGATACCAACCTGCTGATTCTCCCGCCTAGGATACGTGCAGATCCGACTAAGCTAAATAAGAAAAAATTCTGCAAATACCACAAATCCATCGGCCACGACACCAAAAAATGCCGAGATCTGTTGATCGAACTCATCAGACTATTCGAGGATGGAAAGCTAGATCGACTGGTGGCTGGCCCGAAAAGAAGAAAATAACAACCCCAGGCTATAACCGAACGACCTAATAGACCAGCCCACCCTCAGGGGCAAGGGGGATTCGAAGCCATAGGAGGACTCTCTCACCACAAGATGTCTCCATGCGGCGATGAGATTTGAGGGTTCGGTAATGCCGTCACTACCCCCTTGATGCAAACAGACCTATCAGTCCAAATAATAGATGAGAAACAGATGGTAAGAGCTCAACACGTCCTTGGGTTCAAAGTGGTAGATCTCCTATCACCCTACAACTGCATCTTAGGACGGACGTTCATTCATCAATTTAACTCTGTCCCATCCACATTACACCAATGCATAAAATTCGTAACCACCGATGGTCGAGTCAGCACCGTTAGAGATAGCCAAAGGAAAGCCAGAGAGTGTTCATTCATCGAAAAAGGAGACGGGCTCAACTACCACTACCCAAGTTTCCATTTGATGATGATGGAACAACAAGATCATGAAGAGGAAGCAAATCAGGACGAGGTTCTGCCGCTCGGTGACTTGACGGCAGGGGATGGCCAAAGGTTCCGACCTTTCAATGCCCATGGAGTCAATCTACCCTCAATAACCGACGAAGATCCAAAGTCAGATAAGAAAAAGAAAAGGGGGGAAATGGCCAAAAAAACCAAAGCAATAAGGATGGAGCCAAGTAACCCGGACTTGGAGTTGTATATCGGATCACAACTAAAAGATCCCCATCGAACGGCTCTGATTGAATTTCTAAAGTCCAACTTGGACGTGTTCGTCTGGACATCCAGCGACATCCAGGGGATAGATCTGAAACATGCATGCCACTGACTTAACACAAACCCATCCTATCGCTCTGTAGAACAGAAGAAAAGGAAGTAGAGCCCCGAAAAATATGAAATCATTAAGGCGGAAGCTAGAAAATTATTGGCGAAAATTTTGGTGAGAGAGGCGCTGTTTCCCGCCTGGGTAGCCAACCCAATACTAGTGCAAAAGGCAAACAAGTCGTGGAGATTATGTATCGACTTTATAGACCTCAATAAAGCATGCCCGAAGGATAGTTTCCCACTACCACATATTGATCAAATGGTGGACGCCACGGCCGGCCACGAGCTGATGAGTTTCATGGATGCATACTCTGGCTATCATCAGATTCCTATGCACCCAGATGATGTGGAAAGAATGGCTTTCTACACCAAAAAGAATCTACTGTGCTGGGTAATGATGCCATTCGGATTGAAAAATACAGGCGACACGTACCAGAGATTGGTGAACATGATGTTCCGAGAGGAACTAGGAAAGACCATGGAGGTATATGTGGACGACAAGCTGGTTAAGAGTGTAGATACAAATGATCATGTGCGCCACCTGAGAAAAGCATTTGACACTCTACGACAATATGGAATGAAGCTCAACCTAAAAAAAGCACGTTCGGGGTATCCGCCGGAAAATTCCTCGGATACATGGTGAGCAAGAGAGGAATAGAGGCACCCAGATAAGGTGAAAGCCATACAAGACATGGAGCCTCCAAAACACTCAAAAGGAGTACAAAGGCTAGCCGGAAGAATTGCGTCTCTCAGTCGTTTCCTACCTAGAGCATCTGACAAATGCAAACCCTTGATGGATGTGATCAAAAAAGAAAAGTTCGACTGGACGCCCGCTGCTAAAAAGGTTTTTGAAGAATTAAAAGACACATTGGCTAAAAAACAAACCTTGTCCAAACCGTAGCCGGGTGAGCCTCTCAGCCTATACCTAGCTGCTTCTGAGTCCGCATTAAGTGCGGTACTGGTTCGGACTCAGAGAAAGCAACAGGAGCCAATATACTACGTGAGTCAAATGCTCCATGATGTTGAACTCAGGTATCCTGCAGTTGAGAAACTTGCTTACGCCCTGGTAATGAGCGCACGGAAACTGAGGCCATATTTTTTGGGACATTCAATCGAGGTGGTAACATCTTTTCCACTAAGGCAAGTGCTCTCAAAACTAGACGTAGCAGGAAGACTAATGAAATGGGCAGTGGAATTAAGTCAATTCGATATTAAGTACGTGCCCCGACTGGAAATCAAGGCACAAGCCCTTGCCAAGATTGCAGAACTCACTATCCCCACTTTACCAGGAAAGGTGACCGACAGACCCTGACAAATGTCGGTAGATGGATCATCTACGACTTACGCCTTCGGAGCCAGCATAGTACTCACCAGCCCCACCGAAGAGATATTTTGTTCAGCCATCAGGTTTGGATTCCCAGCAACTAACAACGAAGCCAAATATGAAGCTCTACTATCCGGCATGAGAATGGCATTGACAATCGGGGTGAAGAGAGTAATGATCTACAGCGACTCAGAATTAATGGTCAACCAAATAAGAGGAGACTACGAAGCAAAAGACCAACAGTTGGTCGGATACCGCAAGCTAGTGGCAGACATGATCCAAAAATTCGATCACGCCTATATCACGCTAGTCCCTAGACTGCGGAACACCCAAGCAGATGCGTTAGCTCATTTAGCAACCTTGGAAAATGCCGAGCGACTAGGAAGCATCAGCATAGTAAACCAAGAAGTCCCAAATGACCAGGCGATTTGGCAAGTCAGCGAGGAGAAGACATGGATGACTCCCATTAAGGCTTTCCTGAAAGAAAGAGAGGAACCAGAGGACAAGGCGGAAGCGAAGCGACTGTAGCTCTGAGCCTTCAGGTATACATTGATAAATGATGTGTTATATAAGAAAGGATACCTAATGCCGCTACTAAGGTACTTGAATAAAGCGGAAGCCACCAAAGTGTTGATGGAAGTTCACGAAGGAGTCTGCGGGAATCACTCGGGAGGACATGCACTGGCGTTGAAGGTAATTCGACAAGGATATTTCTGGCCCACTCTTAGAAGGGATGTTATCGAATACGCCAAAGCATGTAAAAGTTGTCAGATTTATTCTCCCATAATCAGAGCTCCTTCTACAGAATTTATCACAACGGCAGCACATTGGCCTTTTGCCAAGTGGGGAATCGATCTGATAGGCCCATTTCCGCCCGTTAGAGGAGACGTCAAGTACGCCGTAGTGGCGGTCGACTAATTCTCGAAATGGGCAGAAGCAGAATCGTTAGCCATAATTAATGAGGTTAACATGATAGCCTTCATATAGAAAAACATCGTTTGTCACTTTGGAATACCCAATGCAATTGTGACGGATAATGGGAAATAATTTGAAGGCATGTAACTTAAAAAATTTGTGATGGGCTAGGGATAAGAAAGTTGTTCTCAACACCTTACCACCCCCAGTCGAATGGACAAGTTGAGGCGGTTAATAAAATAATTAAACATACCCTCAAAACCAGACTGGAGAGCCTCAAGAAAAATTGGGCCTCACAACTGCCTGGTGTTCTCTGGTCGTACCGCACCACCGCCAGAACGTCAACCAGAGAGACTCCCTTCTCGTTAACATACAGAACGGAAGCAGTCATACCAGCAGAAGTAGGTTGCCCCATATTTCGTGTATCCCAAAAATGAGGAAAAACCAATTCAGAAGCCACCAAACTCAACTTGGACTTGTTGGAGGAGCTTCGACTACATGCAGCGGAGAGACATGCGATATACAAATCAAGACTAGAATCCCAATACAACAAAAAGGTACACAATAGGGATTTCACAGTTGGAAATTTGGTGATGAGGAAGATATGCCAACCAGGCGGAGTGTTCGGAGCAAACTGGGAAGGCCCATACGTAATAAAAAGGAATTTGGGTAATGGGGCGTATGAACTAAGTGAGCTCAGTGGCGAAGGCATCAAGCATCCGTGGAAGATACAAAATTTAAAACGTTTCTATGCTTAAGCATAGTCAGTGAAATTCCTATGTGCATAAATTGTAAAGTTAATGCTACAGAGTCATAAAGCCATAATAAAGAGTGCATGAAAATACACATCACATGCCACCACAATGTTAAAATAAAATTTACAGCAAAAGAGAAAACATAAAATAAAGAGGAGCCTCCATCAGACACCACTGGGGCCCGCACCACCCACACCACTAGGACCTGCGCCGCCTATACCGCTAAGGCCCGCACCGTCACCAGCCCCTGAGAAGTTACGAAGACTCCTCATCCATGCTACCTCCGCCTCCAGCTGGGCAACACGTTCTCTCTCCCGCTCCAATTCATGCTCAGCCAGGTAACGTGCAACCTCCAACTGATGAACCTGGTTTTCGGCCATGCGTGCTCTTTCTCTATAGGACGTAGCCCTAGTGTTAGCCGCAGTAATAAGTTGCTTCGCTACCATAGTTTGGCGAGTCTCCGCCATAAAAGGATGCCCCTCAGCACTGGTGGTGGCCCCCGTGCTAAGACCGACTCCAGGAGGGATAGACTGCCTGGACTCTGTCACAAGAAAAAAGTGGCACAGAAAAGTCAATGCATGCCCAACACTCACCAAGACGGCATTCCCAATTTCATAAGGCCCCGCACTCTGTAACCAGCGAGACATCATAGGATTCCATGAACGAGCAGGGACAAAGCCAGCTTCCGAGACACTCAGCTCTGACTCAATAGCCAATCGAGCATCACCCATACTCCTCAATCATAACAACTCATCCAGCGCAACTAGGGGGATACCCCCACCAACGCTGCCTTCCGGGGCAAAAGTCTCCCGTACCGGTGGAGCATGAGGTTGGGCAATGTTCTCACACCTTTTCTCCCCGGAAGTCGGATCACAATCGGGGAGGGGAATTTGAGGCTGACTGGCACTAGGTGGATCTTCAATCGAATTGATCCGAATGTCGTCGCCCCGACTAGCTCTACGACTGGCTTCCAGGATAGTTGTCGATTCACCTCCTCGCACCTCAGTCTCCTTCATAGGAGCTTTTCCCTTGTCCAAGGAACGAGGATGCACCGTCTCACCGGCCAGAGATCCACCTTGAATCGCACTTACCACCGTCTCCTCAGTTCTGTCAGCATGAACAATTACAATGCCATGAAGATCAGTCCTACCCCTTACGATTGTGGAAGCATCTTTGGCCATGGTCGTGCTAGGACCGGCTTCTTGACGGGGTCTCCAAGGCAAGGGAAAAACCACCTGATTTGAAAAATACTCGTCAAGAGCAGCATCCCAAAATGAGAAATTATCACTTACATTTCCTTTGAAGCTTACCGGAGGAGCCAGAGTCGGATCCTGATAAAGATTCGCTCTTGACAGCCTGTCGTCCGACAAAGCGATAACACATCGCGGGAAAGAGTCATGCAGTTGATCGTATCAAAAGCACGGCGGAACCCTAAGGACAGCTCTTCCTCAGTCGCCGGAGCAAGGCTATCGAAAAAAAGAGAAAAAAGAGGCCGGTAAGTTACAGTAAGAGCACAAGGAAAAAGACGACGATAAGACTTACCAGATTCAGGAGTCTGAAAGACACACGGTACAGGCAGATAATTTCCATGTGGGTCACGACATTCAAAACCCCGCACCCAAAACCACTGGCGCCTCCAATGCTGCCCACCGATTGAATTTCTACTGAATATAGGACGAACGCCTCTCTGCACCTGTAAGTAGTAATGACCATGACAATCAGGATCGCGAACGTAACGATAGACGTAGTCGATATCCCGGGCAGAAGGAGAAGGACATCCGTTCTCATGGAGCAATACTAGCAGACCAATCAAGTTCGCCCAAGCTGAAGAGATTATCTGTATTCGGGCCAAACCCCAATTAATTAATATTCGCCCGATAACGTGGGCCAGAGGTAACCTGATGCCGGCAGCAAACATACCCGTATTAAAGACAGCGTGATTAGACTCACCGCCCTAGGGACGTTCGCGTAACCCAGGCGTGTCAAACTCGATTCCAGGATAACTGTATAAAGCGAAGACCCATCCACATCCTCATCCCGCATACTGGTAGGATAACCTCGCAGAGTAGAATCAGTCATCGTGCGGCCCCGACTGGAAGGATGACTTGTGCTATTAGGGCCAGCAGAATCTTTCGGGTTAATGAAGGATGGAAAGGTTTGACTTTTAGTCTTAGGAACTACGCGCCGTCGCGATGAACCTTCCCCTTGAAGAACAGGCTCCTGAGGAATCTCATAACGTGGAGGCGGAGGAACAGAACGATGCCCACTCCGCATCACGGGTATGATAGAAGGAGCTCTAGTATTACTAGCTTCTTCCTCTTCCTCGAAACTGAGAAATTCTTAGAAGGATCGCGAATCCACCGCCATAAGGGGAGGAAGAACAACAACAAAAAACAGAAAGGGAAGCGCAAATAATACAAAAGATGGAGAAATTGCCATTCTTGGGGAAATAAGTTCAACTGAAAGAAGAAGTTTGCTTTGGAAAGTTTAAGTGTAGGTTTAGATTTCAGCATGGCCACCCCTTTTTATAGGGAGAAGCAGAGGCGAAGAGAAGTGGGGGCCCAATAACTACCCCACCCTCCGTCCCACCCCATGAAATTCGAAGAGACCACTTGCAAAAAAAATTGTGGAGCGTCCAATACACGTGGATAAAATCGAGGATAAAAGATCGTGGGATAGGTTGATGTGACAGTTCGAAAGGAAAACTGGCAGCGAGGATATGAGGGATCCCCCGCATTAAATGCGTAATAAATATATGTCAGAACCACCATTAAAAGCAATCATTGCTATTAAAGAACAAGGTTACAAGCCAGGCGAAAATCAACGAAAGAGAATAAAAGTTACAATTCCATCCTAGAAGCTAAGTCCCGTCAGGCGGAGCAGGGACAGATCGAGTAGGGGCCACGGCGGAAGTCGATGGTGTAAAAGACTGGGATGCTACCCGACTAGGAAAATTGGGGACATGGAAAAAGTCCGACACAAGCCCTAATGGAGCTATGGTCATCCCTTCCGACTCCCAGTCTATGAAAGCTGGTAACCCTGAAGCCGCTATACGAGCATGCAACATTTGATAGAAATTTTCTGTAAGAACAGTTGCACCGATTCCATTAGCCAATCGAGCCGAATGAGCCAAGACTTTAGCAAAACCCACTATACTGGCAACTTTTCTCTCGGAATTAATCAGGTTGGAGAAGTTTGCCTCATATTTGTGGGACAAGGCGGTTTCCTCTATTCCTTTGACCTTCAGCCCTTCCTGGGCATCAGCCAGCTACCTCTTTGCATCATCTAACTCTTGAACAAGTCGGTTCCTTCCTTCCTCCGACTCTCTCAAAGCTTCCTCGGCAGCCCTCGCAGATGCCTCACTTGAGAAGAGCTTCCCCTCAATTAGCTTTAGCTCCTCTTGAAGGGCTTTTAGGGCATCTTCTGAAGCCTTGCTTTTGCGATCCGTCTCCTCTTTAACCCTCGTCATCTCTTCCGAGTGCCTCTGCTCCCTTTTCTCCATCTCTTCCCTCAACTGAGTCAGCTCTGCCTTCTTTTGACGATTAATAAGAGCGACTTGAGCCTCCTCATGACTCTGTCAAGCTAAAAGGAGAGACGCTTGACTGGAGTAACTTAAGGCTCTTGCATGGTATCCAGTCGCCACGTATATGAGATCATCCGGATTCAAACCCCATTGATGTCACTCTCCTCTTGAGTGAAACTGGTGGGGATAGACTCCATCGCCCTCAACATATACGCCGGAAGAGTGGGCTGACTGGGATCATACGAGTTTGACCCGTACAAGCTGCGGAGTACAGGTGGAAAAGAACGAACTTCTGGAGTAGAGGCACCAACCTTAAAACCAAGATAAGGGGTCTCGGTGGAGGGCACTCCTAAAGCAGCTCCGCCGGAGAAGAGACCGTAACTATCAACCCTTACCCTCTTACTTGGGGGCTCGGAAGGCCTGCTGACGGGTGCCGACTGATCATCCACGGCCATCCCGCTGATCCCGAAGGATGGCGCTGCACCATGCGGACGATGGGGGAAGAGCAACCAGAATCATAAAGCAGAAAGTCTTCCTCGCGTTCCCCCTCTGAAACAACTACCACGTCGTCGAGGCCCTCTTGAAGCATAGCACCAACCGACTCACGATTCACTCTGACATTATCTCCCGTAAAGTCCCCGGCTCCCGATATCGGTGCGGCCGTGTCTCCCTGTAAGGCCTGAGGACTCATCTCTCTCAGGGAGGACTCGTCCACTTCTATTATATCAGTCAAGGCATCAGACCTTGGAGCCGCTTGATCATGGGAGGCGGACGACCCTATAGGATTTATCGCCACCCCTACAGGGATATCCAGATCAGCAAGGGAGGTTGCCGGTGGCTCTGAATAAGTGTCTGCATGAGTAGCCATGGTCACCATTTGCAGAGGAGTCGGCGCCTCCGAATCCATCATGAGCCCATACTTTTTCAAAAGCTTATCGGTAATGATGTCGGTACTCCTCTCCTGGGCGCTTATTTTGCTAATAACACCCACCAACTCCAAGAACTCTTTCGAAGGGGGAGGACCAGGACGAGTGTCCCTGTCTGAAAATTTAAAATAGTGACTATACCTCACGTGCACACAAAAACAATAACGAAAGACAAAAGAAGGCGAACATACCTCCGCGAGAACGAATCAACTGGAAGGCTGAAGGAACCCTAATGTGCGACGGCTTCCACACGCCCGAAACCCAGCACTACCACTCCTTCCAATTCTTGATGGAGATAGACTTCCCCGAAGAGTCAATCCTCAAGAAGAATTGACTCGGTAGAACCCCTTGTGCACATTCTCCTCCGAAGGACGACACAGGTAGTCGATTTCCTTGGGAGACAAGTGCCGATACCCTTTCTGGCAGAATAGAAGTATGAACCCAATAATCGTAGCTCAGGCATTCGGAGAAAGTTGATGAGGCGCCAAATTCCAATAATTAAGGAGCTCCGCCAAACAAGGGTGAAGAGGCAAGCGAAACCCTAATTTCAACATATGAATGTTCACTGCCACTCGCCCTGGGGCAGGTTTGCTCGCCCTTTCATTTTCGACAGGCAAGATAAATTCTACTCCTGACGCCGCATATCTCGAACACAACTCCTCAAATTGGGCATGAGGAATAGTGCTATCCTGAAAATGGACTCACATCCCATTATGGGCATCGTCGTGAGATGCGATTCGTGCTCGAATGTTCTCTGGATCTGGTATGTCTCCCGCCGTAGCGAATGAAGAGAGCAAAGAGCGAGTCGCCGGCGGAAGCCTTCGGCGAGAAGAAGAAATCTCTGTTTCTTCCTGTAAATCCTGGAAGGCTCTCTCCAAAGACTCTGACACCGCTTCACCACCGCTCCTCGCTCGTCGAAGGCCTGACTGACTAGTTGGCTGACCGCTGGAACTCATGCTTAAGTGCTATAGACAAACAGAAAGGAAAGTCGGAAGAACAAACAGAGGAAGAAGATTAAATTGTGATAGAAGAATAGGCCCCTTTTTAAAGCATAATTTCCTGATCGGCGTGACCTATATGCAGAGGGTCATTAATGCGGAGCCTGGCGAACGCAGCTCGAATGACGAAAAGGTGCGTCGAAAATAGCCAAAAAATTTGAAATGTCGCTTCACGATCCTTAAGACGTCGCTTAAGATCCAAAATTCGAAAATTGGGGCACGTGCATGCTTTAAGAAGGTTCCGCCTCCACTTACCATGCGCCAGTGACGACGAAACCTGGGGGCTAATGTATAAATTCGGAGAATGGGCCTTTCACCTGTTCATATATTGGGCCCGCTAGCCCAATTCTCCATTAGGAGCCCACGAGCCTCTCGGCCAGAAGCAAAGAGGCTCCGCCTGACTAAGCCAAATAGGCCACTTGGCCCAATTGCCTTAGATACACACGCGTAGGGGATATCCTAGATCGTATCCTACAGATAAATCACATGAGGCTAAAATGCATTTAATGCTCGCACTGTACACGATAATCTGTCAACTTGCCCAGATATGAGTGACGTCAGATTATCCAGTATAAACATGGGAAAACTCCATCGCAATACAATCATTCCTTCACCCCGGAAAAAGTCACAAGCACGCCTAGGGGGCAAATCTCTCTTTTATGTTAGCTTTGCTCAGATTAATGCCTCTTCTTCCCATAACAGTCACATTAATCCATCATTAGGAAGAGATAAAAATATGACGAGCAACAGTGGATAGTTAGTTATTTTGTAAAATATTATTAATTATATTATTATTTTTTTTATGATGGATATTAAATTATAAATAAATAATCTAACAATTGGACTCCAAAATATAACCATATCCATATTATATATCAACAGTGTGTTTGATGTTTATCAGCTCATCGTATACTGGAAAGCAAACCACACCTGTGTTCAACTACCGCCTAACTCAATTGAAGCACCACTAAACTAAAATGTCTGCAAATTTGCAAACATTGCCACCTCACATTCTCGTCTATCATTTACCCTTCCAAGGCCATGTCAATTCCATGATTAATCTCGCCGAAATCCTCCTCCTCTCCGGCCTCCACGTCACTCTCATCCTCTCCGATTATAACCACGACCGCCTACTCCGCCACGGCACCCTCCTCTCCCACTTCTCTCGCTACTCCGGCTTCCGTGTCGCCACATCCCCGGTCGGGAGACCGGACCATAGATGCTGTTCTGAAGCACAGAGAAGTCGCTGGGCCCCATTTCCGCCACCTGATGGAGTCGACTGATGCCCTTAGCGATGGCGGCGCCAGGCGGCGCGTGACTTGCCTCATCTTGGACGGCTCGTTGAGGTTCGCTAGGTCGGAAATTGAATTGGGGATTCCTTACTTTTATGTGATTACTGTTAGTGCGTGTGCTTTCTGGCCGATCTTCTGTGCTCAACAGATTATCGATGCCGGTGAGATTTGTCTCAAAGGTAGGCTTCTCAACTTTAATTTCTTTTTGTCTCAAGCATGTTATTTTCATTTAACATTTCTTGTATTTTAATTTTTATAAAATCACCAGTCAATTGAATTACTTGATTTGTCTTGAAAGTTGAAACTGTGCTCTTTAATTTGAAACTACAATTGATTGTTAAACAGTTTGACTCTTCAATCTATCACCGCACTTCAAATTGTTATATTTTTGTTAATTCTGTCTCAGCTAAGGATGAAAGTAAATTGGAATACTGGAAAAAGAAAGAGATGGACTTATTGGTTACAAGTGTTCCGGGGATGGAGACAATTCTCCGTAGACGCGATCTTCCTGGATATTTCCATGTTGAGGACATTAATGAAATTAGGTTTGGAGCTGTTATAACAGAGATTAAAATGACAAATAGTAGGTTTGTGAGTGAGGTGTGGAGGATTGGATTGGATATGAAAGATACTTGTGATAAGAGTGTTGATTGAGAAGATGATTAGGGATGTGATGGAAGTAGAGGGGTGAGTTGTTGGAGAGAGCTCAAGATTTGGCTGGTTCAGCAAAGAAATCTGTCTCTTCATATTTGAATTTGAATTGATTGACTGAGTTTCTGAAGTCGACAGTGGCATGAATCATTTGTTGTTGGTGATGGGTGAATCCAACTTCTCCAAGGTGTTTTCTGCTGCAGTGGCTGCGTCATGTTGTTGGTAATTGATCGATTCAGCTCACTGTCTAACGTATGCGCTAGGACATTATTAGATATTTCCTCAGTCCCACATTTACTAAGTTTAATAAAAAAATTTTGGACCAATTTTATTGATATTGGTAAGTAGGTTTTTTAAGATTATAATTAAATTAAATTATAAAGTATGTTTTTTATTGATATTGGTAAGTAGGTTTTTTAAGATTATAATTAAATTAAATTATAAAGTATGTTTGGTGAGTATGTTATAGAGTGGTAAATTTTTTGGTTATAAGTTATTTGATGTTGGGGTCCACAAATAAGAAACGTATAGTATTTTGTTATGAGTCAGATCAAAATGACAAGACTTATTCCTTGGTTTGGGACGGATTATACAGGGGAAATAACAATTTGCCACAAAAGGTTTAACAAAAGGCAAAAATTTGTGTGCGTTCGGGCACACGGAAGTATAATTCGTGTGTCTTTAGAATTTTGTGTTAAATTGTATACCCTTTAGTATAAAGATGTGTATCCTTTATTTTACAAGGCAAAAACTTGTGTGCACATGGAAGCACACTCCGTGTGCCTTTAGAATTTTGTGTTAAATTATATACCCTTTAGTATAAAGATGTGTACTATTTATTTTCTGAAGAAAAATAAAAAATATTAATGAAAAGTGTTTTAGAATAAAATGGTGTGCCCTTATTAATTAAAGTGTATACCCTTTAGAACAAAATAATGTATCATTATTCATAATACTAAATTCTAAAGGGCGGTGCACGCAAGTCTCACTCTTAACAAAAATGTTTATTTTTCCCATTTTTAGTTATAAATTTTAAAAAAATATTTATCGATTTAAGTCCTAAAAAATGGATAATAATTTATCAATATAGTGTTTGAATAATTTTTTCAATAGATTAGGTGCCTGAATTATGCAATACTATTAATACAAGCCTGGATTCAGACATTGAGTTGATAAAATAGGAGACAATGTGTGATAAATTCAGGCTCCAAATGCATAGTTTTATACTCCCTCCGTCCCACAATACGCTTCATATTTACTGTTCCACGTTGTTTAAGAAAATTGCACTTTTTAACCAACTTTATTGACTTTAGATAGTATTATATATAGGTGGCAAATAGGCCGGTCCAGACCGGCCCGATATCGTCCCACCGGGCCAATGCACATTTACAGGTCGGGCTGGTACCGACCCACTAGGCCAATGCACATTTACGTGCTTGGCTCGATTCTTAGTGGGCCTAATTTTTTGTGGCCCATCCTAGCCCATACCGGGCAACCGGGCCGTCGAGCCATTTCGGCCTATTAATATTAATTTTTTTTAAAAAAAATTAATTAAAAAATAATTTAAAATTTAATTACTTTAATATGTATAATAATTATATTAGTCAATATTGAATATTATCCTCAAATTTATAATTAGATATTAACGGTAAATAATCTATTCAAGTTAATTATTATTATTTTTAAATCAAATAAATACATTATTAATCACGATTATTATGTGATTAAAATTATATTATTAGCATCCAACTTATAACATTATGATATAATGGAATTTGAATCCAATTTTTATGAATTTTAACAATATTAATATATATATATATATATATATATATATATATATATATATATATATATATATATATATATATATATATATATATATATATATATATATATATATATATATATATATATATATATTATTTTCTCCTAACTTTATTTCTATCATATAGTAGTCAAAATATCCAAGTAAAATATAAAATTCATATATAATTTGAAGATTTAATTATTTTAAAAAATTATTTTTATATATTTAAATTTAAGTTATTTAAATATAATTTATAAATCAAATAAACTAAGTATCACAAATAATATATAATTAAATATTAAATAAAATATAAATAAAATGATCGGACCAAAAAAATAAAAAAAAAAGTGGGCCGGGCCATTTGGCCCACCTGGCTTGATGGGCTGGGCCAAAACGGCCCGGTTCTTTTTTGGCCTACATTTTAATGGCCCTGCCCAACCTACTTATGGTGGGTTACGGGCTGGCCCGTCGGACTGGACCATTTTTGCCGGCTCTAGAATTATAGTATTTTTAGGAAATAAAAAAGTATAAAGTAATGATATGTGTGTGAAAAAGGTGTGCCAAATTTGAAATTAAAGTAACCTTTGAGATTGTTGGATAAAATAATTTTTCTTTTAGGGTGTAAAAGGTATTGTGGGACAAACAAATGAGGAAAGTGTGAAGGGTTTTGTGGGACGGAGAATATAATTTAGGTCCCTAATCAATAGAAAAAATAATTTAGATTCTGAATTGATAGTTTACTATTTTTAGAACCTTTGAATGAAAATATTTCAATGTTGTATATGACTAAAATATCATTTACTCAATTAATGTCTCTTTTTAAAATTTTAACCAATCCGTAAATATATACAATGAAATTATTAAAATATTGACAATCGAATCATTTAATCTTATCAAGTGATAAATAGAGTTAAATGTATTAATGTAAATATGAACATTAAAAATTTTATAACTAATGTCATGAATTTTTTTTTTATTAAAGTCTGTACATACGCCAATTTTCTCCTTATATAGGATACGACTTAGGGAGTACAATAGTATGTTTTTTTAAAAGTTTTATACACCTACAAACCCTACTAATACTTATCCACGTCTAACATACATTCTTTCTCCTTGAATTGGATAAAAATAATTAAATTTAGACAAAAAGAACTAAAATAAGACATTAGAAAAACAAAATTGCAAATTTAGTAAATTTGACGACTGAATTTGAATTATACCGGAGGCAATTAAATTTTATTATCTAATAAATAAAAATATGAAGGAAAGTATATTAAATATTGATTAAATATTTATTTATTTATTAAGAAATTTAAATAAATTAATTCTTGAAATAAAACAAATAAATACTCTCTCCGTCCCGGTCAAAGGTCACAGGTTGTTTTTTGAACGTGGATTAAGGAGTATTATTATTTTATGCGTAGTGGGTAGTTGTATTAGTAGTGAGTGATGGGCCATATGTGGGGTCCTTTTACTAAAAAAGGAACATTAGGACATTTGAGTGGGACAACCAATATAGTAAAATTGTGACATTTCGGTTGGATGGAGGGAGTAATTAATAATTAAAATAATTATTTGAATTCAATCCAAGTCAAATGAGCTCAATCCAAGTCAAGTGGGTCTGACTCAAGTCAAACAAGCCCATAGCAAATCCATCAGACCTAATTAAAGTAATAGGCCCAAGTCTAGTCCAGTAGGCCAAATTAAATTAAATAGATTCAAATTTAGTCCAACAGACCTAATTAAATTAAATAGGCCCAAATCCTGTTCAAGCTTAATTAAATTGAAAAAGTCCAATTCAAGTGTGAGCGCAATCTTTTTTTAGGAAAAAGTATCATACAAGTAGTTATTTCCTCTACCTATAAATAATGACTTTCAGTCATCATCCCAATCATTCTGAAAATCCTGAAAACCCTGAGAACCCTAAAGAGACTTGGAGCCTCTAAACCTTTCTTCAAGTTCTTCAACAAAAATCAATCCAGAAACGACATTCAATTTGAGATCAAGGTGCTGAGCCCTCAAATTCAACATTTCTTCAAATAAAATCCATCCAGCAATTTTCGTGAAGTCAACGGTGTTTTATCAAATTGAAAGTCGTTCTTTACAATAAATCAACGGAGATATAGGTGTTGAGCCCCTCAAATTCAACGTTTCTTCAAATCAAATTCATCTAGCAATCTTCGTGAAGTCAATGGTGTTCTACCATCATCCAACAGTTTTCGTGAAGTCAACAGTGTTTTATCTAATTGAACGGCGTTCTTTACAATAAATCAATGGTGTTCTACCATTATCCAGCAATCTTCGTAAAGTCAACGGTGCTTTACTAAATTGAATAGTGTTCTTTACAATAAATCTTCAAGTCAACGCTTGATTCAAATAAAGGCTCGACGCCTCCGAATCAACATTTCAAAACTTCAAATTCGAGCACGGACAAGCTTCATCCGAAGATTCGGCTCCGAAAATTAAAAAAGTTAAAGAAATCAACTCGAGAGAGGAATCAGAGGATATATAAAAACTGTTTACTCAAATTCTCAAGTTTAATCCTTCTCAAATTATCTTTGTAATTTCTTTTGTGTATTCAATAAATACAAAATTTGTTGTTACATTGGTATATAAAGGATCAATTTTGATATTTTCCTTCTCTTAGTGCTCTTAAAAGACGGAAAACAACGGTGATATGATGCTATCTTTGAAGAATTAGTTTCTTGTAAATTGGGTTTACAACAGACTCATGTGAATCGGGTTTACATCTCAGTACTCCGTTTACACATATGTTTGCCAAGTCCGTTTTCATCATTTTTATTCATTAATTAGAGTTTGAGACATTGCATGCCATCTTTAAATAGAGATTTAGATAAAGACGGCTTCTAGACGGAAAACATTTAAGACCATCTAAAATCCAAACTGGCCCACATTTAATCAAATACAATTAAGGTTTTGCTGAATAATTCAAAGGACTACTATATAGAAATTAATAATTCACTCAGCCATGGAATCAAACCGGTGCGGGACCTTAATTTTATTATTATTTTTTATCGGTAAAAGTAATTTATTAAAACAAAGAGATAGAAGTACAGATGTTGGGAATTAATTTATTTAATTAATTAAATTAATTAGATTTAATTGGTTAGTAATGGTTATTTGATAAATTAAATCACCAATTAAATGAGTGTAGTGGGTGAGTGTAATTTGTCTCATCTATTTAGAGGTTATATGAAGCGTAATCAAGTGTAATGGGGATTAATACAAAATTATTATCCCACGTAGAATATGTGGGAGAGAATCCTCAAAAGTCAGGTCAAGCTGTGAAGACGAATCACGTGTATGTAAAGATTCGTTGGACATGGAGTAGGTTAGTTGAACATGGATGCAGTAATCCTCCATAATTGCTGATTAGAGTAAATTACGCAATCAGCAATTAATTCGTCATAATTACTGATTAGAAGAAATTACACCATCAGCAATTAATACATCGTAAATCACGCAATCGTCATTATGGTTGAGTGAAATGGTGCGCCTATAAATAGCGTAATTTGACATGCATTCCAACACAACAAACGCGCACATCTGCATATATTTGCATAGAGCATAGTCTAGACGATTCAGTTCTCCATCTTCCTTAGTTCGTCGGTGTTCTTGTGATAGCGGTGCAGCTTCGCCGGAAACGAAGAATAGTTTTACCTTTGGGGACGTTCCGCCAAGAACCGAAGCACTATCGAGGCATTTTACGTCTTGTGGGAAGAGATCCAATCTCGACTCAGTTCAAGATCCAAATCCAATTCCAGCGTCAGTTTCATTTGGAGATCCAGATTCAGATCCCGGGTTAGATCCAGATCCAACGAAAGATAATATTTGATGACTTTACTCGTTTATTCATTTCTTGTATTTACTTTTAAGTATTCATATTGTAAAATGATTGTTTGGTGCAAACCCCCATATTTTCCCCAACATTCACAAGACATAAAAGCATTGTAACCCCTGCACCTACAATCAAGATATAGATATTGACGGAGCATAGATCCCAAAAGTGGTGAAACCTCAAATGTCAACGGGGACTCTGTTGAGACTGATTCCTAAAGAGTAATTATAAATCCTGTTGGGTTTGTATCCCAAAGGATGTATCCTCCAATGGGGATGTCGAGACCATTCATGGTTCTGGCACCGTGGAGAAGCTCGAAATAAGTTACGGGAGTCGATATGTACGTAACTATCATCTATAGAGATGTTGGATCCGAGATTATTGAATTTGATAAGGATAAATTATTGTTCAAAAATTCATTCTTAGTGCCATATGTAATGCACTTTTCAATATTATTGTGGCACTTAAATGCTTATTGAGTTGTTGAACTCTTTGAGAAATAAAGAAAATAAAGCCAAAAATGGCAATGTGTTAGCCGAGAAGGCAAGTGAAGATGTGAATATCTTTAATTCAAATTAAATTGCTCATGACATATTATTGTCATGTAAGTTGATGTAAGATTGTATGAAGTTTGAATAAAATCTAAAATTCATGAAACACTTAAAATCCTCAAGTGTGGGGGTATCACTCCAAGTGTGGGGTTGCTTACCCGAGTATGGGGTGTGGCACTCCAAGTATTGAGGTGTTTGGATTAAAGATGAAAAGTGGTTGTGTTTAATACACAATAAATTGATCTTGAAGAAAAGAAAGTTGATCCACTCACACATGTGTGAAAATCAAGATCAATAAATTGCTAGAAGGAATGTGATTAAAATCTACAAAGTAAGAACCAAAACAGTGAAAACCCAACCATGATGACTGGGATCCCAAGAACTTGGTTTAATGGGAAAACAAAACTGTGGAGGTTCAAGTAACACTTGGTACCTACCATTCCTTAGAAGAGCAATAAATCCAAGTGTTGTAACCCGTATGGTGGTGAGGCTAAGTCCTTGACTTTTTATGATTCCTAAAAGGCCAAGTAGAGGCTGGTTGAGTATAATGGGGTACTCAAGATAGGAGATCACCTATGTAAGTGTGAAGTGAGTGGCCGCTTCAAGTGAAACACTTATGAATCCAAAGGGGGTTCATGGCCGAAACAGACTAAAACGTGAGAACAAGGATGATGAGAGGCGTTAATGGTCTCAGTATACGCTAAGGAAAAGTAGTTAAAAGACCTTGTGTCTACTAAGCCATCGGTATACTCTATAATGTTGGACTACGGAAGATTCAAAGTCCCAGTCTACTTGTTCGGATACATTAGTGTCTCACAAGGACTAGATTGTGTGTCTGTATTTCATGTGGGTTCACCAAATTCCACTCATGTGGGGAAATTGTTGGGAATTAATTAAATTAATTAATTAAATTAATTGAATTTAATTGGTTAGTAAGGGTTAATTGCTAAATTAATCACCAATTAAATTATTGTAGTGGTTGAGTGTAATTTGACTCATCTATTAGAGAGGTTATATGAAGCGTAATCAGGTGTAATGGAGATTAATACAAAATTATTATCCCACATTGAATATGTGAAAGGGAATCATCAAAAGTCGGGTCAAGCCGTGAAGACGAATCACGTGTGTGTAAAGATTCGTTGGACCTGGAGTAGGTTTGTTGAACCTGGGCGCAGTAACCTTCCATAATTGCTGATTAAAGTAAATTACGCAATCAGCAATTAATTCGTCATAGTTGTTGATTAGAGGAAATTACGCCATCAGCAATTAATACGTCGTAAATCACGCAATCATCATTATGGATGAGTGGAATGGTGTCTCTGTAAATAGGATCATTCGACATGCATTCCAAAACAACAAACACACCACAAACGAGCACATCTACATATATTTGCATAGTGCATAGTTTAGATGATCCAATTCTCCATCTTCTTTAGTTCGCCAGTGTTCCTGCAATAGCGGTGCTACTTCGTCGGAAACGAAGAACTATTTTACCTTTGGGAACGTTCCGCCAAGAATCGGAGCACTACCGGAGCATTATACGTCTTGCGAAAAGAGATTCAATCTCGACTCGATTCAAGATCCAAATCTAGTTCCCGCGCCAATTTCGTTTGGAGATCTAGATCCAGATCCCAGTTTAGATCCAGATCCAGATCCAACGAAAGATAAAATTTGATGACTTTACTCGTTTCTTCATTTCTTGTATTTACTTTTAAGTATTCATATTGTAAAAGGATTGTTTGGTGCAAACTCCCATATTTTTCCCAACACAGACGCTAGAGGTTCTTACTTACAGTGCATGTAGGGATGTAAGTGAACCAAACCGTTCGCGAACTATTCGAGTCTCGGTTCGATAAAGTGTTCGATTGAGCTTGTTCGTTAATCTTAACGAGTCAAGCCAAGCTTGAATTTTGAACGCGAATAGTCCATCAAATCAAACTCAAGCCTAAGGGTGTTCGGCTCGAAAACTCACGAACATATTCGTTAATGGACTCGTTACTGGCTCACAAATGCGTTTGTAAATTTTATAATTATTTTTTAGTATTATATAATATTATTTATCTATTAATATTCAATAATTAAATATTTTATATTAAACCATACAAAAATGATAATAACTTAAGTAATTATTTAAATATTCAAATATTTTTTAATGTTTATTATTATATTTTTATAGTTTATTTATTTAATATTATGAATAACATTATATGTTTATAATTAAAACGTTCTTTTAATATAAACGAATAAAAATATTTAAATGTTCATGAATAAGTTACTTTATGTGTTCGTGAACACGTTCGCGAACCTTAACAAACAGTTTCAGTTCGATCTTGAGTTCGATATTTTTTTCTTGACGAGTTCGAGCTCGAGTTTGAGTTCGATAATTCCTTAACAAATAATACTCAAGCCTAGTAGTGTTCGGCTTGATTCAATCACATCCTTAAATGCATTTCTACCTCAAGGGCAGATAATCTCAAATGCCTCCAAATGTGCGGGACTTTAATTTATCACTATTATACACCTCCATCCTCTTTATTCATTTCAATTTTGTCATTTTGGTTCGTTTCATTACAAAGTTTTTTTTTTTTTGGATTGATGTCTCACACAAAAAAAACTATTATTATATTCAACACATTGCACATGGGTCTAGTCTCAAGACTAATATAACTAGTCACTACATATTAAAATATTATACCACTTAATCTATTATACATTAAATTATTATACTCCTTAATCCACGTCAAAAAAGAAAATAGTTATCTTTTAAGGGGACGAAGGTTATCAATTATTATTATTTGTGTAAGTTCAGTGTAAATCAGACTAACATGTACATTCTATTTTTGCAAAATTACTCTTTAGTATATAAAATTACTCTTTGAAGAGTAATATTTTTTATTAAAAAAGTAATAGTTTATCCCTCTAAAGATTAGTTTTTTACATACTAAAAAGAATCGATAAATTAAGGTTTACAATAATTTGAAGAGTAAAATTTTTATTTAGAAGAGTAATAATTTATATCTTTTTAAAGAATAATTTTTTATGTACTAAAGAGTAATAGTTGAAAATAGGGTTTACGTGTGGGGGTTATCCTCTTTTACCTTTTTCTCTCACCTCATTTAATATTTAATTTGACATAAAGTTTAAATCTATCGTACTAAAATCCAATAAACATAAAATAACATATCAAACATTAAGTCTAAAATCAAATCGAACATCACATTTATCACTTTTACCTAAAATATATAACATATTTTATAATTTATTTATTATCTAAAAAAACTGTACTACTCTCCAAAAGTCAATATAATTGATAAAAAATAATTTTACTTAAACTTTGTATTTAAAGTAGCGGTGCAAATAAACATAGGACAGAGGAAGTTATATCTTATCAGAGGAATACATAACATGCTTAACAATTACTTAGAGCTGTTACAGAAATCGAGTAGCTTGCAGGCTCGACTCAACTAGACTCGTCAAAACTCGAGCTCGGCTTAACTCGTGGCCACTCGAGTTCGAGTCCATTAAATACTCGTTAAGCTATCGAGCCGAGCTCGGCTCGGCTCGTTAAGCTCATGAGTACTCGAATATTTAATAAATAAATAATAATCTTAATAATAAATATATTTATTTATTTATTTTGATATAATATATAATAATAAAATTATATTATTATTTTAATGAAATCCTAGAAGTTTTCACCCACTGTCCCCAAATTAATACCCCACCCAGTCAGTAGGGGTGTGCATCTGTCGGTTCAATTAACTGAACCAACTGAATTTTCAAAATCGAAAATCGAACCGAAATATTTTAGAAAATCAAAATCGAACTGAAATTTTACAAAACTGAAATAAACTAAACTGAATTATTTCGGTTGGTTATTTAGGTTAACCGAAAACCGAAATTTATTTTTTAATATTTTTTATAATTATTTTATCATATTTTTTATTTGAAGAGTAATATTTTTTATTAGAAAAGTAATAGTTCATCTCTCTAAAGATTAGTTCTTAACATACTAAAAAGAATCGATAAATTAAGGTTTACAATAATTTGAAGAGTAAAATTTTTATTTAGAAGAGTAATAATTTATATCTTTTTAAAGAGTAATTTTTTATGTACTAAAGAATAATAGTTGAAAATAGGATTTACGTGTGGGGGTTATCCTCTTTTACCTCTTTCTCTCGCCTAATTTAATATTTAATTTGACATAAAGTTTAAATCTATCGTACTAAAATCCAAAATAAACGTAAAATAACATATCAAACATTAAGTCTAAAATCAAATCGAACATCACATTTATCACTTTTACCTAAAACATATAATATATTTTATAATTTATTTATTATCTAAAAAAACTATACTACTCTCCAAAAGTCAATATAATTGATAAAAAAAAATTTTACTTAAACTTTATATTTAAAGTAGCGGTACAAATAAACATAGGACGGAGGAAGTTATATCTTATCAGAGGAATAAATAACATGCTTAACAATTACTTAGAGCTGTTACAGAAATCGAGTAGCTTGCAGGCTCGGCTCAACTCGACTCGTCAAAACTCGAGCTCGGCTCGACTCGTGACCGCTTGAGTTCGAGTCCATTAAATACTTGTTAAGCTATCAATCCGAGCTCGGCTCGTTAAGCCCACGAGTGCTCGAATGTTTAATAAATAAATAATAATATTAATAATAAATTTATTTATTTATTTATTTTGATATAACACATAATAATAAAATTATATTATTATTTTAATGAAATCCTAGAAGTTTTCACCCACTGTCCCCAAATTAATACCCCACCCAGTCAGTAGGGGTGTGCATCGGTCGGTTCGATTAACTGAACCGACTGAATTTTCAAAACCGAAACTCGAACAGAAATATTTTAGAAAACTAAAATCGAATCGAAATATTACAAAACCGAAATAAATCAAACTGAATTATTTCGATCGGTTATTTCGGTTAATCAAAAATCAAAATTTATTTTTTAATATTTTTTATAATTATTTTATCATATTTTCATTACATAAAAAGAAATATCTCTAATATATATACACTATAATAATATTAAATATATAATACAAGTTTATATTATATATATATATATATATATATATATATATATATATATATATATATATATATATATATATATATATATATATATATATATATATATATATATATATATATATATCACTAGTGAGATTAGAATTATATGTATATCTAATTTTATTTTTTATAATAAAAGTTTATACGATCTAAATAAAACATGTAAGAATAAATAAATTTTTTTTAAGTTTTAAGTGAATTTGATATTAAAAATTAAATAATAGAAAACTATATTTAAGATATAAAAAAATAATTATTGGTACTTGATATATATATATATATATATATATATATATATATATATATATATATATATATATATATATATATATATATATAATCCCTTCGTCCCATGTATTTTTATCCACTTTTCATTTTGTGTTGTCCCACGTATTTTTATCTGGTTTTTACAATCCCAACAACTTTAATTACCTTTTTACACTTTATTCATCTTTCCCAACAACTTTATTTACTTTTTCCTTTTAAATTACTATTTTATCCCTACTTTTTCTAACATTATATATTAAAAAAATAACACGTCTTAATCTCCGTGCCCGTAGTAAAAATACCTGGAACGGAGGGAGTAATAAATTAAAATTTTGGTTCGATTTTCAATTAACTGAATTTTTAAAATTTGAAACCGAAAATCGAACCAAAATTTTAAAAACTACATTTTCAAAACTGAAAATCGAACCGAATTTTAAAAAACCGAACCAAATTAGTATTTTGGTTCGGTTTGGTCGATTTTAACAAAAGTTTGCACACCCCCTACCAGTCAGCCGCTTCTTCCTCAAAAATCAATACAACACTCCTCAATAAGCAGCCAACCTCCATTTTACTTCAACTTACTTGCAATCCGCCACAGATTCAAAGTTTTCACAATAACCACAATCCATCTAAACCAATCAAGCCCTAAATTTATTTCATCATGTTCATAATCTTACATTCTTCTGCACTTACAAAAATTCAATTGATTCCAAATTTTGCTTTCATTGTCCCAAATCTGCAATTGCATTGATGTGGATTTCAGCCCTCTTTCTCCTTACATACACTAGCTTCAGTAGTCTCTGGATGAAGGTCTTCTCGTCAGTTTCATTTGCTTGTTAGATCTATAGGCTAAGATTAAGAATTGTAAAGTTACTGTGACAATCGTTCTAGTTGGAGAAGTCGACTGGATCATCTGTAATGTAAAATCCCTTTTCTAATACATTATATACTGGTATTAGAATTTAGATTTATGATTTTGGAGATATTTGGTGTAAAGAAGATGAGGCTGAAATCGGGAATGTGTGAGGTTTAAAGTGCTGAAATTATTGATTTGTGCTTAGCTCGAGTCGAGCTCGAGCTTACATATGTGGTGTTCGAATCGAGTCGAGCTCAAAGGTAAGCTCGTTACATATTTTGAGCGAGCTTGAGCCGAGTTTGAACCTCTGCTACTCGGTATCGCTTGACTCATATAACAGCTCTACAATTACTCCTTCAATCCATCACTAAGATACCCATTTTGCAGATATAGTCGTCAACTTTAAAGATATTCATTAGTATAAGGATTCACATATGATCACAACTCACCACTAATACAACTACCCACTTTATATAAAATAATACTCCCCCCATCCCCTTCAAAGGGTTTCTTTTTTTCATTTTGGGCGTCACACCCAAAGAGTTTAATTTCTTTTTTTAATTCTTGAGACCCACACACACACCCACTAATACAATTAAAATATAGGGTCACACACCCTCTAATACAAACACATTAAATAATAATACTCTTTAATTCACGTATAAAAAGCAAAAATCACCTTTTTGCTTGGGACGGAGGAAGTATTCTCTCCGTCCGCCGGATAAGTGAATATTACTTTTTGCATGTGTAATTGGTAGTTGTATTAATGTGGTGTGAATTTCATATAGGAGTATTAATTATATTAATAATAGTACTCCCTCCGTCCCGTTAAAACGTGGACGTTTACTTTTTGCACGTTGATTAAGGGATATAATATTTTAATGTGTAGTAAGGTAAGAGAAATATTCCCTCCGTCCCTAGGTAAGAGTCTCATTTTACCATTTTGGTTGTCCCACCCAAAGGATCACATTTCCTTTTTTGGACATTTGAGACTCACCCACACCCACTAATACAATTAAAACATGGGGTCACACACCCACTAATACAACTACCCACTACACATTAAATAATAATACTCCTTAATCCACGTGCCCAAAAGAAAATGAGACTCTTACCAAGGGACAGAGAGAGTAATATTTTAATTTAAAGTTGGTAGTTGTATTAGTATGACATGTGGGTCATGGAGAGAAGTAATTAATAAGTGTGTGCCTCCTTTACTAAAAGGGAAATGCACACATTGTATTGGGACGGACCAAAATAGAAAAAACATGTACGCTTCAATGGAACGGAGGAAGTATGTCGGAGTGTCAAGTGTTTAAAAAAAATATATAATTCCTCCGTCCGCTCGAAAGAGGGTTTTTTTTCCATTTTGGTCTGTCCCAATACAAAGAGGGTCATTTCATTTTTTACACACATGAGACCACACACACCCATATTTTAGTTTGAGGGTCATTTCCTTTTTTACACACATGGGACCCACACACACCCACTAATACAACTAAAATATATGATCCACACTCCCACTAATACAACTAACCACTACACATTAAATAATAATACTCCTCAATTAACATGCACAAAAGTAAATAACTTTTTTCAAGCGGACGGAGGGAGTATATTCTCTCGTACAGACACCAAAAAAACAAAATATCTGGATGGATGGAGTGGGTAGTAATAAACCTTGCTGAGATGGAGTATTAATATGTATCAAGTCAACAATCCGCGCCAGTCCCACAAACAAGCGTCGCCTGGTAAAAATTATGGTAGTAGAAATTCTAATTGGCAAAAGCTTGTGTGTGCCGGGCACACGGGATCATATAATTATTGTGTCTTTAAAATTTTGTATTAAATTGTATACCCTTTAGTATAAAGGTGTGTATCTTTTATTTTACAAGGCAAAATCTTGTGTGTGCCCGGACCCACGGAAGCACATTCCGTGTGCCTTTAGAATTTTGTGTTAAATTGTATACCCTTTAGTATAAATATGTGTACCCTTTTATTTTCTGAAGAAAATAAAAAATATAATGAAAAGTTACCTTTAGAACAAAATGATGTACCCTTATTAATAAAGTGTATACTCTTTTGAACAAAATAATGTACCTTTATCCATAATGATAAACTCTAAAGGCGTACGGGCGCACGCAAGCCTCAGTCTTTCTAATTTACCTGAACATAACTACTCCCTCCATCCCGCACCAAGGGTCTCTTTTTTCCATTTTGGTCGTCTCACCCAAAGGGTTCCCTTTCCTTTTTATATATATGGGTCCCACACTCACCCACTAATACAATTAAAACATGGGGTCCACACTCCCACTAATACAACTACTCACTACACATTAAATAATAATATTCCTTAATCTACGTGCAAAAAAACAAGATGCACCCTTGGTGCAGAATGGAGGAAGTATATTACTAGTGTGTTTGATGTTTATCAGTTTATCTTGCTTACTAGAGGGCCAAACCACGCATTGTGTTCAACCACCGCCTCACTCAATTGAACCACCCACTAAACTAAAAATGTCTGCAAATTTCCAAACATTGCCACCTCACATTCTCATCTACCCTTTGCCCTTCCAAGACCATGTCAATTCCATGATCAATCTCGCCGAAATCCTCCTCCTCTCCGGCCTCCACGTCACCCTCATCCTCTCCGACTACAACCACCGCCGCCTCCTCCGCCACGGCACCCTCCTCTCCCACTTCTCTCGCTACCCCGGCTTCCGTATCGCCACCATCCCCGACGGCCTCCCGCCGGATCATCCCCGGTCGAGCGACCGCACCATAGAGGCTGTTCTGAAGCATAGAGAAGTCGCTGCCACCTGATGGAGTCGACTGATGCCCTAAGCGATGGCGGCGCCAGGCGGCGCGTGAATTGCCTCATTCTGGACGGCTCGTTGAGGTTCGCTAAGTCGGATGTTGAATTGGGGATTCCTTACTTCTATGTGATTACTGTTAGTGCGTGTGCTCTCTGGCCGATCTTCTGTGCTCAACACATTATCGATGCCGGTGAAATTTGTCTTAAAGGTATTCTTCTCAACTTTAATTTATTTTCGTCCATTCTCAATTATGTTCAAGCATGCTATATTCATTTAATTTTAATTAAGTAACCGGTCAATTCAACTACTTGATTTGTCTTAAAACTTTGCTCTTCAATTCGATCTATGACCAAACTTCAAATTGTTAAATTTTTGTTAATTTTGTCTCAGCTAAGGATGAAAGTAAATTGGAATACTTGAAAAGGAAAGAGATGGACTTATTGGTTATAAGTGTCCCCGGGATGGAGACAGTTCTCCGTAGACGCGATCTCCGTGTTGAAGACATTAATGAAATTAAGTTTGGACAGTTATAACAGAGATTAAAAGAATGGGCGAAGCAGAGGGTTTAATTCTCAATACATTTGAAGATTTGGTTATGAAACTTGAGCAAGAAATTGTTAAACCTCTCAAGAACTCACACACTTGGTTGATTGATCACTCACGTTTCACTCTCGAATTGATTGATAAACGAAAAACGTAATGAAAGAGATCAACACAAAGATGTATAGTGGTTCGGCGTAAGCCTACATCCACTTTCCTAAGAGAAGAATTCACTATGATGATGATGGAGATTACAAAACTTACAAGCACACTTATCAAACCCTAATTCTTAATGCTTGAACTGATATGTGAAGATGGTGTGATGAAGATGATGATCTAACTGAACTAACTCCCTCCAACTTATACAATGTATAGATACCCTCTCAGCCAATCAATCAACAAGCATGTCAAATCAGTTATAACTAATTGATCCAACCAACAGATCGATGCTTCCAGCTGCTTCCCTCCAGCTGATTTCATTGCCATGTCATCAATCTGATCTTCTTGCTCACTAACCAATCCAACGGCTTGATTCTACCTCTGCATGCAATCCTTCTGCACCCTTAGTCGACCAATGCATAAACTCCACGTGGCATGTTGTTAATTCTCATGCAACACACACACATGCAGGTCTACATCTTCACAAATCTCCACCTTAGACCTTGCATCACCATATTAGCTTCATCTTCTCCACCTTGCTGCATTAAAGGTTGCACCCACCTTTCTTCCTTACTTAGTTCAGATGAATCAATTGCTTACACAGTTCATACTTCTGAACTGGTAAGCTTTTAGTGAACATGTCAGCAGGATTTTCAGTAGTTTTGATCTTTTTGACACTAACTACTTCCTTGTCTATCATGACCCTTATGAAATATAACCTCACATCAATGTATTTGGTCCTCTCATGATACCCTTGATGCTTGGAGAGATGTACTGTACTCTGATTATCACAATACACCTCAACTGAATCTTGCTGAACCCCAAACTCACTCAATATACCTGTCAGCCATACACCTTCTTTGATTGCTTCAGTGAGTGCAACAAATTCTGCCTCTGTAGTTGATAAAGCCACTATATGTTGATGTATTGCCTTCCAACTTACTGCAGTACCAAACAAGTTGAATACATATCCAGTAAGTGACATCCTAGTATCAAGATTTGCTGCATAATCAGCATCAACATATCCAACTACTGCCTTATCCCATGTTGCCATTTTCTGAAACTTCAAACATGTTGTGATGGTACCTTTCACATACCTGAGAGCCCACTTCACTGAATTCCAATGTAGTAGTCCTGGATTGCTCATAAATCTACTAATCATGCTCATCACATAAGCTAAATCTGGCCTGCAACATACCATTGCATACATCAAACTGCCAACAACACTAGCATAGGGTACGTTGCTCATCTCAATTTTCTCTTGATCTGTCTGAGGAGCTTGGAGTAGTGACAGACTCACTCCTTGCTTTGCTGGTGTTGTTACTGATTTACTGAGATTCATATTGTATCTCTTCAACACTTTGTCCAAGTATGATTCTTGGAACAACTTCAACTCTCCAGCTAATCTGTTTCTCTCAATCTGCATACCAAGGATCATCTTTTGCTTCTCCTAGATCCTTCATATCAAACTCCTGCTTAAGTATTTCTTTTACTTCATCTATACCAGCTTGATCCTTACAAGCTATAAGGATATCATCTACATACAAGAGTAAGTATGTATAACACCTTTCCTTGAACCTAACATAGACAGAGCTGTCATGTAAGCTTCTGCTGAATCCATTTGATGTAATATAATCATCAAACTTCAAATACCACTGTCTTGGACTCTGCTTCAGACCATACAAAGACTTCAATAGTAAACAAGTCTTACTCTCAGCACCTTCAACACTTACACCATCAGGAATCTTCATGTAAATATCTTCTTCTAGATTTCCATGCAAGAATGTTGTAGCGGCATCCATCTGATGTAACTCAAGATCAAACTGAGTTACTAATGCCAATAAAATTCTGATAGAACAATGCTTAACAACAGGTGAGAATATTTCATTATGATCAACACCTTCTTTTTGTGAAAAACCCCTTACTACAAGCCTTGCCTTGTACCTAACACCTCATTCTTTGCTTATAACAGGCTTCTTCTTATAAATCCATTTACAACTTACTAACTTCTTGTTCTTTGGTCTATCAACAATTTGCCAAGTCTTGTTCATATGTAATGATAGCAGCTCTTCTTCCATAGCAACTATCCACTTGTTATTCTCATTTCCTGATATAGCTTCATCATATGTTCTTGGCTCATAATTTTCTATATCAGATGCAACATACAATGCATATGATACTATATCAGCTTCTATGTATCTTACTGGTGCCTTGATCTGTCTTCTTAACCTATCCCTGACAAGTTGATAGGAACTTAAATCATACCTTGAGCTAGATGAGCTAGGTGAGCTTTTTTCCTTATTCTGATCAGCATTATTATTCTGTTCATTATATTGTTGTACTTCCTTCCTTGCTTGCTCCACCTGAGGCTCACCAAAGTCTGTAGTGATAGATACTACAGAATTTCTTTCAACCAATGGCATCTTCTTTTCACTGAATGTGACATCCCTGCTAACAATAAATTTGTTAGCTTCATAACACTATAGCCTGTATCCTTTTACTTCTTTGGGGTATCCAACCATTACACATTTCACTGCTCTTGGTTCCAACTTATCTTGCTTCACATGAGAGTAAGCTTGACATCCTATTCCTCTCAAATGACTATAATTAGGAGCCTTTCCAGACCATACTTCTTCAGGTGGTTTGAATTTTAAAGCTGCTGATGGACATAGATTGATCAGATAGGCAGCTGTAGTCACAAGTTCACCCCAAAACCCTTTTGTAAATCCTCCACTACTCAGCATACATCGTACTCTCTCTAACAATGTTTGATTCATCCTTTCTGCACATCATTTTGTTGTGGAGTTCCAGGTGTAGTCTTGTGCCTCTTAATTCCCTTTTCTCTGCAGAAGATATTAAACTCTTCTGAAACAAACTCAAGTCCATTATCTGATCTCAAACATTTCAGCTTCTTTCCTGTTTGATTCTCCACCTCAGCAAGTCATTCCTTAAATGCAGTGAATGCTTGATCCTTTGATTTTAAGATTTTAACCCATAGCTTCCTAGAGTGATCATCTATGAAAGATATGAAATATCTTCCTCCCCCCATAGTTGGATTTCTTGTTGGTCGCCATAGGTCTGTATGAACATATTGAAGCTTTTCTGATGAAGTATGTTCTCCTGAACCAAATTTTAACCTCTTTGCCTTACTTAGAATGCAATTTTCACATTGATTCATCTTGCAGGTTGAACTTATGTCTAGTAGCTTCTGTCTTGCTAGCTCTTGTAACCCTCTCTCACTTACATGAGCTAGTCTTCCATGCCATAGATGAACATCTTCTTGATCTTGTGAAGTGTTCAACTGTCCAGAGACAACTGATCCTTCAAGGAAGTAAAGATCAGAGCTCTTAACACCCCTCATTACTACTGACTTATCTTTCATGATGGTGAGTACACCTTTCTTCACATAGTCTAACATTCCTAATGATATCAGGTTTCTTCTTAACCTTGGTACATATCTCACATTTGTGAGGAGCTTTATGGTACCATCAAACATTTTAAATTTGACAGAGCCAATACCCTCAATCTTGATGGCTTGATCATTGCCTAACAAGGCTGATCCCTCATGATATGGTTTTAATTCAGTAAATCAATCCTTAACTGATGTCATATGGAAGGTGCAACCTGAATCTAACACCCACTGATCTGACACTTGACCAGAAACAATAACCAAAGCTTCAATGTAATCTTGATCCTTATTACCTTTATTTTCAGTTACCTGATTTGCATGGATTATTTGATTTCCACCATTTTCTGCAATCTTCCTAGCCACCATGGCTTTCCACTTATGACATTGCTTCTTGAAATGACCAGGTTTGTTGCAGTGGAAGCAGTTATTGTTCTCTTCATCTGCTGATGTACTTTGATTACCCATTTCTTGTTTCTTCTTATCAACACCAGCCTTTTTATCATTCTTGTTCCACTTGTTCTGTTTGTTGGCAACAAGTCCTTCCCCTGCAATTGTATTATCTGATGTCTTATGGAGCATCTTTGCTTTGATTGCAAGAATTACTTGCTCCAGGGAGATTGATTCAACATTCCCATATAACAGTGTATCTCTCAATCCTTCAAAAGATTTAGGAAGTGCTGACATTAATATGACAGTCTTATCTTCACTTGACAGTGCTACATCAATATTTTCTAAATCATCAATGATCTTATTGAAGTCATCTAGTTGACTTAGAATAGACTTATCTTTTGATACTCTGAAGGAATAGAGCTTCTGCTTTGTATACAGCCGATTTGCCAAAGTCTTCACCATGTAAAGATCAGCAAGCTTCTTCCACATATCCCTTGCAGATACTTCTTTTGAAACTTCCCTTAAAGCTTTGTCACCTAAGCATAGAATGATTGCACTTCTGGCCTTTGATTGTTGATCTTGATCTGCAGCTTGTGCAACTGCATCCACTGCAGCTGCTTGATTTTCTGGAAGCGATTTGATAGCATCAGCCAATCCTTGTTGGATCAATATGGCCTCTATCTCCATCCTCCACAAACTGAAATCAACTTTCTCTGAAAACTTCTCCACATCAAACTTGGTTGTAACCATGATTCTCCCCCTCTAATCTGATTACTTGTGGCTGCTTCTTCTTCCCACAGACGGCGCCACTTCTTATGAAACTTGAGCAAGAACTTGTTAAACCTCTCAAGAACTCACACACTTGGTTGATTGATCACTCACGTTTCACTCTCGAATTGATTGATAAACGAAAAACGTAATGAAAGAGATCAAAACAAAGATGTATAGTGGTTCGGCGTAAGCCTACATTCACTTTCCTAAGAGAAGAATTCACTATGATGATGATGAAGATTACAAAATTTACAAGCACACTTATCAAACCCTAATTCTTAATGCTTGAACTGATATGTGAAGATGGTGTGATGAAGATGATGATCTAACTGAACTAACTCCCTCCAACTTATACAATGTATAGATACCCTCTCAGCCAATCAATCAACAAGCTGTTCCTACTCAACACGATTGTGCTACTTTGCATGACTTGTTACACCTTCAAATGATTGAATTTTTGCCAGTTCCTTATATGAATAGAAATACATGGAAGAGAGGATCGCGAGAGCGCAAGAATCACCCGAATTGGATTTCGTATAAGAAAGTTATATGCAAAACGGTGAGACTGCACTGCACCAACCCGAACTCGGCCCGAAGTCAATTTTATAATTAGAATGTGTTCTAGAAGGTTTTAAGGGGTACAAATGTCCATTTTGAGTGTAAAATAAGAGAATGATCAGTAGGGATCAGCTACACACACATTTTACACCATATTTTCACACACTAACTCTATTCCATCCATCTCCATACCCTTCATCCATCCAATCCACTTGATCCCCTCCATCAAATCCACCATCCAAGTGATCAAGGAAGCAAGGGAAAATGAGATCACAAGAAGAAGAAGAAGATCTCCATTGAAGACCTTCAAAGGGGGAATCTAATTCTAATTTTGTGACTTTCTTTATAGTTGATCATGGTTTGTAAGGATTTTAATGTCTATATTGAATTTCTTGTGACTATGAAAGGCTAATCTCCTTTGTGAGATTAGTTCCATGATTGGTGTTGGATAATTTAGGTTTTATGCAAATTGATTTTAATCTTAATTGGGCATTTGTATTATTTCTATCATTGATGTGAATTGCTTGATGTATATATATGATTTGTGTAATTAATTGTCATGGGCATGTGATTAGATTGAGAAATCAATTATGTGTTTAGGATAGTTCATTAAATCATTTCATCATACACTTCATGTGCATTAATTTAGAATGAGATAGAGATATCCTTCTAGATTTAGAACCATTTGATAGAACATTTGATTAACTTAATTAAGAGATTGGTTGATTAGGTGAGGAGAACCAAACCATTAGTGAATTCATAGTTCCTTAAAAGGGAATATTGCCTATGATTTAGTACCTCATTAGGGAACTCGTAGAGTAATTAGTACCTAGTGGGAGGTGTTCGCTATGGTCTCGATCCTAAGTGCTTTTGGAAGTCTTATTGAGGGCCTACATCCTATCCGTCTTGAGAGAGAGTTTAGATGGAATTAGTGATCGCTTCTATACCTTGTCCATGAGAGATTAGAATTAATTGCATAATTACTTAATTATTTATGTCATGATTATTGTTAATCTCATCCTTGCATCACTTGGAACCTATTTATTTTGCATTCATTTTATTATTTATTTCTTGCATTAGTTTAATTGCATTTATTTGCATCTTATCCTCCCTTTCCGTCGTCCTTATAAAATCACGATAAACTTGAGATCGCTTAAACTCTAGTACCTACCTCTCTGTGGTTCGATAAATTTTTTAATTGGTCATCCCAACTATATACGACCAATGAAATGGCACCGTTGTCGGGGAGATAACGGTCGCTAGAAGTTTGACGAAGGATTATTTAGAGTGGTCTTAATAAAGATATTTTTTGTTATTTTTTCATCTTATTTTTGCTTTGAAAAATTTTGTTCAAATTTTTCTTTCTTTAATAAGTGCATACCTTGAGAAGGAAGAAGAAGGATAACAAGCCCAAAATATGAGCTCCATTGATATTCTTCGTGATTTGGTGAATAGAAGAGTTCATTCTGCTATGAACACACAAGAAAATTTTCAAGTATTTCAAATGACAAATGTGAGCCTAATTTGCAACCGGATTTTAGAGTACAAGATATGCAATTCCAACAACAAAGTTATGAGAATTTTGGAGTCCCTCATCAAATGCATCAACAAGTATACCCTCAAGGTGTGGAAGATATTTTTCAAGAAAATTTTTCTAGACATCAAGAAGGAAATCAACCACACCTATGGAGAAATTTTCAAGACTCCAACACCTCTTATTCCATCCAAAGTGACCACAAAGAAAGGCTTAGAAAAGAGCTATTTGAAAGGATGATAGCACGCATTGAAGATGATAGGAAGTCTAATAAAGCATGGATGGATTGAATCGGAAATTGGTGTGACATGGTGACAAGTGCAATCGTAGCATTCGGTAATAGGATGAACTCAATTGAGCACCAAGTAAGTCAAGTTATGTCCACCGTGGAAAGACTTCAAGAAGAAAACAACAAGCCTTCTAACTCCAGATCGAAAAGTGAATGCATGGTCACTAAGGATAGGAAAGAGGATAGTTTGGGGGTTGATGAGGTTATGAAGGAAAAAAGAGAAAGGGTGCCTAAGTTGGTGAAAGCCAAAGAGTTGATGGAAGAGTTGAAGGGGGAATTCGATAGATTTGTCGAGTCTCTTGAAGAGATGGTAGAGAAAGTCAAGATTCGAAACCAAGAATAGATTCATGCTCTTATGAAAGAAAAGAAGCCTCCGGAAACTAAGATCATGGATTCTACTCCCCACAAGCCTAAACCTTCTCATTCTATTGAAATTTCAAATTCTCTTAAGAATTTTCATGATTTTATTGATAAAAATTTATTTGGTGATTGTAGGAAAAAGGTTGCAAGAGGGCATCAACACTTGTCAATGCCCGAATTCTTACCGGGGGATGTGGTTGAAGTTCAAAATGCATATAAAGCCCCATGGAAAAAGTGGAATAAGTGGAAAGGGCCATTCGTTGTGAAGAACGCCTTCGGAGAATAATTACTTGAGCTATATAATAAGAAGGGAAATGTTCTTGTGGTTGAACGGGAGAGTACGCACTACTTCAAGAAAAAACCTATGATAGTGCCTAAGGACTATTCAAGACTACCATGAGCTAAAAACTATCGTCCGGCTTGAAGACGTTAAACTTAGCACTAGATGGGAGGCAACCCATCATTATCTTTATTACTTTATTTCTTGTTTTCAATAAGGATTGTGGATTTGATTTTGTTTTGCAAGTTTGGTATGTAGGTTGATTGTGCTCGTGAGGAGAATGCGTATTAAAGATACGAGAAGTGCTTGATTTGAAATGTGTAAATATGTCACACCACTTTTTGCAAACTTAACTCGAAACTCTTGTTTCAATTTAAGTTTGGGGGGATATGGCGTGATGAGACATACTTTGTCTTGAAAGCATATACTTTTCGTGTTTTTGAGCTAATTTTAAAATTTTTCTCATGAGTTTGGTTTGATTTTGGTCCGTTTAGTGGTGTTGAAGTGCATGATAATCCATATTTTTAATAAAATTGTTGAGCTAATGGTTTTGTTGAGCATGTATGAAGGGTATTGGAAGCAGGAATTGAGCTCGGAGCTAACAACTTCTACTACCAAATGCCTATTGAGGGAGTTTATTCTACACCCTACACTTTTATGTGCTTAGCATAATTTGATTTGATTTGGATTGATATGATTAGCATGTTGCTTCATGCGTTATGTTTGTGGGAAGTTTACTTTCTTAATTTAGGATTTCCTTTTCAATCAAAGATGGGGATGTTTGTGAGCTTAATTGTCATGGATGATATAGAATGTGTGCTTCGTTGTTTATGATGGAATTTTTATTCTTGCATGTTATGTGTTTTTGGTTGTTTCTTATTTATTGTGTCTTTATTTTATGTTTTGTGTATTTTTATTATTGTTTAGGGTTGTTTGGTGGTTTGTTCTTGGGATGTCGTGAGTCATTTTTGAATGTGAATGATGACATGTTATTGTGATAAGTGATGACAAATTATGATTAAGAATCTCTACACTTTCGAATTGTGACATGTTTTACTTAACTTGTTCAATTTTGAGATGAGTGTGGTGAAATAAGTTTCTTAAGGTCCAATGCATAAGCATGTGAGAAGTTGAGTCTCAACCGTGCATACATGGTATTTTTCTTCATGAGTGAATCAATGATTTTTGATAAGCTAAAACTTATTCAAGGACTATAGGAATGAGCCCGATTATTGGAGATTAGTGATATGATCTAAGCTCATCCTTGTTATTTATAGTCATTGCCAAATATTTTCATACCATGAACATCATCCCTAGTCAATCACTTTGAGCCTATAAGCTTATTTCTTGTGAATTAAGCATATTACAAACCTTGATTATCCACATGAGTCTTATATATGTACCCATTTGTATGAGTAGTTGAGGAGATGGTAGCTAGAAAGATTTCATAAGAAAAAAAAAAGAAGAAAGGAAATGGTAAACAAGTAAGAAAAATGATGAAAAAGAGCATAAGAAAGAATGGACATGCAACCTTAAAACAAAAAAATGAGCAAAGCATCAACATGCTCAAGAAATCAAAAATCCAAAGAAGGAGGCATGAATCAAAAGAAGCTCAATCCAAGAAAAATTGATGAATGGTACTTGTGATCAGTAAAGATAAAAAAAAAGAAAAAAAGAAAAGTGGAGGAATGGAAGAAAGTAGCTACCTCTTTGATTACTTACACTTGATTAGTCACTTGTATCCATATTCTTCCTACCCTACCAAAGAGCCTATCATTACAACCTTAATGAAAGACCTTGTTGATCACTAATTAAAACTTTGGTGGTTTGTGAATGTAGTCCACGAGCAAGCTTATAGCGAGTCGAGCCAATCGATTGATGAGTGTTGATTTACCCAACTTCACAGAGTGTTGAGTGAAATTGATATCTATCCGAGGCTTGGACCAAAAAGGGACTTTTACACTTTATTCTCTTGAAATTGAACGTGTTAATTCTTCATGTTATAAGTTTAATATTGTAGGATGACTTAGCATAGTTTGTAGTTCTTATTACTATTGATGTGTTATTATTTATGTTCGTTTAGTCTTTTTCTAGGTGAAAATCGCTCTCCCCTTGTTTTATTATTTTCATTTTTCGGGGATGAACAACACTCTAAGTTTGGGGGTGTGATGAGTGATATTTTCACCTGAATTTTAGCATCTTTTTATGTGTGTTTTCGTATTATTTCATTCGTATTTATGTGTATTTTGGTTGTGCTATGTGTTTTTATGAAAATATATGTGAATGAGTTTAAACGTATGATTTGTAGATAAAAATAGATTTTAGACACGATAAAGAAGATGTGGGAAAAAACGGAGCTCAATTCGAAGTTGAAACGAGGGAGAATGAGTCAAAGCAAAATGCTGAAAAATGCACACCCAACTTGTATAATTTTTCCGTACTCTTGTAGAGCTCAAAAATAGAAGTGTGATATATTGTTGGAAAACTACAGAAAAGAGGATTGTTTTGGCATAAGAAGCACCTCAATTGAAGCCCAGACGAGAAAGTTATGATTAAAATGGTGGCGTCGCGCAAGCTGTTCCTACTCAACACGATTGTGCTACTTTGCATGACTTGTTACACCTTCAAATGATAGAATTTTTGCCAGTTTCTTATATAAATAGAAAGTTATGGAAGAGAGGATCGCGTGAGTGTAAGAATCACCTGAATTGGATTTCGTATGAGGAAGTTATATGCAAAACGGTGAGACTGCGCTGCACCAATCTGAACTCGGCCCGAAGTCAATTTTATAATTAGAATGTGTTCTAGAAGGTTCCAAGGGGTACAAATATTCATTTTGAGTGTAAAATAAGAGAAGGATCAGTAGGGATCAGCTACACATACATTTTACACCATATTTTCACACACTAACTCTATTCCATCCATCTCCATACCCTTCATCCATCCAATCCACTTGATCCCCTCCATCAAATCTACCATCCAAGTGATCAAGAAAGCAAGGGAGAGTGAAATCACAAGAAGAAGAAGAAGAAGATCTCCATTGAAGACCTTTAAAAGGGGAATTTAATTCTAATTTTGTAACTTTCTTTATAGTTGATCATGGTTTGTAAGGTTTTTAATGCCTATGTTGAATTTCTTGTGACTATGAAAGACTAATCTCCTTTGTGAGATTAACTCCATGATTGGTGTTGGATAATTTAGGTTTTATGCAAATTGATTTTAATCTTAATTGAGCATTTGTATTATTTCTATCATTGATGTGAATTGCTTGATGTATATGTATGATTTGTGTAATTAATTGTCATGGGTATGTGATTAGATTGAGAAATCAATTATGTATTTAGGATAGTTCATTGAATCATTTCATCATACACTTCATGTGCATTAATTTAGAATGAGATAGAGATATCCTTCTAGATTTAGAACCCTTTGATTGAATATTTGATTAACTTAATTGAGAAATTTGTTGATTAGGTGAGGAGAACCAAACCATTAGTGAATTCATAGTACCTTAAAAGGGAATATTGCCTATGATTTAGTACCTCATTAGAGAACTCGTAGAGTAATTAGTACCTAGTGGGAGGTGTTCGCTATGGTCTCGATCCTAAGTGCTTTTGGGAGTCTTATTGAGGGCCTACATTCTATCCGTATCGAGAGAGAGTTTAGGTGGAATTAGTGATCGTTTTTATACCTTTTCCATGAGAGATTAGAATTAATTGCATAATTACTTAATTATCTATGCCATGATTGTTGTTAATCCCATCCTTGCATCACTTGGAACCCATTCATTTTGCATTCATTTTATCATTTATTTCTTGCACTAGTTTAATTGCATTTATTTGCATCTTATCCTCCCTTTCCGTCGTCCTTATAAAATCACGATAAATTTGAGATCGCTTAAACTCTAGTACCTACCTCCCTGTGGTTCGATAAATTCTTTAATCAGTCATCCGACTACAAATGGCTAATCACATATAGGCGGGGAGATCTGGCTGAGTAAAATTGTACAAATTTGACCCATAAAGGTTGCGGAGTACCTGCGAAAGTGGGCGGACATCCGGGGAGGAGGCACCAATCTTGAAACCCAAATAAAGAGTCTCGGTCGAAGGGATCCCCGGAGCGACCCCGCCGATAAAGGGACCAAAGCTCTCGGCCCGAGCTCTCTTATTCAGGGGCTCAGAAGGACCGCTACTAGCGGCCGATCATCCAAGACGACTCCACCAGGTCCTCCAGGCTGGCGCTGTACAAGACGAACGATTTGGGAAAAACTGCCAAAATTAGGAAGAAGGTAGTCCTCCTCCTGTCCCCCTTCTCATTCGTTGGCCATATCACCGAACCCCTCCTGGCCGAGAGGATCAAGAACTCCTCTACATGCGTCAAGCCGGATGACCTCCCCGCCAACCCGAGTGCCCGCCTCAGGATCTAGTATGAGAACACCCTCTGGTGGAGCTTGGGGGCTTGGCTCCGTGGGCGATGTATCGTCCACCTCTATTATTTCTGACAAGAAACTCAGTTCGACAGCCTCAGAAATGGTTGGGATAGATGGCCCCCTGCTCCCACTACTATCCCAATCGAAATATCCAGAACAACAGTCGAGGCCCTCGGCAACTCGGAACTCATCTCGGCATGGGTGGCCACAGTCACCGCTAACGAAGGAACGGGCGCTTTTGGATCCATCATGAGCCCGTACTTAATCAAGAGCTCATCAGTGTTTATGTCAGTACTCCTTTCCTGCGGACTCAACTTGCTGATAACATCCACAAGCTCGAGGAACTTCTTTGAAAAAGGGGACCCCGCACATTTGTCCCTATCTGCATATAAAGACAAAAGTCAAGTCAGTAAACCGCAAAGCGAAGTTAGAAATAAAATAAAGAATAGGACCGGACCCTCACGCGCACGAAGAAGCTGAAAGGCCGAAGGAACCTTAGTCTGCGCTGGCTTCCACGCCCAGCCGCCCAAAACTATCACTCTTTCCAATTCTTGATGGAGGAGGACTTCCCAGAAAGCAATATCCCACTTTTGGGATTGACACAATAAAATCCTTTGGCAAAAGTCTCCTCCGAAGGACGACACAAGTGTTCAATCTCCTTTGGGGACAGGTGGCGATAACCTCTTTCACAAAATAAAATGATGAACCCAATCACCATTGTCAGGCATTTGGGGTCAGTTGGGCCGGCGCTAGGTTCCAGTAATCAAGTAGGTGGCCCAAACAAGGATGAAAAGGCAAGCGAAACCTTAGCTTCAGCATCGAGCCATTTACCGCTACACGCCCTTCAGTCTGCTTGCTCGCTCGGTCTCCGGTGATGGGTTCCACAAACTTTATCCCCGGCGCCATGTATTTCGAGGCCAGCTCTTCAAATTGGGCGAGAGAAATTGAGCCATCTTGATAATGGGCATTCATGTCGTTATGAGCACCATTATGTGACACGATTCGAGCTTGAATATTTGCCAGATCTAGCACATCTTCCATCGTCGCAAACGAAGATGGCATAGAGCGAGACACAACTGGAATGTGCTGCAAAGAGGAGGAATCTTCAGCCTCGCCACACAACTCCTAATATGCCCTCTCCAGAGACTCCGAAATTCCTTCTTCACCACTCACCGCTCGCCTGGGACCTACTGGTCGATCGGAGTCGGGACGGCCACCTCGCTTCATACAACTTTGCGGAAGAGGAAAAGAGCAGAGAAAGCCAAAGACAGGGAACAAAGAGAAGGAGTAAAGTGAAGATTGTAAGGCGTACAGACATCCTTATATACTGGCCTAACACCCCCCAACCAACGCAACTCTGCCAGATGAGCAATAAAGGAGAAGAAGCGCTTCCTTCAATCGACGCAATGATTAGGCGGTGCCTCAAAAATATAGCTTGGAGTTTGAAACATCACATCAGAATCTTCCAAAATGTCGCGTCGCGTCGGAAAAATTCAAAATTCAAAATTCAAATTGGGAAAATTGGGGCACACGTGCTACAAGAAGAAGACTCCGCCTCCACTCGACTAACCCTCGCGGAGCCGAAGCCCGGGGGCTAATGTGATAAGGCCTACCTGATTGGGCTTCCCAGAAGAGAAATTGGACCGCCCACTATTGGGCCCAATGAGACTGACTCTTCCAAGATAATTATTGGCCCAACACTATAAGCTCTTGACAGTTAGACGACTGAGCACGTCCACTCTACTCTCTCGACCAGGTGAGTCCTCCATCGACCCCACTTGGCCACTTGCGCCATCTAGCCCGGGAGCTATATAGATATCCCCTAGGATTCAGATATAGAAGATATCCTAAAATGAATCACCAGAATAGCCACTTGAGGCTATGACATTTAATGCCTGCAGTGTTAGCATTTAATGTGATGTGACCTGACGATATATCCGGAGATTTGGATGACGTCAGTTCACCAATATATGTGGCTTGTCCCTAACGAATAAATAACAACAATATCCACCTCCAAAAGGCACAAGATCGCCTGAAGGGAACTCTCGGCTATTTCTCACAACATAACAAAATTATTATGTTAGATTAGTACGAATAATCCCCTAATTACCCTTAAATATAGGGATGTCAATGGGCCGGGGTGGGTCGGGTAATTGAGTACCCGGACCCGGACCCCATTCTTTTGTCGCGGGTCCGGGCCGCCCCGTGACTCGTATGGGGCGGGGCGGGTCCGACCCATTTTTGGCCCATTTTATTTTTTATTTTATTTTAAATAATTATTTCTATTATAAATAATGTGTAATATATATTATTTCATTTAATTTGTAATTATATAAATAGAAATATCATATATTTTCTATTTAATTAATCAATTAAGCAAATATATCTTATAAATAATGAATATAATAAAAATATAAATAAAATATACATATTATACACATAATATGCTATATAATATAAATATTAAATGGGCTCAAACGAGTCCAAACGGGGCATCACTACTGCCCAGACCCGCCCCATTCTTGATACGGGCCAGGTCGGGTCCGCCCCAAATTCACGGGCCAGAGCGGGTCCGGGCGGGCCAGACCATTTTTGACATCCCTACTTAAATAGCCATATCAACCCACAATTAAAAAGATGATTAATTCGGCTATCTATAAAAGGTATTGAATCAATGAAAATGATTGAGAAATTTAAATTCTCATTACTTCTAACCAAGCATGAGGAATGAGAATCAATACACTTTATTCTCATTACCTTCCCTAGTAAGGAAAATTCTCATTACCTTCCCTAGTAAGGAAAATGTAACGTAGAACGTTCAGATTAGTAAAATATAGGGGATGAAGGGATTATGTTTCTATGGAAGAAAGAGAGTACCATATCCGAAAGAACTAGCCAAATTGGATGATAGAAGAAGGCCGCATGTGCTCATTGCAATAGTGGGACCCCTTTTATTTAATGAAGATAGAAGGAGCAAACAATAGTGAGTCGTGTAGCCAATAGCGCGAAGAAACTCGAAAAACATCTTTTTTCTCGTTATGAAATTGCATTGGAGTATTTAGGAGCGGTTTGATAATTGGGGAGGGTAGTTAAAATAAAAAAATGTTAATTCTCATTTCTTATATTTTGTTAAGAAATTAAGAATTTAAAATCTCCAATCATTTTTATATTAATTAAATAACTACGCTAACGCATTCAATCAATTCTATTTTTAACCAGGCGGCTTTTAAATTAATTCAAACTCAACATTATAATCAGATATGGAGTAATTGTGATTTAAGACTATCTCATCTTCCACCTAGGGATGTCAACGGCCCAGGTCGGGTAGTTAATTATCCAGACCTGGCCCGTTTTAAAAATACCTGTCCCATACCCCCGCCCACGGGTCCTATATTTCAGGCCCGCACCCCGCCCTGTACGGACCCGCCCGTACCCTTTTTCATTATTATTTATTTTTACATCAATTGACATAAAATCTAAACATAACGTTCATTGATAGATACACTTCCATGTCCAGTGCCCACTTCGGCTTCCACTTCCAGTGCCCACAGGTCTTAAACAAAACAAAAACATTGCTACACTTCCAGTGCCTACCATATCCTGATCCGCTGCCAACTGCCAAGACAACATCCTTCAAGAATCTCAACTCATGCTCAATAATGGGCAATAACATAACCTAATTACCCAACAATTAGGTGGATTGAATCCCCTTAAAAATGGAAGGCTAGGGATTAAAATTAATGGAAACTTAAATTAATTTAAAAAAATCAAAAGGGGGTTGGATACCCCCAAATCAATTGCTCAAAGGAAATTAACAAACAAAAAAATTTCTTATCAGTTGTGAAATTTCAAAATACAGCAAGGAGTTTCAAAAGGAAATTAACAAACAAAAAGGATTTCATATCAGTTGTGAAATTGCAAGATACAAAAGCAGTTGAAATTAAAGATCAAGAAATTAAAAGATAAAAGTGATTCAAGACCACGAAATTACAAAGTCTTACTATGAAAATACAATCCAAAAATTAGTAGTTACCGTGACTGTACGATATTCCGGCGAAGAAACGGTGGCGGGCCGGCGGCTGGTCCTTCGGAGACAGAGAGTGTTGGCAGAAATGGACATGGGAATTGGAAAGGTGAAAGCGGCGTGCTGGTGAAATAACAATGACGGAGAGAGATTAGGGTTCACCCCTAAATAGTACTACGTCAAAATAAATAATTAATATAAATATATAATATAAAATATAATATAATTATTTATATAGACTACAGGGCGGGTGGTGCGGGACTAAACCAGGATCCGAACCCGCCCGAATGCTTACGGGTCTGGCCGCACCGTCCCATTTTCCCTACGGGCTGAGTCTGAGCCACCCAAAACGTGCGGCGGGCGGGCATAATTGACATCCCTACTTTCACCAGCTAAATTCAGTTAACTCAATAATTTTTTTTTTCAAATGTTTGCTCATTTTTTATTAAAAAATTAAAATAATGTACACTTTTTTAAATTTCCGTTACAGATTCAACTATGCATGTACGGTTTGCACATATATTAATACAAGTTATTTTTTCGTTATTTTTGAAAATAATTTTTTTATAATAAATAAATAATAAAGTATATTATGTTAATTGACAATGTAATAATAATTTTGAAATTAAAATATTAATTAAGTAACTTTTCTTTTTAAGAAAATGTGTAGTTGAAATTGTCAAAAACAAAGTGCAAAATAGAAGTAGGGACGGGAAGGGTTTTTTTTTTTAATTTTTTTATATGAGCAAGTCCGCTTAAATAAATTAATTAATAGCCATATGGGAATAAAGAAAAACCAATATGGGAGTAAAGAAAAATCAAAACAACCATATAATTATTAGCCGTTGGTACATTGTCGTCGACATACGAAATTTCTTGATTTTAATTTAAATTAATAATTCTAAGATATAGGTATGCAACTTTTTCAAAAGCGAGGAAAAAGATGAATTTTCTTTTCTATTATTTTAGCGAAGAAAGGCTTGACCCACTAACGATGCGGATGGCTAGGTCGACATTACTTGCCAATTGGGTCCCACGTTCAACGATCTGCTGCAACGACGACGTTCCGAAAATGGTGAAAAGGACGCTGCCGGAAGATATTTCTTTCTCCGGGGATTTGGATCTCTCCATTTGAAAGGACCGTTAATTACATAAATGTCTTTGAATCTAAACCATTCATACAAATCTACGATTTTTATAAGGCCACGTCACCCATTAACTAATTTTATATTTATAATTCTCTTTAAATTTCTTAAATTTCTTTTAAAAAAAAAACATTATCCCTAATAATTTGCCACATCATTGTTTAATTTTAATTAATCTTAAATTTCTATGAAATTTATTTTTTAATTCTTTTATTAAGTAATTAATACTAATAAAATTACAATAAATATTAAACGTAGGCACAAAATATACCACAAATCATAGGAGTGAATTGTAATTATTTATATTTAGAATTAACGCTAAACCCTAAAAATAAATATTAAACTCTAAGCATAAAATATACCATAAACCACAAGAGTAAATTATAATTGGCTAAATATAGTGTGCACCCGGGTGCACACGAAGCTTCGTGTGCACCCACGTACAAATATAAGCAAAAACATATACAATTATGAGTAAAAATGTATACAATTTAATTGTTAATTTTTTTAATAAAAATTGAGTGTAAAAAAATGTACAATTATTAAAATACATGTATACACTATTGAATAAAAAGTTATACACATATGAATGCTTGTTTTTTTAATGAAAAATTTAGTGTGAAAAAAGTATACAATTATTACAAAATACGTATACAAAAGAAAATAACATGTATACAAAATAAAATAAAAAGTTATACAAATATGGGTGCAAGGGTGCACCCGGGTGCACCTAATATACACTCATTATAATTATATATTTAGAATTAACACTAAACCCTAAAAATAAATATTAAACCTTACGAACAAAATATACTATAAACCATAAAATAAATTATAATTATACTTTTAGAATTAACACTAAATCCTAATAATAAATATTAAACCCTAAAAATATAATATGTCATAAATCAGAATAATACTTTTTAAATTAACACTAAATCTTAAAAATAAATATAAACTTCACAGATAAAAAAAATATTAAACCTTATAATAAAATATTATACTCCCTCCGTCCCAGGTTAAGAGGGCCATTTTACCATTTTGATCGTCCCACCCAAAGAGTCTCATTTCCTTTTTTGGACATATGGGACCCACCCACACCCACTAATACAATTAATACATGGGGCCCCTACACCCACTAATACAACTACCCACTACACATTAAATAATAATACTCCTTAATCCACGTGCCCAAAAGTAAATGAGACTCTTAGCCCGGGACGGAGGGAGTATATAATTATTAAAGTTGAAATAAATAATAATTAATAAGAAAAAAAAGCAATGAATTAGAAATGAAAAATTGTCGTGAAATTAATAATTAATAAAAAAGGTGATGTGACAAGAAATTGATGAAATGTACGACCGTAGAAATGGAGAGGATCCAAATCCCTTTCTCCGGTGAGTTGTGTTATTTAAAGCTCAAAATGAATATATCAAGGATAGAGCTGTCAATTTGGATTGAATTCAATGGGTCAACCCGCTCAAACCCATAAAAATCCATTAATATCTTGTCTAAAAAATGATCAAACCCAAAATGACCCGCTCCATTTAAGCCCACTACACAGTGGGTCACAGTGGGTCGTGGATTAATCCGCCCTAACCTAATAATCTACCACCCATTCCTATCCCCACCCACCCCACTCCCAAAAAAAATTTTATTATTGATTTTTATTATTAAGTGAATGGGTGTGGGGTAGGGTGGGGGTGTGGGCTAGGGTGGAGGGTGGGTGGGGTAAGTGGATGAGGGTAAGCTATTGTGGTAATAATTTTTATTATTTAAATATTAAAATTTAATAAAAATTTTAATATTAAAATAATAAAAACTTTTTTTTTTGGGAAGGGGTGGGTGAGTGGGTGGGGGTTGGGGGAGAGGTGGGGTGGGGGTAGGGTGGCTGACAAGTGAAACATCCTTAAAAAAATATTAATAAAAAAAATAAAATAATTGGATCAACCTGTGAGTCGACCCAACAGTGACCCATCCCACCCCGCAAGTGACCCAACTCGCGTGTGACCCGTCCCATTTGAGCCCGCATAAGAGCGGGTTATGATGGATTTAGGCTAAATCGACCCACCAACTCATTTTGACAGGAGTTTCAACAAAAAAAATGTTTATTTTGCATATTAAGTAGGGATGGCAATGGGACGGGTATTTTCGGTTATCCGGTCTACCCGAATCCTAATGGATATGGTACGGGTAGTTGTAAACAGGTTTGGGATGGGTACGGGTAGTTGTAAAAAATACCATTAGGGTTTGAGATGGGTATGGATAATGCCTCAAATACCGCGAGTAACCCGATTATATATATATTTTTTATAAAATTTAATATATATTATATAATTTATATATGATAAGATATTTTATATATTTAATTAATATGTATAAGTTTTATTTAATCATGTTCATTAAATATTTATTAAAAATAATAAAATTTATGTTATATTTATTTTATATTTAATTAATAATAATGTAATTTTTATTATTATAGGAGTACTTATTTAGACAATAAAAATATATAAATATTAAACGGGTATGGGTACCCGCGGGTATTGATAAACGGTAATGGGACGGGTATGAGTACCATAATAAATTTTTTAAACGGGACGAATACGAATACGGATAATTATTTTTTTAATCGGATACGGATACGAGTACCCAAAATAAGCGGGTACCCTACCCATTATCATCCCTAATATTAAGTGATATCAAATAAATTACAATTATTAAAATACCGAGTCAAATTATTTTTCATCATCTTTCCCAGTGTGGGCACAAAATATAACTATATAATATTAGTATTGTGCAGGCCTAGGCTGGGGTGTTTATCAGTTTATCTTGCACACTAGAGCGCAAACCACACATTATTTGTCCAACAACCTCACTCAACTGAAGATCCAAAACACCCACCAGAATGTCTGCAAATTTATTGCCTCCCCACCTTCTCCTCTACCCCTGTCCATTCCAAGGCCATGTCAACTCCTTTCTCAATCTCGCCGAAATCCTCCTCCTCTCCGACCTCCACGTCACCATCATCCTCACCGACTACCTCCACGACCGCCTCCTCCGCCACGGAAGCCTCCACTCCCACTTCTCTCGCTACCCCGGCTTCCGCGTCGCCACCGTCCCCGACGGCCTCCCGCCGGATCATCCCCGGGATGGCGACCGCATCTTGGACCTTACGGTGAAGCACGCAGAGGTCGGTGGGCCCAACTTCCACCACCTGATGGAGTCGACTGATGCCCTGAGCGATGGCGGCGCCAGGCGGCGAGTGAGCTGCCTCATCTTGGACGGGTCGTTGAAGTTCACTAGGGAGGTGGTTGAAGGAGTGGGGATTCCCTACTTTTACTTCATGACTATTAGTCCCTGTTCTTTCTGGCCCTATTTCTGTCTCCAACAGATTATCGATGCCGGCGAGCTCCCCCTCAAAGGTATTCTTCTCAACTTTAATTTTTCTTCTTTTTATCCATTTTTTCAATTATGTTCACTTCATCGTTAATAAAGTTTTCAATTAATTCAATTGCTCTTGAAACTATGCACTTCCATATACAATTTCTGTATTTCAACAGCAAAAAAGGTTTTATTTTACTTCTAAAGCATTTCAAAGTGGGGAAAGAGAATCGAATTAATTGCCTATTGCGTTTTGGTGCACATCTGGTCTAGAATATCTTTAAGCTTATAGAAGGAAAGATGTAAAGCTACTTTACAATTAATTAATGGAACTTCAAATTGTTAATTTTGTCTCAGCTAAGAATGAAAGTAAATTGGAATACTGGAAAAAGAAAGAGATGGACTTAATGGTTACGAGTGTTCCTGGGATGGAGACAATTCTGCGTAGACGCGATCTTCCTGGATTTCTACGCGTACAAGGCATTGATGATGCTGGTCTTCGAGCTCTCAGAATAGTGATTGAAAGAATGGTGGAAGGAGAGGGTTTGATACTCAATACTTTTGAAGATTTGGAAGGCATAGTTCTTGATCAAATTCGTAAGCACATTCCCAATGTGTATTCAATAGGTCCACTCCATGCACATTTGAAAGCCCGATTGGAGGAGAAAGGAATGGAATTAGTGCATTACTCTAGCAGTTTTTGGGAGGAAGATCGGAGCAGCATCGCCTGGCTGGACTCTCAGCCGCACAAATCTGTTATCTATGTGAGCTTTGGAAGTGTGGCAACATTGACAAGAGATGAATTGATGGAGTTCTGGTATGGATTGGTGAACAGTGGGCACAGGTTCTTGTGGGTCATAAGGCCTGATTCTATAGTTGGGAATGAGGATGGGAATAAGATTCCGGCGGAGTTAGAGGAAGGTACTAAATTGAGAGGGTTGATGGTCGGATGGGTGTCACAGCGCGAGGTTTTAGCCCATCCAGCTACAGCTGCGTTTTTCACGCATTGTGGCTGGAATTCGACTCTGGAATGTATTGCAACTGGGCTTCCAATGCTTTGCTGGCCTTATACCACGGATCAGTTGACGATTAGTAGGTTTGTGAGTGATGTGTGGCGGATTGGATTGGATATGAAAGATACTTGTGACAGAGTGTTGATTGAGAAGATGATTAAGGATGTGATGGAAGTTAAGAGGGATGAGTTGTTGGAGAGAGCTCAAGCTTTGGCTGGTTTGGCAAAGAAATCTGTTTCTGAAGGGGGGTCGTCTTATTCTTATTTGAATCGATTGATTGAGTTCGTGAAGTCCACAGTGCCATGAATCATTTGTTGTTGGTGAAAATATTTCATGCTGCATAATTTTTCTTAGAAAATAATGTAACTCGAGTAAGAGTAGTGTTACATATCAATGCTACTTACATTCCTGTTATTCATATCTAAACTAAGCATATTATCGTTTCATATCATTTCTACCAGAGTAGTGCATGTAGTGAAACAATTTCAGATTGTCTTTTGATCAGTAAAATTGGTGTCATTGTGACTTCAAAAACTCAATTAATCGATTCAGGTGAATAAAAGAGGACCCCTCTTCAGAAATAGCTTTCTTAGATAAACCAGATAAACTATTTGCCCTCTCCAAAAATTCATCCCTTTTAACTTCCATCACATCCTTAATCACCTTCTCAATCAACACTCGATCGCAGCTATCTTTTATGTCTACTCCCACCTTCCACTCTTCACTCACAAACCTACTATTTGTCATCTGATCCGCGAAATAGGCCCAACACACCATCGGATGGCCGGAAAAAATACTCTCTAAACACGAGTTCCATCCACTACGCGTGAAAAATGCACCAATAGCCGGATGGGCTAAAACCTCGTGTTGTGGCGCCCATCCCACCATCAACCCCCTCAACTTTGTACCTTCTGCCAACTCCACCGGAATTCCATTCTCATTCCCTTTATTTTCCGCAATTATGGAATCCGGCCTTACGACCCACAAGAACCTCTTCTCACCATTCACCAACCCATACCAAAACTCCATCAGTTCATCCCTTGTCAATGTTGTAACACTTCCAAAGCTCACATATATCACAGAATGATTAGGTTGAGAGTTGAGCCATGCCATGCAGCTCCGATCTTCGTCCCAGAAGCTGCTCGAATAATGCAACGATCGCATTCCTTTGGCTTCCAATTGGGCTTGCAGATGCGCATGAAGTGGACCTATTGAATACAAATTAGGAATGTGTTTACGGATTTGATCAAGAATTGGAGCTTCTAAATCTTCAAAGGTATTGAGGATGAATCCTCTGCCTTGAGCTGTGTTTTTAGTCTCTGTTCAAATGGCTTGCATTACAGGATCATCCATGTCTGCTACGCGACAAAATCCTGGAAGATCACGTCGACGGAGAATCCCATCCATTCCTGGAATGCTTCTTACCATAAACTCCATTTCTTCCTTAGTCCAGTATTCTAATTTGCTTTCATACTTCCCTGAATCACAAGTTACCAATAATAACTATTTAATTCTCTCATTATTAACTATGAAAATCCAAATCGAATCTTCTAATCATTTTCGAGCATCATCTTATGTATCACATTTTATATTATTGACACGTAAGAAGAAAAAAAATAAAACCATTGCCTAGCCAAATGGGATCACATATTCTATTTCTATATTCCATTTTTTATTTCATTCATTAGATTCTTGACATGTGTTATAATTAATGCCCAAAATTCCAAACATGCACCAAGGGTTTAATGGTCATTTGTAGGGTATAATTTTTTTTATTATATTGTGAAACATCAGTGTAACATCAAATGTGGAATAGGAAATTCAATTGCCGAGCGTTTATGCTTTCCTTTTTAGTTTTAGTTTCTCCCTCACTTTGACGTGTCATTAATCGAACGGTGTAACAAAATAGATGATGTATGAGACGGAACGGTGTAACGAAATAGATTATGTATCAAAATAGCACGTGAAAAATCGAATTGATTCCAAGTGCCATAGAAAATGAAAATATTCAGAAACTTACCTTTGAGAGGAGGAATTTCTCGTGTTGAGAGGTTGACGCTTGCATACGTTAAGTCAACAATATAACACGTGGAAGATAGGTTGGATGATCAACATATAGATCAAGGGTTATGATCGAGTGTTGTAAGAATGAGCTGCCAAGGTTAATGAGCTTAGATATTGAGGATAACTTGCTATGCAAGTAAAGTATATATGATTTAAGATTATTCAAATCATATATTGTCCATATATATCATATTATCCATATATATATCATATATTGGAGTGTATATATATGGGTTAAGTTTTAGTCATTCAGTATGGTTCACAGAATCATCCATACATTCCCAAGATTAGAGTTTGTATGAGATCTAAGTTTCATAGTCGTTGTAATCTTCATCAATAAGATATTCTTCTCCCTTAAGAGTGGACGTAGGCAATTGCCGAACCACTATAAACGTTTGTATTCTTCGTTGTTTTCTTTTCTTTCTTTGATCGATTCATAACAATTGGCGCCGTCTGGGGGAAACGGGAAGAAGGGAAGATCAAAGAAAGAAGAAGCGAGAAGGTGTGGGAAAGAAGGCAAAAACGAGAAGGAATTCCCGTTTTTTGAGAGAAGTCCATGCGCAGAAATATTGCAGAGGCTGTATCTAAACTTTCAACCTTCGGATCAAGGTGAAATTTTAGCATAATGTTTTTAACTTGTTGATATACATTCTGAACGGTGGAGATGGTGTTTAGAAGTCTCTGTCGAAGGGAATAGGCCGAAAACCTAAGTCAAGTTTTTGGGCGATTCGATTCTGCGCAGCCGTGGTTAAAGGGTCGTTTATCACAAACCAGCCGTTGGATCGAGCTGTAATTTTAACAGCACGTTCAGAACTCATAGGCGTTGATTCTGGACGGTGAAGATCTGGTTCTAATGTTCCAAGAGTTGTGAACATTGAACAGCAGTTGGGTTGGTGTTGTTGGTTTCGATGTCAAGGAGTTCACGGAGGATTTCGGAGTGATGATGAAGAAAGCGATGGATGATCAAGAAAGAAGGTGACTCTTGCAGATTAGCAAGAGGGATAGGGCGTCGTTCTTTGAACGGTGGTTCGAAGAGGTGGTTTGAAGAGATGAATTCTTGGAATTCTTCTCGACGGAATGATAAGATCAATGGGGAAAGACCATTGATGGAATCCTTAGAGAATTGTGGGAGTTGGGTCGTGGATTTTACAATTCACATCCACAATTCGGGAGGGATTCAAGTCAGATTAAAGTTGGTCTTAGGCGAGCAACGCTTCAGCAAGAAATTAGGCGACGCTCGAAAGTGGTCGGAAGCGACAGCTTCTCTCCATAGGTGATCGACGATGGCATGGGACTCCCAGGAAGGTGGAGTCAAGACATGGTTGAGAGAATCTCTTCCAGCAAAGAGAATTAGAATTAATTCAAGTAAGTATGCAGCATCTGTTCATGGCAGAGATGAGCTATGGATATTTGTAGCATGGTACTCCAATGTGGAGTTTAGGATATGGGTTTCCCATGGATGTGAAATGATCATGCAGTAGCTTGTTTTTCACAAAGATAAGGCCAGCTCAACAAGTTTGTAAGGAAAGAATTTTCCAGTAAGTGAATGGTGTTCGGGGGAAGTAGCGATATAACGGGGTAGCTAGGAGATGTGGTACTTAGACTCGTTGGCGTTTAAGAGTAGCGCGGTAACAACGAGTAAGTAGGAGAAGCATCGGATAATCCTAGTGAGTTAGAATCGACTTCAAAGTAATGACACTTTCATTAGGAAAATGGTTCGAACTTGTTGTGGCTTGGGATAAGTCAACGTTGTTACGTTGCAAGTGTTGCTCAAGGTTGAGCAATGGTAAGAGGTGTTGCTCAAGGTGGAGCAATGGTGAAAGGGTGCTACTCGAGGTGGAGTAGTGATACAAAAGGAGGGTTGCTGTTCTCTTTTAAAAACAGTTAAGGAGTTTACTGGTCTCGTTAAAAAACAGTTGAGGAGTTTACTGGTCTCGTTAAAAAACAGTTGAGGAGTTTACTGTACTCGTTAAAAATAGTTGAGGAGTTTGTTGTTCTCGTTAAAACAGTGGATAAGGGTGGCTGCACCGTAATGCAGCAGGTGGGAGAAGAAGAGTAAGAGTATTGATGTGGTAATGCAAGGTCTAAGGTGGAGTATTGTTGAGAAGTAGACGCATGCAAGGTCTAAGGTAGAGATTGTTGAGAGGTAGACGCTTGCATACGTTAAGTCAACAATATAACACGTGGAAGATAGGTTGGATGATCAACATATAGATCAAGGGTTATGATCGAGTGTTGTAAGAATGGGCTGCCAATGTTAATGGGCTTAGATATTGAGGATAACTTGCTATGCAAGTAAAGTATATATGATTTAAGATTATGCAAATCATATATTGTCCATATATATCATATTATCCATATATATCATATATTGGAGTGTATATATATGGGTTAAGTTTTAGTCATTCAGTATGGTTCACAGAATCATCCATACATTCCCAAGATTAGGGTTTGTATGAGATCTAAGTTTCATAGTCGTTGTAATCTTCATCAATAAGATATTCTTCTCCCTTAAGAGTGGACGTACGTTTGTGTTCGTTGTTTTCTTTTCTTTCTTTGATCGATTCATAACATCTTGCATCTATAACCTCTTGGGTACAGAAATAGGCCCAGAAAGAACACGCACTGATGGTCCTGAAATAGATGTAAGGAATCCCCATTTCGTCCACCACCGGGACGGTGAAGCTCAGCCCGCCGTCCATGATGAATCTGCTCACGCGCTGCCATCACTCAGCGCATCGGTGGACTCCATCAGCTGGCGGAACTGCGGCCCGCCAACTTCCCTAAGGCTCAGCAGAGCCTCCATGATGCCCTCGCCGGTCCGGGGATGGTTGGCTGGGAGACCGTCGGAGATGGCGGCGACGCGGAAGACGGGGTGGCGGGAGAAGCGTGAGTGGAGGCTGCCGTGGCGGAGAAGGCGGGTGTGGGTGAAGTCGGTGAGGATGATGGTGACGTGGAGGTCGGAGAGGCAGAGGAGCTCGGCGAGGTTGAGCATGCACTGCACGTGGCTCTGGAGTGGCGCCGGAAAAATGAGCACGTGCGGCGGCAAGCCTGCAGAGGTTTTCTGGTTACTCATATTTGGTGAGCTGTTCAATCTTTGAAGACAAAGATGGGTTTTTTTTATAGAAGAACTGAAGACGACTGGTCTAAATTGACAACCAATACAAGGACACGTGGCTATTCATGATTTTAATTAATATCACATTTAAACGTGGTCAAAATGGGTATACCTGCAGCGTAGAATATACATGTGATCATGCAGTGGCCGGAGAGAAAGTGGTTACATTCTAGGACTTTTAGTCAACAATGTTACTAATACAGAATGAAACACGAGTATTGAGCACAAGGAGAAGTTTGTGTAGAACACCATTGTAGCTATAAGTACATAGTAGTAATTCTTGTGAATAAGCAGAAGCTCATAATTAAGCACAAGACACGCTTGCACGTGACTAGGCATGTTAGAATGACATTAAATATTATGTGATATTTTCATACAACATTTTGTTGCAAGATTTGAGGTAAATTGACATGCTTGCAATGACAATTAAATATTAAGTGATATTTTCATACCTATATTTTGCATTAGTTAGTGAAAATATCATCCTCTATTATACTATTTGTTACAGATTCTAAAATGGAGGGTGCAATTCAAGAGCTCCCACCTCTTAAAGTGAAGGATATTCCAAAATTTGAAACGCCCCACATAGATGATATTTACGAAATTATACATAGCGTGGTGGAAGAAACGAAGAAAGCTTCAGGTCTCATTTTCAACTCATTTAAAGAACTTGAAGAATCTGAGTTGTCTAAACTAATAAATGAGCAGCAATTTGTGTTGCCAATTTTTCCAATTGGACCATTTCACAAGTACTTTTCAGCTGCATCAAGCAGTCTGTTAACACAAGACAGAAGCTCTATTTCGTACTATGTGCTCTACGTAAGCTTTGGGAGCGTAGCAGCAATGGATGAAAATGTTAGGATAAACCAAAATTTATTAAGAAGTTTGAAAGTCCTTTTATCTTTCTTGTGATGGTCAAGAAACCTCTTCAATGTTCTTGTTAATTCTCATGTAATTCTCTAGTATAAATATGTGATACTAGTGATGAAAGACGTATGAAGCAAAAAAGGTGAAATCACCAAATTATCAAATACAAAGAGCTTCTGCAAGTTTCTTATTTCTTGCTGGTACTCACACTAACAAACAGGTACCAGAGCCAGAAAATTAAAAAAAAAAAAATAATGTCAAACCAACTTGTTTCTCTTATCCCTCGGTTCAACGGCGAGAAATATGATTATTGGAGCAACCTCATGAAGTTGTGTCTTGAATCTCAAGATCTATGGACTGTGGTTGACGTCGGTGTTGAAGCGCCAAAAGATGAATCCACTCTCACCACCGCCGAGAAAGATCTCTTGAAGAGCAAGAAGCAGAAGGATCGAAAAGCACTATTTCAGATTTATCAAGCATTGGAGATTCAAGTCTACGAGAGAATTTCGAAGGCAACATGGGCTAAGGATGCGTGGAAATTATTGGAGACCACGTATTCTGGGCAAGATCAAGTGAAGAAGGTTCGACTACAAACGTTAAGGTCGGAATTCGAAAAACTTGAAATGAAAGACAATGAAAAAATTTCAGATTTTTTCAACCGTGTCTCTTCTATTGTCAATCAAATGGCTTCAAATGGTGAAGTAGTTGAGGCTCAACGGGTCGTCGAAAAAATTCTACAGAGTTTGCCGACTAAATTTGATCATGTCGTGGTTGCAATCTTGCACGTGGAAGTGTCAATTTACCTCAAATCTTGCACGTGAAATTTTAAATGGATGACGGTGAGATTTGAATGCTAAATCTTTTCTAGCAAAATAATAACTCTAGTATATGTTAAACGACATCTTCATCTAAATTTTTTTATAAAAAAAGTACCATTTATAATACTCCCTCCGTCCGGTTCTAAGGTATTCATTTGTTTTTTGCACGTGGATTAAGGAGTATTATTATTATATGTAAAGTGCGTAGTTGTATTAGAGGGAAGTGGTGTGCTATATTGTGTACTTTTTTACTAAATAGGAGAAATGGATACCTTTGAAATGGACAGAGGGAGTATTTATTTAGATTACTCTAACTAGGACGGACATACCCCCGTAGGCCCGTAGCAGAGGCAAAGCAGTGAAAACCCAAAACGAGCAAATACTGCTAGTCCGAAGAACAATCATATTTCACAGCAGCAGCTTGTGTGAAATACCAAACAGCATCTGTAATCAAGGACACAACACGATCACTCGATACATCGGAGCATATCTGAGCCAAGCAACGGTCGAACGGCTCTATACAGGAGGAGATGAAGAATTTGAGGACGATAGGATCTGATAGTGAAGTTGGGGTGTCTGATAAACCATCTGAGATAAGATGAAAGGTGAAGTGAGAGTACTTTGATGTGTCCAGAGAGTTATACTGAGTGTTAATGATAGATATGATGAATCCTTTTGAGTGCAAGATTTGAGCAAGTTGAATCATGGGATTGATATGGCCTTGAGATGGAAAGGGAAACAGCACTATTCTGCACCTTCTTTTCTTGTCCATGGAATCTCTGTTCAATCAAAGATATATCTAAGACTTCACTTCAGTAAGGAATCGAATTAGGCAGCTACACTTTGTTGTACTGCAGATGAGAAATAGTACTGAAATTTAAATAGAGATCATGATTATAATTTAAATGGAGTTGTGGATAAATGAATTAAAAAGAAATTGAGAAATTGATGGGCGAAGAGTGAGGAAGATAGGAATGTAGCATGTGGTTATTATTAAGAAAGAGAACAGCTACTTTAATTATTGGGGAGTAATCATTTTTGCCAATGTAGTAATCCCTCCGTCCCAGATGTATTTGCTTTTTCACGTAAATTAAGGAGTATTATTATTTTATGTAAAGTGGGTAGATGTATTAGAGAGATGAGATGGATAGTGGTGGGCCATTGGTGGCACTACAAAAAAAATTGCTTATAAATACATTAAAAAGTGTTGTAATAGATAATATATTAACACATTTTATCTATAAACACATTTTGTGTGGTCCATTGTGCAAAAAGAGTGTTCTCTTAGACTTGAACCCGTATCACACATATTGGATCCTTATTTCAAGTCAGAAAGCCATTAAACCATAAGTAATTCTTGTAATGTTTTATTAAAAATAATATATATACATAGAATACATAATTAAAGTTAATACTGAATTTATAATATTAATTTTATATTATCAATTTAATAGGTATAATAAAATAAAATAAAAATTATTAATTAAATTATAGTATAAATTTATTTATTTTAAGATAAATAATAATAATATAGAAATGTATATAGCTAATTATTTTTAAAATAATTAATTTAAAGTAAAAGATTTTATTATTAAAGTAAAAATAAATTTTATTTTGTTAATCATTAAATTAATTAAAATAATTATTTATTATAAAAATTAAAAAAATTAATTTAATTTTTTTAATAAATAAAATGTTTATATTTTATTATTTTAACAGCGAAACAAAAATTTAAAAATTAAATTAAATTTTAATAATTTGTAATCTTTCATCGTGTGTAGAAATAAAATAGTATATATTTACAAATGTATTCTCAAGTGTCTCTAAACAGTACTTATAAGGACACTTTTTTGTATGTTAAAAAAGGTGTAGCAAAAGTGTTGCTAAAGAGTATATATAAGGACACTTTGTTTTGTGTAGTAAAAAAAGTGTAGCAATAGATAAGTGTTCCTTTTGAAGTGTGGTGATAGGATAAATATTAACACATCATTTTATTAAGTATCTTTATAGCACACATATTGACACTCCTAAAAATATAATGTAACAATACAATACTTATTATCACATTGATGCTAAAATGACATTAAAAAATCTGTGGTTAAAGACATTTTTTGTTGTAGTGGCCCTTTTTAATAAAAGAGGAAAATGTTACAATTTGGATGAAACGTCCAATATAGTAAAATGATGCTATTTGGGTGAGACTAAGGGAGCAATGATTAATCGAAAAATGCTTACTCACTCTTTTCTCATTTGTAAATAATAAAAAATATCTACTTTTAAGAGCGAGACTCTAATATTTTTGATTTTACGCTGACTCTTTTTTACTTAAACATTACCTGTATCACTTAATTCTATTTCATTATAATCGGGCTTTAAGAATATACTCCACATTAGTTTTTTTAAGGGAGCGGCTATTTGCACCCCTAAAATTGTTAAATGAACCTCAATAATTTATAGAATTAAAATATGATAACATCAGAAGACGTAAATATCCTTTTATAAATAATAAAATAAAATGGGAGGATTACTACTAGGTACACAAAAAAACCCTAAATTACTATGAGATACAAACATACAAAAGTATTACTACTAGGTACAAAAATATATAGTGATATTCCAATATTACCCCTATTAATGTGCTGCACATAAATATTGTGTGCAGCAAAAGTTCATGTGCAGCAAAGTGTGTGCAGCAAAAAAAGTGTGTGCAGGGAAAAAAAAGTGTGTGCAGCAAAAAAATGTGGTGGTCCGGCAGCTTTTCCGGCGGCGGCAGTTTTTCCGGCGACCAATTTTTTTTTTTGGACGAACAGTTTTTCCGGCGACCGGCTGCCTGAGCTCCGGCGGCGGCGGCGCGGCAGCTTTCCGGCGACCAGGTTTTTTTTTTTTTTTTTTTTTTTTCTGACGAACAGATTTTCCGGCGACCGGCCGCCGGAGCTCCGGCGGCGGCGGCGGTCCGGCAGCGGTGGTCCGGTGGTGGGTGGAGGTTGGGGTTAGTATTTTAAAGGTATATGGGTTTAGGGGTATATTTGGTATTTTACTTTAATATTTTGTATTAAATAATAATTATTTTAAATCAATGTATCTAGTAGTAATTAGGGATACAAAGTGTATACCTATCAGTAATTATTTCAAATAAAATTAATTATAATTAAATTTCTAAATGCACCCCAATCAGATTTCTAAATGTACCCTATTGTTATAATCACTAAACCACAATCAACCCTAAACCCTAACCCTTCTACATCAGCGTAGTATCATGGAACAAGCAAAAACTAAGAATGATAATCATCTGAAACAAGCAATAATCGTAAAGAAGGAATCATGATGAGGGCGATATCGATTACTACAAAGAAATTGAGTTGAATAGGTTCTACGTAGTCAATTTATGCGATATGCTAAATCGTTTCGTTATAGACCGCTATGGTGTAGTGTTCGATCATAGCAGTCGAACAGTTAAATATGTTCGACGTTTGTGATCGAACAGTTGGGTGTCGTTTCTCACCGCTTCCTATAACCGAACAGATTTAATCGTGTTCGGTTGTAGTAACCAAACACACTTTTTTTTTCTTATGTGTCAAGTCTTAAAGCGATATCTGATACATTATTCAAGCCTCGAAAAAATTCCTAAAAATATTATTTCCAGAAATACAATGACACGGCAAAAACTGGCGAACACATGGAAGGTGTACACGCAAGAAGGAGTCCTTCCCTCCCCCTTTCCTTTCGCTTCTTCGCAACAAATTCGCAGAACACACCAGTCGCCACCAGTCGCTGTTCCAACGTGTTCTTCTCTTTTTTTTTTTTAATTTTGTGAGTAGTTATTTTTTCTTTAATTGGGGTATAATTAATTAAAAGAATAGAGTTGTCTTTGTATGGGGTGTATTTAGTATTTTAAATATAAAATTTTTAATTTTAGTGGGATACGTTTTGTAATTGGGGTTTATTTAACAATTCCAGGGGTGCAAATAGCCGCCCCTGTTTTTCAATTCATTAACAGTTGTGTCTAATATATCATTTGTTTTTTCCGTCCACGTTAATATTCACGTTTGCTTTTTGCACGGAAATTAAAAGATATAATAGTTTCATGTAGTGAGGTAAAAGAAATACTCCATCCATTCCAAGAATACATTTGCACTTTCCATTATGGTCCGTCCCAAGAATACTTTCACTCCTTAAAAATGGAAATAATATACAAAATCAATAACCTTACAATATTACAATATTACAAAAATGTTATCTTCTTTTTACACACAATCTAGTCAAAATAAACTATATAATACACTTTATTCTACCTAATTACCCAAAATACCCCTCTCTTTCTTACATCACACTAACAAAAAGTTACTTTTCTTAAATTCTGTGCCAGAGAATACGCGAATGTATTTCTGGGACAGAGAGAGTAATATTTAATATAAAGTGAGTAGTTGTATTAGTATTGTGTGAGCCCTACATAAAATAATAATTGTTTTTTGTGGGCCCAACTTGACAAAAAAAACTTAAACCTTAACTTAGGACAATCCAAAATAAAAAACGTAAATCTTAGCGCGAAACGAAGGTAATACATGTTAATTGATTAGAGGAAATAAAAATAAAATATTTTATCTAAAATATTGTAGAGAAAGTTCTACACTAGTTTCCTATCTAAAGAAATGGGGTGGAATTTATTCACATGTTTGACTAAATAAAATAATTAACAATTGGTATTCAGGGCTCCTTTTCTATTTCTTCATAAAATTTATGGTCCATGATTGGTTATAAGATAAGGTAGATAACGATGTAAAATCGTATCACGAAATGATTTTTTTAGATGCACAAAAAGCGATTCTCAATTAATAAAAAGGAATGATAATGTTATGAATTATTTAATGAATAATTTATAGTATAAATAAAAAGAAATAACATTCTAAAAAATTAGATAACGTCTTTAATAAAAAGTGATAACTAATTACAACAACGTAAAATGGTGTCAACCTTAACAGATCTCACTCAAGTCTTGCTTTAAAATAAAAGCTTATTTATGAGAAACGTGTATGATTAAGTTGAACCTAACTTGTTTTTTAATTACTTATCAACTTTTATTAAAAGGCAATTCCGTGGGTAAACTTTATACCAAATCAATTGGCCAGAAAATGATTATATGCATAAGAGATTATTAATTGATTTGAAAGAAGAGATAAAGAGGAGAGATTAGAAAAAAATTATAATAATATTAGTTAAATAAAAAAAATGTATAAAAGGTGGGTAAGTTGAACATTAAATTAAGTAATTTATTTATAGACGATTTAGGGGTGATTTTAAAATTTAGGTGTAGATTATCACATCCAAAATATGTACTCCCTCCATCAGTCAATCTATTCATTTTATCATTTTGAATCGTCCACTCTTAATTTATCCATTTCCCTTTTAGATATATAAATCCATCCACACATTAATACAATTAAAATATGAGACTCACACACCCATTAATACAACTACCCACTACATATAAATTAATAATACTTTTTAATATACGTGCAAAAAACAAATGGATAAATTAATGTTGGACGGAAGAGTACTATATTGCACGACTCATGTTGAGTGCCGGAGCACTCGTACAAGTTTAATTAATATGAGAACATGAATGAAACATGAGTACAAGGAGAAGTTTGCGTGGAACATAATTGTGGCTATTAGTACTAAGCAGCAATCCTTGTGAATAAGCAGAAGTTTATAATCAAGCAGAAGATTGAAATGATAAAATGAACTCAATCAAGCCATCCAGAGCTTGATAAGAAGAACCAGCTTCATCAGAGCAGAGATCAACCTTGTTCTTCAAACTCAAACATCTCTGCCTGATTTCATCTCCTTCTCCACTCGACATCAATCTTCTGATCGCCTCCTCGATCTCCCCCCTCTCGATTCCTTTCTCCAACCTGATCCCAATCTTCCATACATCATTCACGTATCTAGAGTTCACCATCTGATCACCAAAGAAAGGGGAACAGAGCATCGGAACTCCTTCGCAGATACTCTCCATCGTTGAATTCCATCCACTATGAGTCCAAAAGCCACCAATGGAGGGATGAGACAGAACTTCCTGCTGGGGAGCCCACTTCACAATGTGGCTTCTCTTACTAACTAAACTCAACAACTCTTCTGGAATCATTTCTAGCCACTCTGAACCGCGGACTAAACCGGGCCGAACCACCCACAAGAATGGCTGCTCACTGTTAGCTAATCCCCAAGCTACTTCGAGTAGACTCTTTTCATCCATTGCTGCTACGCTCCCAAAGCTTACATAGAGCACAGATTTGGGAGCTCGTGTTTCGAGCCACGAAATAGAGCTTCTATCCTGCGTCAACAGACTGCTTAAGGCAGCTGAAAAGTGCTTATGAAATGGTCCCATTGGAAAAATTGGCAGGAGAAATTGGTCATTATTGACTAGTTTAGACAACTCAGATTCTTCAAGTTCTTTAAATGTGTTGAAAATGAGACCTGAAGCTTTCTTCGTTTCTTCCACCAAGCTATGTAAAATATCATACATACCATCTAGGTAGGACGTTTTGAATGTTGGAATATCCTTCACTTTAAGAGGTAGGAGCTCTTCAACCGCAGCCTCCATCTTAGAATCTGACAAAAAAAGTAAATAGATCTAGGATCACATTTTCACTGATATGAAAAATATATACTCTCTACGTAAATAAGGTTTACGTTTGCTTTTTGTACATAAATTAACAAATACTCCCTTCATCTCCTTAATACGTAATCACTTTACTATTTTAATAAGTCTCAATATAAAGTATTCATTCCCTTTTTGGGTTAATGTAACTCACAAAATAATATTAATATTATGTTCAACTCACTATACATGGGGTTCACACTTAATACTAATACAACTACTCACTATACATTAAATTATTATATCACTCAATCCATTACATATTTAAATTATTTAAATTATTATACTCCTTAATCCACGTGCAAAAGGCAAATAAATACCTATCAACAGGATGGAAAGAGTATAATATTTTAATGAGTGATGAGTTCAAAGATATAATATTCCTAAGTCGGGTGACAAGAAAAATGTAAACCTTAACACAGAACGAAAGAGTATGAAATAACAGCAAACATAAGGATATGCAAGAACGTACGTACCCCGGTTGGAGAAGTAGCCGTTTTTCCGTAGCAGAGGCAATGCAGCGAAAGACCGAAACGAGCAAATGCTGCTAGTCCGAAGAACAATCCTTGGTAGATCATATTTATCAGCAGTAGCTTGTGTGAAATGCCAGAAAGCATCTGAAATCAAGCACACAACACGATCACTCGATACTTCTGAGTAAAATTGAGCCAAGCAATGGTCAAACGGCTCTACACAGGAGGCGATGAGGGTTTTGATGATGAGAAATGGATCTGATAGTGAAGTTGGGGTGTCTGATAAACCATCGGAGATAAGATGAAAGGTGAAGTGAGGGTACTTGGATGTGTCCAGCGAGTTATACCGAGTATGAATGATAGAGATGATGAATCCTTTTGAGTGCAAGATTTGAGCAAGCTGAATCATGGGATTGATATGCCCTTGAAATGGCAAAGGAAACAGCACTATTCTGCATCTTCTTTTCTTGTCCATAGATTCTCAAGATATCTCTAGGACTTCACTTAAGTAAGGAATCGAATAGGCAGCTACACTTTTCCTCTGCAGATGAAATATAATACTCCTCACTCACATGATCAAATAAAAGGAGCTCATGAGATCAATGGACCACTAGTTGGTACTGTCAGAAACCAAGTGGGCTAGCCCACTTGGCTACCGGGCTTCTCACACAAGTGAGTGACCCGGGTTCGATTCTCATTGGGAACGAAGGGGAGTTATAAGGAGGCTTGGGAGAATAAGGGTATATGGAGACTTGGTAAACTAACTATATTAGCAACTAACTTTGTCCGATAAAAAAAAAAGTTGGTACTGTCAGAACTTTAGATCAAGTAATCTAAAGTAATGGAGTAGAATTTATTCACATGTTACACAAAAATAAATAAATTTACCATTAGTATTCAGGGGTCTCTTTTCTATTTCTTCATTATGTTCTTGGTGCATGATTGGTCATAAGATAAATTGATAAAGTGATGGTGATCGTTATCCGTTCGGGTTACATGCCTTGTTCGGGTTACATGCCTTGTCTAAATTTCTCACGTTCTCTCTTATTCGATGATGTAATTCATAGTGATCCGTTCGGGCCTCGTCTAAATTTCTCACGTTCCCTCTTATTCGATGAGAATTTTGATTTCTCATCTTAAAAGTGATTAGGAGTGTAATTCATAGTGATCTGGACTGCTGGGATGGCTTATTTATAGGCTACAACAAGGATCAGGAGGGAAATTTAGGGTTGAGCCTCTCATTGGGTTTATGCATCAAAGTTTAGTCCAAAACTTATACTTAAGCCCAATAATAATTCAGTCCAGTAAAGAATTATTATTGCACTGCCACCCTAATCCCAAATTACGTTATGAACAGCTTCTTATTATGAGCTCCCGTGTTTAAGATATACAATGTCCATTAATTAAATGAGTTACTTATAACTCAATTAATTAATCTCTTATCCAAGAGTAGTACCACTCAATCTTATTATCATGATGGATCAAATCCACCTGTAGAGTTTATATGATAATCTTTATTACATGATAATCCTTATGAACTCCTCAAGGGGATATCATCAACATAATTTATTAGGACACGGATTCCTTCTACAATCAACAACACACCATAGAGACAGTACTATCTTCCAACTCACCGAGAATGTTGATTTACAATTAAATCTCACCCATTGATGAATCAAAGAAATAAATACTGAATTACGTGTCGAGGTTATTGTATAGGGATTAAGAGTACGAACATCCATAATAACTGAGGTCTAGTTCTCTTATATAGTCCACATAAATCGAACAACCTCACGCGGTCCTGCTCAATACACACAAATTGCACTAGTGTAATTTTATAGTCAAGACAAACTAATACCAAATCACACTACAACCATCCGAAAGATTGTCCCCGTCTATCTCGGTTATGAGCATCTGTTTATACTTTATAAGGAGCTGATAATATGATTTTTCGTGCGGCGCTGCACACCATATTATCTACTGTATAAAGTAAACAGATTATTGCATCGACATGCAACCATTTGATCAATGATTCTCATTTCAAATATTATTATAACATTGTTCATACTAAAGCTAGGCTTTTAGTATACAATCCAACTTAAAAGACATAACTAAGTTAGAGCATTTGATACAGGTTTAACTCATCCTGGATTTAAATAATTCAACCACATTTTATTAATTAGCTAATAAGAATTGGATTACTTTATGCAAACATGATGGAGATTTAAAAAAAAAAAAACTGATAAAAAATGAATGGTCTCTATCTAGAATAAGCATCTTTCACTACTTTATTACATGGGATGGGTCCATCTAATATCCTCTTACATTTAAGATCTAAAGAAGACAATCAAATGCTTCCAAGACCACACAAAGATTAACAAAGACAGCTGCAAATCAAATTTATGGAATATCCAAAAGACTAAACAATGAGATATAATTTACCAACCTGCTTAAGGATTCAAATGAAGAGCTATGTAAGGCCTTTTCTCTAATTTAGTGGCCTTCTTTCTCCTTGAATTTCTTTCTCATCGAGTATTGTTTTAGTAGCCGAATCAATGCCCTCCATGTTAAGGCCATTCTCCAACCGTAATGAGAATTTAGAGACACTAGATCTTGTGAATTCCAAAGTCCATAAAGTATCTTGTGAATTTAGAGACACTAGATCTCAAGAATTGCTTGGTCACTGAGTCGCCGCTTGAAATCCTAAACCTCTGCAAGCTTCGGCATCTCTTAGTATGCAGATACAAGGGTAATGGTTAAACGACCATGTCATCTAAAAGCTTAAGCTGTTAGAGAGGATAATCGTTTAATACTTAATCAAATAACTCTAACACGCCCCCTCACATGCAGGCGGGGATAATTTTGCCTCAAGCATTGCATGTGGAATTTTTTTGATAAATGGGTGATGGTGAGATTTGAATCCTGGACCTTTGTGAACCATGGGCTCTGATACCATGTTAAACGACCACCTCATCTAAAAGCTTAAGCTGTTAGAGAGTTAAATCGTTTAATACTTAATCAAATCACTCTCTGTTAAATGTTGGTTAGCCCTTTCATTGCTTTCAGAGCTTTAAGGCTCCATGTGAGATTAGAAGAAGTTTTCCATGCCTATTAAAACTTTGTTATATAGATGCAAATGAAAGTAATGGCATGAATATTGTTAGAGAGATAGCGAAGCTGACACAGCTGCGGAGATTAGGCATCTCAAAGCTGAGAAGTGAAGACGGAAATGAGCTTTGCTCTTCTATTGCCAAGTTAACCAATCTTCGAACATTTGCCTAATCTTGCTTCTCTTCAAATTCATGGTGCCTACATTGAGGGATTGCGTTTCAAAAGATTGGATTTAGCACAACTGGAATGCATGAAAAGGGTGATAGTGGAGAAGGGGTCGATGCCCAGTCTTGAAGACTGGAGTATATCGGAATGCAAAATGCTGAGGGAGCTCTGATGGAATCCACCATTTGGCCCACCAGTGAGGGATATACCGAGTGTGAATGAGAGAGATGATGAATCCTTTTGAGTGCAAGATTCGAGCAAGCTGAATCATGGGATTCATATGCCCTTGAGATGATTCTGCATCTTCTTTTCTTATCCATGGATTCTCTGTTCAATCAAAGGATTTCTATAAGACTTCACTTAAGTAAGAATCGAATAGGCAGCTACACTTTTCCTGCACTGCTGATGAAATATAATACTCCTCACTCACATGATCAAATAAAAGGAGCTCATCAGATTAATGGACCACTAGTTGGTACTCTCAGAAATATAGCTATATATAATCTAAAGGACCATAAACTTCTATTATGTGTGGATCTCATCTACCAAAAAGAGAAATGTAACTATTCAGGTGAGACGCCTAAATTAGAAATATGTAATTAATATTGTGTGATGGAGGGAGGTTTTTTGTCATTTTTTTATTATTTAATAAAGTGTATAATTATAATTTTATTCTTATGATTTAGAGTGTACTTTACTTTAGTGGTTTAAGGCATATTTTACCCTAAGTTTAGTATTAATTTTAAGGGATATTTGTAATTTTACTTTTTTTTTTTGTAGTTTAGGGCTATTTCATTCTATAGTTTAGAGTATTATTGTAATTTTATCCTCGTGATTTATGATATATTTTAAATTTAGGGTATAATTATAATTTCACTCTTGTGGTTAATGATCTATGGTATAGGGTATTAATGTAATTTCACTCTCGTGATTTAGGATATACTTTAAATTTAAGGTATAATTATAATTTCATTCTTGTGATTTATGATATTTTTTACTTTTGGGATTTAAGGTATATTTGTAATTTCATCCTTGAATTTTGGGGCATATTTCACTTTTAGGATTTAGGGTAAATTTTAAGAATATAATTGTAATTTTACCCTTATAGTTTATGACATACTTCATCCTTATGGTTTAAGATTTGAGGTATAATAATATTTTAAATAAATAAAATTTAAAAAAAAAACTAATAAAAAATGAAAATGAAATATAGCATATTAATTGAGGAGATCACAAATTAATTATAAAAACTACATGTTAGTTAATTAGGAGGAATGGGGACAATATTCTATCTATAATATGGTAGAAAATGTTCTAGTTGCTCTCAATAAAAAAAAATGGAGTGGAATTTATTCACATATTTGACTAAATAAAATAATTAACCTTTGGGGCTCCATTTCTATTTCTTTATTATATCCTTGGTGCATGATTGGTCCTAAGATAAAGCTCAATAAGATTATTATTATCTCAAGGAACGAGTTTATAAGAAGCGACACTAAACAAATTGATTTTTACCGATGGAATATTCCGCTGGTAAAAGACTTAGTTCATTGTTAAATTGACTTACCAACGGATTAGCAACGGAATCTGTTGGTAATAATTCATTGGTAATCCGTTGCTAATTTATATAATGATTCCCTTGATAATCCGTTGGTAATTACCAACAGATTGAATTCCGTCTCTAAAATAGAGAATAAATCCGTTGGCATTCCGTTGCTAAAACAAAAATGTCATTTTTGTTGTTAATCCATTGGTAATTACCAACGGATTGAATTCCGTTGGTAAATTTGGTTGCTAAAAAATACTTTTTTTTGTAGTGTGATATTCAATTAACAAAAAATAATACTCTCTCCATCCCATCGAAAGGTTCCCATTTTATTATATTGGGCGTCCCATCCAAATGTCTTCATTTCTCACTTTTAGTAAAAAACCCCACATGTGGCCCACCACTCACTACTAATATAACTACCCACTACACATAAAATAATAATACTTCTTAATCTAAGCACAAAAAATAAATGACCACCTTTGAGCGGGACGGAGGGAGTGAACTATTTGATGAACAATTTATAACATAAATGAAAAAGTATTTTAAAAAAAGAGATAATGTAAAAAGTGATAACTAATTATTATAATGTAAAATTGTCTCATCCTTATATAGTCTCGTACAAGTCTGTCTCTAAGATAAAGGCTTATTGAAAAAAATGTATAATTAAGTTGTGCCAGAGTTATGAAACACTATTTTATGTTTTCATAATTAGTTACCAATGTTATATAGGATTTACGTGGGTAAACTCTTGTATAGCGTGGAAATATGATGCAGTGGTGGAGCATATTTCCTCTAATTGAGATCACCTATTTCACTCCCACGTTTCATCTCTGAAACATGGAGTGAAAGGATTCTGGAGGGAGGGGAAAGGCTTTGGCCTACCTATCTCGATAGGACCCTATAAAAGAGCGGAAGCTATTGAGAGGTTCCATATTCTATTGCCGAGATGAAGGGCAGCACTTCTGTACATGATCGTAGTATGTCATGTCGTCTCGGCTCCGCTGCATCGACGCTTGACATGAAAAGTAGATGCAAGCGGAGTCAAAGGCCTCGCCTTCATCAGCAAAGGAGTATAGCCGCGCCAATCCAAGCAGAGCAAAAGTGCGCCCACTCTACCTTTCTTTATCTTATTGTGGAACGGGGGATTCAGATTGTATTTCCTCCGCTACTCATTGCTGAAATGCACTAACAGACCAAAAATATTTTATTTTTTATTTATTATTATAAATATATTATAATACACTTAAAAATTACTCTCTCCGTCTTATTAGAGCATTCGCACCTTCTTTGTAATTAAAAAAAAAGGTGTAAAAAATATGTTGGAATAGAGGAACTATCACTTTTTAATTTAATTTAATTTAATTTAATTTAATTTAATATCCGTGCCCGAAAGGGTTGCAATCTTTTAAGTAACGGAAGAGTATTTCCTAACTTTAATCGAACATGACCGACTCATGGCACTCGTACAAGTTTATTTAATATGGGGACATATGAAACATGAGAAGTTTGCGTAGAACGTAATTGTGGCTATTAGTACTAAGCAGAAATCCTCGTGAATAAGCATGAGATTGCAATCAAGCAGAAGATTGAAATGATAAAATGAACTCAATCAAGCCATCCAGAGCTTGATACGAAGAACCAGCTTCATCAGAGCAGAGATCAACCTTTTTCTTCAAACACAAACATCTCTGCCTGATTTCATCTCCTTCTCCACTCGACATCAATCTTCTGATCGCCTCCTCGATCTCCCCCCTCTCGATTCCTTTCTCCAACCTGATCCCAATCTTCCATACATCATTCACGTATCTAGAGTTCACCATCTGATCACCAAAGAAAGGGGAACAGAGCATCGGAACTCCTTCGCAGATACTCTCCATCGTTGAATTCCATCCACTATGAGTCCAAAAGCCACCAATGGAGGGATGAGACAGAACTTCCTGCTGGGGAGCCCACTTCACAATGTGGCTTCTCTTACTAACTAAACTCAACAACTCTTCTGGAAACATTTCTAGCCACTCTGAACCGCGGACTGAACCGGGCCGAACCACCCACAAGAATTGCTGCTCACTGTTGGCTAATCCCCAAGCTACTTCGAGTAGACTCTTTTCATCCATTGCTGCTATGCTCCCAAAGCTTACGTAGAGAACAGATTTCGGAGCTCGTGTTTCGAGCCACGAAATAGAGCTTCTATCCTGTGTCAACAGACTGCTTAAGGCAGCTGAAAAGTGCTTATGAAATGGTCCCATTGGAAAAATTGGCAGGAGAAATTGGTCATTATTGACTAGTTTAGACAACTCAGATTCTTCAAGTTCTTTAAATGTGTTGAAAATGAGACCTGAAGCTTTCTTAGTTTCTTCCACCAACCTACGTAAAATATCATACATACCATCTAGGTCGGACGTTTCGAATGTTGGAATATCCTTCACTTTAAGAGGTGGGAGCTCTTGAATTGCACCCTCCATCTCGGAATCTGAAAAGAAAAAAGAAAAAAAGGTAAATGAGGATCATATTTTCACTAATATGAAAAAGTATGTATGAAATTACAGCATAAAGATTCTGCCTTGAATCTGTAAGGACATGGAAAAAGAGTAGTATGAGACCGTCTCATGGAATGATTTTTGTTAGACGAATAACAAGTAATATTTCTTATAACAAAAACTAATACCTAATTGATGAAAATTGATAATGGTGTTCTAAACTATTTCATAAATAATTTATAATTTATGGTATAAATAAAAATTGATAACATTTTTAAAGAAAAATGATAATATTTTTAATAAAAAGTGATAACTAATTACAAAACGTTAGAAAACTGCCCCAAGAACACAAGGATATGCAAGAACGAACATACCCCTGTTGGAGAAGTAGCCCTTTTCCCGAAGCAGAGGCACTGCAGCGAAAGCCCGAAATGAGCAAATGCTGGTAGTCCGAAGAACAATCCTTGGTAGATCATATTTCTCAGCAGTAGCTTGTGTGAAATACCAGAGAGAATCTGAAATCAAGCACACAACACGATCACTTGATACATCTGAGCATAACTGAGCCAAGCAATGGTCAAACGGCTCTATACAGGAGGCGATGAGGGTTTTGATGATGAGAAATGGATCTGATGGTGAAGTTGGGGAGTCTGATAAAGCATCAAAGATAAGATGAAAGGTGAAGTGAGGGTAGTTGGATGTGTGGAGAGAGTTATACCGAGTGTGAATGACAGAGATGATGAATCCTTTTGAGTGCAAGATTCGAGCAAGCTGCATCATGGGATTGATATGCCCTTGAAATGGAAATGGAAACACCACTATTCTGCATCTTTCTTTCTTGTCCATTCAATCAAGATATCTCTTGGAAGCTACACTTTTCCTGCACTGCAGATGAAATATAATACTCCACACATGATCAAATAAAAATGGACCACTAATTTGGTGCGGTCAGAACTTTAGATAGAGTAATCTAAAGAATGGAGTAGAATTTATTCACATGTTTAAATTAAAACAAGGAGCTGGCTGGGGATAATGGAAATAGAGGCATGTTGATTTCCATTGTTAATTCAATAACTGATGCAGCGAGAGCGTATTAAAGATAAAATACGCAGAACAAACTTTATAATTCGTTGATTCCTAAAGAATACCAGAAAAAGATAAAATATGTAGAACAAACTCTATAATTCGTTAATTCTTAAATAATACTGGAAAATACTCTATAATCCATTGATTCCCAAAGAATATCGGAAAATAGACTACTCCTAAAGAACACCGGAAAAAGATAAATACTTAGAACAAACTCTATAATCCGTTAATTCGTAAAGAATACCGAAAAATACTCTATAATTCGTTGAATCCTAAAGAATACCGGAAAATAGACTACTCAAATACATTGATTCATAAGAACAAAACTCTCTTTTTTTATAATTCAATGTCAACTCTCCCCTCAATACATAATAAGACCACCTATTTATAGGTGATATCAAGATTAAAGGATAATATCAATTTTGGTCCTATAGGATATGCAAAATCCAACTTTAGTCCTAAGGTTTGGTAAATTTTCAAAAGTGGTCCTCCAGTGTCTGCTTTTAGTCCTTTTGGTCCGCGTTTGATCCTTTTTGTCCACTTTTAGTCCTTATTTGGCCTATCCTAGAGGACCAAAAGTGGAAAAAAAAAGACCAAAAGGACAAAAAACGGACATCGGATGGCCACTTTTGAGAAATTACCAAACTTGAGGACTAAAGTTGGATTTGACATATCCTAGATGACCAAAATTGATATTTTCCCCAAGATCTACACATTAATGATAATTATAAATAAGAAAACAAATCAAAAATCTAAAATACTAATTATATTTTATATTTCCATCAAATCTCCATCAATAACTATTCATTATCCTTCAATCATTTTCAATCTCATAGTGATTAACTCTCTTAAGCAATGTTTGTTTACGTTTTTCAAACCCAGGTTTTGGTTTTCAAAACCCACATCCAGATTTTATAAACCACCCCTATATATACCTACTACATTCACTCTCCTCAATTAATACACTTTCTCTCTTTATCTCTCCTCTCTCATTTAACTTTTTAAATAAATTAATACATTGATTTGAAATAAAGTTAAAACATACCCTACTCAAAACCCAAAGTAAATATAGAACACACTATTCATGATTTCAAACCCCACGTAACCCCAAACCAAACATCACCTTAATGATATCCATTGTCATTCTGATTATGGAATTCCAAACGATCCAAAATAATTTGCCATTGGTATTTGGGGCTCTCTTATCTATTTCTTCATTAATTTCTTGGTGCATGATTGGTCATAAGATAAAGGCGTATTGAGAAACATGTATAATTAAGTTAGAGGGTTTAATCTCATTCTGGGTTTCAATAATTCAACCACATTTTAATTGTTGGAAAATATTCAAGTAAATTCAATCAATTTAACAAACAATAGGGATATTAATTTAGGATATAACAAATACAATATTAATCATTCAAATAAAGACAAAACAAAAGATTAAAAGTAGTCTGGGTCGAAGCACGCCGTAGCGCTATCTTTAGAGAAGAAACGCCCCCCACTGCACTGGTATGATATTCTTTACTATACGTTATTCTCCCAAGATTCGACAACCCGATAGTCCTCTCGTGTGCAGCGATGAGAACCCCGAACCACACACTTACTCAATGCTCAAAGATAATATATTTATATATAGAAAAATATATTTTTGTAGTGTGAAGGTATGTGTATTGTGTAGTATGGAGGTATACATGTATATAGTATATATCAACGTGTATTGGAGTAGTTGGATAGATGTGACACTACAAGAAACTGCCAGAATACCGACGGAAAAAATTCATTGGTAATTACTGACGGTTTACCGACGAATTACCGACGATTTATTGATTTAATAGGATTATTTTTAAAAAATCATCAATAAAAATTTTCGACTGTTTTTGAGACGAATTACCGACGGAATTAGTGATGAATTTCTTTCCGTCATTAAATCCGTCGGTATTTTGGAGGGAATAAATCCCGGAAGATTACCGACGGATTTAATCCGTCGGTAAATATATCAAATTGTATTTTTTAAGAAAAAATTTAGTCTTTATTTTAGCGACGGATTTAATTCGTCGGTAAATATATTACATTTTAATTTTTAAAAAATTAATTTTAGTTTTAAATTTACCGGCGGATTTAATCCGTCGGTAAATAAATAATTTTTTTTTTAAAATTGATTTTAGTCTTTAATTTACAGACGGATTAAATTCGTCGGTAAATATATTAAATGTTAGTATTTTTTAAAAAATTAATTTTAGTTTTTAATTTACCGACGGATTAAATCCGTCGGTAAATATATCAATTTTTTTAAATAATAAATTTAGTCCTTAATTACCGACGGAATTAATCCGTCGATAAATAAATAAATTTTATTTAAAAAATAAAAACGCGTCTTCTGTTTTTTAACGTAAATCGTGTTTGATAACTCAAAATATCTTAGAATTTAGACTTAAGAATAGAAAAAAAAATCAAATATGTAAACCAGGAACTGATAAAACCTAGTTACATAATTCTCAAAATCGAACTCGAAGAACTCCAAATACTGATGGCCAAAATGCAAAATCGAAGAACTCCTGCTGATAAAATCAAAGAATCCGCCACCACTTCTTGTCGCCGACCGCACTCCCGATAGCTGCTCGCGATGCCAATTTCAGTTGCTCGCGAGCCTCGCGACGCCACCCGTTGCCCTCTCGTTTGCGACGGCGCAAGAGCTTTCAGGTCACCACCGGTCACCGCTCACTATAGGTTCTACCCGTGGCCTTTCCGTTTGACTTGACAGCGCAAGCATTTCTAGGTTCCATATATTCCAAAGAGGTGAGCCAATGTTTTGTTCCAGAAACTAAGATTAGAAAAAATAGGAAAGTTGAAGTTGTAAGAGAATTTTTGTTTAGATTTCTTTAAAGGTTGTTTTCTGGTTTTTATCTACACTCCCACTGAGAAATTTATGTTCATTCTCTGTTGTGTATTGTTGCTTTGTTAGAGTTGAATTATTCAATGTATTGATTTGGCTTGCAATATTTTGTATCTACAGCTGCTTCCTAGTTAAATTATTCTAATGTATTAAGAGTTGATCTAAGACTGCAATAAAGTTATGATTTGGTGTGGGGCTTGTGTTTAATAGTTGAAATTGGGCTAGAATTCCTTTTTTCTTGAAGAAACTTCATGTTATCTTATTAATTCAACAATAAGAATGAGTATTCAGGATGTGTTTTAAGAAATATTTTTGTCATATGTGAATTGATTTGCGGCTTTGAGAAACTTGCCTTTATCTTTTATTTATTTTTTTTTCTTTGTATTTTGATTGAGTGAAGAAAATTCTTGTTCGAAAACTTTACATTGTGAGATGTCTTTTTAGGATTATTTCCACAAAAGTAATAAAAGATTGACAGTGAGCAATGAATAATGTATGAAAAAATGCATCTATGTGCTACTGAACCTCTTCATCCTCGCCAACACACACTCATTTTTATGTTCCTCATGGTTAGAGCCATCCCAATGATAATTCTACTTCTCTCTTTTATGTGTTGATCAGGAGTTCTTTTATTTAGTTGGAGAAAGATTGCCATTGAGTTTGGACTTGTTATAATTTTGCTTTAATGATTTTGCAGAAATTATGTTATTTTGATGAATTCTACTACTTAGTATATTGCCTTGACTTTGTGTATAATATTAATTGTATTAGTATAATTATGGTGGTAAGTGAGTGTATGAGTGCCAGAATGATTGTTTCCTCTACTGCATACCAACTGTCTCATTTCAACCTATAGAATGCTATCTTTTCCCTCAAATGTGTAACAAGTTTTAGAGCGCATCTTGATTTTTTTATGCATTTTGTTCCAAAATATTTGCACTAAGTTAGAATATTTTCCACTAAATTTGATTAAGTTAGGATCGGATAGTTGATAGCAATGTGAAATAATTCTGAAATCCAATTCCAATAATAAATCCAAGAATAATATGTGTATATGTTAGACTTAGAAGTTGGTATGCATTACTCATCCAAACCATGAATTTCAGAATTTTCATCTTGCTTGTTCTTTGTTTGGTGGCTTTGATTGGAGGTGGTCACAGTTTAGATGAAGAAAGAAAGGTAAATTAATTATTTTTATTTGATCAAATCAACTAAAAGGTGTTAAACAACATGTAAACCTCATCTGATTCACTACATTTCTTGTTCTCTCAAACTAGGCTTGCATAGTGTACTTGAGAAATCTTGTTGGAACTGATCAGTCATCTTCGTCGTACCATCTTCGTGTTCTTGGAGAAGCTGTCAACAGCAGGTAATGCATGATATGAAGTTATAGCTTGAACATAAAAAAATAAACTTACATGAAAAATGGTGGAACCATTCATATTCAAGGCTCACGTGCCTCATCTCTATTCAATTCAATGTTATTTGAACTTCTTTTGGATTCATAGGGAAATGTAATATGATGGTATCATATTGGTCATGATCTAGATGGGCTGCTAATGGTGTTTTGCACGACCTAGATATGCGGAATATGGTGACATGATGATTATTAAAATTTTTTTCGAATAGTTTTACTGAAATGATTGTTATATATTCTTTCTTATCTATGCATCTTGTGTGTTTAATTATTTGATGATAATCTGAATTTTTCCTACCCCTTAACAAGTTAAGGCTTTGCTTCTCTCGAGTCAAAGGAAATTTAGAGCTCCTACAATTATTTCAATTGAAAGCAATGCTATCTCCAGTCCCTGTATTGAAGTACATGAGGTTAGTTATAATTGCAAATGATATGCCTGCTTGAATCTGCAAGGTCAGTGATTACCATGCTTGAAATTTTAGTGATGGGTATTTTTGAAGCAAAAATTATCAAACAAATGATATGCATGACTTTGTGGTTTAAAATTTTAACAAGTCTTAGTAAATATGTCATATGTCAGTGTTTCAATTATTACCTAGTAATTTATGTTTTGGGATTCCAAAAGTATATCACATGGAATATAAATGATGTATTTTGCTTCTACTAAGAACAATATCTAAAACCACATAATGAAGGAGATATTATTACATCATACTTCTGATATTTATTTGGGGTTAAGGTCTTGTGCACTAAAATATCATTTTGAGTCTCATAGGAAAAGATCAATGGAGTGCGCTTATGCTAGGTGACACGTGTAATGATTTTGATACATCTAAATTTAGAATTTAATTCTTGAATATAAAAGTTACTTAACTTAAAAATACCAAAGATATGTGTTGATATTGCTGGTTTTGGTAAGTAGATGGACAGTCCAACGGTTAATGAATCAAATTTATCCCAAAAAAAATTAGGTGGATTTAGTGATTTTCATTCACATTTTTTCAAGTGGTCTCCTAAAAGAATGGTATGTTGACATGTAAATTTGAAGTCTTTTATGCTAATAAAATTTATCTTTAATTTAATTCCTATAATATGAAGACTGTTGGTAACAAAAATAGACTATTAATATGATTTGGTGGAGAAAATTAATCAATTATCTACTATTTTAAATAGTTTGTGTCTGCACTACCTAATCAATTATATTCTCAGCACGATTTTCTTAAAGCTTTATTAGTGGTTGCCTATTAAGAAAATGATAAGTTTATCTTTGTAAATGGTTATATTTTTTGTGGCTCACACACATATGCTTATATTTGTATTTAATGATCATTTTTTTTCATAATCATTGTTAAGTATGTGAACTTTGTGATGGTTTGATACTGTTCAATCTTATACACGAAGTATAAGAAATGATAATAATTGTTATATTAATTGCAAGATATGTTCTTTTACCATGTTGAAAGGATTTTCTTATTATTGTCGATGGAATGAGCTAGGAAACTTGCATCTTTGATCTCAAAAGTTACTCCTTATACGCCCTTTTATTTCACTATGTTTGATTCTTTGTTGTGTTTAGGATGAGGGATAAAGATAAAACTTATTCATATAACTGCTGAATGTTTGATTTCTGGAGAAATGCTAAAGTCAACATCGACTGGAAATGGTGTTGTGAAGAAGATTTAAGCACTCTTGCTACTGAATTGACACTAGAATTACAATCTTCACTTTGTTTGCAATGTTGCAAGCTTAGTATTTGGATCAACCAACATATTGAGACCTTAGATATAAGGTTATGTTCTGATGTTGGTGAAATATAATTGTAAAATCCATTTATTGTTGTATTATCATTTTATGGAAATACAATATTATTTATTTTATTGTATGAATGTTGTACAACCCGTTTAGATATAATTAATAATCAAAATATGTAAGTTTCATTAATAGGTATTAATATTAAATTTTCAAATATAATATTAAAAAATAAATATAAATTACCGACGGATAAATTCGTCGGTAAAATAAAAAATTCATACAAAAATACCAAATTACCGACGGAAATTTCCGTCGGTAATTTAGCGACGAACAAAATCCGTCGGTAATCTATTATGCTTTATATTTTTATTTTGAAATTAACGACGGAATTTTTTGTCGCTAATTACCGACGAAAATTTTCGTTGGTAAAATCGTCGCTAATTTATGACTTCCGATGAATTGGGATTGATTTGTTGCCGACAGAAATTATTTATACCGACGCTCAAAATCCATTGTTAATTACCGACAGATTTAGAATTTTTTAGATTTTACTGATGGAATTTTTCGTCGGTAATCTGACAGTTTCTTGTAGTGTGAATATGTGTAGATATAAAATTAAGTGACACAATCACATGAAACATTGTAGCTATTTTATAGACCTCTTATGTACCCATTTTAATTAAGAGAATTAATACACATTCATGTGATATAAATATTGTTAATGGAGGTCATAAAAAAGAGACGGTTACATAACCGTTGAGGTTTTAAAAACGTATAATAATTATCATAATAATTATGTAATAATAATTTTTATTTTAAATTATAAAATATCCAACAATCCCCACATAATTTAAAATAAATAATATATATAATTAAGAAAATAAGTTGAGCATATAATACCGTGTAATAGGTGTAGGTACCTTCCAAGTTTGAACATCCACTTAGTGTAAATGAATTAACCACATTAAGCACATATTGACATGAATGTCTTGAACTATGTCCTTGGAAAAAATATGGCAATTCATCCAACACACGGTATGAGTAAATATTATGGTTCTATCAGTGGTGTGCTTTATGGTCATGCACGGAATCTTGTATCATGAACATTTTTAGGGAGTAGCCCACACTCCACAGTAGCGACCCCACCACTATGTTCACTTAGGTGAATCCTCCAAGGTTAGTTTGTGACCAACCATCCTGCAAAGAAATATGCATTTGGATTCATTAAGAGTTAGACTCAACCTCAAACGTCACATGAAGAGCACTTATCACCATAGGAATGGGACTCGGAAATATTTCCTCAAAAAATATTATATCCATCACGTGTGCTCTTCCAAGTCACCCCTTTACAGTTTTATTTTTACCTGTTGAACTTGTTCATGGGATCACCATACCTCCGAAGATGGATTTTCACTGTGGTGACTTAATTAATAGGCTCAAATCCTATTTCCCTCGATGATTATATAAAAATAAAACTCGTTGACGTGTGAATCTCTTTGTGAGCGGATCCACTATATTATTTTCGTACCTGACAAAATTCAAAGAAATAACACCGTAAGAAATTAATTGTCTTATTGATTTATGTCTAACACTCAAATTCCTATATATTTTTATAATTTTGCTTTTAGCCTTAGCAGTAGCCATTTCACTATCACAGTAGTGAGACGAGAGTAATTGGCTTAGGCAATGAATGGACACATTTAGTAAACTTTGTATCGATCTATCCAACCTCCATAAAAACAGCATCTAAAGATCACAGTTTATTTAGTAGACTTTCACGGTATTGCTACTCCACACATAGCAACCCACAAGTGGACTTTGTTTCATTTGAATCAACGATTCAGTCTGCATCACTGAAATCTTATAAGACATTAGTAAAATTAGTGAATTAATTTAAAAAAATAATTTATAGTCCCTTTCAAAATATTTAAATAGCCATTCAAGTGAATATGATTATACCTTACTAATCCCCCAACAACATATGTGCACTAACATCAAAATGATTAAACTCTTTCATCAAAGTTTCAATATAATGTGATTGTGGCAAAGAAATAAAGTTACCATTCTTTAATATGTTATGCCCCCAAGAATTACATCAATAGGTCTAAAAGTTTAAACTTGTAGAGAGTTTAATCGTTTAATACTTAATCAGGTTACACTCTAACACGCCCCCTCACATGCAGGCGGGGAATTTTTGCCTCAAGCCTTGCATGTGGAATTTTCTTATAAATGGGTAGCGATGAGGTTTGAACCCTGGACCTTTGTTAACCATAGGCTCTGATACCATGTTAAATAACCACCTCATCTAAAAGTTTAAGCTTGTAGAGAGTTTAATCGTTTAATACTTAATCAGGTTACACTTTAACAATAGGACCAAGGATCTTTCATGTACTCAAAATGAGATGATAATAAACATTTAACATCACTATTAATATTAATATACTACTACAAAAAATTTCATATCCTAATGATAAAACAATTAACATCAACCTTTATATAAACACATTTATCACATAATACACAAACAATAAGAAGTGGTCACTATCAAGCTTTTATGCTATATCAGAGTACCTTTCAATCTATAATAGATTTAACAAATTTAAAAACTTTATTTTTCTCATCAGCCACAACAAAATTATTCTACTAATCCACATAAATATGTCATCCAAATCTCCATTTAAAATCTACATAAATATCTCATTCAAATCTCAATCTAAGAAAGAAATATCTATACCCATTTTATGTATATCTAATTTATAAGTAAAAGCAATAGCAACCAACGTTTAATAGTTGTAATTTTCTTTTATATGAAAAAAATAGTAAGAGTCAATAAAATCAATCCCAACTTTTCTTCAAAACCTCTAACAACTAGACAAAAATAATAAATTAAAATTCACTTAAATATTAAAGTTAATCAACATGATACACATCAAATGCTAGGTAATACTCTCAACATGTAGTTCAAGAAAAAGACTCATCACCTCAATATTCACAGCTTCTTTCTATAAAAATGAGCATCAACAACTAACACAACATCATTATACAATTTAAGATCATCTTCAAGCAAGTTAATATAATAATCATCACCAAAATTTTTTTTCTCTAAGGCTCATTAGTCTCTTCACCAATAATAGAAAGAAACATGGAACTAGTAAAACCGCAATTAGCACCAACATATTAGAAACTATATTTTTCATACAAGTATATTTTCAAGGAAAACAACTTCTTGAGATTCAATATTAATATTAGTAGAAAATTTAGAAGCTTCAAAATTAATCACCAAAAATTTATTAAGCGGTACTACTCAGGGAATATCCAACAAAATTATAATAACAATTTTGGGGCCTATTTTTCTTTTAACAACATCATTATATATCTTACAAATTCAAATTACTTAATATAGGACTACCACAATCTAACTTATGAAACAATTTGTTGAGCACTAAATATATCATATATACACATTAAATAATTCTTGCTTATACATGCATTTCATATTCATCATATCTATCAAGATCAAAGCAATTAAATCACTTCATAGGTGGGCAAACATGGATTAGCATCCCATTCATTAAACAATATAGACTTTATAATCAATAGAATGAAGAGAAAATGAATTTATAACCCACATCATGTAATTTAAAATAATCATCAATTTTAATCAATGAATACTCATCAACCATAACATAGAGGAGAACATTATTTCCTTCTCAAGCAACTTCAACTTTATACTTCTTGAACTTGTCAAATAATATACTCTTAGCACCACCCATAACATAACAATATTTTATAAAATCATAAACAAGCGCAATAAAATATCACCTCAAGTTAAAACATGAATGCTATGACAAATTAATATCATTGTGTGTCAATCCACTTAGGTATACAAATAATACGGAAATCCCATGGCAAAATGAGATGACAGAATATGTGGGGATGAACGTATGACATGATTTATTTATTATTTACTCATAATTTATAAATATCATATTAATTTCGCCAAGATCATCACAATTATACTAATTTGTATAAGGGCAAATATATAGTTCAAAACACTACAAGAATATTACTTGGCTTCAAAACCAATCCATTTTAAATAAGATCTAAATTTAATTATTCGAGGACCCAACATAATCTTACAAACAAATTGATCATATCTAAAAATTAATAATTTTATTGTACAAAAAATCCACTCATTGAATATTTCTCACAAAACACGAATAAGATTTTTTTCCTTTCTAATTTTTGAAAATCACACACAATATTTAAAAACAATATTTTATCATGAGAATAACTATCAATCATGCAACCACAACAAATATGAGCAAATAAATTTGTCAACTCTATTTCATCTAAAGAGAGTTTTAAAGGACCACCGAACATACTAGTCAAACAAATATTATATTCAAGACCACCTTGCAAATAATAACTCCCCGATTACTTTATATATATATATATATATATATATTTTTTTTTTTTTTAAAAACCTTATCAAATAATTTCCATTTAGCAATTAAATAAACATAATAATATTTTAAAAATCATCAATAAATATAATCAAATATTAATTACGAGTCAAAACATTATTACAATCAATAAGATATCCACTACTTTCAAACGCAATTATAAGTCACAAAGAATTCAATAAATTCCATATCTCTTTTTCTCGAATTTGACAAACATCACATAAAAACATAAGGTTATCACATTAGGACAATGTGTGACATTCTGCACATTCTGTTCTCTCAAACCACACCAACTAAAACTTAATTTAGTGAGACAAAGAATGTAACAAATTCTAAATCCAATATGTACCAACTTCAGATAAGGAATTAAAATTATCGTAGTTTAATCATACCAATTACACTCACAAAATCTATGTTGTAACATTAGACATCATCTATATAACCATTTTAAATCACAAAACAAACCCAATACAAATAACCAAAGTTTCATTTGTTGTTGCCAATATAATTTTTCTTTTTCATCAAACTTGCTAGACAAAGAGTTCAAAAAATCCATGCAGGTCACAAATCTTTTATCCTAAATTAACAAAATATTTTCTTCTCTAAAATTGTTAGAAAATATTCAAGTAAATTCAACCAATTTAACAAACAGTAGGGATATTAATTTAAGATATAACAAATACAATATTAATCATTTAAATAAAGACAAAACAAGAGGTTAAGAGTAGCATGGGTCGAAGCACGCCGTAACGCTATCTTTAAAGAAGAAACACCCCCATTGAACTGGTATGATATTCTTTATTACACGTTCTTTTCCCAAGATTCGACAACTCGATAGTCCTCTCGTGTGCAGCGATGAGAACCCCGAACCACACACTTACTCAATGCTCAAAGATAATATATTTATATATAGAAAAATATATTTTTATAGTGTGAAGGTATGTGTATTGTGTAGTATGGAGGTATACATGTATATAGTATATAGTATATATCAACGTGTATTGGAGTACTTGGATAGATGTGAATATGTGTAGAATATAAAATTATGTGACACAATCACATTAAACATTGTAGCAATTTTATAGACCTCTCATGTACCTATTTTAATTAACAGAATTAATACACATTCATATGATATAAATATTGTTAATGGATGTCATAAAAACGAGAAGGTTACATAACCATTGAGGTTTTAAAAACATATACTCCCTCCATCCCGTCTAAAGGGTAATTTTTGCTTTTTGGCACGTGGATTAAGGAGTATTATTATTTAATATGTAGTGGGTAGTTGTATTAGTGGGAGTGTGTGCTCCATATTTTAATTGTATTAGAAGGGGTGTGTGAGTCTCATATGTGTAAAAAAGAAAAGAGAACCCTTTGGGTGGGACGACCAAAATGGCAAAAAGAAACCCTTTGGGTGGGACGGAGGGAGTAATAATTATCATAATAATTATGTAATAAAAATTTTAAATTTTAAATAATTTTAAAATATCCAACACTAATTAATTAGCTGAAAAGAATTGAATTACTTCATGCAAACGTGATGGAGATTTAACTATAAAAAAATGAATGGTCTCAACCTGGAAAAATAAAAAAGCATCTTTTACTACTTTATGACCACATGGGATGGGTCCATCAAATATACTCATGCATTTAAGATCTAAACCTAGACAGAAGACAATCAAATACTTCCAAGGCCTCACAAAGATTAACAAAGACAGTTGCAAATAAAATTTATGGAATCCAAAAGATTAAATCAGTGAGATATAATTCACCAACCTTCTTAAGGATTCAAATGAAGAGCCTTGAGGTTGAAGACAGCGAGCAGCCTCTTCTTTGAAATGCTAGGCCCTTTCTCTAATTTCACGGCCTTCTTTCTTCTCGAGTATTGATGCTCTCCCTGCTAAGGCCATTCTCCAACCGTAATAAGAATTAATTCTCATTTCTCATACTTGATATGAGGTAATGGAATCCAAAAGTTACAATCATTCCTATTGATTTAATGGCTACCCATCGTGGCGGGGTGGAGAAATCTAATTCCGTGGCCTAAGGTTTATTGGTTGACTTAGGTTTAGTTTTCCTCCTCTCTCAAGTGGCACTCATCCAATAGAGTGACACATGAAATATCACACCAAAGTGGCACAGAAGATCCAGACCTATGAATGAGGCGTAGTGATAACTTTATTTTTATTCATACTGAAGTGATCATAAAATCAAACAAGCATTGACAATGACATTCACTACTGATTACCCTCTTATTCGCGTTGGGAACTCTACTACAACGCACCAAGCAGCCCTTAGAAGTAAACCTTGTAAATAAGCAGGAGGTTATGATCAAGAAGGATATTGAAATGATAAAATGAACTCAATGAAGCCATCTAGAGCTTGATACGAAGATATATCCAGCTACATTAGAGCAGAGAAATTATAGATCAACCTTGTATTTCAAACATGTGTTGGGTAGGATAATTATAGAACTAGTGGACTAGAATGTAATATGCTTGATTTTGTATGCAGGATTGGAATGATCTTTGCAAATGAACTTGTGGTCTATTTTACTAAGAGTCATGGTGCCCCTTTCGAAAAGATGTCCCAAATCATTCTGGACCGTCTGATCGCGCCTCTTGATTAAGATTAATATCTGATGGCCAGGATTGCACCCTTTCATTTTTTTAATTTTGAATTTGAATTTATGAATTCAAATTTGGAGCCAAATTTTACCTTTCACATCTTTGGTTTGAACTACAACTGGACCCGCGGATCAGACCCAACTCGGTCCGACCTGGATTTGAATCGGCATGGAACCCCAAATGAGACCCGACCCAGCTCGGCCCGAACTCAAACTCAGTTCGACCCGGCCCAGTACGACCGACCCGAATCCAACCTGACCCAGACCTCGACCCGATCCGACTGTCAGTCCGACCCAAGCCAATCCACCCCACTTGCACCAAGGTCTCACCCATCGGACCCTAGTTCGAGTCCAAAATAAGTGTGACTATGTGCAAGCATGGGTGCGGATAGTGGCTTGGTTGGTTGCACCATGTGGTTGATGAGAGTGGAAATTTATGTCTTTTCGATCTCACAATACACTATTTTTGTTAGAATAAGGCCATATAATCGTGTGGGATTGCGTAGTTTATGTATTTTGCATGATTATGGTGCTACTAAGGTGTTTTGTTGAGTTTTGAAGGTTAAAACAGGTTAAAATAAAGCAGAACCAAAGACGAGTAAGAAACGAGTGAAAAAAGGGCTTACTCGAGTTGCAAGGGTCAACACGACTTACTTACTCGAGTTGTGTTAAGTTCCATAGGAGGTCAGAATGCAATAGACGTGCAACAAGACTTATCATGTGCAACACGAGTCGTGTTGCGTCTGTTCCAAGCCGTGCTGCATGTCGTGTGAGGCAGAGTATCGTCGAAAAATATCCAAAGAGCCAACACGAGTTAGCAAGTCATTACACGACTTGTAGCATGACTCGTGTTGGGGTCCGTAGGAAATCCAGAATCAGGGCATCACGACACGACTTGACAGACGAGTGCACGGTTTGATAGCACGACTCGTGTTAGATTTACACGAGTTACATTTCAAGGCAACACGAGTCGTGTTGGTAACTCGAGTCATGTTGACAACTCGAGTTAGAAATTCCAACTCGTGTTGCTTTAGTTTGGGCCAAAAATTGAAATTTTCACCCTCTAGTGCGTGAAAACATGTGAAAATAGTCCAGTGGAGTAAAATTCGTGCCCAAGATATAAAAGGGGATCAAGACACCTAGAGAGAAGATCGATCATTCACCAACAGAACACATCGTGAAATCATTCACGCACCATCCATCAATCCATTTCATCGGCCTGGAAGAAGATTCAAGTGCAATTAAGAGAGCCAATCCAATAGGAGAGACGGAGAGAGGACGTAAACCACGTGACACTAGGGTTTTGTTCCTTCTATTTATTTCTTCCTTTGTTGATTTTGATATGAAATTGTCAGCCATGAGGGTTGTGTGTAACCTCATGGGCTAAACCATGTATACAGTTCTAAGGATTGAAGGATAGGGTAGTTGAATTGGAAACCTAGACAACTCTTGTGAATTCATGTTATTGATATTCTTGTTTATTTGATTAATTAAGGCTTTGTTTATATGTGTGTAACGTCTTCACAATATATCATTGATGTTGCCCGTGATGCTTAGTATGTTGTGTTAGTTTGTGTGCATACATAATTGATATTGTCTATTTGCTAGGGATTATAGTAGTTTGTTCGTGAACACGATAATTCCAAGGGCTGGTAAACTAGATACTTGATTTTCTTAATGGAACAATGCAAATAAGAAGTCAAGTAGGAAGTGAATAAGATTGAGTAGTACTTTCAGAGAATATATGTTAGTCAAACTGGTCATCCGAAGGTTCTTTAAGTTTGCAATATTAGTATCTAGGAAGGAGGTTCAAGATTAATCACGCATATTTTGATATAAATTGAATAACACAATTAACTTGAAATCGAATCATATTTGGTGGGTTAATAGGGATTAGTGGTGTATTTCCATTAACATAACATGAATGAACAATAAGACGTCTAGGAAATCAAATCAATTGCACTACACCTAATATCTTAGAGCTGTTATTTCTCTCTTAATTCACTCTTGAATAATTCTTCTTTGTTTATATTAGTTAAGTTATTTATTGTTTCAGCACTTTAGATATTAAAATTCAAATCTTGAAATTGGTTACATTAATTCTAGTTGAATAGTAATTTAAGATAAATAGATAATTAACTGTCTTCAAAGGAAACGATATTTTTAACTTGAGTACTTGCCATTACAATTGATATCCTTATACTTGGGGATTTTAGTTGGAGTGCGCATATTTTTAACTTGGGTACTTGCCATTACAATTGATATCCTTATACTTGGGTACTTGCCATTACAATTGATATCCTTATACTTGGAGATTTTAGTTGGAGTGCGCAAAATACGCCTATTAAGTTTATGGCGATTGTTAGGCATAAAGTTAGGGAGCCCTAACTTCACCCAAAACCATGGCTGAAGGTGAAGGGTTGACCCCCACTTATATGTCCTTCCAAACTTGTGTGAGAAATTGATGTGGGATATCATAATAATCAATTTTTCTTCGAACCGAACGTCCACGGACGTCACACTGTAGATGGCAACCCACTCACCAAGGCCCACAACTCGGGGTGGCAATCCCCCTCGAGTCCATGATTAGAGCTATGTTCACCTAGATTTTAGTGTCTTTTTATATGTGTTTTCGTATTATTTTATCCGTATTTTATGTGTTATTTGGTTGTGTTTTGTGTTTTTATTGAAATATGTGTGAATGAGCTTAAACCTATGATTTTTACTTTTTATTGGGTTCTAGATATGATAAGGAAGATATAGGAAAAAGTGGATCTAAATTCGGAGTTGAAACGAAGGAGAACGAGCCGAAACAAAATGTGAAAACAGGGGCATGCACCAACACGGGCTGTGTACGGAACACGGCCCTGTAAGAAGTGGCCGTGTGCCGACATCAGAAAATTCAACACGACCACCCTATGCCCGTGTTACAGCACACGAGCCGTGTTGCAGCACACGAGCCGTGTTGTGTAACACGGCCCTGTAAGGAAAGGCCGTGTGGCAGCATCAGAAGACACAACACGGCCACCTTGTGGCCGTGTTTCAAAGCACGACTCGTGCCGTGTAAAATCCTGCTGAAATTTTCAGATCCTTCTAGAAGCCTTCATAGGGGTATAAATACCCCTTTATTCAACAATTGAGAAAAGATCCGAAATTCCCATCCTCTACACACATATCACATACCATTTCTTCCATTTTCCACCATCATCTTCATCCACCTTCATCCATCTTCATCCACCCATCATATCTTCTATTTTTGGTGCTAAAGACTTCAAAATCAAGAGCTAGAGGTGGAGATCAAGAAGAATAGAAGATTCTCTTCAAGAAATTGATAGGGAAGAATCCATTCATTTTGTATTTCTTTAGATTTGAAACTATGGGTATTTGTAATGAATCATTTATGTATTTTGTTACCTTTATCATGTTAGGTTAATCCCTCTAGTGGGATTAGGAACATGAAGAGCATATTAGATTTGTATTATCATGTGGATTAAATTGGTTTTTGATTTAATTGATGTTGATTTCTATTCATGGAGTTTAATTGTCTTGATGTTGTGATGACATGGTTTGTTATTCATAATTGATTATTGATTTAATGGATTGTTGATTAATGAATTGATTTATGGTAATTAAATGCTATCATGATGCTCATGTATGTATTGCTTGGAGTGAGACGGAAACGACCCTCTATAGTATTAGGAAGGCATGATTAGACATTGAGTTTGGGTTTGACCGAAAGGATATTTGAATTCAATGAGGGAAACCAATCCATTCGTTGGCCTTAGTACACAAAAAGGGAGAGTTTAATCTAACTAGTACCTAGATGGAAGGAGTTAATGTTGGGCTTTGATCTTAAGTGCTTTTGGGAGTCTAAAATGGATCAACAACCTTTGTAACCCGAAAGGGAGCTTAGGATACAATCGTGATCACCCTTAGTTTACATCAATTGAGTTGAATTCCTTTTGCATGATAATATGAATCGAGTGTGCTTGGATGTTTCTAATCCCATGTTTTCCATACTTGAACTTTAGCACCCATTTTCTTTACTTGTTATTCATCTTCACTTGTAATTTATCTTATTTGCTATTTTTATTTACTTGCTACTTGCTTAAGTGGTAAATCAATCTCATAACCCCCGATCATCTTTACAAAAACAACATGAACATGAGCTCACGTATATTGCTAGTCCGAACATAACTCCTTTGTGGATTGATAATTTTTCTTGGGATATACTACTGTAACGATCGAGTATTCTTGCTCGTGAGTGCTACAAAAATAAGCAAACAGTCCACACCCGGGATGGCAACCTATGGGCTCACATATCGGGTAGCCCCTTTCCGTGGCCCGTCCGGATCTGGCAGGTTGGACCAAATTGTTAGACACACAGCTAGGGAGCCCTAATTTCACCCAAAATCATGGTTGAAGGTGAAAGGTTGACCCCCACTTATATGCCCTTTCACACTTGTGTGTGGAACCGATGTGAGATATCGTAACAATGGTCCACATATTTTATTTAACACAATAATGTGTGAAGGTAATAATAAGGAGTTCAATTCTTCCATAATTTTTCTATGTGGGACAACTTCACACTTCAACCTTTACTCTTTATTTTTCTTCTTTTTTGTAATTAAATTGCCAACTTCATATATTAATTACTCATTCACCCGAAATTGGATTTGAGCAAACTTACTATTCAAAACGTAGTTTTCGAATATGTAATTTGTTTTTATTTCTTACAAACGAAAAATTACAAAAATATTGGTCAAAGGTGGGCTTGACCCGCTTCTATTCTTAACCAATTCCAACAATCCCCCACATGAATATAATTAATGCATGTAGACTCCATCGAAAGTTCCGATGAACTGTTATTGCATCAAGATAGGTTGCTTTCGACTTTGAACCTTCCTTTGTAGAATACCATCGGATTTACTTACTGCTTAGTGAACATGATGTCTTGAATTAGTCAGCGTTTTGGATAAACCAAGACAACGACACTCACACAATAACAATTCTAATATTCTTCGTTTTTACGTTGTGTCCAATTCGACCTTGGACCATCTTGGATTAATAGGTGTTTTTCTCATTTGAAGTAGCCAAACTTCACACTTATATAGATGATCTCCTATGAAGAGTATCCTGCTATACTCCACCTTTAAGGTATAGGAATCATTAAAAGCTTTTAAGGTTTACCTTTTACCACACTTTAGCAGGCTTGCACTTGCTTTGTTTGAGAATAAGTTGAAATTATTTTTCAAGTGTTATTCCGGAATATTATAACTTAGTTGTCTTATTGAACCATGTTCTCGGGATCTCCAATCATCATAGTTAAGTTACCGCTATAAACGTTCTTTAGTGGGTGAATTTTAAACCCATTCCCATTACTGTACTTGTCATTAGATCTCTATTTATGCCTTTTGTCAGTGGATCTGTGATATTTTCCTTAGACTTTACATAGTTGCTGAAAATTATCCCACTAGAGATCAATTGCCTAATGGTATTATATCTCCTTCTTATGTGTCAAGACTTACCATTGTACATGTTGCTTTATGCTCTCGATCCCAATAGTTGTCGTACTATCGCAATGTATCATTATAGGAGGCACTGGTTTGCTCCAACGAGGAATATCCTCTAAGAAGTTTCTAAGTCATTCGACTTTTTCACCATCTTTGTCTAATGCAATGAACTCCGACTCCATAGTGGATCGAGCTATGCATATTTGTTTAAAGGATTTCCATGATACTGCTCCTCCACCTATGATAAATACGTAACCACTCGTGGATTTAGAGTCTTTTAAATTAGTTATCCAATTAGCATCCATGAATCCTTTGACCACGGCTGAATATCTTGTGTACAGTATGCCATAACTCAAAGTATGTTTCAAATATCTAATTACTCTTGTCAATGTTGTCCAATGTTCTTTATTTAGATTACTTGTGAACCTACTAAGTTTACGAACAGAGTATGCTATATCCGGACATGTACAGTTTGTTAAGTACACCAAGCTTCCAATAATTCTTGCATATTTCTATTGTGATATGGGTTCGCCTTTATTTTTAGCTAGATGTAGATTTACATCCACAGGAGTTTTAGCTGGGGGTAAGTCAAAGGCATCGAATTTTTTAAGTACATTCTCTACGTAGTGAGATTGTGTTAAGATAATTCTGTCAGGTGATCTAGATATTTTTATCCATAATATGACATCCGCCTCACTCATATCCTTCATGTCAAAATTTCTTTTCAACATGTTCTTATTATTCACAAGCATGTCGTCATGTATAGACACACAATTATATACTCATAAGGCGTGCCTTTTATGTAGACACATTTATCACATTCGTTGATTTTGAATCCATTTGATACCATAGTTTGATCAAACTTTTGATGCCATTATTTAGGTGCTTGTTTTAATCCGTATAAGGATTTTATTAACTTACACACTTTCTTTTCTTGGCCAGGGGCAACAAACCCTTCAGGTTGTTCCATATATATCTCCTCTTCTAATTCACCATTTAAGAAAGCTGTTTTTACATCCATTTGATGTATCTCAAGGTTATGCAAAGCTGCAATTGTGATTAGAACTCTAATAGATGAAATTCTTGTTACAGGTAAATATGTATGGAAGAAATTGTATCCTTCCTTTTGTTTGAACACCTTAGCTACCAAGCGAGCCTCGTATTTGTCAATTGAACCATCAGACTTATATTTCTTCTTTAGGATCTATTTACAGCCTAAAGGTTTATTGCCAGTGGGAGATTGACCACCTCCCAGGTATGGTTTTGCATAATGGATTCAATTTCGTTATTGATAGCCTCTTTCCAGAGAGGAGCATCTGGACTAGACAATGCTTCTTGTAGTGTCTTAGGTTCATTTTTTATCATGTAGCTTATAAAATCAGAACTAAAGGACTTTTCCTTCTTGGTTCTTTTACTACGCCTTGGTTCTTCCTCCCTTTGAGGTGAACCTTTTTCTATAGCGTCATGAGTTCTTTTATGCGACCTCACTTCTTGTTTTTCCTTCTTAGGAAATATGTTCTCAAAGAACACTGCATTTCTAGATTCAATAGTCATTCCCTTATTCATTTCAGGAACTTCCAACTTGTGAACCAAGAAACGATATGCACTATTATTGTATGCATAGCCAATAAAAATGCAATCAACTATTTTGGGTCCTAGCTTTACTTGTTTTGGTTTAGGTACCTCAACTTTTGCTAGACACCCCTGAACTTTGTTTCAATTTTGGTTTAAATTGATTTAGAGCAAGTGTACTCTATCATGTGTAGAACGTAAGCGACCAAGTGCAAAATTTATAAGATATTGAACTCAAGGGCAAAAGTGGGTAGCCGTATTTGAAAGATGTTTTACTCTAGTATGACTAATCAATAAAGGAGGAGGTTGATTATACTACAAACTAATAACTAGGAAAGCAATTAAAAGATAAAACATGTACAAATGAGATGGATGATGGATGAAGGTGAACAATCTAAGAAGTATGTAAGGGAAGAAACATCATGGATAAGGCTTACGTAGACTCACACACACACATGCATTGAAGGTCATCATGTTATGATATTAAGGGCACTCAAAGAGTGTCTCCAATCCTCACTCTTCCTATAGGTACTTACGAATATTAATATACCGGTATAGAGATATTATCACGAAGAATTTTCTCTAATAGGCAGAGACATTTTCCTAGTGTTCCCTTTCTAAGGTCAAATGAGTCTTGGCTTGGGTCCCCTCATCATATCAAACACTTTCACAAGTAATTATCATTAATGTCCTATCATGAGATTCTAAGCACATGAAAGTTATGGCCAAACTCCCCACATACTAATATAGTCACCTCATGCAATCAATGATTCAATTAAACCACTAATCAAAATATTGGAATGGTCATCCTAACACTATGAATAGGGAATTTAATCACACAAATCATACATAAAATGAGAATAAACATTCATGATAGAAAATATTCATAACAATCATTTCATCAAACATGTGGTATACAAAATCTACATAATCCCTAACCAATCATATTGCTAGCCTCACATGAGGACTAGCCACTACAAATCATACTAAATTCATTACAATCCAAGACATGCTCCAATTGAGCCAAATAATGAAGAAAATAACAAAATAAAGGAAAGTTGGCTCCCCTTTGATGGTGAACTTTCTCCTCCTTGATGATGTTATAATCTTCAACCAATGATGAATTCCTCTTCTTAGATTTTGTGGATGGATGAATTTATGGATGGATTTGAGAAGATCAAGTGGATTGGATGGATGAAGGTATAGAGATGGATGGAATGGAGTTAGTGTGCGAAAATATGGTGTAAAATGTGTGTAACTGATCCAAAAATGATTTCTCCCATAATTTGTGGTTAAAACATGTATTTATACCCCTATGGAAGCTTCTAAAATAAGTGGATATCATAAAACTGTCTTTTGCACCTACACGGGTCGTGTAGGTGCATCGCGTGCAGCGGAGTCTCACCGTTTCACGCATAACTTTCTCATCCGAACTCCAATTCGAGTGATTCTTATGCTCAAGCGATCCTCTTTTCCATGGCTTTCCAACCATATTACACAAGTCTAGTTTTGAGCTCCACAAAATACAAAAAAATTATATAAATTGGACTTGTATTTTTCAGCATTTTGCTTTGGCTCGTTCTTCCTCATTTCACTCCGAATTGAGCTCCATTTTTTCCCACACCTTTCTTATTATATCTAGAATCTATTTTTACCTAAAAATTACATGAAATTACACCAATTTACCAATTCTCTAAATATTCACAAATATAGCACAATTTAAGACATTTAATCATGAAAATCACACATTTATCATTTCAAAGCACACATCTCCATATCTTCATATAACACCACCAAATGATATACAAAATGAATAAAAACACACAAAAATATATAATAAAAGACACTAAAATTTAGGTGAAAACGACACCGATCAACCCCCACACTTTGAGGTAATTTTATGATGTTTCCTTCCTTTTCATAATTCATGTGGAGTTTTATCTCTTTTCTTGTGTAGTAGTTTATTAAGAATGTGGTTTGCTGAAAGCACAACTTCCCCCCACATGTTATAGGGTAGGCCCGAGCTAATTAACATAGCATTCATCATCTCTTTAAGAGTTCTATTTTTGCGTTCGGCAAAGCCATTAGTTTGTGGTGAGTATGGTGCTGTAGTTTAATGAATAATGTCATTTTGCAGACAAAATTCTTCAAATGGTGCTACATATTCTCCACCTCTATCACTTGGAATTATTTTTATTTTTTAGCTAAGTTGATTTTCGACTTCATTCTTAAAGTTTATGAATGCATCTATTGCTTCATCTTTCCCTCTTAGAAGATATACATAACAATATCTTGTGCAATCATCGATAAATGTAATGATATAAATTTTACCCCCTCTTGTTGGTATGAACTTTAAATCACATATATCAGTATGGATTAGTTCTAGAGGTGTAGTACTTCTTTTCACTGAGTGAAATGGTGTTTGTCTCATTTTTGCTTCAACACAAATTTCACATTTCTTTTATGGATCTAGTTCCATTATTGGCAATAAATTTAAGTTGACTAACTTTCTTAGCGAATTTAAACTTGCATGTCCTAATCTATCATGCCATATATTAGAACTCTCGGCCAAATAAGAAACAACTTTTTCTTTATTTTTAAGATCACGGTATACAATCATTACATTTAGTTTGAAAAGTCCCTTTTCAAGGTAGCCTTTTCCTACAAACATATCACTTTTGGATAGTACATATTTGTCAGACTCATACACTTGTCTAAATCCAGCTTTGCTAAGCAATGATCCAGATACTAAGTTTTTGCGAATGTCTGGGACATGCAACACATCCACAAGTTGGAGCTCTTTTCCAGATGTCATCTTCAATACTATTCTGCCTAGTCCAACAACTTCGAATGTTGCAGAATTTTTCATAAATAATTTTTTACCACTTATCGGGATGTAGGTAGAGAATATTTCCTTGTCCGAGCAGATGTGTCTTGTAGCTCCACTATCCCAAAACATTCTTGTGGGTTATCCACAAGGTTTGCTTCAAAAACCACAACGGCTAGATTTAGTTCGGACAGGTTGGCGAATATTGATTTATCTTCCGCTAGGTTAGCTCAGCTTTTGTTTTTCTTCTTTGGTTGACGATAGTTTTCCACCATGTGTCGGGGCATGTCACAGTTGTAGCAGTTGCCTTTAATTTTCTTTGCAGGCTTTTGCTTTTTGTCATTCCACTTTTTCTTTTTTTTTATCCCAGTTTTTGTTTGTCCCAGATTCAACAAAGTTTACTCTTGCCTCTTTGCTAGACTTGATTTCAGACTTTCGATTATTTCGTCTTAAGATTGTTGGGTATGATAATTTTAGAACTAGTGAACTAGAATGTAATATACTTGATTTTGTAATGATCTTTGCAAATGAACTTGGGGTCTATTTATAAGAGTTGAAGAGTCATGATGCCCCTTTTGAAAAGATGTCTCAAATCATTTTGGACCGTCCGATCGCCTCTTGATTAAGATTAAGAGCTGACGGCCATGATTGCACCCTTTTATTTTTAAATTTTGAATTTGAATTTATGAATTCAAATTTTGGAGCCAAATTTTACCCTCCACATCTTTGGTTTGAATTACAACTGGACACGCGGATCAGAACCGACCCGGTTCGACCCGGATCCGAATCGGTGCGGACCCGCAGATGAGGCTCGATCCCGAACCAGAATCCGATCGGTCTAGCTGAGCCGGTCCACCCCACCTGCACCAATGTCTCGCCCATCAGACCCTAGTTCGAGTCCAAACAAGTGCGACTATGTGCGAGCATGGATGCGGCTAGTGGCTTGGTTGGTTGCGCCATGTGGTCCACACATTTTATTTAACTCAATAATGTATGTAGGTAATAATAAGGAGTTCAATTCTTCCATAATTTTTCTATGCGGGACAACTTCCCACTTCAACATTTACTCTTCACTTTTCTTGTAATTAAATTGCCAACTTCATGTATTAATTACTCATTCACCCAAAATTGGATTTGAGCAAACTTATACACTAAATTCATCTACTCGAAACATAGTTTCTGAATATGCAATCTGTTTTTATTTTCGACAAACGAAAAATTACAAGAATATTGGTCAAACGTGGGCTTGACCCACTTCTATACTTAACCAATTCCAACAACATGTACAAAGCTCTTTGCTTGATTTCATCCCCATCTTCACTCCACAACAATTTTCTGATTGCATCCTCAATCTCTTCCCTCTCAATTCCTTTCTCCAACATCAGCAGCTGCATTATTATTATTATTATTTAATTCTAAAAATATAAATGTAATTTTATTTTGTGATTTAGAGTATACTCACTCCGTTCCGTTTTTGTCGTTATGTTTAATGTTTGCACAGAGATTAAGGAACATTATATTTTAATCTATTAAGAAAAATAATATTTTAGTGTATAGTGTATAGTTGTATTAGTTTAATGTTGTGGGTCATATAGAGATATTTAAATATTTTGTGTGGGTCCCATCTACCACAAAAAGAAATGTAATATTATTTATGGGATGCCTTTTTTAGTAAATTGTAACAACATCTGCGGGAAGAAATAAATACTTTACTTTAGTGGTTTATGACATATTTTACCTTAGATTAATTATTCATTCTTAGAGTTTAATGTTAATTCTCAAGGTATAATTATAATTTCATCCATGTGGTTTAGGGCATATTTCACCTTATGATTTACTTCATCTGTGCTTCACTAAGGGGGTCTTTTGTTTTTTAGCACATGGATTAAGGAGTATTATTATTTAATTTGTAGTGTGTAGTTGTATCAGTGGGAGTGTGGACCCTATATTTTAATTGTTTCAGTGGGTGTGTGTGGGTCCCATGTGTGTAAAAAATGAAATGGGACTCTTTGGGTGGAACGCCCAAAATGGATTAAAAGACCATCTTTAAAGGGAACAGAGGGAGTAGAATTTAGGGTATAATTTTAATTTCACTCTTGCGGTTAATAAGGGTATATTTTACCTTTAGATTTTATAGTTTCACTCATGGTTTACAATATATTTTATCCCTATGGTTTAGAGTTTAGGATATATTTGTAATTTCACCTTGTGGTTTGAGGTATATTTTACCTTTAAAGTTTACCTTTAAAGTTTAGGGTTAATTCTAAAGGTATAATTGTAATTTCACTCATATGATTTATGGTATGTTTCACCCATATGATTAGGGTTTTAGGTATGGTGGTCTTTTACATATAAGTAAAAATTTTAAAAAAATAATAAAAATGAAAATAAAAGATAGCATTAATTAAGGGGAGACTACAAATTAATTAAAAAACTTACTCCCTCCGTCTCATTAAAAATATAATATTTTTTTTGGGCACGGAGATTAAGGAGTATAATAATTTAATGGGTAATAGGTTGAGGATATAATATTTTAATATGTAGTGGGTAGATGTATTAGTGGTGTGTGTGAAGTGTGTGTGGGCTCCATATGAATAGATTAATTGTTTTGGGTAGGTAACATATACTTAAAAAAGGAAATGTAACAACTTTTATGGAATAATCTAAAAATAAAAATGTTACAACTTCTGTGGGACGGAGGGAGTGCATGTTAATTGATTAAGTGGAGTGAGGACAACATTTTCTATTTATAATATGGTAGAGAAGATTTTGCACTAGTTGCTCTCGATACTTATAGTGTATTTAATAAGAATTGGTCTCTTGTGTCCCTAAATACACAAGGTGAGTAAAAGTGCAACATTTTGTTTTAAAGGATATACACTTTAATTAGTAAGAGTACAAAATTTTGTTTCAAAGATTTTAAACTTTCATTAATTTTTTTTCTAGTAAATAAAAAATACACGTCCTTACTAAAGGGTATTCCATTTAATACTAAAGGATATTTGGGCGCACAGTGCCAAGCTTTAATCATTTAATAATGTCGTACTTAGTGTTAGAAGTAGAATGCGCATACTAGATCATGTATTACAGTTACACAAAGAGAGGCGAGAAATCTCACCCTCCCTCTTGATCAACTGTGTATTTTTAATTTCTCCACTGCAAAACTCATCTGAAATTCTTGCATATTGGGTTTCGTTCCAACAAATTCCTCAAATGGAATAACACAAAAAAAATTCTAATTATTAACACCCCACTTGCAAGTTTAATTCGACATCCAAAAACAAATACGAATAAATCACCTGATAGCACAATAAAAAAATAAATAAATAAAACACATAAAAATTTAAAGCATAAAGAAGGCAAATACAGGGTTGTCTCCTATCTAGTGTTAAACCATAGAAGTTTAGCCCATATCTTCCATCATAAAGGTGTGCTCATTATTTTGCCTTTGAGTTTCACCATCTTCTGTTTATGTCTCAAAATCAATCCTCCTTAATTAATATCCATTATAGCCTTTGCAGTGGCTAAAATGACCTCCTCACCGTGAGTGGAACTTCTTCATCTTTCCTCATACTCATAACCGACAAAATCAATATGAAAAATGAATCTATTCATAGTTACCAACATATGTAAAATTTGACACAATTTTAAACCTAACCATCATCAATTTGATTCTAGTTAGCTCAGTAAAAAAATAAGAATAATATAATTAAAAAACTAAAAATAAAAATAGTGGAATTAAGATTTCCAATTTTTAGCATTTCAAAGAGAGATTAAGGATGTATTAGATTTATATTTGCTCCTAAATCATATAAAGTTTTAATAATTTTATTTCCTAAAGAGAATTAAAAAATAAAACAGATTGGATATATTTTTTCTTTTCACTTTTTCCTTTCGAGACTGTTCGGCAGCCTCGGCTACTTTCGATGAGTCCAACCACTTCATCTTTCAACTCCTTTTTCTTGTCACAAGAACTTGGCAATATTTGGATTCGCTCCAATGCCTCTAAAAATGAATATTAATGTGATTTTCTTAAATATTTCATAAAATTTTAATAACTACTCAGAACTTGTTTTTCTTTTAAGATCTTTGAGGAAAAGAAATATGAGTACTATTAGAATCACTTAAAAATATAAAAATAGATTTCATTAACCAAAATTGATTTTCAAAACTCAAAACAAACATAGTCAAGTGTTGAGGCACTCCTACAAGTTTATTTAATATAAACAAGAACATGAATGAAACTTGGGTACAAAGAGAAGTTGGCTATTAGTACTTAGCAAAAATCCTTGTGAATAAGCAGGAGGTTATAATCAAGCAGAAGATTGAAATGATAAAATGAAATCAACTAAGCCATCTAAAGCTTGAGATGAAGAACCAGCTTCATTAGAGCACAGATCAACCTTGTTCTTCAAACACGCAACTCTTTGCCTGATTTCATCCCCTTCACCACTCGACATCAGTCTCCTGATAGCCTCCTCGATCTCCCCCCTCTTGATTCCTTTCTCCAACTTGATCCCAATTTTCCATACATCATTCACATATCTAGCGTTCACCGTCTGATCACCAAAGAAATGGGAACAGATCATCGGAACTCCTTCGCAGATACTCTCCATTGTTGAATTCCATCCACTATGAGTCAAGAAACCACCAACGGAGGGATGAGACAGAACTTCTTGTTGGGGAGCCCATTTCACAATGTGGCTTCTCTCACTAACTAAACTCAACAACTCTTCTGGAATCATTTCTAGCCACTCTGAACCGCGCACTGAACCGGGCCGAACCACCCACAAGAATTGCTGCTCACTGTTGGCTAACCCCCAAGCTACTTCGAGTAGACTCTTTTCATCCATTGCTGCTACGCTCCCAAAGCTTACATAGAGCACAGAGTTGGGAGCTCGTGTTTCGAGCCACGAAATAGAGCTTCTGTCTTGTGTAAACAAACTGCTTGAGGCAGCTGAAAAGAACTTATGAAATGGTCCAATTGGGAAAATTGGCATGACAAATTGCTCATTGACCAGTTTAGACAACTCAGATTCTTCAAGTTCTTTAAATGTGTTGAAAATGAGACCTGAAGCTTTCTTCGTTTCTTCCACAAAGCTATGTACAATATCATACAAATCTTCGTAGGGCGTTTCAAATGTTGGAATATCCTTCACTTTAAGAGGTGGGAGCTCTTCAACTGCAGCCTCCATCTCAGAATCTTAGAAAAAAAATTAAAAGAGGATCATAATTTCACTAATATGAAAATGAAATAACAGCAGAAAGATTCTGCCTTATAAGGACATGAGGATAAGCAAGAACGAACGGTACGTACCCCTCTTGGAGAAGTAGCCCTTTTCCCGTAGCAGAGGCAAAGCAGCGAAAGCCCGAAACGAGCCAATGCTGCTAGTCCGAAGAACAATCCTTGGTAGATCATATTTCTCAGCAATAGCTTGTGTGAAATACCAAACAGCATCTGAAATCAAGCACACAACGCGATCACTCGATACATCGGAGCATAACTGAGCCAAGCAATGGTCAAACGGCTCTATACAGGAGGCCATGAGGGTTTTGATGATGATAAATGAATCTGATAGTGAAGTTGGGGTGTCTGATAAACCATCTGAGAGAACATGAAAGGTGAAGTGAGGGTACTTGGATGTGTCCAGAGAGTTATACTGAGTGTGAATGATAGAGATGATGAATCCTTTTGAGTGCAAGATTCGAGCAAGCTGCATCATGGGATTGATATGCCCTTGAAATGGAAATGGAAACAGCACTATTCTGCATCTTTTTTTCTTGTCCATGGATTCTCTGTTCAATCAAGATAACTTTAGGACTTCACTTAAGTAAGGAATCGAATAGCCACCTACACTTTTCCTGCACTGCAGATGAAATATATTACTCCTCACATGATCAAATAAAAGGAGCTCATGAGATCAATGGACCACTAGTTGGTACTGTCAGAACTTTAGATCAAGTAATCTAAAGTAATGGAGTAGAATTTATTCACATGTTTCACGAATTAAATAAATTTACCATTGGTATTCAGGGTCTCTTTTCTATTTCTTCATTATATTCTTGGTGCATGATTGGTCATAAGATAAAGGCGTATTGAAAAAGGTCATAACTAAGTTGGAGCATTTGATGCAGGTTTTACGCATCCTGGATTTAAATAATTCAATCACATTTTATCAATTAGCTGATAAGAATTGGATTACTCTATGCAAACATGATGGAGATTTAAACTGATAAAAAATGAATGGTCTCCATCTGGAACAAGCATCTTTCACTAATTTATTACATGGGATGGGTTCTTCAAATATCCTCTTTACATTTAAGATCTAAACCTAGACAAAAGGCAATCAAATGCTTCCATGGCCACACAAAGATTAACAATGACTACTTCACCTCCTTCAATCAACTTCATTCCCATTACCATTACACTCATTAATGATTTCCATTGTCGTTCACATTCCGAATGAGGGGGGAGGTAGTTAATGAATGAGGGGTAGGGATAACTTTATTTTTATTCCCACTGAAGTGAAATAAAATCAAACAAGAATTGACAATGACATTCATTACCCTCTTATTCCCATTGAGAGTTCTACTACAGCGCACTAAGCAGCTTAAGTAATCCTTGTGAATAAACAGGAGGCTATGATCAAGAAGAAGATTGAAATGATAAAATATAATCAACCAAGCCATCTAGAGCTTGGTATGAAGAACCAGCTTCATTAGAGCAGAGATCAACCTTGTTCTTCAAACACACAACTCTTTGCCTGATTTCATCCACTTCACTCGACATCAGTCTTCTGATCGCCTCCTCGATCTCCCCCCTCTCGATTCCTTTCTCCAACTTTATCCCGATTTTCCACACATCACTTACATATCTGGAGTTCACCATCTGATCACCAAAGAAAGGGGAACAGATCATCGGAACTCCTTCACATATACTCTCAATCGTTGAATTCCATCCACTATGAGTCCAGAAGCCACCAACGGAGGGATGAGAGAGAACTTCTTGTTGAGGAGCCCATTTCACAATGTGGCTTCTCTCACTAACTAAACTCAACAACTCATCTGGAAGCATTTCTAGCCACTCCGAACCACGGACTGAACCAGGCCGAAGCACCCACAAGAATTGCTGCTCACTGTTGGCTAACCCCCAAGCTACTTCGAGTAGACTCTTTTCATCCATTTCTGCTACGGTCCCAAAGCTTACAAAGAGCACAGATTTGGGAGCTCGTGTTTCGAGCCACGAAATAGAGCTTCTGTCTTGTGTCAACAAACTGATTGAGGCAGCTGAAAAGTGCTTATGAAATGGTCCAATTGGAAAAATTGGCATGAGAAATTGGTCATTGACTAGTTTAGACAACTCAGATTCTTCAAGTTCTTTAAATGTGTTGAAAATGAGACCCGAAGCTTTCTTAGTTTCTTCCACCAACCTACGTAAAAAATCATACATATCATTGACTTGGTTGGGCGTTTCAAATGATGGAATATCCTTCACTTTAAGAGGTGGGAGCTCTTGAACTGCAGCCTCCATCTCAGAATCTGAAAAAAAAAATGTAAAAGAGGATCGTATTTTCACTAATTTGAAAAAGTATTTACTCCCTCTGTCCCACACCACCCTTCACATTTTCCTTATTCGTCCATTTCAAATCACCCTTTTCACACACAAAACAGGAAACATTACTTTATCCAACAACCTCAAAAGTTACTTTAATTTCAAATTTATCACTCATTTTTTCACACGTTCCATTACTTTACATTCTTTTTATTACTAAAAAACATTACAATACCTCTAAAGTCAATAAAATTGGTCAAAAAGAACAATTTTTTTCTTAAACAACGTGGTATAGTAAACGGGAAGGGTGGTTGGGGAGGGAGTATGAAATAACAGCAGAGAGATTCTGCCTTATAAGGACATGAGGATATGAAGAAATGAACGTACCCCAGTTGGAGAAGTAGCCATTTTCCCATAGCAGAGGCAAAGCAGCAAAAGCCCGAAACGAGCAAATGCTGCTAGTCCGAAGAACAATCCTTGGGAGATCATATTTCTCAGCAGTAGCTTGTGTGAAATACCAAAAAGCATCTGAAATCAAACACACAACACGATCACTAGGTACATTGGAGCATAACTGAGCCAAGCAATGGTCGAACGGCTCTATACAGGAGGCGATGAGGGTTTTGATGATGAGAATATGATCTGATAGTGAAGTTGGGGTGTCTGATAAACCATCTGAAATAAGATGAAAGGTGAAGTGAGGGTACTTGGATGTTTCCAGAGAGTTGTACCAAGTGTGAATGATAGAGATGATGAATCCTTTTGAGTGCAAGATTCGAGCAAGCTGCATCATGGGATTGATATGCCCTTGAAATGGAAATGGAAACAGCACTATTCTGCATCTTTTTTTCTTGTCCATGGATTCTCTGTTCAATCAAGATATCTCTAGGAAGCTAGACTTTTCCTGCACTGCAGATGAAATGTAATATTCCTCACTTGATCAAATAAGAGCTCATGAGATTAATGGACCACTAGTTAGTGCTGTCAGAACTTTAGGTCAAGTAATCTAAAGAAATGGAGTAGAATTTATTCACATGTTTAATTAAATAAAATAATTTACCATTGGTATTCAGGGGCTCTCTTTTCTATTTATTCATTACATTCTTGGTGCATGATTGGTCATAAAATAAAGGCGTATTGAGAAACATTTATAATTAAGTTAGAGCATTTGATGCAGGTTTAATCTCATCCTGGATTTCAATAATTCAACCACATTTTATTAATTATCTGAAAATAATTGAATTACTTTGCGCAAACGTGATAGAGATTTGGATAATAAATGAATGGTCCCTATCTGAAAGAGCATCTTTGAATACATTATTACCACATGGGATGGGTCCATCAAATATACTCATGCACAGAAGACAATCAAATGCTTCCAAGGCCTCACAAAGATTACAAAAGACAGTTTCAAATCAAATTTATGGAATCCAAAAGATTAAAACAGTGAGATGTAATTCACCAACCTGCTTAAGGATTCAAATGAAGAGCCTCCAGGTTGAAGACAGAGAGTAGCCTCTTCTTTGATATGTAAGGCCCTTTCTCTAATTTCACGGCCTTCTTATTCCTCGAATATATTGTTTTAATAGCAGAATCAATGCTCTCCCTGCTTAAGGCCATTCTCCAACCGTAATAAGAATGAAAGAATATTAATTTTAATTCCTCATGCTTGGTATTAGGTAATATGAATCCAAAGTCTACAATCATCCCTATTGATTTTTAATGACTACCCCACCTCCTTCAATCAACTTCATTCTCATTATCATTGCACTAATAATTTCCATTATCGTCTTCGGTCTGAAATTTGAACCAAGCGTCTTCTAATATGAGAACATGTATGAAACATGATGACAAGGAGAAGTTTGCGTAGAAACATCATTGTGGCTATTAGTACTTAGGGCATGCTTGGATTAAAAAGTGGAATGGTAACGGTAATGAAAGTAATTGAGGCATTAATGGTAATTGAATGGTGACAAACGATAGGAGGGAGATAGTTAATTTATGAGGGGTAGTAATAACATATCTTTATTTTTATTTCAACTGAAGTGAAATAAATTTAAACAAGCATTGACAATGACATTCATTACCCTCTTATTCCCATTGGGAGTTCTTCTACAGCACACCAAGCAGCTCCTTAGTTGTAATCCGTGTGAATAAGCAGGAGGTTATGATCAAGCAGAAGATTGAAATGATAAAATGAACTCAATCAAGCCATCCAGAGGTTGATACGAAGAACCAGCTTCATTAGAGCAGAGATCGACCTTGTTTTTCAAACACAAAGCTCTTTGCCTGATTTCATCCCCCTCTCCACTCGACATCAATTTTCTAATTTTATCCTCAATCTCTCCCCTCTCGATTCCTTTCTCCAACTTGATCCCGATTTTCCATACATCACTTACACATCTAGAGTTCACCATCTGATCACCAAAGAAAGGGGAACAGATCATCGGAACTCCTTCGCAGATACTCTCCAGTGTTGAATTCCATCCACTATGAGTCCAGAAGCCACCAATGGAGGGATGAGACAGAACTTCCTGCTGGGGAGCCCATTTCACAATGTGGCTTCTCTCACAAACTGATCTCAACAAATCATCTGAAAGCTTTTCTAGCCACTCTGAACCATGGACTGAGCCAGGCCGAACCACCCACAAGAATTGCTGCTCACTGTTGGCTAACCCCCAAGCTACTTCGAATAGAATCTCTTCATCCATTGCTGCTACGCTCCCAAAGCTTACATAGAGCACAGAATTGTCATGTTTCGAGCCACGAAATAGAGCTTCTGTCTTGTGTCAACAAACTGCTTGAGGCAGCTGAAAAGAAACTTATGAAATGGTCCAATTGGAAAAATTGGCATGATAAATTGCTCATTGACCAGTTTAGACAACTCAGATTCTTCAAGTTCTTTAAATGTGTTAAAAATGAGACCTGAAGCATTCTTCGCTTCTTCCACTAAGTTATGTAGAATCTCGTGCATATCAAATGTAGGAATATCCTTCACTTTAAGAGGTGGGAGCTCTTGAATTGCAGCCTCCATTTCAGAATCTGAAACAAATAGTAAAGTAGAGGATCATATTTCACTAATATGCAAAAGATACGTATGAAATAACATCGGAAAGATTCTGCCATAGAACTGTATATAAGGACATGAGGATATGCAAAAACGAACATACCCCTGTTGGAGAAGTAACCCTTTTCCCGTAGCAGAGGCAAAGAAGCGAAAGACCGAAACGAGCAAATACTGCTAGTCCGAAGAACAATCCTTGGGAGATCATATTTCTCAGCAGTAGCATGTGTGAAATACCAAACACTATCAGAAATCAAGCACACGACACGATCACTTGTTACATCGGAGCATAATTGAGCCAAGCAATGGTCAAACGGCTCTATACAGGAGGCCATGAGGATTTTGATGATGAGTTTAGGATCTGATAATGAAGTTGCAGTGTCTGATAAACCGTCTGAGATAAGATGAAAGGTGAAGTGAGGGTACTTGGATGTGTCCAGCGAGTTATACCGAGTATGAATGATAGAGATGATGAATCCTTTTGAGTGCAAGATTTGAGCAAGCTGAATCATGGGATTGATATGCCCTTGAGATGGAAAAGGAAACAGCACTATTCTGCATCTTCTTTCCATGGATTCTCTGTTCAATCAAGGATATCTCTAAGACTTCACTTGAGTAAGCAATTATGTAGGCAGCTAAACTTTGCCTGCACTGCATATTAAAAATACTCCACATATGAACAAATTAAGGAGCTCATGAGATTAATGGACCACTACTTGGTACTATCAGAACTTTAGATCAAGTAATCTAGAAAAATAGAATTTATTTTTACATTTTTAACTAAATAAAATAATATAATATCGGCATTCAGGTGCTGTCTTTTCTATTTCTTCATTACATTCTTGGTGCATGATTAGTCATAAGATAAAGGGCGTACTGAGAAACAAGTATAACTAAGAGCATTTGATTAAGGTTTATCCCATCCTGGATTTCAATAATTCAACCACAATTTATTTATTTAGCTGAAAGAATTGGATAACTTTACACAAACGTGATGGATATTAAAACTGATAAAACAATGAATGGCCCCTATCTAGAAAAAGCATCTTTCACTACTTTGTTACCACATGGGATGGGTCCATCAAATATCCTTAAGATCTAAACCTAGACAGAAGACCATATAATGCTTCCAAGTCCGTACAAAGATTAACAAATACAGTTTCAAATCAAATTTATGGAATTTAAAAGATTAAAACAGTGAGATATAATTCACCAAGCTGCTTAAGGATTCAAATGAAGAGCCTCCAGGTTGAAGACAGCGAGTAGCCTCTTCTTTGAAATGTAAGGCCCTTTCTCTAATTTCGCTGCCTTCTTTCTCGTCGAATATTGTTTTAATAGCCGAATCAATGCTCTCCCTGCTTAGGCCATTCTCCAACCGTACACCAACTCTCCAAACATGGCTAACATAGCGCGAATTCACCAGCTGATCAGTGAAACATGGTGAACAGATCATCGGTACTCCTTCGCAGATGCTCTCTAGAGTTGAGTTCCATCCACTGTGAGTCCAAAATGCTCCCACAGAAGGATGTGCCAACACTTCCTATTGAGGAGCCCACTTCACAATATGCCCTCTTCCATCCAACTTCTCAAGAAAGTTTTCCGGCAGAGGCTCTAACCATTCAGCGCCACGAATCAATCCAGGGCGCACGACCCATAAAAATGGATGCTTGCTGTTGGCTAGTCCCCAAGCTACCTCCAAGAAGTCCTTCTCTTCCATTGCTGCAATGCTACCGAAGCTCACGTAAATGACAGATTTGGGCTCTTGTTTGTCTAGCCAGGAGATTGAAGTGTGGTCCTCGGCAATCAAGCTACTTGAAGTGGTTGCAAAGTGCTTGTGAAACGGACCTAATGGGAAGACTGGGATTCCAAACTCTTGGTGAAGTTTGGCAATGGCTATATCTTCGAGTTCTTGAAAAGTGTTCCAAATTAATCCTGAAGAAGCTTTTGTTTCCTTAATCATATTCTCCACTAGGTCATACAGCTGCTGATAAGCCGTTGCGATCTCCGTATAAGCCGTGGAGATCACCGGAAGATCTTTGATTCTAAGTGGATGAAGCTCCACAACTGGATCTTCCAGTCTATCATCTACATAACATAAGAAATCGTGTTTAAAGCAATCTCTTCTCGTATTTGATTTCAAGATTATTACTTATTGTGCTCATATTTCTACATCATCACATGATTCTTCTAAGTTGCATTTAGATAGACAAAATTGAATCATCAAAAGAATAAAACAGAACGATCCCAGCCAAATAGGTCCAAACAATTTCAAATCTATCTTTCGATCCAAAAGAAATCTCAAATAAACGCAGCACATTTCCACAACCTAAAAACATAAACAACAGCAGCCCAAATGCTTTAGAAACAAACCTTGAACAGGGAGGTACCCTTTCTCTACCAGAAGTGGAAAGGCAGCAAAAGCGAGGAAAGAGCAGACAGCTCCAGTTCTCAAAACGATCCTCGGAAGCTTCAAACTCCGGCAAACTGCAGTCGTGAAATACCAGACAGCATCCGAAATCAAACACGCGACGGGATCTGCAGACGCATCTGCTATCAACTGAGCTAGAGCTTCCTCGAAAGGGTGGATACAGTTGTCATTGAGCTTCATAAGAAAGGACACCAGGTCGGATTTGGCAGTAGCGTCGGTCTCGAATGATCCATCGTCGATGAGATGAAAGGTGAAATGGGGATAATTAGAAGGATTAGGGGAGTTGAGTTTGAGGTGGAGAATGGTGATGGAGAATCCTCTGGAGTGGAGAATGTTGGCCAATTGAAGAATGGGATTGATATGGCCTTGCAGTGGAAGCGGGAAGAAGATGAGACGACGCCCAATTCTACCTCGCACTTCAAACTCACCATTGTTCTCCATTATCGCACCTCTTTTTTGTTTCAAACCTTATAAATCATTTTCGGGGGAGTATATGTAATGTAAACGGTTAAAGAGATGATTTCAAAGTTTAAAACATTTTAATTGAATAGTCAAAGAAAAGAATAGTTCGTAGATTTGATTTATTTAGGGAAAATTTCACATTTGATCCCATAAGAATTCCTTCAATTTAATTATAATCCCGTAGGAATATATTGGTCACATAGCTATCAGTTTTGGTCCTATAAGAATATTATAATTGAAAATTTTTATTTCTAATCAACTTATATCCTATCTTTATTGCCAGATTTTATTTTTCCATCTATTTTTCAAAATAGACATAGTCCATTACGACCATATCAGACCCATCATGCTTCCTTACATTAATTAAACAACATTAATCTCATAGCTAACCAACTTAGAACAGTAACAGTACCTTTTTTGACCGTCAATCCACCAGGTATCCGGGAGGTTTTACAGTTGCTCCTCACAGCCAACCACGCGCACCATAGTGTGATGGATCAATCGCGTTCCTTCAGCTGATCTCAGCACAACCCTGGTTCGTTTCCTACACCGGGTGTACATGATGCTGCTACTGTTTTTGCCTAAAAGTATGGAGATTAAAGTTGCAGAAAAATGGAAGGCTACATGCGGGCAGCAGCCCGAGATTATTTATTTATTGAATGGAGAACTTTATTACACACTCATCCTCACTGAACAAGAGGAGATAACTCCTTTAGCTACCTATTGTAGCTGCACTCAGAACACTCATACAAAAAAAAAGAAAGAGATACAATGTTTATTTTAGAAAGAGAAAATAGAGGGTGATGGTCGATTCCTTCTGCTTCCTTAACACACCTATTTATAGAGGCTTTCGGATTTGAAATCCGGATTTCAAAGCCTCCAAATCTTTTGTGACGTCACTGCTTACATCATTGCTCTTGCGTCAGCACATACGTCATCTACATTGGATCTCAACTTTAGCAGTTGGCTGGTCCTTCTCCTTTATTGGATTCTTTTTTTTTTGACATCATTGCTTGCATCACCTTTTATTGGATGCCAACAGCTGGCTGCCTTCTTTATTGGATTCCCTTTTCTGGGTCATCCTCCCTGTCAGGTCACATGTCTCTTACCCTTTCGAAAAGGTCATCTGTCTCTTACTTTTTTTAGGAGTCATTTGTCCTCTTTAGTGTTTAATGATTCTCCTGGCTCCTGGGTATTCCGAAGAGATTTTACCCTCTTCTTTCCATGTGTTTCCTTTGGGGGTGGACCAGCAGTTCTGATCATCCCTATGCCCAACTTTATTCCTTTTCCAAACTCCGGCTCTGTTTGGGTGGAACAGCTCGAACATACCTTATTTGTCCACTGCCCAAAATGGGCCATGTTACAATATCTCCCATGAGTTTGTTTACTCACTGGAATCTTATTTTTCCAGAGAAGTTCTTGTTTTCTTGGAACGCCTTCTCTACAAACACTGTCTTCTTCCCTGTTAAAGTATTCAAAAGGAAAGACCCAGCTAAAGATTTATGCTCGAACTTGAATGGGAACTTCACCTCCACCATTGCTTTGATGCAGGCGTACAAACTCCTCGCTCGACGTGTAGAGATCTGTTCTTCAGAATAAGTAGAAACCAAGACTGGTTCCTTTCCAGAAGACTCCTTGATTTTATTTGATGTTGAGACATCGGGTCTTCTTAACTTGATAAAATAAAAGGCCTCGTGATTGCCTTTCCCTACTGGTTCTGGAGCCGCACTTGTGAAGTAAAGCTCCAATACATCTCCCCTGGATAGGATTGAGTTGGTTTCTCATGCCTTGAAAACCTTTTCTCCCAACCAATCTGGAAGTTTTGCAAGTTCTGGGAAGCCTGGTACAACAGTATAGATTGAAGCTAGTGCTCCAAAATCATACCATTGTTTCACATCATTTGAATTTGAGCCTTCTCGCATCCAAACTCGGGGATATTCCCCAGATATATCCACCCAGCATTTCTCCGGTCGGATTCCTTGTCTGGTGTTTAATTTCTCCCAGCTGGCCTAGTAATCCTGCCAATAAGAGAAATCAGCTAAGTTAATACCAACTTTAGCAGTGCCCGTCATAGGCCTACGGTTGATCTCTCTTTTTTTAACCCCAGAGGTACTGGGTTGACTCGTTGACTCTAGATGTGACTCCAGGTCTTCGATTTTTTCTTGGATTGGTTCCTCTTTTGGAGGTTCCAGACTAGGACTTGTGCTAAGGGTACTTGAATCCCTTGCTCCGGGTTTAGAGCCCCGTTCTCGACTACTCTCCTTTTGTCAATTGTGATTGCTATCAACAGCCCGAAGGAGTGGCTCTCGTGTTGCTTCGAACAGACTTGCGCCGTTTCGAATGCAGTCTCGTATGCGATTAGACACTTTGGTCTGATCACTATCTTGTATTCTTCCGACACGCCTTGCATTGAGTGCTAGATTCTCGAATTCCCTTTGGAGCAACTCAAGGTTGTCCATCAGGTGCCTTGATACAATCAGGATGGAGTCTATTTTAGCTCCTTCCATCTCTCGTCAGAAAATCTGAAAAACATTATCAACAGATTTAATAATGACAATATTAAAATCATAATATTGGCAATCTGCTTGCCATCTTAATAGTCTAGCCTTTTCAGGTTTAGATTCAATTTTATTTTTTAAAAAGACTTTGACGCTTGTGTTATCAATTTTAAGGATGAATTTCTTCGTGAGAAGAAATAGCAGCCATTTCTTGAATGCTTTCCAAACCGCAAAGAACTCCTTTTCATTGATGTGCCACCTGTTTGCTTTATTTTCTGTTAAGAGTCCGCTACAGTATATGCATGGAACTTCTCCTTCTGGTGTGAATTTCATGAGAACTGCTGCCCACCAGTGGTCACTAGCATCTGTGTAAAGTACCAGTTCATCCTCGTCGTTTGGTATTGCTAGCTTGGGGAGCTTTTTGCAAACCTCCTTTAACTGCTTAACCATTTCTCGGTGTGATTCCTCCCATTTGAATTCTGCGTCTTTCTTCAATAGATGACTAAACACCTTCCTGTATTGTGCTAGGTTGTTGATGAACATTCCAGCAAAGTTGACAACTCCTAAGAAGCTTTGGAGTTGTTTCTTGTCCTTGAAATCTTCAGGAAATTCTTGAACCTTTTCTACAATATGAGGCTGTAGAATAATTCCGGACTCATCGATCTCGACTCCAAGGAACTCGATCTGCCTAGTTGCTATTACTGCCTTCTTTTCAGAAAGCACCAATCCTTCCTTGTGGCATACTTCCGAAAATACTTCCAGATGTGCCAGATGCTCTTTCATGTTCTTTGAGGCTATGAGGATGTCATCCACATAAACAAACATGAATAAGAAATAATCTTTGAATAGATTATCCATCTTCCTTTGGTATATCTGGGGTGCATTCGCCAAGTCCATAGGCATGACATTCCAGATATAGTGGCCTTGTGGTGTTGAGAAGGCTGTGAACCTTTTGCTTCCTTCTTCCATCATAATCTGGTAGAACCCAGATTTGCAATCAAACTTTGAGAATACCTTGGCATTCTTGATACAATTGACCAAGTGTTCCCTACTTGGTATGTAATATCCATCAAACTCCAAGATGTTGTTGATTCCTTTGTAGTTGATCACAAGTCTCGGATTTTCCCGCTTGACTTCTCCATGATTTCGAACTAAAAATTCTGGACTGCTATATGGGGATACTTCTGGTGATATCAACTTAAGGTCCAGATGTTCCTTAAGTATTAGCTGCATATCCTTTCGATCCTCTTGGTTCATCAGGATAGGCTTGTATCTTACGAACTCATGCTCTTTTTCGTCTTTCACTTTGAGTGAGGCTTTGAGCTCGTTTTTGTCCCACCAAGCTAGAGGATCCTTATTGAAGTTCCTCTGTATCTTTTTTTTGACGTCCTTCAAAGATGTTTGTTCTTCGATTGTGACGTTTTCTGTAGATAATCTCCCAAGCTTACTTTGAGAAGGTGGATTGTATTTTCTTTTAGTTTCTTCATCTTCCATCATCCTCTTGTCTCTATTCTCATCTGAAGGACTGCTTCGCCATATTTTCTTTGATCATTAATCTTTGGATGGCTAAGTTTTCCTTCATCACCACGCTTGCTGCGAAATCTGATTGGCATTTTTCTTTGAAATGCATTACGCAGTCTTGGTGCTATGATCTTATGTTCACAAAGGCTTGTGAAAATAAGCCTTCTTGTTGCGTTTTCTTATGTAAAACACTTGAACGTCTGTAGGAAATTATTTTCTAACAGAATATCCACTCCGGTGTTATGAAAATATAATGGTGGAGTTTTCACCTTGTACCACGGGGTACGATCCGCTCCTCCGATCATGATTTCTGCTTGCTTGATTCCTTTGTTAAGGATTAACACCTTTTGAGAAATTTTTTTTCCTAGTACTGTTGACAATTCTTCACCTAAGTCTTTCGAAAAGACTCTTTCTTTTATTGTGCAGATGCCGGCTCCAGAATCAATGTACGCCGCAAAATATTCTGCACGATGCTCCTTATATATCATCCCAACGGTGATATATATTGAGAATGGACTTGTGGCCATGGGTGGATCAGAGCTTATAAAAGTCCTTTCTATTGGACTTTATATCTCTTTCCTTTGATTGTAAACTCCATTCCATCTTGTAATCATTCCCAAGGTTTGTGATCCTCGAGAAACTCCAATCCCAGCACTAGTTGTTCTTGGAATCTTCCTGCAACTCTTTCAATTAACAGCTCAAGTTCTTTGAGTTTGAGCTGTCTTTGGTACCTCCTTTATGATTCTCATAAGGGTTTTATGAGAATAGATGTCTGGAAAAAGAATCCAGACATATCTTCTTGCTTCTCTTTTCTGAAGATTTTCTCTTCACTCCGACTCATCTTCGGCTAAAGAATTCTTCTTCATAGATGCTCTCGTCCGAGGGTATATCTTCGAACTGATATACCTATACTAGGTCTTGGAAGTAAACGGCTTCCTCCATTTCCAGAGTTATTTCGAACTGCCGTACTCCCCTCTTCTGGTTTTCTAGGCAATCGGGTGAGATATGCCCTCTAGCTCCGCAAGTATAGCAGTTACAATCCTTGAATCTTTCGTTTGCTCATGTAGCTGCTTTTCGAAACGTTTTTCTTGTGGGAGTTTTCCCTGTACTCCTCTGGTTTGATCCTGAGGATGATGCTTGATTCATTGAACTCCATCTTGATGGTCCAGATCTCTGCCCTGATTTATAGCTTCGGGCCTTTTGTTTAGACCAAAAGGATCTTGGTCTTCTGGACCTCCATCCTCCGCTCCTTTGGGTGTGAGGATGATGTTTCTTCATCATTTTCTGCTTTCTTAGGTTTCTCCCAATGATAGTTGGAAGATCATTGTTTTCACAGCATAAAGATACCGTTTTGTTGATTTCCCTTAATCTCTTGTAATTTTTGTGTAGCGATGCTTGATGACACCACTCTGCTATCTTGGCTTTGAGAAAAGACATCCTCCTTGCTATTGAATCCAGCTCACATGGTTCATACTCTTTGATCAGCATTTCTCTCCATAGGCTTGGAATCTTGGCAAAGAATAGGTGGAATACTTCCTCCTCCTTGATCTTTGATTTCCATCTACTCTGTGAAGAGTTTGATGTACTCATCTACATGACAAATGTCAAGTAGTTCTAGGTTGTATAGGGCATTCCTATACTTCTTTTTCTTCTCTTCTTCCATTCCTTCGAAGTAACCTACTCTGATGAAGTGGATCTTGAAGATTTTGGCCATGCGATCAACAATATTGCCTAGATCTTCACCTTCCATGGCCTCCTTCTTGACCTCGACTGAGAGTACCTCCCAGACGCACTTTACTGATCCTTCCAGGCTCATAGTTAGAAATCTTATGAACCTTTCCTTGTCCAGCTCAAGTGCACATCCTGCAATCTTCATAGCGTTGGTCCACTCATCGATCAAAGTTTATCGGTTTTTGAAGTCGAGAGTGTCGAGGTTTAAGATCAATCCATACAGATTTATGGGTTCTAGGTGAGACCGACCATATGGGGTGTTGTGTATATTAGATCCTCGAACTCGACTTGCTCCTGTTGCCATTCCAATTGCCTTCATCTTGAAGTTTCCTGGTTGTTGAAATGTCTCTTCTTGCCTTTCTTCGTGGACTCCTTGTGTTCCAGAAGTTCTCTCATCTTGGCTCAAATCACTTTGGGTATGCTGAGCCTGCGACTGTTGTTGGGAGCCAGAAGTCTCTCCAATATTCATTTTTAGATCTACAATAGTTAGTCCTTGGAAGGACTCATATAAATCTTGTAGATCTTCAAGATTTGCTCGTTCCATCTAGAGACGCGGACTCTTCACGAAGGATAGCAATCATCTTTTTACTTTCCGACTTTGGCCTTGTGACCTCAGTCGTCTTCTCCTTTGGTGTAAAAGGGGTTCCGTTCCAAAGGTTAGTGGCAACTGATAGGCTTTTTCTGCGCACTATAATTTAATCCTCAAGTATAAGGATATCAATTGTAGTAGCAAGCACCCAAGTTAAATTATCGATCCCACTGAGACAACTAATTATTTATTTTACTCTTAATTACTAATTAATCAGAATTGAGTAACCAATTTACAATGTTTGTAGTGAATTAATTATCTAAATTACTAAAAATATAAATAACTAAATTAATTAAAAGGCAATAAAAATAAAAGCAAGTTTCTAATCAAGAGATGACAAACAGTTCTAAGGTATCAGGTAGAGACCAATTAATTTGGGTTATTAAACTTACGATTGTTCATTCATGCAGTTTCACTGAAAATACACCACATATTCCTGTTATCCCACCGAATATGATTAGATTCAAAGCTAACAGTCTAATCTGGTTTAAATCCTAAGGTGCGTAAATATTACCAAGCCTTATTCCTAGATACTAATCAAAGCAAGCAACAATACCTCCGGATGGTAAGCCCGACTAACAAGATATTTTCTGGAATTACTACAAGGTTCTATTCACTTCCTACTTGATTGTCTAATTGCATTGTTCCACTAAACTAATCAAGTATTTGATTAACCAGTTCATGAAATTAAAGTGCTTATAGCGGAGCTACTCTAATCCCTAACAGATAGACAATACCAATCATGAACGCACACAAGCTAACACAATAATCCAAGCATTATAGCGGATGTCATGAATATATTATGAAGACGTTACGAAGCAGATTAATATGTCTTAGTAAAATAAGTAAAATCAAAAGCTCAACTGCATAAAATCCCAATCTTTGGTCTAAATCCCCAAATCAATCAAATCAATCCATCAAACCCTAGAACTGTATATAAAATTAGCCCATGAGGTCACAAGCAACACTCATGGCTAAGCAATTCATACCAAAAATCAAAGTAAAAGGAAGGAAAAGATAGGAATTATGAAACCCTAGTGTAGACGTAGTCTTTCGTTCCTTCTCCGTCTCTCCAATTGCTTGATTCTCCCTCAATTAGCACTTGGAACCCTCTTGGAAGTGGATGGATGGTGAAATCAGGTTGTAATCTGATATGGGTGTAAAAGGAGTGTGGATTGATGATGGTTTATGGCTGGGCTCTCTCCGATTCACATCTCGATCTCCCTAATTGTTTCTAAGATGGATGCAGGGCTGTTTTCGCGACGAAACTGCTTCAGAATCGCGATTTGAGGGTATATATACGCTGCTGCATCGAACAGGTCTCGTCTGGGCCCAATTTTGGGCCGCTCGGCACCTTGCTCGAGTCGAGCTCATGGCCGAGCAGCCCCCAAACCAGCCGAGCAGCATATGGTTGGAATGGGGCCGTCGTGTAGGCTCTGAGGACATCCCACTCGGCCGGAAATTCGCAAAATGTTGGTCCCGCTCGAGCCGAGCGGCCTCCCGAGCTGCGGAAACTGCACTACGCGACTTCACCGTTTTGAGCATAACTTCCTCATACGGACTCCAATTTGAATAATTTTTATGGTCACGTGTTCCTATTTTCCTTGGCTTTCTATCTATATAAAGAACTCTAAGAAAATCCAACATTTGAATATGTAAAAAGTCATGCAAGGTGGCTGCTCGGTACAGCATGTGCGACGTTAGCACTTTGATCATAACTTTCTCGTTTGGAATCCAATTGGGGTGTTCTTTACGTCAAAATGACTCTCTCTTCTGTGGATTTCCAACCATATATCACATGATCAATTTGGACTTCTACAATAATACAGAAAATTTGTGCAACGTGGACTGTATTTTTCAGCATTCCTTCTCACTTTCACTCCTCATTCCAACTTTGAACTTTTGATCATGTTTTACCCTTCAAAACTCAACAAAACACCTTAGTAGCATCAAAATCATGTAAATACTCAAATGTACACAATTCTATGCAAAAATAATAACTTTCCTAAGCAAAACGGTGTAATGTGCATATGTAAAATGCGTGAAATTCAACTCTCAACAGCAACCGTCCACTTGGCCTTCTTCCTGTCACCTTAGTTTTCAAGGACTTTACTTGTTCTGTCAACTTTGTGATGAGGTCGAGTTGCTTGTTCTGCAACTTCTCCACCTTTTCCATCTTAAGGCTGATTTCGAACATCGTCTTGGACATGCTCTGGCAATATTCTCCAAAGAATCTCACTGTATTCTGCAATTCTCTAAGATCTTAATTCATCTTAGAGTTATCGGCCTCGATCTCCTTTCACTCCGTCATTCGTCCCAGTGTGTGAAGTGATAGGGCCTGCAGATCTCTTTTGGACCCTGGTTGGGTCGTTTCCTTCATTGTCTGTGTTTGGGGACACTTCCATGGATCTCGGTAAAACTTTAGACTTCTACGATGCTTCTTGATACTTCTTTCGAATATCTTATCTGCATCTGGCGTAGTTCCTCCAAAGATTCTTCCTCGGTGTGATTGGCACGAATGTTGGTCAACTCTCTCCTTTGATTTATGCCTTCATACCATCGGTCGGTATTTTCGTCTCTCTTTTCTGTAATTTATCTATATAACACACAATAATATTGTTGCATAGAGCTGCTTGTTTCGTCATAATTAACAGCCCAGTAGTCCCTGTTACTCCAACTTTGAACAGGGCTGATAGTCTTGTTACTCTCGGATGTCGAATTTTCGTTCGAATCCATATATCTTGAAACTCTCCTCTCGTTAAGTGATAAATAAGTTTATAATAAATTTATCCATTCTTAAATAAATAAACCTAGGGCTCTGATACCATTTTGAAGTGTGGAAAATTGAGTTAATCTGACATAAGACATAAGATATCACTTGGAACTAATTTAGCATCTTTTGGGGTCAATTTTGCAAATTTATCTTTTTTAGAAAATTCCTATAGGATTAATCCTGCATCTACCCCATTATCAATTTAGATAAAATTCCTATGGGACTAAATCTGACGATTTTGAGATTTTTTTGGCATTGAATAATTCTTACGGGGCTAAATATGAAATTATCCCGATTTCTTTCTCAAAGCAATATTTTTCATTAATTTTATCTCATAATTTTTTTAAAAATAGCACCGACTCATAATTTTTTTTACAAAAAGCATCGTTTCAATCATAAAAAATTAACAAAATTTGGTTTGGTAAAATATAAAAGGATAATTTTGGGGGAGAATTTAAAAAGAGGTATATTGGGTGCACCACATGTGTATAACTTTTTATTCAATTTTATATATATGTTATTCTATTTTGTATATTCATAATAATTGTATATTTTTTTCACACTAAATTTTTCATTAAAAAAACTAGCATCATATGTATAACTTTTTATTCAATAGTGTATACATATTTTTTAATAATTGTATATTTTTTTACACTCAATTTTTCATTAAAAAACTTAACAATTAAATTGTATATATTTTTGCTCTTAATTATATATGTTTATGTTTATATTTGTATATAGGTGCACATTATCTTAGAATGCACCCGGGTGCACACTATAATTGGCCATTTAAAAATTACGAGATTTTATTTTAGAAAAGAAGTTAAATTTTTAAAACTATTTTGAATAAAATAAAAAGTTACATCATAATTATGTTTTAAACTTGATGATTTTATATTTTCATGTAGTAATTATAATAATTAATAGTGGGCAAATTATAATGTGTACACGGATGCACCGTGCATCCACTTTCAAAAACTTATATATTTATGAATATATTAATAAATAAAAATGTAGTACTTTATTAATAGATTTTCATTTTTTAATAAAAATTGAATTTATAAAAAATATACAACTATTAATAAATATATAAATAAAAATTTTTACATATATGAATGCAATCATGCACCCGAGTTCATAAGATATCTTTACACCGTGCTTTAGAGAGTAATTATTCACAGGGAAAAAATTAAAATTGACAAAGTTTCTTGTGAGACGGGTTATTTGTGAGATGGGTCGACCCATTACTAAAGTTTGTCCATTATTTAGAAAAAGTATGTTTAATAGTTGCTAAAGTATGTTTCATAAAATGTGCTAGATTATGCATTATAGTATGATTTTAATATTTATAATATGATTTATTATTGACATACTTTAACTACAAATAAGCATACTTTATTTATATAATAAACATACTTTAGTGATAGGTTGACCCGTCTCACGCCCAGGGGCAGATCCAGGAAACCCGTGGGCTAGGTTTATTAAAGAAAATAAAAATTAATAATAATAATTAAAATATATATATATATATATATATATATACACACACACATGAATCACCTTCTCAAAAGTGGATGGAGAATGAACTAAATTTTAATATTTATCGTAATGGGCTTATAGAATATATATAATTTGAGAAGATATATATTTATTTTTTTGCTTAATTTGAGTGGACTTAAATTTTTTTGGATTGGGTTAAACTTAAAAATATAGTAAATTATTTACATATAATATAATGAATTTTTGGTTGGCAGCGCTGGGCTTGAGTTCGGGACTGCCCTAACATAGATACGCCCCTGCTCACGTACATTTCACAAATAATTTGTTTCACAATAGAATTAAGATTTACATGAATTGAGTTTGAGTTTGCCGATATCTCTCTATGTAAAATAACGTGAAGCTGGACAAAATATATATATAATCATATCTTTTTACTTTTTTCAAATAGGTTTTAAAATGGTCAGTACAAATATATGTCGTCTCTTTTTTTTTTTTATTCAAAAAAATTCTAAAATAGTTGGAACTTTTATCCATTCCAACCCTTTCAATTTGCTCCAATATCATCTTAAAACAATATTTTTTATTTACCAAAATCCTGTTACAATTTTGTAAAACCACATACATACATTATTTGTTCTATAACTTGTACTCCTTCTGTCCCGGGCAAAGGAGTGCATTTGTTTTTTGCACGTAGATTAAGGAGTATTATTATTTTATATAAAATTGATATGTGTATTAAAGAGATGTGATGGGTAGTGATGGTCATTGATGACCTTTTTTTAACTAAAAGAGAAAAATTGTGCAATTTGAATGGGACGCCCAATATAATAAAATGGTGCTATTTGGGTGGGATGGGGAATATGTGTGTGCGATTGCGTATTATTCCACTCAAAACTTCATCATTTGAATTTCAAGGGAGAATCATTGGAAGGTCAATCTAGGTGTTCTCAATTTTCTTTTTTAATCACTTTTTCCATCTCGTTCTTATCGTTTCTTATTAAATTAAATAATGATGAAAGGAACTACACTATCAAGGGTGAGTCAAGCTTGGCTGTGTTGACTAAGAACAATAACGGCAGAAATATATATTATATTTTAATTAACTTCTAGACAAGTGTCGTGATCTCATTTTATGTAAATTTTTACGTGAAACGAATAAAGATGTGATAATATTATTAATGAAAAGTGATTGTAGAATTATTATATTTTAATTAACTTTTACTCTCTCCATTCCGTTTCAATGTTTACATTTACTTTTTGCATGTTGATTAAGGATTATAATATTTTAATAAATAGTGGGCGAAAAAACATAATATTTAATACAAAGTGGACAGCTATATTAGTGTTGATGATATATTAATTATTTTAGGTAGGTCCCATATTCCAAAAAGGAAAACATAAACATTGAAATGAGATACACAAAATAGAACGTAAACATTGAAACGGGACGGAGGGAGTATATAAGTCTTGTGTGATCCCATTTTACATGAATCTTATGTGAGATAAATAAAAATAATAATAATATTATTAATAAAAGTAATACTTAATTAATGAAAATGGATTATAGGAGTATATTATTAATCATTTATGGGCGGTAGCCCATCTATTTATTATAATAGTCATAATCCTTCTCTCCTACTCCAAATAAATATAAAGGAGAGAATTTGAAATTCACTTGAAATTATACACACTCACGAGTATTTCATTCATCGTTCGTCTTATAAATGATTTGATAAATATTTAGAAAATTCTACACGTACAAAAATTAACGAGCGAGTACTTTTAAATTAAAATAATGAAACTTATATCCTTATTCAAATTAAGTTTAAATTACACACCCACAAATACTTCTTCATTCGCCTCTCAACTTTAGTTTGCCTCACTTATATATAAGTAATAATAATTCTTTAATAATATTATTAAATAAATATATACTCCATTTTTTAATAATTGAGAGGCATAGAAATCAATTGAAAGATTAATTTAATTAATGTAACCTTAACCTTAAAAAAAAAAACAAACGTTTGGAAGAACTATTCCAACTCAAATTGATCGAGTGAAATAACAATACATATATATACACCTCTTAATTTACCATAACATAAATACAAACAATTGAAGAAAATTGAATGAAATAAAGCTATGGTCGACTTCAAAAGCTGAAATGCGACGCTATCCTTTTCATCAGAAAGGAGGTCGAGCACGACTATGCATACATCTAATTAGCGACTTTAATTCGAAATAAAATAGAAAAGCGCGTTTCTTCATATTGGGAATGGCTCGACGATGAGCGAGACCAGATTAGCTTTGGTCTCAGAATTAGGGTTTACCCCAAAACAATCTCCGTAGTGCAGGTAGAACGACAGCGACATTCGGACAAGATCGTACGCTGTTTCTCCGAAATACCTCAAACTCGGCTTCTCCGCCATCAGTATCTCTTCATTCATCTTCTTGTACAGCTCGTAGATCAGTTTCTTCATGTACACCCGAGCTTCCTCTTCTGTACAACCCGTTTCATGCATGTAGCATTGGATCGATTTCGGAACATCCCCTCTCTTGATTTCTTCCTGTAGAAGGAAATTCTCTTATTAATAAAAATGCATGCAAATATTTGTAGACATAAATTTACTTTATTCAAAATAGTCCAAAAAAACTTAATTTTACTGAAATAGTCCTATAGTTTTTAAATTCTCACCAAAATGGTTTCTTTTAAATGTTCAATTTTTCTTATTCCATGGGGGTGACACTGAACCAGTGTTTTTACAAAACTATTGGACGAAATTGTAAAAAAAAAATTTGAGACGAAATCGGAACAAAACTAGCTAAAAGGTTTAAAATGAAAATGAATGTCCTAAATCTTTTTCGAATAAAATAAAAGTATACTTACGGATGAAGTTCCGAAGTCGTCTGCAAGACGAAATACAACCGAGGGCCAACGTACGATGCCTGGGTATTGCTCTAGGATGTTCAGATCCTCCTTGTTGATGGGGTTCGCCAGGCAAAAGTAACCGTACATGAGAACTATAGGTCCCGAGATCGAAATCCACCCGTTGTTGAGGTATTCATTTGTTTTAGGATAGTATCCACTGTAGAACCATCTTGCTTCTATGATATAAGTTTGGCATAGCTCTATCCACTGAAACAATATATATACACATATGTCATCATATTTATTTATTAAAGTAAATAGAGTACAATATAACATTACAATAGTATGTGAATTAATATGATTGAGAAAGCAAGAAATGTATACCAATTTCCTGAGGTTGGCTATGACATTCACACCTTGCTCCTTTAGAACATGGTAACCCAATTCATTCACAAAGTTGTTTAGATCCATGAAGCATATTTGCATGTACAGAGGAATACTGTCCAAATCATTAATGTCCCACCTGTCCATTACACAAGATTAGAATCCATTTAATATCATTCTTAATTTGCAATTTGACTCCCAAAGTTGTTATTAAAAGAATTCATATAGTGTATTTTCTTGGTTTAGTATATATACCAACCTTTCTATGAACTTAGTAAACAACTCGATTTCTTCTAGCGTGCCATATACGTCGTATATGTCATCTATGACTGAAACCATTTGAGCCACTTTAGTCATAATCTCTCTTGTGTATCCAAATTGAGGCTCTGGAGTGAACCCCAGAGCCCATAAAAAGCTCTCCGCCAATCGATCCCTCGCGAACCTCAACTTCTCTCCCAAACCACTCTTTTTATGCCCCCTGCATTGCCCAAATTTATGCTTTAAAAAAAAAAAAAAAGAAAAAAAAAGGGGTAACAATATTTATAGTCAAAACCTAAGTTCTTACCATGATATACGTTTCATATCATCCTGATAACATGCTTGAGCCAAGTTATAGTACAACTTAGCAAACTCCAACAAAATAGGGTTGGCATCTGGTCTAGTCTCGTAGATGTTAATGTACCATTTGGCTTGAAGTTTCTGTACTCTCCAATGCAGTGGAAGTTCCAAGGCATGCTTGATCTGCTTCACTAAACTCTCATCTGTCGAAAATTGCTCGAGCATTTTCGTGAGATGAAGAGTGGAGAATTGGTTGGCTGAGTCAAGTATGGGTTCTTCTTCGAATGATAAAAATGAAGCTTCGTAGAGGGAAAGAAGTCCCTTCACATCATCACCAAAGCACGCATTGAAATTCCCCTGATCGTCCATGAATTCTCTAAACACGTCTGCAGTATCAAGAAAACTCATCAAATAACCGGCAAATTATTCTGTGCATCTGGATATATACTGTTATAATGTTTTGAAAGCATTGGATGATATTATGCACGAACCTTGAGAGACGGGGAAGCCGTGTTGTCGGAAGAGTCTAAATTTGAGTGATGTGATATGCAAGTCATGATTCTCCATTTGATCAATTTGTTTATGGAAATAGATTGTGTGGAGTAATTTTTGTATGGAATCTTTGAAATAATGAGATAGATCAAGCCTTTGCAAATCATGAATAAGCTCAAGTTGAGATATCTCATCTTTGGTTCCATCTATCATGTTTTTGACTTCATCTTTCAATTTCTCAGCTTTCTCAGCATACTCTTTACCCTGCAAATCCAATCAAAAAATAATTTCTGAAATGGTTAATTATGATTATAAAGTGTGCAATATGGATGAACAATAGAAAATGAAGAATGTATATATTTTAATTAAATAGTGAAATGATGATGTGTGTTACCCCATAAGGAGTGGAGAGGCGCTGAATGTAATCACAATCCCAGCTGCTCTTTCCATAGTTTCCAGACCTCCTTTCTTGCTCCATCTCCATCTTCATCATATTTCAAATTGATAGAAAATAAATAAATAAATAAAGATCTTGGGTGATCAAGTTTTTGATTAACTCAAGATTGAGAATGTTAGAATGAAGAAAATGGGCTTTCCATTCTTGCATTATATACAAGATCTATATCCCCATTCCCACTCACCCCTTGTATCACTCTCTCACTATACCCCATTTCCTCTTCATTTCCTTCACTCATCACTAAGACACACATCCATTTTTTTAATACTAGTCTCATTTATATTTAATTATTTGTATTTTATCCTATATGCATGACAAATTCATGTTAACACAAACACACTCTTCCATTGGTTCATGATATGGACGGCCGACAGAACGTGGAAACTAACGTAGACGTGAATATCAAATAGTATTAAATTGATTAAATTTATGCTAGTTGCACTGTAAAACTTTTAAGTTGGCAAAATATTTCTTGTAATTTTTACCACATGAGACTCCTGTAGGAAATCATAACACCCTTGATTGAGTGACGTAATAGAGAAAAATATATATATCAAAAAAATTATACTCTCTATAACCCACAATAACTTACACTGTTACTATAGATACGAAGTTTAAAAAAAATTATTTTTTGAAGGGTAATATAGACTTTTATGTAATAAATAAATTATAAAGTATGTTATGTGAGTTGGATAGGTGTGGTAAATTTGTGGAGTAATTAAGATGAACTTTTGAGGTTATAAATTAATATGATTGTTTTTTTTTGTGCAATTTAATGTGGGACGAATAAAAACAAAAAATGTAAAATTTATTATGAGACGGAGGGAGTATTATGGTATAAATTTTAGATGCAAGTAATGGTTACGGAATATTTTTTTTTGGTATATAATATTAATTAATTTATATAAATAATTACACAATATATGCATACACAAAACGGTCCGTCAAATATTAGTGGCTACAAACTACGTCAGTCAATATCGACTAGAATTGAAGGGTGATCCCAAGCGCATAGCTCAAGTGGTAGAGGGGAGGGTGAAAAGTCTTCCAACTGAACTTGGTTGCTGCAGGATTGGGGTTCGAATCCTGCCTTTGGCATAGATTTGGCCCCTTGCAATCACAAGTTAAACAGTGGACCCTCTCTATAAGCCACTTGAGACACATCCTGTGATTTACCTCCTCCACCAATCCTAGGACTGGAGCGGTGGGGACCCTTAACTGTGGGTAAACCATTAGAATTGAAGGGTCAACAGAAGTGGTCTGATGATGAATTAATTAATAAAGTTGATTTGTCGTTTAGTAAAAATGGCATTGGATTAGAAAAGACCTACAGATTATGCCTGAAGCGTAAAAGCAAGCAGCCGTCTATTTGGAATATGCATGTAAACATCCACTCAATTATATCAGCCGCATCAGATTATCTATTTCATCTAAACCAAAGTTTTGTGTGAAGCGGTGGATAAAAAAAAAAAAAAAAAAAGGTACGCCATCTAATTATAATAATATTACTCTTTCCAATCTCGATAAATAATATTCATTCTATCTCAACTTCAACTTCACACTTTCTATTTTGGTCCGTCACAATTTCAACTTTACACTTTCATAAAAGAAAAATGTACATAACTAATTAATATCCATCTAACATACTTTAATTTCAAAATTATCATTCCCTTTTTAACACACATAACATACTTTATCATTTACTCCCTCCGTCCCAAATTCAAGTTCACGTTTACTGTAGATACGGAGTTTAAGAAAAGTCACTTTTTGACTTACTTTTAAGGGTAGTATGGTATTTTTGGGTAATAAATAAATGATAAAGTATGTTATGTGTGTTATAAAGGTGATGACAAATTTGAAATTAAAGTATGTTAGAGGGATATTAGTTTGTTGCTTTTTCCTTTTATGGAAGTGTGAAGTAGAATTTGGGACGGGCCAAAACGGAAAGTGTGAAGTTGAAGTTGGGACGGAGGGAGTACTATTTATTAACAAAAAATATCAAACTACCCCCAAAAGTTACTCAAAAAGTGACTTTTCTTAATTTGTGTGTGTATAGTAAATATGAAGATGAAAATTGGACGGAGGGAGTAAATGTATTTTTTTTGTATGCGGATATTAATAAAAAATAATTTTTATGTTTAAAGATGAGTAAAGTTGCTGAAATGTATTTAAAAAGTGAGTATTCTAAATAATTTAATGAAAATTTTATACAAAGTTATTGAGATGTGTGTAAAAAGTTAATATTATTGAGATACATTTCTACTATTTTAAAAAACGTACATAAGTGTTGAGATTATAATTAAAGGAACAGAGGAAGCATTTGATACTCAAAATCGTACAATAAATAAATCAATACTCTAAAATTATAATTATTAATGGTACCGTCGAATTTTCATTTGTATAAAATAATTTAAAATATTATTATCATAAATTTATAGTATAAATTAATAAAAAAAGTAATAAATTGAGTATAAATTTGAGTTAATTTAATAATTTGGGAATTAATATACAAATATTTACATATATAGGAGTATATTTTTGGGTGGGGGGGTTTTTGGGGGGTTACAGTTGTGCCCACTGCTCCGCCACTGTTTGTGTAAACACACACAATTATCTAAATTAATCCAAATTAAGTTTTATATCTTTTAATGTTAATGTTATACTCACTCCGTCCATCCCCAATCTATCCGTTTACTTTTTGCGCATGAATTAAAGAGTATTATTATTTAATGTATAGTGAATAGTTGTATTAGTGGGGTGTGTAGATCCTATATTTTAATTGTATTAGTGCGTGTATAGGTCCATGTGTCTAAAAATGGAAATGGATATATTAAGAGTGGACGACCAAAAATGGTAAATTGATAGATTGCGAGTGGACGGAAGGAGTATATTTTTAGTATAAAAATTTATATTCTTAATTTTTTTTAAAAACTATAATAATTTTTTAATCAAATATTAATATTATTCATATTTCAACAACTTTTTTAGTGAGAAAATAATATCTTTTTAATTAAAGTGTAGGAGTATTTAAAATACGTTGTACACTTGGATGCATAAGAGACAAGCTCTTCATCTTATATTTTACACTTTAAGTGATGACACGTGCCACTATCGTTTTCTTATTGTTAATGCCACATACCCAAAGCTATATTTGTTTTGAGTTTATGTGAATTTTAAAGATTATTGAATTGTATATATATCAACTTTGGGTCTTCTTTGTAGGATATATTTTAATTTTATATCGAATTATCCTTAATATGAGGGGAGAGATGGGGGAGCACAAAGAGAGTTAATTGAGGAAAGGAAAATGTATAAAAGGTGCATATATTAATCACTAATGCAAGTGATATGGAGTATATGTAGCGTACATATACAGGGTAGTTTAGTAAACTTAGCTATGGATTTTGAAATTTTTAGGTATAAATTTTGAAACCAAAAATCAAATTTCAAAACGCAAAACATAGCACAAGGTTTTAGTATAAAGCATAGTTTTCTAGTGTTATAAAATATTAATAAAATATTAATTGTGGAACACGAATTCAAAGTTGCTCTTCAAACCCATCAAAAGATACTCCCCCGTCCTATGTTAATATTGCGTTTGTTTTTTCACAAAGATTAAGAGATATAATATTTTAATGTGTAGTGAGGTGAGAGAAATAATATTTAATATAATGTGAATAGTTGTATTTAGTGTCGTGTGCAGGCCTTACATTGAATAATTAATTGTTATGTGTAGGCACAAGTTAACAAAAAAGAAAATTTAAACCTTGATATGAGACAACTCAAAATGGAATACGTAAATCTCAACACCTAAGAAGTATTTACTGTGTTAACATGTGATCAAGGTAGGTTAGTAAAATAAATATAAATTATTAAATTAATTTTTGTAATATACACATACAAACACTATAAATCTTTACCTTACTTCATATTGTATAGTACTTCCTCCGTCCCATAATTATTGTTACACTTACTAAAAAGGGCGTCCCACAATTAATGTTACATTTCCATTTTTGGATGATGTGACCCACACAAAACTATTAAATATCTCCATGGGGCCCACAACACTCCACTAATACAACTACCCACTTTACATTATAATATTATTTCTCTCACCTCACAACACATTAAAATACAATACTCCTTAATCTCCGTGCAAACAGTAAACGTAACAACAAAGGTGTGACGGAGGGAGTATTAATTTTCCTTAATAAATAGTTTTTCTTTCTCTCTCCATTCACTTTCGCCTCTTTCCTAAAATCAATTAATAATTTATTTAACAAAAAAATTAAATTTATCATATCAGAATTTTAAAAAATCCATTAACATTATTCATTAATTAGTTTATTAAATCAAAATTAAATTTAAATCAAACATACTTTTTCAAGTTTTCCATTTATATTAAGTAGAACTGATGGCCACCAATAGTCGCATTGTATAATTAAAATACTCTTTCCTTTTCTAAGTATTTTAGACTTTCATTTTTATATGTACCTAAAATATTTCACATTTTATTTTTACTAAAAATAATAGTAAAAGATAGGAGTACATTATAATAATACTGTTTCAGATTTTCTATTCTATTTTCATATATCAACTCCTATAACACACTTGTTGGATGAATTACACGTAAAAGAGAGAGAAATTATACCATAAAAATAAAAGCTAAAACATTAGGTCAATGATTGAATTTCTTTTCCTTTTTATATGTTAATCATATAACTCACAAAATATGATATATGAAAATGACACAAGATCCAGTGTATAGTAATACTTTTTATACGCATCCCAACATATTATCTATTTTTTCACACATCTCAATAATTTTAGACACTTTTTTCATTAAATTAACTAAAATAAGTATATTTTTTATTTTTTTAATAACAGTTTTTTTAAAGTCCGCGCAAAAAGTATGTTGTATTTCACGGGGGACGGAGTGTATTTTTCTAAGAGTATTAAAATTACGTACATGATATCTAATACTCCCTCCGTCCCATAATTATTGTCGTAGTTATTGTAGACACGGAGTTTAAAAAAAGTTATTTTTTGACCAACTTTATTGACTTTTTATGGGTATTATGGTATTTTTAAGTAATAAATAAATTATAAAGTATGTTATGTGTGTTAGGTGAGAGTGATATTTTTGAAATTAAGATAACTTTTGAGGTTGTTGGTTGAGGTGAAATTTTCATTTTTGGGGTGTGACAGTTATTGTGGAACTGACGAAAATAGAAAGTAAGACAGTTATTATGGGACGGAGGGAGTACTTAATATTAAAATAATCGGGCTAAATTATTTTAGGTACCACAATTGTGGACGATTTTAGTTTGTTTTCTAGTATAAATTCGATCAGAAGTTTGAATCTATGTGTAACGCGACTTTTAGTTCTTCCGTTAAAAATCCAAAATACTTTTAAATTTAGGAATGCCAGAAACAAGATTAACTCCGGGAATATAACTTGGGGGAATCATTTGGTATAACTTATCGTACCCTAATTCCCCTAATTAATTAATCAATGTGTGGTTCCCCTTTTCTATATATCTAAATCATAAGGTTAAAATTACAATTATATGTTAAATTTTTGACACTATATGTAAAATATACTATAAATCAGAAAAATAAATTATTTATTATACTCTTAGAATTAATTTTAAACTCTAGGCATAATATATACCCTAAACTATATGAGTAAAATTAATATATATATATATATATATATATATATATATATATATATATATATATATATATATATATAAAAGCACATAAGATTAAACTTTTTTTCACGCTCAAAAGTTTGGTCAAATTCTCTTTAAATTATCTCATCTCATCTCTTTTCAATTTCTCCTCAACATCTCACAAACTGATTAATTCAATTTTCTTTTAATACATATACATAATAATGTCTATATTTTATTCCTCATATTCTTATATTTAAGGAAATATGATTAAATAATTCTGACAGGTTTAATATTAATTCCATATACTCCATCCGTCCCTCATTAAGGGGGTCATTTGCTTTTTGGTACGTAGATTAAGGAGTATTATTATTTAATGTGTAGTGGATAGTTGTATTAGTAGGAGTGTGGGTCCCAACATTTAATTGTATTAGAGGGGGTGTGGGGTCCCATGTATGTAAAAAAGAAAAGGAGACTCTTTGGGTGAGACGACCAAAATGGAAAAATGACCCTCTTAGCCTTGGACGGAGGGAGTATTTCACTTCAACCTCATCATTCACCACACCCCTCACTAATTTATATTTTTCAAAATCTGTGTAAATTAATCAAAAAATTTTATCTTCATTGATGCATCCATTGTATGTATATATGTAGATAAATAAGACCTGTATGTATATTAATCAAAATATATTTATATTGCTGTATATAGAATAAGTAAACTTATACATTAATATTGATTGTACATAATACATACATAATATATTTTTGTTGTATGTAGAATTAACATATATTTACAATAGTTTTTTGCTTATTACATAATTTACCTTATTTATATTATGGAGTACTCCATATAATAATAGCTATTAGGGCACATATGTTTTCTGCTCTTATTTTAAGGAAATATTATTATATTTAATAAGAGATTATTACTCCAAATTAATCTATAAAACCTATACACTTCCTTTAAATTAAATATGCAATAATTTACATAAATTATCCTCTTATTATTTATAGTATAATAATTATTAATCAATCATGTACATTAATAACCAATATCAGTTCGTAATTGGTAATTTAAGTTAATTGTCGTGATTGATTCAATTATTTTTAATATTTTGATTTTTTTGAATATTTATAATATTATTTATAAATTAATGTCATTTTTTTTATCAATTTATGCCATACATATTATTATTATTATTATTATTATTATTATTATTATTATTATTATTATTATTATTATTATTATTATTATTATTATTATTATTATTATTATTATTATTATTACAAGCATTTTAACCCGTGCGATGCACGGGGATAAATTTTAAAAAATAATATATATATATATATATCTCTCGTGGATACTTAAACACATATAATTACGTATGCTCTTCGTCTCATCCTAATAATTACATATTCTTAAATTGGGTGTTTCATTCTAACGGTTATATTTTTTTTGTGCATGAGACCCACACAATTAAGTAATTAAAATTGTTGGTTTTTTATAATTACATTAATAAATTATTATACATGAAAAACGAATAAGGATCGTATAACGTCGATTCAACTAAAAACTATTTAATTCATTACACATATAAAGAAATAAACTAAGTATACATATTATCACAATATAAAATCTCATACATATGTATTCCCTTCGTCCCATTTTAAATAGTTATATTTGCTATTTGCACGGTTGCTCTTTGCACGAGGATTAAGAAATTTAGTATTTTAATGTGTATATTGAGGTGAGATAAATAATATTTTAATGTATAGTGGATGGTTGTATTAATGTGGCGGATGAGTCACATTGAGATATTTTAATTACTTAATTGTGTGGGTCTCATGCACAAAAAAAAATATAACTGTTAGAATGAAACACTCAATTTAAAAATATGTAATTATTAGGATGAGACGGAGGAAATATGTAATTATATGTGTTTATGTGTCCATGATATATACTCCATATATATATATATATATAAATTTACTATTACAAAAAATATATATTTATATAATTTTATTTTTAAAATCTATCCTCGTGCATCGCACGGGTTAAAATGCTTGTTATATCTTAAACTTTAAACCACTTAAAATAAAATATATCCTAAATCATAATAGTAAAATTAATAGAGTTGATCTATTGTACAATTGGTGTACACTAAAAACAAGATTCATATTTAAAATGTGGGTAAACTATTTAATCCTAAAATACCAAATGGGTCATTCACGCGGGTCACTCCACTCTTCTCTCCTAGCGGATTCTCCTCTCTCTCTCCTATATCTCAATCCGCTCCTCTCTCTCTTCTTTCTCAATCTGTTCCTCCCTCTCTATTCTTTCTCAATCTGCTCCGCCTGTGCTGCTTCACTTCTACGGAGCCGCCACCGCTTTCCTTCCACATCTTCACTGTCTTGCCGCCAGCGATCTCCTCCCTCACTCCACTGTCTCGCCCTTGCAAATCTCCACCTCTTGTGACGCCATCGTTTCCCGTCAAGATCTCCGATGCCTCGCCCTTCCAGATCTTGTTGCCTCACCGCTAACGGCCTCCTCCCTCACTCTGCCGCCAATAATATTTTTTTTTCGTTCTCAAAGGCACCTCCAATATCGACGACGTCGTTACTCTCACTCAGGTATTAAGGTGAAAGTTGGAAAAATCAAAATGAAGAAGCTCAGAATTAGGATTATCTGTGATGGAATTAAAATTTTGATCCAAATCAAATCAGATCTGGCGCTGTGGATGAATTAGGTGATCAATAGAAACAGATCCAAGTTTTTTTCCATATAATGTTAAACTGTATTACTTTTCTAATAATACTGTATTACTTATTATTTATTAATGTATATGTGTTAAAGTGGTGGAGATGAGAGAGAAAATAATACGGGTGAATCATTTGCTATGAAATTCAACATTGAAGAAGTGTCCTGATGAATTTGTTTACTATGCTTCAAATCTGTATCATCGGATGCTTCAAATTTGCGATTATCAGATGTTGTATTTTTTTAATTCAATAGCGTACAAGTTTTTCTTAATAAGTGTATTATGTTTTTTATTTTTATAATATTTTTAGTTTTATACATTACTTTAAAAATAGTAATATAATTACAAATATAATCATATACATTAATATCGTCAGTCTAGAAATCAATTAATATCAATGAATAAAAAAATTAAATTAATTCCAAAATTATTAAAAATATTTGAATATTAGGAGAGAATGTGAAAAAATTAGGAGAGAGAGAGGGAGAGTGATGAAAATAAGGGGAGAGGAAAATAAGGAGAGAGAGAAATTTAGAAGAAAGGAGCAAGAGAAAGGGAAGACAATGAAATATGGGTCAAAATTTTTTTTTATGCATGATGAGTCAATTGAATAATATGAGTTATTTGATGCACCTTAAAAAGTGGTGCACATTAGTATTTGCCAAATTAAAATTATACCATAAACCTTAGGGTGCAATATGTCCTAAATCAAAAGGGTGAAATATATCTTAAATTACAATGGTGAAATTACAATAATTGTAACCTTAAAATTAAAACTAAGCCCTAAAGATAAATAATGGAGTAATTAATCTTAGAGGGTAAAATACGCCCTAAATTACTAAGATAAAGTTTAACATAAACATAAGTGAAATTACAATTAAATTTCAAGAATTTAATAAAAAAATAAAAAATGAAAAAAAAATATATAGACCATACAAATAAGATATCATTCACTACCAAAGAGACCTTATTTAAGAGATTGTTTTCACTAGACAGTACAAAGGATAAGAACACACCCGGATAAGAATACACCCACTAACCAAAGAGACTCTTATTTAAAAGATTATTTTCACGCTGCGAGTGAGATCTATCCTTGATTATTAGGTAAGTTGTCATTCTGTTGAGTTGTTAATTGAGGGAGGAGAAGTTCTAGTTATTAACTATAAGTCGAGATTACTATTGCAAAGAGATCTTATTATTAGGTAAGTTGTCATTTTGTTGAGTTGTTAAATGTTAATTAAGGGAGGAGCGGTTCTAGTTATTAACCATAAGCCGAGATAACTATTGCAAAGATTTGCAAGTTGTCTTTTTATCAATATTCGCAAATGACGCAGTTTTGAGGAATTTTCAATTTTTGCAGTTCTCATAGTTTTGAAGATTTAGTCGGGATAGGATTTAGGGGGAACAAGTGTTTCAAGTTTGAAGGATTTTCTAATTGTCGTAGTTTTAATAGTTTGGAGGATTTTCCAGTCCAGTACCGTCAGCTTATCACGAGCTGCAAGATGATGTCTGATTTTAGAATGAACTGGCTTTTATCCTCATTTTCTTCGTACCCATCACTAGAGCTATAGCACTTCTATATATCAAACCATGTCATATCACCAATTTGGGCTTGCACGGCCCATTGATTGACTTTTTATATTAATGGATCTACAAAATCTTTTTTTTTTTTTTAATATGATTAATCAGTAGATTGTATCTATTTTTTTTTCATATTTTCATTTAGTACTTGCTTCGTCCCGATTAACATTGACTTCTTATATTAACCGATCTACATATCTTTTTTATTATTATTTTTTAATATAATTAATCTGTAAATTGTATCTATTTCTTTTCATATTTTCATTTAGTACTTTGTCCCGATTAACATTTTACAAATTTTACAGAGTTTAGTAGTAAATTACAAACACTCCCACAAACTCGATTTACATCTAACCTAATATATATTTTATTACCATGCTATATATGTTATTTAGTAATTACACATATCAGCATATTTATTCTAATTTTGTATGTTGTGGCCCTTCCCCAATTATTATGTTCAAATAAACACTAATTTCAATGCTTTTATTTCATAATCAATTTTTATATTACATAAATAACCGTCAGGAGATATTTTTATTACATAAATACATATTGGTTGGAAAATCAGGAGATAATAATATAGTTCTTGAAAATATTCTAGAAATAAGATTTTTGAAAATAGTATTAAATTTGTACATATGTATAGCAAATTTCAATGCAATATTAATGAACAATTAAAATCGCAATAATGGAATAAATATTTTTAATAAACATGATATATATTAGTCTTCAGATTAGAAAGAAAAAAATAACAAACCTAAGAAAATATATACATAAAATTTGAGTTTAGTGGATAAAATAGTTGTAATTGGATTTGCACAATAATAAAAATTTAAAAATAAAATAAAAACTTACAGGGATTATATACATAAAATTACAGTATTCCCAAATAGCTAAAAATTCAATAAAGTTAATAAAAAAATTATTTCTAAAATTTTAAGTATAGTAACGGTTGGATGAATGGAGTATTATATTAAATATTCACCTAAAAATTAATAAAAAAAACTATTTCTAAAATTTTATTAAATTAAATATAGTAATGGTTCAATTTGGGATGAATGGAATATTATATTATGGTGACGATTATTCGTCAAAATATCACTAGTTAATCGTTTATGGAAAAACTTTTACATAAAATGGATTTTTTAAGTGTATAACAACCATTAGCGGTCAAGAGAGTAATGATCAATATTTCATCCATTGCTTTTCGTGACAGTATATATATTCATCCCAAAATAAATGCATATTTAGACTTATCTAGATGGTACTCCTTGTCAATATAATTTGCAGTTTGTGAGACTATTTATAAGTAAAGTAATTGGAAAGTTTCATATTAAAGAAGATTGTTACAATAAACAACTATATTAGTTGTTACCTTAACTTAAGATCTATCTGTATAACAGATGACACAATCTGAAATTTCTTGTTTGTGCTCACAAAAGCAAGGGAATGTTAGAAGTTATTTAAGGTTAATTTTTACTATTCTTCAGCTAGTATATGCATTAGCTATAAGTTATTTACATAAAACTATCCATTATCCTCTTGAGTTGATTGGAGATTTTATCCAAAACAAAATAGGTACAATAAATTTGTCCCACATCAAAAGTACACCAAAAAACCATATCACTGGTACATGATAAAGTGACACCAACTTAGCCAGGAATACTCATCTTTGCGCTTAGGGCAATGACGCAGCTAGTGAGGTTCTAACTGAGGCGCGTCTATTGCTGGTTGAAAACTATTTCCAAACCCCCACCTCGGCCTGGGTCTATCTCCGGCCGTCGAGAAGTTCTGGAAGGGCTTTCTCTTTTAGGGATCAAGCTCTACAATTCTCAATTCTAAATTTTTTCATTTTAATTTTGACCCTTTTTTAGGTCTACAATTATCAGTTCTAAATTTTCATTTTGAACATTTATCATATATTTCATGATAGATTTGTTTGACTATATTTTATTGAATTTTTATAATCAGTTTTCTTTGAATGATTCAGTAGTCTAACTGTAGCTGAAGTTTCATATGCGATCGAATTCTTTCCCTCTCCAGAACAATTCAATAAATATGTTACTGGAATATTTTAATTGTTGTAAACAGTTTGTAGAGATAAATTAAACTCAGACTTGCAAATAATCTAGTACTTCTACCCTACATTTATAAGAAAATCATGCTTCTTTCAGTCAAAAATTCTTTTTCTGAAAAGTGGTAGATTTATTTCAGTTCCAACGTTTACAATATACAAATACAGTATAAAGCGTAACAGATCTTAACCCTATAACTCCCTCGGCTAGACACTCGAGGTGTACAATCATTAGTAATTCAAAAACAATCTAATTGTCTGACACAATACCTTGTCTGCAATACATGTAGGCGACAGCATCCTCGTGCCAAACAGCAATGCGTTCCTGATCTCCATCCAGATGGTATAGAATAGTGCTGAGAAAGCAATGACGAACAACCTTCTCACTTTTTTGTTGTTCCGTGTGTCCACATGTATCTTCCGAAACGCATCCCCAACTGATGTGAAGTGTCTCCTCCATCCTATCCCCCTCCTCACAATGTCCCATACTTGTGTTGTATAGGGGCATTGGAAGAAAAGATGGGTTTGTCTCTCCATACATCCCACACAGAACCCACAATTGGTATCTCCATTCAGATTTCATATCCTATCCTTTGTATACACCCTTCCCCGGTGTAGTAGCCATAATTTGAAAGTGTTTCCTTACTATCCATTTGTGCCAAACATTCTTATAAATGAATAGGACTTCTCCAAATGTTTCCTTCATTAGGATTTGGTACATAATGGATGGTAGAAATCTCCCTCTCATGCACCTTTATTATTGCTTCAACTCCATCTCTTTCTCCTTGCACTAGCGCAACCCGATTGCGCAAATGAATCAGCGTTCTTCATGAGTATGAGGCATTGGCTGTTGGATTCACCTCCCTCCAATTTTGTTGAATGATATATATCGAGTGAATCCATTGGACCCAAAGTGAAGTTGATTCACTTTGAATGTCCCAAAGTGCGCTGCCATCAGTGCTTTGTTCCAAGTGGATATGTCTTTCAACCTCAATCCCCCATTATGTTTTGGTTGAGTAACATCCTTCCAACTGACTGCACTTGCCTTTGATCCCCATAAATATCTCCTTATCACCCCCTTCTATTTTCTTAACCACCACATTTGGTACCTTCACCATCGCACACCAAAAATGCCAGTAGTGATAAGCTCTAATTTCCCAGTAAAGGATAGTAATTTGGATGACCATTTTTGAATTATATCATTCACATCGTTCAGCAGTGGTGAGAAGTCTTCAATTCTACATCTCTTGCCACAGATTGGGATACCCAAATATTTAAAGGGGAGCGTACCTCGATTATATGGCAGATGATTTGTGATCCGTTGTACTGTTCTATCCGCCATTCCAGCCACGAAGATATTGGATTTGTTTGGATTGACTGATAATCCGGACAGCTCTTCAAATGATTTCAGTGACAGTTTGATGCTCTTTGATGTTTGTGTTAGAATATGATTTTCATATATCTCTCCTTAACACCCAAATATGGAGGAACTCTCATATTATATAACTCTCTAACTTGATTTGACAACTTACAAATGAAATATGGGTGGGTATTTATAGGAGATACCCTACATGAATATATAACTAATACATGAATCATAATTAATGGCATACATGTATCATCCAAGAGACATACATGTATCTAATTAATAACTTTGACTCTAATAAATAAATAAGATGAATCTAGATTATATTTCAACACTCCCCATTAAATTTGATTCATCACTCCAAGAGAATAACGAAGATTCTTGAACACCTCATGCTTCAATGGCTTTGAGAAGATGTCTGCAATTTGATCTTGAGACTTCACAAACTCCAACTTCACTTCCTTCTTGAAAACACAGTCTCGAATAAAATGATACTTAGTATCAATATGTTTGCTCCTCTCATGAAACACCGGGTTCTTCGCCAACGCAATTACCGACTTGTTATCAACACAAATCTCCGTCGGACCTTCTTGAGAAAAATTGAGTTCTTTCAACAAACTTCTCAACCATATAGCGTGACAAACACACGACGTTGCAGCTACATACTCCGCGTCACATGTTAAAAGAGTCATAATAGGCTGCTTCTTTGAGTTCCACGTGAATGCTGAATTTCCCATAAAGAAAACAAACCCGGTAGTACTTTTTCGACTATCAACATCACCGGCCCAATCACTATCGCAATACCCAACAAGTTTAAAATCTTGAGAACCAGCATAAAAAATTCCATGATCAATCGTACCTTTAATATAACGAAGAATCCTTTTCGCAACCTTCAAATGTGATGAAGTAGGAGCCTCCATGTAGCGACTCACGAAACCAACACCAAGCAGAATATATGGCCTTGTACAAGTCAAGTACATCAAACTTCCCACAAGACTCTTAAAATATGTGGAATTAATTTTCTCACCATCTTCATGAAGAGATAACTTAACTCCACACTCCACTGGGGTGCTCACCGGCTTGCAATTCTCCATCTCAAATTTCTTGAGAATTTCTTTCGCATATGCTTCTTGCGAAATGAAAATTCCATCTTCCCGCTGCTTCACTTCGATGCCAAGATAGTAGGACATCAAACCAATATCTGTCATCTCAAATTCTTTTGTCATAGCTCTCTTGAAATCATCAAACATCTTGGGATTGTTTCCTGTAAAAATCAAATCATCCACATACAAGCATATAAGTAGCATATCACCATTTTTGCTCTTTTTCACATAGAGAGCATGCTCATGTGGACATTTTTCGAAACCATTTCGTCGAAAATATTGATCAATTCGACTATTCCATGCTCGCGGGGCTTGCTTCAAGCCGTAAAGTGCCTTTTTCAATTTTAGCACCTTGTCTTCTTGGCCCTTCACCACATAACCCGGAGGTTGATCAACATAAACTTCCTCCTCCAAAACTCCATTCAGGAAAGCGGATTTTACATCCAACTGATGGATTTTCCAACGATTTTGGGCAGCAATGGAAATGATCAACCGAATCGTCTCAAGACGAGCAACTGGAGCAAATACTTCGTCATAGTCAATTCCTGCCTTTTGCTTATACCCTTTCGCCACCAATCTCGCCTTGTATTTCTCAATCTCTCCTTTTGCATTTCTTTTAATTTTGTAAACCCATTTCACACCAATTTTGCTCTTGCCTTCAGGTAGTGGTGCTAACTCCCACGTATCATTTTTCTTGATGGAATTTATCTCTTCACTCATGGCTTTCCTCCATTTTTCATCTTGCACAGCATCGTCATATCCCACGGGTTCAACTTCTGCAAACAAACAATATTGAGTAAATGCACTCAAATTAGTTACCTCCTCCGTAGCTTCATATATATCTCGCAAATCTCTTAATTTGCGAGGACCACTCGAGCCTACAACATCATCATGCACATCTTGTGGTGGCGGTGTCGACGGTGGTGTTGACAGCTGTACTTGGGCTTCTTCCTCTTCATCAAAAAATGGACTATACTGATGATTTGTGACTTGAGAATTCCAGTCCCACATACCTTCTTCATCGAACTCTACGTCTCGGCTTATCACAAGCTTTCGGCTGTTTGGATTGTACAGCTTATAGCCCTTTGAATATCCATCATAGCTAATGAACAAATATTTCTCACTCTTATCATCATGCTTCCTTCGTTTTTCATCCGGGACATGCATGTAGGCAATGCTTCCAAAAACCCATAAATGTGAGATGGATGGTTTGTAGCCACTCCAAGCTTCTTGCGGCGTCATTCCATGAACACTCTTCGTGTAGCACCTGTTCATCAAATAGACAGTACATGAAACTGCCTCTGCCCAATACTCCATTGGCATATTTTTGCTTTTCATCATACTCCTCACCATGTTGAGTATTGTTCGGTTCTTTCGTTCAGCAACTCCATTTTGTTGAGGCGAATACGGGGTCGTCATAGGACGATGAATGCCATTTTTCACACAAAAATCTTTGAACTCATTTGATGTGAACTCGCCGCCTCGATCAGATCTAAGAGCTTTAATCTGATAACCACTTTGCTTTTCCACCATCACCTTGAATTTCTTGAAGGTAGAAAACACTTCAGATTTTTCCTTCAAGAAATAAACCCATGTCTTCCGAGAGTAATCATCGATGAATAGCACAAAATAGCTATTCTTGCCAAGCGAACTTGGCTTGATTGGCCCACACACGTCCGAATGAATCAACTCCAATGGATATTGCACCCTCGTAGTCGACTCCTTTGGAAAACTCTTTCTTGCTTGCTTTCCATAAAGACACCCTTCACAAATTTGGTTTGGATGTTTTATGAAAGGTAAACCCATCACCAGCTTCTTTCTTCCCATCATATTGAGCCCATCAAAATTCAAGTGGCCAAGCCTCAAATGCCACAACCAAGACGCATCTTTGAAACAAGATTTCAAACACATGGGAACATCACTTTGAATGTTTAACAAAAACATTCGATTCTTCGTCATGGGAACTTTGGCCATCAATCTTCCATTCTCATCTCTTATCGTCAAACTTTTATCTTTCAAATGAATATCATAATTTTTCTCCAAAAGTTGTCCCAAACTCAAAATATTGCTTTTCATCTCCGGCACATAAAAGACATTAGAAATATATTGATGACTCCCATCTTTCAATCGAATCAAAATCATACCTTTTCCTTTTACTTGAACCTTTGATGAATCTCCAAATGTGATGTCACCGCCAATAGCTTCATCAAGCTCCGTAAATAAATTTCTTCTCCCACAAATATGGCTACTTGCTCCAGAGTCAAGATACCACCGACTTTCATCATCAGAATGTTTCTTGCATGTGAGAAGCAGAGTGGGATCCTCATTTTCTTTGTTGTTGATCTCCATCAAGTTGTTCTTCTCATCTACTTCACTTTGGCATTCCCAAGCATAATGACCATAGCGATGACAATCGAAACATTCAACATTTGATTTGTCATACCTTGGTTGATTTGGTCTATAACCTCCACCTCTTGAGCCTCGACCTCGTCCACGTCCTCGACCTCTTCCTTGATTTTGTGTCGAGTCATAATTATGATTATTTTCATAATTATGATTTCCACGTCCACCTCTTCCACGTCCACGGTTACCTCCACGACCTCGAGCACCTCCACGGCCTCGTCTTGGTGGGCTTGGATTTGTTTCCTTCTCCTTGATAGATAGCTTTGCTTTCAAAGCTTGCTCCACCGGTTCTTGAGTTGGCTTCTTCATTCTTTTTTCATGAGCTTGTAATGAACCCGCAAGTTCATCAACGGTCATGGTATCCAAGTCCTTTGATTCTTCAATGGCAACAACAATGTAATTGAATTTCGGATCCAACGATCTCAAAATTTTTCCCACAATCCGATCATCTTTTACATCTTCTTTGTATCTCTTCATTTGATTGGTAATGGCCAAGACTCTAGAAATGTATTCCGACACGGATTCGGAATCCTTCATGTGGAGAGACTCAAATTCTCCTCTCAATGTTTGGAGACGCACCTTCCTTACTTTGTCTACGCCTTGAAATGAAGCTTGAAGAGTATCCCATGCTTTCTTGGAGGTGGTTGCCTCAGCAACCTTCTCGAACATCTTCTCATCCAAACTTTGATGGATGTGTGTGAGCGCCTTTTGGTCTTTCTTCTTCCCGGCCGCATCATTTGCTTCGATCCCTTTCTCTACGGACTCCCATACTTCATATGCTCCAAGCAAAGCTTTCATTCTTATGCACCAATTATCATAATTATCTTTTGATAATATAGGAACTACGAATGGTGTTCCGTTCGACATCTTCAAGCTTCGGTCTCCAAACACTCGTGGCTCTGATACCAATTTGTTAGAATATGATTTTCATATATCTCTCCTTAACACTCAAATATGGAGGAACTCTCATATTATATAACTCTCTAACTTGATTTGACAACTTACAAATGAAATATGGGTGGGTATTTATAGGAGATACCCTACATGAATATATAACTAATACATGAATCATAATTAATGGCATACATGTATCATCCAAGAGACATACATGTATCTAATAAATAACTTTGACTCTAATAAATAAATAAGATGAATCTAGATTATATTTCAACAGTTTGTACATTTCCATACCCCATGATCAGAAGATCGTCTGCAAAAATCAGGTGCGAAACTTCCACCTTTTTACATAATCTAGAGTGAAATTTATATTCATTTCTCCTTATGGTGTCCTTCATCAATCTGCTATAGTATTCCATGCACACCACAAAAAGGAGAGAGGAGATCGGATCTCCTTGTCTCAGTCCTCTTTTCCCTTAGAAGAAGCCTTCAGATTTGCCGTTGATCAATAAAGAGTAGGACGGGGTCTTCACGCATTGTTGCACCTATCCACAGAATCTGTTAGGGAATCCTAAACTTTGCAGCATATTGAAGAGAAAATACCAATTCACAGTATCATATGCCTTTGATATATCCACCTTAATCGCCATTCTAGGGGAGATATTATGATTACCACGGCCATATCCTCGAAATATTTCCTCCGCCAAAATAATACAATCTCTCATCTTCCTTCCTTTTACAAACCCAAATTGCGCAGGATCAATAACAGATGGAAGGCATTTTCGAAGAAGTGCCGCAATTACTTTTGCAATCACTTTGTAGATTGTATTGCAACAAGCGATGGGCCTGTAATCTTTCACACCTGGCTCATGAGAAGATTTTGGAGATAAATGTTGCATTCAGCTGCTTCAGTAACTTGCCTTTCTTGAAGAATTCTAAAACTGCTTCAGTTAGATCGTTTCCCACGACTGTCCAAGCCTCTTGGAAGAAGAGAGAGGCGAAGCCATCTGGTCCCGGGGATTTGTCCTTGTTGATCATCCAAAGGGCCTCCTTAATCTCATCATGTGTGACAGCTTCTACCAGCATCATGGCATCTGCTTGGGATAGTTTCGGTCCCAACGATATTACTTCCTCATCTATCTATATCTTGACCCAAAAGAGAGGTATAGTATTGTAGGAAGCTATCTACCATTATTTGATATGATGTGGTTGGCCCATTCTCTGTGAAGATCCTGTAAATACCATTTCGAGAAGAGTTACCATTAATCAAGGAATAAAAGTATTTTGTGACATGCTTGTTCTTCAATAGTTGGGATAGGTAGGTGGTTTCACACTCTTCCAGGTGCTTAACTTCCTGTAATTTCCCATTAATTTCCAGTGAAACACCTTCGCAAGAAGGGTCTGCCATAAAAGAGGTTTTAAGGCAGGCAAGTTGCTCCCTTGCCCTTTTAACTCTCTCTGTAATATGAGTGAAATTAAGACTGTGGAGCTCCTTCAAAGGCTTCTTGATCTCAAAAATTCTCCCACAGTCAATAGAATTGATGTGGATTTCATCAATAGAATAGATCTCCCACATCGAAATTATATCCAAGTGGATTTCATGCCTCCTGCTTCATATTTGGCGATCTTGCGAGTTTCTATGACAAAGCAGCTGCGTAGCGAACTATTCTTTCGCCTTTTACTATACTCTTATTTTTGGAGAGGCATTTTCATGTTTGGAAGCCCTCAACAATTAAGTCAAATTTGCATGTCACTTGCATTTATTACAAGCGCTTAATTATTGGTGAATTTCTTTTAAAACCAAAAAAATTGGTTTCAGTCTAGTTAGTAAAAGGTATTTTGTTAGACTGTTATGATCACAAGTAATACAGGAATGTAAGCTGAAGGAGAGTCAGATTATGAATATTCGCTGTAGTGGACCAACATTTACATATGAAAGATACAAATTTAAGATTATTTTGAACAAGCGATGAAGTAAAGTTAAAAAATTCTTTAAATTGCAATTTTAAGGTTTGTAATTATATGAAAATCATGTTAGTTCAACTTCTTCTATCTATGAATTGGGAGTATTCGTGAATCAGTTCCATATGTAATCTTCCGGTAGATCGCTTCTCATGATCCGTTTCAATTGGTTTGGTTTGTAACTCGATTATGACAAAACATAATAATTATTCATTCTAATTAAACCAATAAAAATTATATTCCAAATATTTAAAAAAACATATTATTCATTTTATTTTATTTCATGCCATTTACATAAAACATAAACATCATGCAAAACAACACGACAAGTGAGATTAAGATGCTATATTCAACACGACAAATAAATATTAAAATTAGTCCTGTAAGTATGACATTTTCCAACTTTAGTCCTTTATCATTTGCAATTCTCAATTTTGGTCATTTTCTATCCAGTTTTAGTCATTTTAGTTCAGTTTTATTCCTTTTGGTCCAGTTTTGGTCATTTTTTCAAAATTTGATCATTTTTTTGTCCACTATTAGTCCTAAATGTATACACTTTCAGATCATTTTTGAATATTTTTTAACATAAAGGACTAAATTAGGACAAAAATGACTAAAATTGGACCAAAAGGACCAAAACTGTACAAAAAAGGACCAAAATTGAGAATTGCAAATGATAAAGGACTAAAGTTGGAAAATGTCATACTTACATGACCAAATTTGATATTTACCCGTATAATATCACTACTCAGCCGGAAATGTCAATAGCCTTCACCGCAGCCTTCTTCACTTCCGTCTTAGGGACCGTCACGGTCAGCACCCCATTCTCCATACTCGCTTTGATCTCCTCCGCCTTCGCATTCTCAGGTAGCCGGAACCACCGCATGAACTTCCCAGAGCTCCTCTCCGTGCGGTGCCATGTGTCGTTCTTCTCCTCCTCCTCACGGCTGCGTTCGCCGCTAATCTGGAGAACGTTACCTTCCTCCACCTCCACCTTCACCTCCTCCTTCTTCAGCCCCGGCACATCCGCCTTGAACACGTGCGCCTCCGGCGTCTCCTTCCAGTCGACACGTGTGGCGGCGAACTGCGACGTGTCGTCATCGGAGCTGAGTGGCCAATCGCGGAAGGGGTCCCAGACGTCGAGGGAGAAGGGGTCGAATACGCTGCTCCTCCGACCAAAAACACTTGGAATCAGCGATGTTATGGGATAAATACTCAGCCCAGTTGATGATATTAAAAAGGCCCAATAAAGCAAGCCCAAGAAACGGGGAAGATGAAGTGAGCCCAGGTTTTATTTCTGTTATCCTCGGGGATAATAAAGTGCGTGTTGAAGATGATGATCTATATCAGCAATCTTCACACTCCTCTCACAATTAGCAATCAACTAACAATGATTGAAGAAGAAAAACAAGGAAGAATAGAAGTATGTGTGTGTATGTGTGTTTGAATCTGTAAAACACCAGATGTATAGTGGTTCGGCTTATTAACCAAGCCTACATCCACTCCAGAGAGAGATCTTTATTGCTTGAACAAGTATGAATGAATTACAACGCACACATGCATGGATTTCAGCATTTTATACACACCATGCAATATCAGCAAAGTTACAGGACCACTTCGTGTAACTACTTTCCAGCTGGATTATCAATCAGTTAGAACGAATCTTTCAGTTTGCAACTGACTCCATCACACACCCTGCGTGACAAGCTACACATCCATGTGTAGAACCTTCCATTCTACGCGCATATGACACGTGTATAACCGCCACAAAATACCCTAGTCCCCACCTGTGCACATGAGCTTATTTCAGCTCAATTTGAGCTGACTTCTCAATGATCTTGCTGCTGTAACCGTTTTAAACCTACAGCATCATTGAGCATGAGTTTAATCATACACTTAACACTCCTTAATGTTGATCAAGCATAAGGAATGAAGTTTTCCATCTCAAATCTCCACCTAAAACTTCATACTCAAGCATTACCAATCTCATCCCTTATTCCACTGTTTTGTCAAGACAGTAAACTTGAACACTGCTTTTGTGAGAGCAGCTAAACTCTTCACTGATATACTCAGCACACATTAATAAGACTCTTACATAGTTCAAATTTTGAACTAGGCAAGGCCCTAGTAAGAAAATCAGCTGGATTCTTGGCTGTTTCAATCTTTTTGACAACCACTTTTCCATCTTCCACCAAATCTCTAACAAAATACATCCTTACATCTATGTGCTTTGTCCTCTCATGATATCCCTTATGTCTTGACAAATGTATAGCACTAGAGTTATCACAATGCATCAGTACTGACTCTTGTACCACTCCAAACTCAGACAAAATTCCTTGTAACCATAAGCCTTCTTTTACCGCCTCTGTGAGTGAAATGAACTCAGCTTCAGTTGTAGACAATGCTACCACTGACTGGTGTGTTGATCTCCAACTGACAGCTGTGCCAAACAAATAAAATACATAGCCTGACAATGACTTCCTTGTGTCTAAGTTAGCAGCATAATCAGCATCCACATAACCTGCAAGAAACTCAATGTTAGAAGTAAACTTATTGAAATACAAACCTGTTGTCAAGCTGCCTCTGATGTATCTCTGAATCCACTTAACAGCCTCCCAGTGATCCCTGCCTGGATTCCCCATAAACCTGCTTACCAAACTCATTGCATGAGCTAAATCTGGCCTGCAACATACCATTGCATACATGAGACTGCCAACTGCATTAGCATATGGTATCCTTTCCATTTCTAATATCTCTGCACTTGTTTTAGCTGATTGCTGAGCTGACAGACTCATCCCTTGCTTTACAGGTGTAGTAACAGCTTTACTCTGATCCGTATTATACCTCTTGAGCACTTTCTCTAAGTAGGAACTCTGATGCAACACTATAGAACCTGCTGATCTATCTCTATTGATCTCCATACCCAATATAACAGTAGCTTCACCCAAGTCTTTCATATCAAATTCTCATTTTAACATCTCCTTCACCATTGTGATACCTTCCATAGACTTGCAAGCAATTAAAATATCATCAACATACAATAACAAGAAGGTGTACCATCCACTGTCTTGTTTAATTTATACACAACTGTCAAACTTGCTTCTCTCAAAACCACACTTGATAATATACTCATCAAATCTGAGATACCATCTCCTTGGACTTTGTTTCAATCCATAAAGGGATTTTAAAAGTAAACAAGCCTTACTGGTTGGTGATTGAACTGAAACTCCATCTGGAGCTGTCATATAGATTTTCTCCTCCAAATTACCATGAAGAAATGCTGTAGTCACATCCATCTGATGCAATTCCAGATTAAACTGAGTAACTAAAGCCAACAAAATTCTAATGGAACAGTGTTTCACAACTGGTGAAAAAATCTCAGTGTAGTCAATACCTTCCCTCTGAGAGAATCCTCTAGCAACTAGTCTTGCTTTAAACATGATTCCATCTGTTCTCTCTGGTGAAACCTTCTTCTTGTAAATCCATTTGCAACTTACCAGCTTCTGATACTTTGGTCTCTGAACAACTTTCCATGTCTGATTCTTCTCCAATGAAAGCAACTCTTCTTGCATAGCAGCACTCCACTTAGCACTATCTTTGTTGTTCATTGCTTCATCATAGTTTCTAGGCTCATATGAATCAACATCCTCTGCAGAATATAGTGCAAAGGATACAATATCAGCTTCTGCAAACCTTACTGGAGTTTTAATAACCCTCCTCTGCCTATCTCTTGCTAGCTGATAACTGTTAAGTAGCTCCTCAGTATCAGATGTAATCTGGTCACCTTTTGTTGGTGAATCAGTACTCTCTTGTACTGATTCTTCCTCAGTTCTTGACTGATCCTCCTGAAACTTGTTCATAAACTCCACCTCAAGCTCAGCCTTATTCTTCTGATTTTGAACTAGAGGTTTCAGTGGCATGACATCCTCATTAAATGTAACATCTCTGCTTAGTATAAACTTCTTACTCTCAATGCACCATAATCTGTAAGCTTTAACACCTTTAGGATATCCAATCATGACACATCTGACAGCTCTTGGAGCTAATTTATCTTGCTTGATGTGTGCATAAGCTAGACAACCAATTACTCTTAGTCTTGAATAGTTAGCAACTTTTCCAGTCCACACTTCTTGAGGTGTTTTAAATTCAAAGGTGTTGATGGACTCCTATTGATAAGAAAAGCTACTGTACTAACCAACTCACCCCAAAAATCTTTGGAAAGACCAGAACTACTCAAGATACACCTTACTCTCTCAAGTAAAGTCTGATTTAATCTCTCTGCCACACCATTTTGTTGTGGTGTTCCTGGTACTGTCTTATGTCTTATGATTCCCCTATCCTTACAGAACTTATTGAATTCATCAGAGCAATATTCAAGACCATTATCAGTTCTTAGTATCTTAATCTTACTACTGCAAGTATTCTCAACCTCAGTTAACCAGTTCTTGAAAGTAATGAAAGCAGCATCTTTGGTTTTTAGTATATATATCCATATCTTTCTACTATAATCATCAATAAATGAAATGAAATACCTGCCTCCACCTTTTGTTAGTGTTCTTGCAGGTCCCCACAGGTCTGAATGGACATAATCAAGTCTGGATTTGCTTGTATGTTCACCAATGCCAAACTTAAGTCTCTTAGCTTTCCCAAAGATGCAATCCTCACACTGATTAAGCTTGTCTGTTGAACTAATATTAATGGCTCTCTGTCTTGCTAATTCCTGTAGTCCTTTCTCACTAATATGAGCCAATCTACCATGCCACATATGAATCTTATCATTTCCAGTAGTGACATAGTTTTGTCCAGTCACTGTATGGCCATCAAGAATGTACAATCCATCCTTCCTGATTCCTCTCATCACTTCACATTCCCCTTTCTCTACAATGAGTATACCTCCTTTTGATCTATACTCATAGTCTGAAGCATCTAAGATTCCTAATGAAATCAAATTTCTTTTGAGTTCTGGAACATACCTCACACCTGTCAAAGTCCTGACAGTTCCATCATGCATCCTCAATATAATTGATCCAATGCCTCTGATTTTACATGTGTGATCATTCCCTAACAACACTGATCCATCATGCTGGAGCTTAAGATCAGTGAACCAATGTTTCATAGGAGACATGTGAAATGTACATCCTGAATCTAAGATCCAATCCATGGATCTTCTTGATGAATCAACCAGCAATGCCTCAGGATAAGCAACAACCTGATTCTGATCATTTGTTACCTGATTTACCTGCACTCTTTGTTGGCCATCTTTATCAGCTTCTTGTTTTCTTTTTCTTTCATTCTTAAACTTGTAACAGTTCTTCTTATAGTGGCCTGGCTCATGACAGTGAAAGCACTTTCTAACTTCCTTACCAGATCCAGAATAAACATTCCTGTTTGCTTGTTTCTTTGAATCAGAATTGCCCTTTTTGTTGTACTTTTTGACATGATCATTTCTTTTAGCCATCAAGCCCTCCCCTGATGTTTCATGATCATCAGAAACCTTCTGAAACTCCTTTGTCTTCAGAGCTATTTCAACCTCCTCAAGACTGATAGTTTCTCTATTTCCAAACAAGAGTGTATCCTTGAAGCTCTCAAATGACTTTGGAAGTGCTGATAACAACTTTGAGGCCTTATCTTCTGTTTCAATAGTAGCATTAACATTTTCCAGATCATCTAATATCTTATTGAACTCATCAAGTTGCACCAAGACTGATCTATCTTCATCCATTTTAAATGAATAGAACTTCTGCTTTAAATATAAACGGTTAGCAAGTGACTTTACCATGTATAGATCTTCAAGCTTCTTCCATACTGCCCATGCAGAGGTCTCCTTTTGCACCTCCCTCAGAGCCTTATCACCAAGGCACAACACAATGGCACTTAATGCTCTTTCTTGTGTATCAGCTTCTGCAGTGGCTTCAATGGATGATTGTGCAGTTGCTTCAGTGATTGGAGGCTTCTCCTTAATAGCATCTGCCAAACCTTGTTGTACCAGAATAGCTTTCATCTTGATCTTCCATAATCCAAAGTCAGATTTCTCTGTAAATTTCTCAATATCAAACTTGGTTGCAACCATGGTGTGAACCTTCTTTTAACTGCTTCTTGATTTCTTGTGTTGATTGAAGGTCTGTGATTTCAGTTTTCCCACAGACGGCGCCACTTTGTTGAAGATGATGATCTATATCAGCAATATTCACACTCCTCTCACAATTAGCAATCAACTAACAATGATTGAAGAAGAAAAACAAGGAAGAATAGAAGTATGTGTGTGTATGTGTGTTTGAATCTGTAAAACACCAGATGTATAGTGGTTCGGCTTATTAACCAAGCCTACATCCACTCCAGAGAGAGATCTTTATTACTTGAACAAGTATGAATGAATTACAACGCACACATGCATGGATTTCAGCATTTTATACACACCATGCAATATCAGCAAAGTTACAGGACCACTTCGTGTAACTACTTTCCAGCTGGATTATCAATCAGTTAGAACGAATCTTTCAGTTTGCAACTGACTCCATCACACACCCTGCGTGATAAGCTACACATCCATGTGTAGAACCTTCCATTCTACGCGCATATGACACGTGTATAACCGCCACAAAATACCCTGGTCCCCACCTGTGCACATGAGCTCATTTCAGCTCAATTTGAGCTGACTTCTCAATGATCTTGCTGCTGTAACCGTTTTAAACCTACAGCACCATTGAGCATGAGTTTAATCATACACTTAACACTTCTTAATGTTGATCAAGCATAAGGAATGAAGTTTTCCATCTCAGTGCGCAATCCCGGAAATAACTACCGGATAACCCAGGGTAATAACCCCAGGCCTCCGAAGGTCCAGCGACGAATGATGGGAGAAAAACTGGGGTAACAACAAGGATATGATATAGTGGTCCCCAATTGTTTTTTAGGCAGAGATTCCATATTGACCAATGAGGTAAAAACATAAAAAAGGCATCAAATCTGTTATAGGATGATTCTAGAATATGACACTTGTCAATCATTGATTAGGGGGAAGAATCTAGAATGAAGGGAGGAATCAATTCCCATATAGGGGGAGGTAGAGAAAAATGATGTAACACACAATCTATGGAAAATACAACAATGAGCAAGAAAAATCTATCTTTCCAATAATCTATTTTCTTCTTTGATCCATCACATCTTTGTTGGGTTACGTTGGAGTTGTGACGAAAACTGACCACAACAAGCGACATTATTTTCTGGCGATCGAATTCGATGTGATGTGCTTATACTAGTTTGCAACTTCTGTTGTGTCGGATTTGGAACAGGAAAGGAATATTTATAGGGTTGAGAATTTCGGATAATGCGATATGCATGGAGGAGTTTAGAGAGTTCAAGAAATTTCAAGAGAATATTCTGGATAAGACTTAACATTATTTATTTAATTATTTATGAAGAAGAAGGAAGTCTCTGGAAGAGTCAAGCTTCATTAATGTGCAGTTGCCGCCTATCATGTAACTCGTGTCGCTTCCTCCTTAATTTTGAGCAATGGTTTAAATTAAATCTTTCATATTTTTATATGTTGATAAGTACTATCATTTCAATTACGTAGGTACTTGCATTTATTTTGAAATAAGAAAAAAGTTGGTATCAGGCGACATCGTGCGCCATGCCTTTAATATTTAAATGATCAATTTTATTTTGCACAATTTTGTTTTTTCACATTTTAAGTTTCGACGGAGGTCAGGGGTCCTGCGGTGGTTCGTCGACCGGCAGCGGCGGTCTTGCGGTGGTTTGGCGATCGGCGGCGGAGGTCCGGCGACCGGCCGGCCGGCGGTGGTCTGGCAGTGGGTGAGTGGGTAAGGGGTAGGGTTTGTAAATGTTACATGTGGCATTCTTTTTATGTAACATATTTTATAAAAAAAAAAAATCATGCCTTTAATATTTAAAGGAACAATTTTATTTTGCACAATTTTGTTTTTGCACATTTTAAATTCCGGCGGAGGTCCTGCGGTGGTCTGGCGATCGGCGGCGGAGGTCCGGCGCCGGCCGGCGGTGGGTGGGTGAAGGGTAGGATTTGTAAATGTTTGAACCTTTAACCTATTAGATAGAATAAGTTACTTCCACCACCTTAACTAACTATAACTTTGTTTTTATATTGAGTTTTTATTTTATTATACATGACATCAACACTATTTATTTAATTTATTAATAAAATATAATTTTTAAAATCATTTAATACATTTAAATTTGAGTTGTTATTATACTAACTAATTTTAAAAAATTATTATATTATACGATATAATTTTATTAAGAAATATAATAATTTAAATAATTAAAAATAATCATATTATATAATTAAAATGTATTTTTATTATAAATAAATTTATATGTATTAAAATTATTTTAAATAAATATAAATATATTTTTCATACATTACTAATATTTTTATATGGAGTATAACATAATAAATATTTTACATAATAAACATTTTATTTATATGAGCATATATTTTTTTCAACTTGTAATATATAAATTGTTTAATAGTGTGTTAGTTTTTTTTTAATTATTTAAACTATATAAATATTACATATTTCATTTATATAAAATGTTATGTATTTAAAAATGTAATATGATAGTGTTAAATATTTCATAGTGTTACATAAAAGGTGTAATATATAAAAAATGATACTAATAAATTGTTACATATAAAAAAGTGTAATCTGAAAAGTGTTATATTTATAAAAGTGTTATTTAAAAAGTGTTACTTTTATAAAAATGTTACTTATTGATGTTGCATATAAACCAAGTGTTACATATTATTAAAATTTAAATAGTGTTACAATTATGTGTTATATATAATAAAAGTATTACTGTGAAATGCAACATAACATCATTTATGTTGTAGTGATGTGAAAGAGGAAAAAGATAAATTATCACTTGATATTCATACTATATAGATGAGATTGTAAGTTATCATGTACAACACACACCTACATATATGTAATAAGCATATTCGGATATTTACAATCTATATATAACTGATGATGAGATTGTAATTTGTAGGGTACGTGCAAGTTTCCAAGTGATGATGAAGGTTAAGCTACTTGATTCTCATAGGCATCTCTACAACTTCACTTGTCTAATCTCCCACATTGAAATAACAGTCAATAAGACTGCACATTCCCTGCATTGAAATAACAGTCTAATGTAGCGTCCACTCCTAAGCTGCTGCTGAGCACATAACGAACAATTCTTTCGCCTTTTACTAAAGAATACCGTTTGCGCATTGTAATAAAGCAGCATACTCTCATTTTTGGAGGGCTCTTCTATTTTTTAGAAGCCCCAATAATTAAGTATAATGGTTTTAACAAGGAGTTGTGAAATTAACTTTAGTTTGTTTACGCATATACTAAGATCATAGAGGATGATTTTAAGAAAGGAAAAATGGTATTTTTTGGTTCCATACGAATTTTTTATTTCATTTTTGGTCCTTAATTTTTTATTTTTTATTTTTATCTCAAAAATTGCAATTTTAGTATTGGCAGTTAAATATTGGAAGACACCCTAATTAGTCGTGGCACTCAAAAATTTTAGTCCCTTCATCCACCCTAATTCCTTTTACCATAAATAGAAGACACTAATTTCATTTTGCAGTAAGAATTCACTACTACAGTTGTGTACTCCTTTCATCCTACAATTATCTTCACACTTTCCGTTTTCATTCGTCCCACACTTATGTTCGCCATCCAAAATAAGGAAACATCACATCAACCAATAACCTCAAAAGTAATCATAATTTCAAGAATATTAATCTCACCTAATATACATAACATATTTTATACTTCATCTATTACCTAAAAATACCACAATACCCCTAAAAAAGTCAATAAAGTTTATCAAAAAATAATTTTTCTTAAATTATACTCCCTCCGTCGCAGGCTAAGAGGGTCATTTTTCTATTTTGGTCGTCCCACCCAAAGAGTCCCATTTCATTTTTTACACACATGGGACCCATACACCTCCTCTAATACAATTAAATATTGGGACCCACACTCTTACTAATACAACTACCCACTACACATTAAATAATAATACTCCTTAATCTACGTACCAAAAAGTAAATGACCCTCTTAATGAGGGACGGAGGGAGTATATCTACAGTGCCGGTGTAGTTAAGTATGAGATTCGAGAGAGTAGTGTTTAATAGCGAAGCACTTTGTAAGTTTAATGAAGGCTTCTAATCTCCCTTGCAAAACTCTCGAGTCGACATATAGCCCATCTCCAGCCTAAATCTCGTTTATCTTTCTCTTCCCACCACATTGTCATTGCTCCATCTTAGTTGCCAACACTTGCCTATAATTTTTAGTTTCCAAAGTTTTATTATTAATCTATCAAAAGAATAATAAAGTTCATATTGTACGATGAATCTTAAAAAAAATCATCAAAAGTTTTATTATTATAATCCCTTTTTTTATTAAAAAAACAACTATATATAATTAAAGTTCAATTTTGAATGATGAATGTTGGTTTAAAATCGTATAGGAAAGCTTTTTAATCATTCAAACTAAATTAATAAGGGCTTCCCAATAGGAAAAACCCTCTCCAAAAATAGGAGTATGCTGCTATAATGGAATGCACACAGGGTATTCTTTAGTAAAAGGCGAAAGAATAGTTCGCTATCTGCTCAGCTGCTTGAAGGAAACAATCAACGTTTTGGTCAAATATCAAACATGAGGTGTGACACCCCCGTAATGTACATTTCGATGTGGGAGGTCAATTTTATTGCAATAATTAATACATATACTTCTTGAGATGCACAATAAAAAATGTGTTGCCATTTGTAGGAATTGAATTCTTTTACCTTATTACGTGTTGCCATTTTGTCAGTTTCCGAAAATATGGAAGAAATGTTAGAAGAAAAGAAAAGAGAGATTATGAAAAACTTAAAGTAAAAGCATTAAAAATATTATGACTTTAAATTATTTATCTGACCACTTATAAGATACTACTATCTATATCCATTTTAGTGTACACAAACTATATACTATATTTTTTTTTCAAGTATTGTTGAGGGGTTGATATTCGGTGCACTCGGGTGCAAGAGTGCACATATATGTATAATTTTTTATTCTATTTTGTATATTATATGTTATTCTATTTTGCATACATGTTTCTTAATAATTGTATACTTTTTTCACACTCAGATTTTCATTAAAAAAAACTAGTATCCATATGTGTATAACTTTTTATTCAATAGTGTATACATATTTTTTAATAATTATATACTACTTTTTTAGACTCAATTTTTATTAAAAAACTAACAAACAAAGTGTATACATTTTTGTTCATAATTGTATAAGTTTTTATTCATATTTGTATACGTTCTGAAAGTGGGTGCACCGTATAATTAGCCTTGTGTGAGTGAGATAATTTTACACTTTTTAAATTAGTTATCACATTTGCTATAAAATATTGTTATTTTTATTTTGAAAAATGTTATCACTTTTCATTTATGCTATAAATTGTTTATAAAATAACATTATCATTTTTTATTAATGGACTATCACTTTTCATTATAAAATTTATTACTTTTAATCCGTTTCACATAAACCTTCACGTGAGAAAGTTTTACAGTCTTTGCTTTTTTTTTTTTTAAGTAGGCCCATTACTAAAAACAAATAATTAAAAAAATCTAAACATGTGCACAACTTGTTATGCATTTATATTATAGTTTACTTATATTTAATAAATCTTTAAATGAAAATTATCATAAAATCATAATTTATTTTCAACTAAATATAAATTAAATATTTTATCTTATAAATATGATGAATTTTAAAAATAATAATTATTTAATTAAAATTATATATAAATAATGTTTTAAAACTTTAATTAAAAGGTAAATTTTAAAAAGCTAAATAAAAGCATAATTATTGCCTGCTTTACTGCAATTAATATTCATTAGCCTATTAAAGTTAAAATTGATTATTACTTTAGTATTAAAATGTTTCTCTTTTAACTTTGATTTAATTTGCAGAGAGAAGAACCGAGAACGTAATAATAACATTGATCTCCCATTTTAAATTCCAAAACAATAATATAAATAAAAATAAAAGGAAAGGAAAAAATTTATTGGGCCTCACCACCAATATGAAAAGAAATGAGTTAAGCTGTCAAGTAAATAAAAAAATGAAAAAAAGATAGCAAAATCAAGTAAAGGCTGTAATAACACATGCCTCACCACCAATATGAAAAGAAATGAGTTAAGCTGTCAAGTAAATAAAAAAATGAAAAAAAATAGCAAAATCAAGTAAAGGCTGTAATAACACAACACTGGCTGATACAATTCATAGGCATTTGGATGATTGATCTCCTCATGATCCAAAAATTCCAGTAAAAACTTTGAGAAAATGGAAACGCTAGAAAAAATTAGTAACATATACTGATACTAATACACTCTTCAACTCCTTCAAGTCACCCATTTTCTTTCTTCCATTCCGATATTTGATTATATCTTTTCCCTATCTTCTGTGCCAATAGTGAAAAATGCCCATTTTGAAGTGTACACTATTAATACCAACATTTTTATTATTTAACTATCAATTTTACCATTTAGACATTTTTTGGACAACTATACCCCTATTTGTGTTTTATCAATTTTACTTGGGGTGGTATACCCCTACACACCCCCACTCACCCTATCCATCCCACACACCCCCAATATAAATTTGGTAGATTTGATAATTTTTTAACAAAATTGTCGGTATTAATTTTGAACTTAAAATTTTTTATAAAAATAAAATTCTCCCTTTTTGCACCGGCGCACTTTTAAATCCTTACTCTTTTCTTTGGCACGTATTTTCTCCTTTTTCGTTGTTTTTTGTGCTTTTCTTGCTTTATTTTGTTTTCAATAAGGAAAAAATCTTTCTTGGCTCTCTTGTGCTTAATTGTGAGAAATTTTGAGACTATGATATTTGGTTGAAATTTGTGACGAGATGGATTTTTATTTGTGTACTTGTTGAGTTATGGTTTGTGCTTGTTTTGTTTTTCTTTCACTACTATAAGCCCGTGAGCATTTGAGCCTTAAAATCATGAAATCAAATGGTTTTTCCTTTCTTGTGTGTGCATCATTCTTTTGTGTGCATTCTAGACCTTGCTATTGTGTCTTCTTGAAACTACACGTATGTGAAGATTGTTGGAAATGATTTAAGACCATCTTTGTTTTGACAAGTCGCTTAGCCAAATTTATCCTACCAAATGAAATCATTTCGTAGTGTGCCCCTTTGATCTTATTATCCTTATTTCTTTGGCAACCTACAAATTTAGCCATTCTTATCCATACTTTATATCTTAATCACCTTTGTCGATTAGTAGAGGATTAATGGGGATGAAGTGGTTGAATTGAACTTACAAGAGAGTTTGAAAAGAGAGAAATTGTGAAAGTACAAGAAAAGTGGGAGAAAAAGAAAAATAGGGAGGTTGTGTGAAAGGAAAAATTGAGTGAAGCTTGTATAAAAGAAGCATAAAGGAGCTCTACTAGAAAATAGAAAGAGAGCCCTTGGGGAAAAGAGAGAAAAAACTCAATAGTGGAAGAAGAGAAGAAAAATGTTCTTTAATTTGTTGGATGGATAAATTCTATTTTTGATTAAGGTGGAAAAAAGAGAAAAAGTGGGAATGAGAGTTGAGGCTACCAACCACTTGAATTCTTCACTAATTTGAGAAAAGCGAGAGTGAGAGTTGATAATGGCTGTCAACTAAAATTCTTTACTAATAATGAGCTTACTTTTCCTAAATATTTTTCCTACCCAATACCAAAGAGCTTACATTACAACCCCATATAAAGACTTTTTTGATTCAATAATTAACACACATACAAGTGGAGGAGAGCGTAGACTTTTGGCAAGTATATGGTAATGTCATGCATTTGAATCGATTTTTTTTAGATTATACACTTCTCCCGTATATTTTCTTTGAGTGTGAGAGTAATGAAAAATCTAGAGAGGAGTAGTGAAGGTCTCACTTGCTTGCATGTTTCCTAAATTTAACTTGTATGCATTTGAATTGATGTCTTGTCACTTATTTTGAATGAATTGAAATGGTTTTGAAATGACTTAATATCTTGATTCAATTCTAGGTGAATTCCCCTCCTCGTTCTTTTTTTTTCGTTGCTTGGGGACTTACAACACTTTAAGTTTGGGGGGTTTGGTCGGTGTGAAATTTACCTAAAATTTTGGGCTTAAATGCATGAATTTATTTAGATTTAATTCAATAATTAAGCATGATTTTAATAAAAATACTATTAATTGCTTGATTACTTCGAGAGAGGTATTTTTGTTTATTGTTGCAGAAAAATGGGTGTTTTGAGCTTGAAAGAGAGATGGAAGAAACAGAAATTAAATCGGGACGAAGACGGAAAAAAACGGTGACAGTTCAAAAGACAACATATTTGAAGAGGGCTACGACAACACTTTTTCTGGGCGTTGTGAAAAGAAGATATAGACAACAGCTGAAAAGCGTTGTCTTTCCTTATTGCGAAACAGAGGGCGGCATTCGAACCTGCGACCTCTGCCTTACTGCGCCTCACACTGCCGCTGGGCTACAAGCCAGTTCGGTGATAACTTCATACGAAGTTTATGTTAAACCGGGTTCCTGAACCGAATTTTATCCAAAAAAGGCTCATTTCTCCACTTAAGCCCATTTCTCCACTTAGGCCCATGAACCAATTTGTGCCCTAATTTCCCTAATCCTCCATACATATAAATACCCTTCTTCTCACCTTTGGACACAAAAACTCCAATTCCATTCCTCATTTTGGAGGCCACACCCATTTCACTCAAACACCCATTTTTCATCCATTAAATTGGAGAGAGCTTTTTAACAAAAGATCTCCATAGTTGAGATCCCTCCCCCTTTCGGGGTGAGGGATCCGTAGTTTTAATATTTTTCTAGATTAGGATTTTATTTATTTTTCAAGAAAGTGGGGACACCAAGGAAAAGATGATCCTCATGAATGTAAAAACTTCATTAAGGTGTAATCTAATCCTATTTATTATCTTTCTATTTTCTATGTTTTGGTGGTTAATTGATGGCATGATTATTGATTAATTTATGAAAATGTCTTAATTGAATTTTCGGCTTTTATTAGGTTTTATTTATGAAATTCACATGCCTTGTAGTAATATGTGATTTATTTCTTTGATATTAGTGCATTGTTATTAAGTTGTGTATTATGTATCGGTATGTCTTGTCGTTGCTTTACCATTAGTTGTTTTGCATGATTATCATATGTGAGTTTCTTCTATTTATTACATCTGGGTTTAATATAAGGGGAGCTTAGCCAAGGAGTCCTTATGTTTAGAGCAACGTAAATGAACACTAGTGAGATCATTTATGCCCGAGGATTAAACTAGTGAAGGGAACCCCATCTATACGAACATAGTACCTTGAAGGGAATTGCAAGTAGGATCGATCATAGGAGCTTTTTAAGGGTTGTGAAAATAATCTACATCCTATTAACCATGGCCATTGGGGATAGGTGAAAATCGTTATCGCCCTTACCATGATTTGCTTAAAAATGGAAAACAATTAAAGATGTTGGATGATTGATTATATGAGTGCATCATGAAAACTAACATGTCATTGAAAATCCAAAAATATTGTAATTAGATTTATTTTTCCATGCATTTTATTTTCTTTTATTTTTAAACCTCATTTTCGATCGTCCCTAACTAATCACGATACTATACCTAAAGGCCATGAATCCTAAATTCCCTTGGGTTCGATATTTTGTTGCTTGGTCGCCCGAACTATTAACGACCAATCACATGTATGATCAATTGTGTAATTAGATTTCTTATATATATATTTATAGTAAGGGAACCAAAGACAGAGTTACATGATCCTTGATGACCATGATAAAAACTTGAACAATCTTGGAGATTTTATTTCGTTCATTTCATCCCTATAATAAATTCAAATGATTACGTAAGTTATTAGATTTATATAATCAACATACATTTTACAAGTTGCTAAATAACATTTAAGTTTTTTATTTTTAATTTTCTTTTAATGTAATTTTATTTAATTATATAATATAGCATATTATAAATAGAAAATATTAAAATTTTAAATAATTAATCTATGAAATAAAAATCGAAAAAATTATATAGATATTTAAATTATAATATGTAAGTTCGTACATTTGTATGTAAGTTCAAGAGATTTTTTAATCTCAAGAGGTTCTTGATTAGTTAAAATTAAATTATTAAATTAATAATAGTTTATTGAAAAATATATTTTAAAAATAATCTTAATGTAAATATCTTTAAAAAATATTAAATTAATAATAATATTGTTATTATAATATATATATATATATATATATATATATATATATATATATATATATATATATATATATATATGGGTTAATTATGTTAAGAATGTAGTTAGAAGGAACACATGATGCGTGTAAAACAAAATAGATAAAAAGTAGATAAAAAGTATTTACATTCTTTTTAATAGAAATTTAATGTTGATATTATTATATACTAGGTATGGGGCACCTCACATGATGAGGTGCTAGCCCGGTAATATGTTTTAAAGAAAAACCACTTCAATCTGTGAAAGCAAAGACGCGAATAAAACTTGTGGTAGTGGTGTTCAAGTGGTAAGATAGATTACCACATCATGATTTTGATTAGTAATAACTTGGTCATTCAAAATTGCCAATTTATGAAAAGCAGTCTAATTTTGTAGTCAAAAAATAATAAACACAGAGAATTACTGTCCTGTAACTTTTCATCTATCACGATTCACGGGTCTTCATGCTTTTTCAGGTACTGCAAAAACAAACATATACCAAATGTCTTATTTTTGAGAAATTATCACAAAAAAAAAAACTCAAAAATAAAGAACTACTGTAACTTAATTAAAATTAAACCACTCAGCTCCTAACCCACACTCTTGTGAAGAGAGGAGGAAGATGGATGCCTAAGAAAGTCTGGGGACAACAAATTTCCTCTTGAGTTGGTCTAGCAATAAAAAAAATAACTGATATTAGAAGTTTGAATAATAGACATCAAATACCAATTTTCAAAGGATTATCTAACAACAGCAATCGTTATTATTGCCATTAAAAAAATCAATTAGTAAATGAAGTGAAGCAAGCTGAAAGCTATGTGCTAGGCGACCGCTTAAATGAATTAGAAGAAATAGTCGATATGACTTAAGGTTCAAAGCAAGAATATTTGCAGGATAAATTAGTCTCAATTCTGTTCATAAATAGAAGATTACTGTGGCCTTACCTTGAAAGTATTCAGTTGCCCAGGTTAACAACCTGCAAACTCTTTCACCAATTCACATGTTTTTCTCCTATACATTAGCAAAGTTCTACTTCCACAATTGAAAATTATCCCATACAATAACCCATAACAATGACAAGAAAATCATCAGGAGAAAATGATGGTGAGAAAGAGAGAAATTCTGGTAGGAAAATAGAAGGAGAGAAAATGGCTTCTGGTATGCATCAAACGGCTCACAAGCAATACGCTGCGACTCTTATAAAAAAACAACAGGGTTCAGAACATAATAAGAAATGTACTTTCATTTAATTTCGCTGTGAAAATATTAGAAATATATAACTCTCCAAGAGGAATGACAGAAAGTATATGTACTCGTATAAAAAGCTTAAAAACCCATAATGCATAAGCACGTCATGTGTGTGCAAAAGTAACTCTTTGATAGTAAATATTTCTCATAATAGTATAAACACCTTTTTAAATTATGTAGTAGTAATTTTTGTCTAAAAGACATACTAAAATTTCTCATTCCTGTCAATTTAGTTGAAGAGGATCAGGAGAGTAATGCTCTTTCTCTATGAAAAAAGGATTACATAGTTTCGAGTGTCTGGCTAAAGTTAATTCAGTATCATGAAAGTAAAGTAAGTTTAGGCAGAAGTGTTAATGAATGCTGTCTTCAAGATATACGTGCACATAATATATGGGAATTAAATATTTTTAGACACACGAACAGCCAACAAGTGCACCGGTACCAGGTTATAAATTTTTAGAAACCTTATTCAGAGATGTATATGAAACATGATGAAAATGCAATGACAATTTGAGAACCTGTCGAAGCCCACCAATACCTGCACTGCGTCCAGTAATGAGCAAAGTCAGAAGAGATGTCACCACACTACCTCCAAGATCAGATCCAGAGCCTCCAGAACCTTGAATTGCATTTAGGATGCTTCCTTATGTGGTCCCATATCCACGCTCGATGCTTTGAATTAAACAGAAAGTCATGGCACCAGTTGAAGTGATTTTTTAGAGAGCCTGTTGAACTTATCAACAAGCTGAATTTGAGTTTCTGTGCTATGAAGAATAAAAAATAAGTTTCCTATTAGCTATCAGAACTCACAGATGTATCATCTGATGTTTTTCATCATCAGCCACTACAGGATATTACTTCACCACCATTTGATCCTTTCCATATTCCTCATCAAGGATGATGATCTTCCCCATGTATGCTCTGCGCTCCTATTTCCAGAATGACCACGATAGTGAAATTGTAACCAACCAAAACAAAGTAAATTACTCAACGTCTAGGGAACCAAAATCGTAAGGGACACCAAGTTAAAAATATGTAATTTAACAGAACAATGACTGATAAAGCTGTATCTTAAATTCTCCAAAATATATGAATTATCAAATTAATATTTTTTAAAGTCTATAAACATTAAACAATTGTCATCTTCTACTTTCATGGAAAATCAAAAGCTATGTGTTATTATATATATATATATATATATATATATATATATATATATATATATATATATATATATATATATATATATATATATATTCGTATCATTAGGTAACTGGAAGTCCAAGAACCTCAGAATTTCATAATAATTGAGAATTGGCCACAATTTGTTGCTAAAGATATACAGTAGCAAAAGAAAAACACAACAAGACCTGTTAAGAAGCCTTTCATGATCGAATGATGAAGCTTAAAAGTCTTCAGTATTATCGACATTAGTATATACATACTTTCAAAAGTCTGCACATTTTAGATTTATTTAGGAATCTGTGCTATTCTTTGTAATTCCGCTGTTTGTACTTCGTAGAGGGATTGCTCATATCTTATTTTTAGTTTAATTTAATTATCATTCCTTTAATTAACTAATACAAAATCTGGGGAATAAATAAAAGCACAAAATGATCACTTTTGATAAAAGGAGAGAACATAAATGAATACGATTAACATTATTCAATGCTCTCCTTGCCCTCTACAAGGCTGATTCCCACTCTTACTAAGAGTGGTAATGCTGCCATCAACAAACAACTTAAAAGCACAGGGAGGAACAAGAGGAAATAGTATACACGATTGGCTTACCAGATTCAACTCACAAGCAATTCCATACTCTTTAAATGCGCCTTTAACAAAGGGACATCATTCCTGCAAATATTTCTCTAATATAAGGACAAGAAAGATCTCAGTCTAAAGGAACAAAAATGCCAAGAATAGTAAGCAACTCATGTTACTAATGAATTTTCAATAAAGAAAGCATAGAGCATTGTATAATTGCGTAGAAGCGACAACCAGGAAATGTAAAAGGTGGCAAATCGAGTGCAAATGGTACCAATGTAACACATTCTACACTAATTATGTCTTATTTTCTCCAAAAGATGAATTTCGTGTTTATAATTATTGTAACAAGGACCCTTTCACACTCGTTCGAATTTATAGTGATTACCAAGTGATAAGGTTTAGATAATAAGTAATCATCTTCTTGCCCAAATTCACCTTTTTTTCCACTGCAGAAATTCAAGAAAAATAAGTACAGAAAATTGAATGTAACAATAATCTCTAGAAAAAGAATGACTGTTAAACAACAGAAATAGATGCCAATAAAATATGAGCATTACATGAATAAGAATGATATGAATAGGTGCAAATTTTGGAAGGGAAAAAAAAAGGTTGCTAGTTTGTAGTATTTGTATTTTTTGGTAATATGCTGCAGAAATACATTTAGAATGATTCAGCATAGATTCCATAATTTAAGATACAGCATATATAACAAATATAAGATGAGATCAAGACATTGCTGAAACAAGAATTACTAAGAAAGATTACAAAACTTATATAAAGAAAGTGATAGAACCAGAAGGTGAAATTACCTGCTAGCTACCATCCTTAGTTGTCTGAAGGACCAAATATACACTCCTTCAACCCTGATTTGAGCACCATGAGCATCATGCTCATTGTTGAACACATCATGAAAAATTATAATTCCCTAGTGCATTGGATGCTAGTGACCATCCTTAGTTGTCTGAAGGACCAAATATACACTCCTTCAACCCTGAGCACCATGAGCATCATGCTCATTGTCAAACACATCATGAAAATTTATAATTCCCTAATGCATTGGATCGAATTGAGAATTATAATAGGGAAACATAATACTTTAAAAAGTTATGTACATAACCATAAACAAAGATATCCATATGCACATATTTAAATTATGCATACTTGGGTGGGTGCAATCGTGTGTATTTTGATTTTTTGCACCAATAAGACATACTGGAGACTGGGAAAACCATTCTGCAATATAGGCCCTAATGTTACATATAGTATACTTATAAATAGCCTGATTGAGGCAATCAAAACAAGTAACAGACAAAAATTGCTCAAAAACATATGGGAAATGCACTTTTGAACAAATAATTAAATAGGCCATTCGTCGAACACCTCATATGCACAAATTAAGCTAAATTGCATATATAAAATACTTGGGTCAATTCTCTCATAAGTTTGCCCGACTCTATCACCTACAATTAACCAAAGAAATTGACACAATTAACAAAGAAGATAGCAATCCATTTCAGCAAAGCCACAGCACCCACCATTCAAGGGGAAGACGGTTTCTCTTCAGGTATAGAGTCCAAGTTGCATGTAGTGAAATAAGACATGTCATGACACAAAAACACAGGATAAGAAAAATGGGATATTACCTATGCCGTTGCAGCTGCAGCGACGAAGAGAGAAAAGAACATGTGGATGGGAAACAAAGAAAGGCAGCAAAATAGAAAGGGATTAGAATTGGCCAGGATTACCCAGCTAGGCAAATGCATGCTGCTAGAAATCAAAATCGAATAAATAACGTGCAATAAAAATATCTATTGTGTTTATTTTCTTTAGAACAATTTGTCGAACACCTCAGGGATGGCATTTTAAAAGCTAACACCTAACATAGAGAGATAAATCCGTACGCATAGGAGGAGTATGACGATGAGAGAGTGGAAGATAACTTAATTTCGTCGTCTTCTACTCGGAAGTGGAGGAAGGCTAGGAGTTGTAAGCACCAGTAATGCCGAAGATGCGCGAAGACAACATGCCATGAACAAAAAATTGAGACAGAAATAAAATTGGGGTTGGGAAGAGAGATGAAATGAAGAAGAAAGAGCAGAGCGAGCGGTGGAGACGAGAGGGGATTCCACGTGGATGACAGCTCATAGGATGTTTACCGGCAACTTGCTGGAAACTGGCCACCAGTCCCTTTAATCCCTATAAGTATAGTAGATAATATATATATATATATATATATATATATATATATATATATATATATATATATATATATATATATATATATATATATAACATCTTATTATAGTAAATAGTAGAATATAAAAAAGTATATTATAATTATTAAAATATAATATGAGAATGGTGAATGCATTGGAATGAATTTATTATAAGAGAATAATAAAATTAATGACGAATGCATTGGAATGAATTAATTGTAAGAGTATAAATAAATAACATTTAATAACAATTAAAAATTAATGGGATATAAAATATTAAGACTAAAGATTATAAAAAAATGTAGTAAACAAAAACAAGTAAGAGTAGGGGAAAAATATTTTACAACTTTCAAGCTATTTTAATGTATTATTATTAAGATTAAAATAAATAAATAAGTACATTATTTTTATACTTCAATACATTTTAATTTGTTTATTTATTAATTTACTTACTGTATATCTTTAATGGAGTATGATTTATATTATAAATATATTGATCAAATAATTAAATAATTACAATAATCATCGGACCAAATGTGATTAAAAATTAACTTACATATTAAAAAAAAATTTTAATTAAACCTTTAAATATAAATCATTTAAATATGAAAAATAAAAAATAAAATATACAAAATGATGTCAAAATCTTATGTGACGTCTCACAGTAAGACCGTTTCACTTATTCCTAATCGTTTTTAAATTTTTCGTTCTACAAATTGTTTATAAATTAGTTTATTGAGACATATCTGATCTTTTCAATAATATAATTTTTATTAAAAATGTCATCACTCTTTATTACTTTTTCTAATTATTCATAAAATCGTTTAGTTGAAATATTTGTTGTTTTTATTTTTAATCATGAATCACCCTTTTTTTATCCCACAATATTATAATTTATTATCTTATAAATTGTTTATAAATTATAATTTTATATTCTTTTTTTTCCACAATAAAATTTACATATTGTAGTTTTGGATAATCCACTCTAAGGTTCATATTAAAATTAACACCCTAAAAGTTTTACAATATTATACATTTTTTGCCATTAATTAATATAAAAATTATGAACTAAAAAGTTAAAAATACAATTAAAATTCGCTTTACATCAAAATTTTACTATGCAAAAATATTATAAAATGTTGTCGACAAAATATATCTATAATTAAAAAAAAAGGATTTATATTAAAATTAATATATAATTAAATTTATTAAAATAGTAATTCTAAAATAAGTAACATGTAATATGCGTCTCACGTTGTTATCACTGATATTGGACTTTGGTTTTACCCATAGTAATGATTATGTTTATGCTATTTATTAGGATCTGTATTTTCGTTTCTCATACAACTATGCGGCAGGTAAAATGACTGAACGGGCATTTGTTTAGATATAAATTGTTTGGCTGCAATACTAGCATCTTTGACTATTTATTTTACCGCCCATTTATATATTGAACATGACAAAGTCTTAATTACTCCCAAACACACAGATCTAGGCCAGGCTATTCGTTTCGGTCCAAATACTATTCCCTTCGTCTGCTCCAAACGTCCCCACTTTATTCCATTTTAAGAAAAAAGACACTACATAGGACCACTCCAAATTACCTATTCCAATGTGTGTTCCATATGGTGTTTCAAATACAGTAAAAGTCAAAACAGGTGATGTGTACACACCATATGGAACACACATCGGAATAGGCAATACCATTTCACATAGAACACACCACTTACTATTAATACAACTACTCACTACACATAAAATAATAATACTTTTTAATTTACGTACAAAAAATAAATGCAGACGTTTTGTGCGAACGGAGGGAGTATCATTTAGTATAAAACATATATCCTTGATTTTTCGGAAAAAAAACTCTTAATCAAATAATAATACCCTTCATATTTCGACTAACTTTTTTAATGAAAAATAATTTTTATATTATTTAAAATCTATACTCTTTAGAAAAAAATACAAATATATAATACTTTTAAATACCATGTGCACTCATGCAAAAGAGAACAACTCATTGCGCATTGCTAATAAAAATGCAAAATGACGTGATCTTGTAGAATTGGTGTATGAAGAGATGTAAATTCAAAGCAAACAAAAATCTGAAAAGTCAGAAATCCAAATCTGAACAAACACTAATTAAACATTCCAAACATAGCGTAAGAGTAAAGCGGGAAAAAATACCAAAATTTTGGTATACTGCCTTTACCATTGATAAGAGTGAAAATAAGCGTATTTTAGTGTCTAATTTAACACCTGTTTGATGAGAATTGTTGTCTTATATTAGCACAAGTATCTTATATTCAATATATATGAGAAAAAGGTGCACTTGAGGTGTTTTATTGTATTTTAGGTAGAAAAAGGGATCAAAAGTGCCAAGTTGGAGAAAAGGTGCAATTTGTGCAAGGATGCTCTGAAACGTACATCCAACTTGTGTAATTATTCTGTATTTGTGTGGAGCTCTAAACTAGAAGTGTGATACATGGATGGAAATTTACAGAAGAGAGGGTCGTTTTTGCATAAAGAACACTTCAATAGGATTCCAAACGAGAAAATTATGATCAAAGTTGTGACATCGCGCAAGCTGTGCCAAACAGAACATCTATGCCAATTTGCATGACTTGTTATACATACAAATATTGGGTTTTCGGAGAGTTCTATATATGGATAGAAAGCCAAGAAAGAGAGGATCACGTGAGTGCAAGAATTACTTAAATCGGAGGTCGGATGTGGAAGTTATGCGCGAAACGGTGAGACTGCGCAAGCTTGCTCGACCAATGGAAGCTTGCTCGACCAGAATTATTTTGGTCGAGCGGAAGAGGTCAAGTCGAGAAAAATGTGCAAAAACTTACAGAGATCTTGCTTGACCATTGCTCGACTTGGAGGCTTTGTTCGACTTCTGAAGGCTTGGTCGAGCAGAATGTCGTTGATGCTATTTTTGGTAGTGTCGAGTTTCTTTTATCAAATTTAGCGTATGTCTCAAGTAAAAGCCCATCCAAGGCCTATAAGGAGAGCTTACAAGTATAAAAGGGGATGTAGATCACATCATTAATCATATCACAGAGTCATATTGGATTGGAGAGAGCCACAAATCCATCCTACACCCCATAAGGTGGGATCACCTCCCAACTATCATCCACATCCTTTCCTCCATCCATCCATCACTTTGAAGATTCGTTCGTGGAATCAAGAGGAGAACCAAGAGGAGGATTCAAGATGGAGAAGGACGCGACGACTCCCACATCTAGGGTTTATTTCGTTTTCTAATTTATCTTGTAATTTTCCAGACATCCGGGTAAGATCTATCCAATACCCATGATTGTTCTTCGCAAAATCATGGGCTAGAGACTTTTTGGTAGAACTAGGGTTGTGAAGGTTTTTACAAATTAATTGAACTTTCGTGTGTAAACTCCGTACAACACTACTTGTGAATTTATTTTATATATGATTATGCTTTCTTAATCCATATTCACGGTCGTTTTGTGCATCTTCAATTGGTATATAGAGTTTGAATATATATTTTGGTTGTAGATTGAGTGCGTTCACCGCTAAACAGAATTCCATGTTATGATTCTAAGTGAGGGGATTCTGAAGCTTCATTAGAACTATCATATATGAATACTTATTAATTGAATTGAATTCGGGTTATTAAATAGGATAAACAGTATAATTTTATAGTACCTATAAAGGGAGATCATATCGGGTTAGAGTACCAATTGGCCAGGGAAATAATTGATACTGATAGTATCTAAAAAGGGGAGTGAAATTATATCTCTTGCTCCGAGGTTATTCACACGTGTTACACGCATATTTACTTGTGTATATAGAGTAGATATGCATGGTTTAGTGATGCGTCCATATTCCACAAGGCAGAGTCGGACATCAACACACGGAAGGAAAATTATTGAGTGAAACTGGATTATCCTAGGGCTACCTATTCTCCTACTTGATCCACTTTCGTATTCTTCGAGTGATATTTTGTTTAATTTGTTATTTTAATTAATTGTTTATTAGTTAATCATTCAATCCTCAAATATTATTGCTTTACGTCTTAATTAATTTAGTAAATAATTAAATTGATAATACGCCATCCTTTGGGCTCGATAATCACTTGGTCGCTTGCTTAAGCTGCAACTGATATCCTTAATACTTGGGGATTAATTTTGTGTGCAAAGAAAAAGCCCATCAAGTTCTTGCCATATCAAAAAATACCGATTTTACCAAAATTTTAGGTATGCCGAAGTTTTTAGTAAGGTATGATACCGTATTGAAAATATTAGTACCATAAAGGTATATAAATTATCAATACTGTGGTATTTTGGCATATACCGAAATACCGTAAAATATTCAATTTTTGATAATATGATACGGTATATCATACTACATGATATGTGCAATTATAATTATTATTTATATATTATAATTTTTAATTAAATTATATATATATATATATATATGCTATTTAATTAAAAAATTAAATCTAAAATCCTACTGTGCATTTCATAATTATAAATGGGTGATTAAGTTGATTGGTTTTCATGATATCTTGGAGTACTTCTTTTTTAATTACGTAGTTATATCCTATATGAAAATTTAAAAGTGTTGATTTTAATATAAGTTTCATATGGTTCTTGTGTAGATCTCTTGGGTACTATTTAGTTAATGATAAACACTTGTGTAATCGGGTTTACATACATTAACTATGTAAACTTTGTTACTGTTTAGTACATAAGAAATTACTCTTTAACACATAAATTATTACTCTTCTAAATTAAAAAAATTACTCTTCAAATTCTTGTAAATCCTGATTTATCGATTACTTTTTAGTACATGAAAAGTTACTCTTTGGAGACATGAATTATTACTCTTTTGTATAAAAATTATCACTCTTCAAAGAGTAATTTTTTATATACTAAAGAGTCATTTTAAAAAATAGGGTTTACATGTAAACCCGATTTACATGAGACTCACTCTTATTTAATTTGGTCGTTTGTGGATTGCCGTATATTTTTCTTATTATGAATTTGTTATCTATTAGAATTTATTTTATAGCTATCTTTCATTTTTCTAGTACAGTTTTTAATTAGATTTATTGAATTTTAGGTACATAACAACATAGCAAACTATCTAATAGGATGATATATACCGATATTTTAGGTATTATACGGTATGCAGAAGGTATACTATTTTTCTATACCGAAATATCGGTATACCGAACTATGGTATACCGAAAGTTTAGGTAAGGTAACGGTATGATTTTTTATATATCGAAAATTTCGATACGGTATTTGGTATGACCAAAAATCTTCGGCATGCCATACCGCCCATCTCTACGTAAAAGTTCACACAATACTGCAAAGAGGTAAACACATATATTTTTCAATTTTAAATAGCAGAAAAATGAAAAATAATTCTAATATAGAAATTAGAAAAGAATAGAGAGCTAAACATGAATACAAGTTCTAGGAAATAAGAAGCTTTTGAATATGAGCAAGTCTCCAGTTATCCCCTTCATTTGTTTTCTCTTGAACAACCTTCTCTAAGAAAACTTTTTCCATATTCTGGAACCCCACCATTTCAAGATAGGCCAAATGCTCGATTCCTCCGGGTATCTCCCTCAACATTCCACAGTGATCCATAACCAATTTTAAAGTAGGGGGAGGGACCCCTTCTCCACCACCACCCATTTCAAGTATTTGAATTCAGTTAGATGTAATTCTTTGAGCTTTCGAAAGCCTTCATCTTTAAAACTCAATCCCTCAACATAAGCATCAAGAAGTTGCAGGTAAGCCAAATTGGGCAAATCTTTTAGAGTGTTGAGTGGATCCACTCTTAATCTGCTCCAACGTTGGTGGAGAGTAGTAAGGCTTTTCAAAGAAGGTATCCATTGAGGTATTTTCTCTAGGCACCCTTCTAGATAAAGTATTGTTAGACTGGGTGACGGTGTAAGAGAGTAGTCGAGGTCCAACTTCTCACCTTCTTCTATGGAACGAATGCGTAATGAGCGAATGCTGGTTAACTTTGCAATAGAAGTGCAGAGGTCTTCCCCATCTTCACTTTTCAATTTTACGATGCCTAATTTCCTCAACTGTGTCAGCTTCCCTATTTCTTTCACAATTTTAACACCCTCAACTTCATCTGCATTTACAGAGACAAGTGTTTCCAAAGCTAACAAGCAATTGCCAATGTCACTTGGAACTTTAACACCTTGCTGAGAATGAAATGTGAATGCATCCTCCATGCTGAAAACGAAGAGATGCACAAGTTTTTTGAGCTTAAGAATTCCTACAGGCAACTCACTCACATTACATTTAGCAACATCTAACGTCTCCAGCTTCATAAGATATTTTATGGAGCTTGGAATGATTTTGATACCCGTACCCCTTAGGCGTATGCACTTTAGATGATATAACTTAAAGATTTCGTTAGGGAAAGTTCCTAAGCACTTTTCACATCCAACAATTTCAAAATCTTGCATTTGCGAATTATCTTCTTGATTGCGCCACACTCCCTCATTTACTCTGCACAACAGTACTAAAGAACGAAGATGATCAAACTTATTTGTATCCATGAAGTTGGTAAATTTTTGGATAGCAATACATCGGATCGTATTAGGCCACCGCATCTCCCCTCCATTGCATACAGTGATGATGTTGTGTTCCCTTGACTTTGAAGTAATGTATTCTCATGCTATGTCGTGGATACAAACTCCAATTACCTTTCCAACAGCTTTTCTCTCTGCAACTTGGATCAGACATCGGCTAACAAATTCATTGAGATAGTCATTTACTACTTTGTCTATTGTCTTATCTTGTCTCCTCGACACAAATCCTTCAGCCCTCCAGTACTGAATGATTTCAAGTTTAGACAGCAAGCCTCGTTCTGGATAGATGCTCAGGTACAAAAAGCAGTACTTAAGATAGTAAGCCAAATCATCAAAACTTAGAGAGAACAACCTCCTCAATATCTTCAGACAGCCACCTTCATCTAACTCATGAGAAATGCTCCTATTCAACTTTTCCCATTCTTCAACTCTATCCTTCTTTGTGGCTAGGAGTCCACCAATTACAACAATGGCTAGTGGCAAACCCCCACACCTCTTTAAAATATTTTCAGCAATTTCTTTTAAATAATCAGGAGGACATGAGATTCTAGGGAAAGCCTTTCTATAGAACAACTCCCTCGATTCTTCTATCCCCAATGGCTTCAGATCATAAATATGTTTGGTAGAGATACAAGCAGCATTCGCTATGCTGATTGAGCACGTTGTGGTGATGATGCAACCATGCGTGCCTCTTTTGGGAAGTGCAAATTTGATGACTTTCCAAGTATCTATGTCCCAGATATCATCAAGAACAATTATGAACTTGTCTTTTTCAAGGAACTTGAAAATAAAATTCCGCATTTCATCAATGCTCATGCCATCCAATTCTGCTGGTGGCGATTCTTTGGTTTCACCAACTAGCTTTTTAATAAGATTTGCCAACATATCCTTGACATCTTTGTAGTCTGAAACAACAATCCAAACATGTTTTTTGAAATACCTCTTCACTGATTCGTCATCGTACACCTTCTTAACTAGGGTGGTTTTTCCCAGCCCTCCCATTCCTACCATAGAAATCACTTCAAATCCATCATCCATAGAATAAATCCACTCATGAAGTTGTTTCTTTGGCCCTTCAATCCCTATAACATCAAAATCTTCAAAGAATAGGGCTTCACCTCTACCGTCATACCTTTCATTTTTTACTGAAATGCTAGAACTGGAGCCTTGGTCAACATCCGCATACATTTCTCGAAATCTCTTCCAACTGGAAGTCACATTATCCAATCTATACTTGATATCTTGGATTTCAGAAACAATCTGGTGTCGTGCTTTCATATTCTTAAGACAACCATTAACCTTTTTGATGCAGCCTCTAAATCCATATGCACCACCATGCTGTACAAATCGGAGCATGTATTTGTCAAGAACATCTTCAACATCCTAGGAGATTTCAAGAAGTTGGCCAACCCATTCTTTGAGGCCAGTGTTAGTGTCTTCTTTTGCTTCAGCTACTTTGAGGAACTCCCTCATTTGTTCCATCTCATCTCTGATATACTCCACTTCTCGTCCAAGCCCACCGAGTAGTTGTCGCTCCTCACAGAGCAACAAAGCAAGCTGATTCAAAGTAAATGATACTATACCCTCTGCCATTCTCACCTGTTTGAATTTTTGTTGAACTTTAATAAAGTGAATTTTTCATTTTGAATTATGACACAGGATAAACATAACTAGAGCACTACTGTGATACTAACACAAAAATAATTCAAGAATAGTTTAACAAGTAATTCAATTATGTATACCTTTAAATCCCTTACATATATATTGGATACAGTAAATTAATCAAAAGATGAATCTGAAGACAACAATATTTAATACAACTGATATGATCTTAGGCTCAGCTGAAATTTACAAAGAAAATGTATAGGGTTTCCAAAAACCAGATCAGTAGTAGAGTCAAGGATAACCTTATTACTGATTACGTTGTTTCAATAATCAACCGTTAATCCAAAGCTATAGCCATACAATTGTTATGTGTAAATATGTGAATTATGAATTGAGTCTATGTAAGGTTATTCATTTTATTTTCTCATGAAAAAGTGTATTTCGTTATAAGCTTTATAAAACTTTGATTGGCTGAAATATTATACTATATAATACGAAAAAAGTGTATTTCGTTACCAGTATAAGCTTTATAAAACTTTGATTGGCTGAAATATTATATTCCGTCCGTCCCGTCCAAACGTCACCGGTTGCTTTTTGTGCGTAGATTAAAGAGTATTATTATTTTATGTATAGTAGGTAGTTGTATTAATAGTGAGTGGTGGACCACATGTTGTACCTTTTTACTAAAAGTGGGAAATGAGGACATTTGGATGGGATGCCCAATATAGTAAAATGGTGACCTTTCGGTGGGATGGAGAGAGTAATGTATAATACTCCCTCAGTTCGCTGGAATGAGGGTATTTTTTTCATTTTGGTCGTTCGTCCCTCTCACGGATGAAGATCCAAATAAAGTAATCTAACAAATTACTCTAAGAATTCACAATCAACACTAAGTTTGAAACAAGAATTTTGATCTATGGAATTGTGTGTGTGTGTTGAATCAATGAAGACATGATGTATAGTGGTTCGGTTTATCAACCAAGCCTACATCCACTTGTGAGAGAGAACTTTTATTGATTGAGAGAGAAGATGAATGTGTTACAATGAGCTCATGCATAGATTACATCATTATATACACTCTATGCATGCACAGCAAAGTTACAGACCAACTTCGAGTAACCAACTTCTAGCTGGATTTTCAAGTGGCTAAATCGAATCTTTGCGGTTGTAACTGACTCCATCACATGGCCTGCATGATAAGCTTCACATCCATGTGTGGAACCTTCCAGAAACCACACACTTGCCACCTGTACACGAGTCACAAACTGCCCTGGTCCCCACTTGTACACATGGCACCAATTGTGATGATCTGTGCTGCCATCAGCTCGTTGCTGCTGATATAAGAGTTGCATGCATACATCACCACCATCTAGAGGTTAAAACACAAAACGCACTACCTCCTAATGTTGATCAAGCATTTGTATGTAGTTTTCATCACAATTCTCCACCTAAAACTTCATACTCAATCATCACCAATCACTCCTTTACTCCACTGTTTTTATCAAGACAGCAAACTTGTACACTACTTTTATGAGAGTAGCTGAATTCTCCACTGATATGTTCAACACTCATTGATAAGACTCTTGCATAATTCAAATTTTGAACTAGGCAAGGCCTTAGTGAGAAAGTCTGCTGGATTCTTTGCTGTGTCAACCTTCTTAACAACCACCTTTCCTCCTTCAAATAAGTCTCTAACAAAATACATCCTTACATCTGTGTGCTTTGTCCTTTCATGATAACCCTAATGCCTTGACAAGTGTATAGCACTAGAGTTGTCACAATGCACCAATACTGACTCTTGCAACACCCCAAACTCAGACAGAATTCCCTGCAACCACAAGCCCTCTTTTACTGCCTCTGTAAATGAGATGAACTCAGCCTTAGTTGTAGATAATGCAACCACTAACTGATGTGCTGATCTCCAACTTATAACTGTACCAAATAAGTAGAATACATAACCTGATAGTGACTTCCTTGTGTCTAAGTTTGCAGCATAATCAGCATCTACATAACCTGCAAGAAAATCAATTTTAGAATTAAACTTATTAAAATGCAAACCTATTGTTAAACTGCCTCTGATGTATCTCTGAATCCACTTGACAGCCTCCCAGTGATCTTTCCCAGGATTCCCCATAAACCTGCTCACCAAACTCATTTCATGAGCTAAGTCTGGCCTGCAGCACACCATTGCATACATAAGACTGCCAACTGCATTGGCAAAAGGAATTCTTTCCATCTCTGATACTTCTTCACTTGTTCTAGCTAACTGCTGAGCTGACAGACTCAACCCTTGCTTCACAGGTGTAGTAACAATCTTGCTATGATCCATATTATACCTTTTGAGCACTTTCTCTAAGTATGAACTATGATGTAGTACTATAGAACCAGGTGATCTGTCCCTCTTGATCTCCATTCCTAATATAATAGTAGCTTCACCCAAGTCCTTCATATCAAACTCTGATTTCAACATCTCCTTCACAACTGTGATCCCTTCCATGGACTTGCAAGCAATTAAGATGTCATCAACATACAATAACAAGAAAATGTAACACTCACTGTCTTGTTTAATGTATACACAACTGTCAAACTTGCTTCTCTCAAAGCCACATATGATAATGTACTCATCAAACCTGAGATACTATCTCCTTGGACTTTGTTTCAATCCATATAGTGACTTCAGAAGTAAACAAGCTTTAGTAGTTGGATTTTGAACTGAAACTCCCTCTGGAACTGTCATATAGATCTTCTCCTCCAAACTTCCATGAAGAAAAGCTGTAGTCACATCCATATGATGCAATTCCAAATTAAACTGAGTAACTAATGCCAACAATATCCTAATGGAACAATGTTTCACAACTGGAGAGAATATCTCAGTATAATCAATGCCTTCCCTTTGAGAAAACCCTCTGGTAACTAATCTTGCTTTAAACCTGATACCATAAATCCTTTATGGTGAAACCTTCTTCTTGTAGATCCATTTACAGCTTACTAACTTCTGATCCTTTGGTCTCTGAACAATTTTCCAGGTCTGATTCTTCTCTAATGCAACCAATCCAATTGCATAGCAGCACTCCACCTTGAACTATCCTTGTTGTTCATTACTTCCTGATAGTTTATAGGTTCATATGAATCAATATCCTCTGCAGAATACAATGCAAATGATACAATATCAACATCTGCAAACCTAGCTGGAGTCTTGATAGTCCTTCTCTGTCTATCCCTTACCAACTGATAGTTATTGAGCAGCTCATTAGTATTAGATGTGATTTGATCATCTTTAGTTGGTGAATCAGTTCCTTCTTGCACTGTCCCCCCTTCAATTCTTGACTGATTCTTTTGAATCTTGTTCATAAGCTCCACCTCAAGCTCAGCTTCACACTTATTTTGATCTTGAGATTTCAATGGCATAACAGCCTCATTAAAGGTAACATCCCTGCTTATCATAAACTTTTTACCTGCAATGATCCACAGTCTGTAAGCTTTAACACCTTTGGGGTTCCCAATCATGATACCCTTAATAGCTCTTGGAGCTAGCTTATCTTGTTTGACATGTGCATAAGCTAGACAACCAATTACTCTGAGCCTAGTGTAATTAGCAGGTTTTTCAGTCCATACTTCCTGAGGTGTCTTGAGTTTAAGAGGTGTTGATGGACTCCTATTGATTAGAAAGGCTGCTGTACTAACCAATTCTCCCCAGAAATCATTTGAAAGTCCAGAACTACTCAAGATACACATTACTCTCTCAAGTAAAGTCTGATTTAATCTCTTTGCAACACCATTCTGTTGTGGTGTTCCTGGTACTGTCTTATGTCTCATGATCCCTCTCTCCTTACAAAACTTATTGAACTCATCAGAACAGTATTCAAGACCATTATCAGTTCTTAATATCTTAATCTTGTTATTGCAACTATTCTCTACCTCAGTTAACCAATTCTTGAAAGTAATAAAGGCTGTATTCTTAGATTTTAGTATATATATCCATATCTTCCTACTGTACTAATCAATAAATGAAATAAAATACCTGCCTCCACCTTTTGTTAGTGATCTTGCAGGTCCCCATAGGTCTGAATGGATATAATCAAGTCTGGATTTGCTTGTATGTTCACCAATGCCAAACTTCAGCCTCTTTGCTTTCCCAAAAATACAATCCTCACACTTATTGAGCTTATCTTTTGACTTGAACTGATAACATTCTGTCTTGACAATTCTTGTAATCCTTTCTCACTTATGTGAGCTAGTCTTCCATGCCATAAGTGAATTTCATCACTTCCAGTTGAGATAAGATTCTGTCCAACCACTGTATGTCCATCAAGAATATACAATCCATTTGTTTTGATTCCTTTCATCACTTCATACTCATCTTTCTCAACAATGAGTACACCTCCCCTTGATCAAAACTTATAACCTGAAGCATCTAAGATACTTAATGAAATCAAGTTTCTCTTAAGTTCTGGAATATACCTCACACCTGTCAAAGTCCTGGTAACTCCATCATGCATCCTCAATCTGATGGATCCAGTACCTCTGATCTGACATGTGTGATTATCCCCTAACAATACTGATCCAGCATTCTGCAACTTGAGATCAGTAAACCAATGCTTCATGGGAGACATATGGAATATGCATCCTGAATCAAGGATCCAATCCATTGATCCTTTTGATGAACCAACCACCAGTGCCTCAGGATAATCAGCAGCCTGATTCTGATTATTTACAACCTGATTTGCTTGCACTATTTGTTGTCCATCTTTACCAGCCTCTTCTTTTCTTTTCTTTTATGCTTTGAACTTGTGACAGTTCTTCTTGTAGTGGCCTGATTCATGGCAGTGAAAAAACTTCCTTCCCTCCTAATCTGAGCTTGACTGATCAGACTTATTTTCTTGTTTCTTTGTCTCAGAATTTCCTTTCTTGTTGTTCTTCTAACCGTGATCATTTCTCTTGATCATTAATCCCTCTCCAGATCCTCCCTGATCTTCAAAAATCTTCTGAAACTCCTTTGTCTTCAGAGCAATTTCAACCTCATCTAGACTAATAGTTTCTCTATTTCCAAACATGAGTGTATCCTTGAAACTTTCAAATGACTTAGGAAGGGCTGGCAACAATATAGAGGCCTTATCTTCTGTTTCAATTTTAACATTAACATTTTCTAGATCATCTAACACCTTATTAAATTCATCAAGTTGCACCAAAACTGATCTATCATCAACCATCTTAAAGGAATATAGTTTCTGCTTTAAGTATAAACGGTTAGCATGAGATTTTACCATGTATAGATCTTCTAGTTTCTTTCATACAGCTCTTGCAGATGTCTCTCTCTGTACTTCTCTTAGAGCTTTATCACCAAGGCATAGCACAATAGCACTCAATGCTCTCTCTTGAGTATCAGCTTCCGCAGTGGCTTCTATGGATGATTGTGCAGTTGCTGCATCAGTTGGAGGCTTCTCCTTAATGGCATCTGCCAATCCTTGTTACACCAAGATGGCTCTCCTCTTGATCTTCCACAAACCGAAGTCAGATTTCTCTGTGAATCTTTCAATATCAAACTTGGTTGCAACCATTGTGTCAACTTTCTTCAACTGCTTCTTGATTCCTCCTTTTGTTGATTGCTGATCTGTGGCCTAGTTTCCCATAGACGATGCCACTTTCTCACGGATGAAGATCCAAACAAAGTAATCTAACAAATTACTCTAAGAATTCACAATCAACACTAAGTTTGAAACAAGAATTTTTTATCTTTGGAATTGTGTGTGTGTGTGTTGAATCAATGAAGACATGATGTATAGTGGTTTGGCTTATCAACCAAGCCTACATCCACTTGTGAGAGAGATCTTTTATTGATTGAGAGAGAAGATTAATGTGTTAAAATGAGCTTATGCATAGATTATATCATTATATACACTCTGCATGCACAACAAAGTTACAGGACCAACTTCGAGTAACCAACTTCCAGCTGGATTTCCAAGTGGCTAAATCGAATCTTTGCGGTTGTAACTGACTCCATCACACAGCCTGCATGATAAGCTTCACATCCATGTGTGGAACCTTCCAGAAACCACACACTTGCCACCTGTACACGAGTCACAAACTGCCCTGGTCCCCACTTGCATACATGGCACCAATTGTGATGATCTGTGCTGCCATTAGCTCGTTGCTGCTGATATAACAGTTGCATGCATACATCACCACCATCTAGAAGCTGAAACACAAAACAAACTACCTCCTAATGTTGATCAAGCATTTGTATGTAGTTTTCATCACAGTCCCAAAGAGTCACATTTCATTTTTTACACATATGGAACCCTCACACATCCACTAATACCATTAAAATATGGGGCCTACACTCCCATTAATACAACTATTCACTACACATTAAATAATACTCATTAATTAGCGTGCAAAATAGCAAATGATTATCGTTCGAGTGGACAGAGGAATATATAATTGAGTAGACTGAACAAAGAATAATTCTTTGAGGACCTCCTGCTTGGTTCAAAATCCAAATGAGAAATGATAATATGAATTATTAATAAGGTATCAATAATGAGAATGAAGTTGATTTTGGGGTGGCGGAATTATTGAGTTGATTGAGGAAGTTGATTATATCCGTGATCCCAAGAGTTTAAAACTTAAAACCATTTCGTATCTTTTTTCTTTATCTAAAAAAGACTCAAAATAGTTAGAACATTTATTTTCATTCTAAACCTTTCAATTTAGCTTCGATTTAGTCCCAAAATAATTTTTTTTAAAAAAAAACTTTCGTCCCATAACTTCGTAAAAATACTAATTCAATCTCATCTCACGAAATTAGAAAAAATGGATATTTTAAAGTAAAAATGATCATTTTAGTGAAAATTTAAAAGTTTTGAAACTATTTTGGAGAAATTATTTTTCTTAAGACTATTTTGAATAAAGTAAATTTGAGTGGGATGGTTTTGATTTTAATCTCTCAAGAAATCAAATCCGTTCTTTTATACAGTATTCATTATAAAAGAATTAATATGCCTAAATAACATAAAAGTAATGAAGATGTTATTAGTATATGATGCATACCTTAAAGCGTGTTTAGAGTAGCTCGGTCTTGAAGATATGTAATTCCGTAGCCAAGTTTTTTTTAACCACAATATCTATAAGATAACATGCGATAAATAAATGAATGGAAAGTGCATCAGAATGCCTAAAGCAACAAGTAGTAAGAGAGTTAAAAATTACCTTAAGTACTGATATAGTATTTTCTGATGTGTATACGATGGGATGCAGATCCTCTGCAGTAAATTCACTCAATTTCCTCTCACTGTGGTTACAGTACTTTAGCCACAGTACTGTAACCACAGTGAGAGGAAATTGAGTGAATTTATGGGAGAGGATCCAAGTCCGTATATGATGTATTGATCAAATAGATTACTTTGTGATGATGGTCATTATTAATTGATCTGAAATTTGACTTATCAGAAGGAAATTGATAGGAAAATTCGAAGAAAGTACTTCGCAATTAAAGAGAAAGCAGATGTAGAACTGAAGGAAGCTAGTAGGTAGATGATACATTTAAAATTAGTTTATGTAGTTGACTTAAGCTATTTGGTATTTATTAAGAATTGAGTTTGATTGTTTACTAGCCCTAGTAGCCCTAGTAACGCTTGTTTCGAATTCTTCATTCGAGATGGTAATGGTTATTGTTAAAGAGGTTAATTACAATGAAATTGAAAGCAATTAAAAAGTAGAGAATAGTTATTATATATATATATATAATTAAAGAATTTTGATTCTAATCCGATAAAAAATAATTAACAACGAGAATCAATATACTATTATTACCCCATCCAAATACCTTCTAGCACTATGCCAAAACTGTGGAATGACAAAGTTGGATTAACAACGGGGAATTAAAAACCTGTTGTTATAAGGGTAAAAAAGGGTTAAAAATAAATCTCCGTTGTTATAGGCTGAGAAATGCGCTCATTAACAACGGGTATTTCCTTCTGTTGTTGTAAGCCCGTTGTTAATGTACTTTTTAAATTTTATTAATTAAATTTAATAATAAAAAAATGTAGGTATAAATTAAGCACTTGGAAATTTTCTCCCAAGCCTTAGCAATGTCGAGCTCCCCTTCCTGTGAGAGAATGCCGACGAGATTCTTCATTCCCTAACCGGAGACGACCGACGGTGCTGAAATGACTACCGACGGCCACCGTCGATGCATCTCTAGGGCTTTTAAAATCGATCAACCCTAGCAGAGATGACGTAAACTCCTCAACTGACGAGATTTATTTCCTTACCTAGCCGGATACGATCGATGGCGCTAAAGAGACGACTGATGGCTGCCGTACGATGCTTCGCTAGGGCTTCCAAGAAGACACTCTTTCTTAGTCCTTCTTAACGCCAGTGACTCCCGATCTCTGTGGTTGTGAAGTTTGGGGTAACTGCCAACAGTGAGATAAGAAGAAAATACAAGGACAAGAATGGAATATGAAACTCCTACAAGGGAGATGCCGGTGAAGATGTCGTTTGGTTGCAGCCGTAGCACCGTCGCGATTGCGCCGATCTCTCTTTAGGTTTTTCTCTCCTTTCGCTTTCTTATCAAATTTGCTTTCAAGTATTATCAGAATTTATGTGAGTTTATTGATTCTTGAGAAGCTGTTAATTTTTCTATAGATTTGCTTGTTCCTCTATGTGCGCACTTATCAATCAATTATCAAGGCTTACTCATTATTGATTTGATTTACTTAGTTTAAATTAAACAGTAGGCTGAAAATATGGTCCTATTACTTTGTTTTGCAGAAATAGCTTTTGAATTTCTTGAGGAAAGATAAGAAAGATTATTTAATAGGAAAGATTTACATGAAAAAAAATTGTTCATACAATACATCGAGCTATAATTATTTAATTTTTGATTGTTCTTTCTGCAATTTATTCAACACATTTTCCCCCTCTATTTTTTTATTTGACTTTGCAGGCTGGATTCAGTGTTCACATTCATTGGAAGGGAGGTACATGGATGTAAATGGTTCTGTGCAGCCTATTGGTGATGATGTGGTTGGTACTTCATGAGCTTTTATGTTTCACTATTACCAAACTGAATTCTAATATGAAAAATAAAGATGACGATGCCTTAAGATAGATAGCAAAAATGCTATTAAACAGAAAATGAATTGTAGAATAAGAATAAATGCAAAAAATTACTGATGTTTGTGAAATCAGAATTGTAATGTACATGTTATTCCATGAATTCCTTATCGAAGCTATCAATAATATAACCTAGATCCTGAATTGAAATGTTATCTTGGCATATTGGATTTGTGTGATAGTTCGAATTAAAATATAGTGTCTGCATCTGCATACATATATTGACATTGAAGTTGTAAAACTTGCAGCTGATTACTCACCATTTTTGGGGATTTAGAAGGGTGCAGTGTTATAAGAAGAGATGGTTTTTAATGATCCTCAATTAGATGCATGGAGATGTTAATAGGTTCTTATTTATTTGCTATTTTGTGATATCAAAGTCTTCTTCACTTTTAATTTGTCTTCAAGAAATAAGTTGGATATTAATATCTCATTGTTAGGTCATCACGAAACTTCTGTACCTTCTAAATAAATGTGAATCATTCACAAAGGTCGACCTCTGAAGCTGTAACACATATATAGACACTCTCACACGCATTATCATATTTACTCACTAAACGCATTTACCTTTACTGTACATTGAAATCAGAACATGCTAGATGAGGATTTATATGTATTAGACATTCTTTTTTCCATGTATTCAGTATTTTAATATTGTAATTACAACACACAAGGTGCATTCATATTATTTTTCTACTATAAGCAATTAAAGGTTGTATTTAAAAAAACAAAGTGTTATGACACTTGTAACTTATCCCTTTGCTTCTTTTGGCAATGCTGTTTGGCTAGCTGAATTTACACAACTCTCTTTTGAAATGTTTGCCAGTCGGTCTCATTAGCCATGGTCAGAATTTTTATTAATTCCAATGGTTAGCATATGACAAAGTGGTCATCCTTCTTGGTTTATCATTATTTATTTTTTACATTAATCTATATGTTCTTTACTTTTTTTTATTTAATAGCATTGCTTAGCTTTTCAAGTGTAATTTGTAGGTTGAAGGCACAGAAGTTTTTTTTTTGCTGTCACCAAGCTGTTTCAGTCTAGAGATATTGGTTTAAGAAGGATGGTTTATCTAATGATAAAGTAGCTTTCACCCTCTACCGACGAGGTACCTATTGCAGATAGGTTTCCTTTTCCAATTAGATTCTTGTACAGTGATATTGTGTTCTAGGATGAAAATAATGAACTATTTCTCTGTCATGAAAGGTTATCATTGTTACATTGCTAGTGCTGCCATAATTAGTGGTATTCTTCTGCTACATGTATTGTTTGAATTGTTAATTGTGAGAATTGAAACTTTAGTTTTCTTCTCTTAGTGTAAATATACTTATTATTGTATTCACAGACAAATCCGGAGATAGTCAAAAGATAGAGTAATAAAGTACAAGAAGTTGTTCAATCAAGGGCTGCACTTGTACAGTTCCATGCATTTGCTCTTCTACACCAGGTAACAAGCATGTCTGTCAATCTGAGTTGTCTTCTTAGGGTGATCACGAACTATCCTCCTCTTGAATGTTAATCTCTCTTTTATCTTTATGGTGTCCTTTCTTATGATTTGAACATAGTAGTTAGGTATAATTTGTTTGTTAGGAATTCAAATGTAAGGAATTTAAGATCATTCAGCCTTTTCTAAGAGTCGTCTTCTTTGCTCCAAACCTAAAGTAAATATAATTTTCATGGTTTGAGTAGTGGCATAAGAGTTTATTTTCTTTGTAAATAACAGTGTTTGTAGAAGTATAGTCAAGTTGACACATACATAATCTCATCGGATGAAAAAAACTGTATTCCTCTGGTTGTGCTGTTGAAAAATTCATATAACATGCTGTGCCCCCAAAAATTTGTTCTTGTTCTAAGCCTTTGAAATAGTGGATAAACCACTTTAAATTTTATTCATATTTTTCTAGTGTACCATCTGCATATATATGGGTTAATGATTGGAATTTCTCTGTGGTATTCTTATAAAAGAACATGGCCTTTGTGATTGATTGGCATGTTATATCTATGAATTTACGGATACGACAAAATGATAGGTTGGCTGTCAAAACACATAATTGGCCTTTCAATTGCTTTTTGTTCCTTCTTTGTTTTTGTAAACTGCATAATGACTGTTTTTTGTTCTTCCTCTGGAAAAGAAAAGAAAATATTCTCTCTCATGCCATGCTACAGACTAGAGGGGCCTTGTCTTACTTTACTTTGTTGTTAACAGTTGTTGATTTCAAGATGTTGATTAAGCCCATGATGTATTTTATGGTATTTTGCTAAATACAAGTCCTTTCTGGACTAATATATTCAAAGTAATCTTGTCGGTCATGTGAGACTGCTTTTGCCTTTTCTATAAGATATAAATTCTTTCCATGTTTGTATTTACTTGTTTTTAATTGGGGCTTTCCTCTCATTCTACTTTTCTCCAGCTTCTCCGTACGAAAAGCTTCTCTCATCATTGTAGTTATTACCCTAAATCTTTGACTCAATTTTGTTCTAGACCTTGGGCAGATATGTCAACCGTGCACTGTTCTTCATTTCACATGTAGGCGCTCTCACAAACACAACCTTCACTTATATAAATGTAGCTATAATGGAGAGAGGGCATGGAAAATGTTCACATTGCTCTTAGATATTTTCATGAAGCCCTTAAGTGCAACAAAATGTTGTTAAGAACAGATTATATACTGGTTTATTTCATCCATTTATGTATCTTAAAATCAAACATGATACCATGTGGCTTTCATAACTCTTCTCATTTAAATTCAAGTTAACTTATAATTCAGTTTTGTGGTTTTTTTTATTTTTTATTATTATTTCACTTTATAGAATATTACATTATCTTGTGCATGTACGTAGTGAGCACTGGATTCTCACGATAATAGATCCACTCAAAGAAGAAGTTTGTTTGTTAGATCCTTACTATAATGGGATTCATGACGCCGTTTGGAAGCAAGTAGTTGAATTGTAAGTTATTAACTAAATTAATTATTACTTCATTTAATCTTATCATATAAATGTGTAGAATTATGAACCAAATAAATAAATTTTAATTGCAATGTAGGGCTTTGAAAATGTTTAATGCAAAAGTGGATGCGGGTAAGAAGGGTCGGAAAAAGATAACTTGGAAGTGATAAAGGTAAGATTGAAATTGTTTAATATTAAGCATGTAATTGTTATTGATTCACGCCTATTACATTTGTCATAGGCGCCAAAGCAACCTGACGGGAGACAATGTGGTTTTTATGTGCTTCGCTACCTATTAGATTTAATGCAATTTGATGGAATAGTGAACATTGAAATGATACAATCAATTGTAAGTAGCATTATTATATTTCTATTATTTATTAGTCTCATGATACTGTGGTATAAATGCTTACTTAATTTTGTGCCCCATAGTTCATTGGAAAAAATTACAGCGAAATGGATATCGATGAAGTGCGAAAAGAGTGGGCTTCATGCATCCAACAGCACATGTCAACGACTCGTCTAGGAAGAGGTAAACATTGTAATATATCTTGTAATGAGAATAATAACTTATACGATTGTGCTAACCTTAGCTTATGTCTTCTTTACCAGCCTTACGAAAAGACTAAAGTGTGTCTAAGGGAAAGGAAAATATGATGAACGCTTTGTTGTTTATGTTTATGGGAAGACGATATTTGTCGATCATGGATACATTATGAAGTATTTTAATTGTTGTTGGTGAATTGTATTGGTTAGAGAGATGTTGGGATGTTATATTCGAACGTATTGATGTTGGTTTTTGTATTTGGAGTTCAATTACTTTCGAATGCATTGATTGAATTAGTTATGTTGTATTGAAGATCAGGGATTATGACTATTTTAATTATTAAACAGGTTAAAATTTTGATAATAACAACGGGGATATAGCATACGACAACGGGCATAAACCGTTGTCAAAGAGAGCTATGACAACGGGGATTGCCCGTTGTTAAAAAGAACAATATTTTTAAAATTAATCTACAACAACGGGGATAAAACTAACAACAACGGTGATAAACTGTTGTTAAATAGAATTTACGACAACGGGCAAAATTCCGTTGTTAAAAGTAAGACCCTTTAACAACTCCTGGATTAACAACGGAGATTTCGAGCTACAACAACGGTTAATCTGCGTTGTTAAATTAATCTACAACAACGGGGATAAAACTAACAACAACGGTGATTCACCGTTGTTAAAGAGTACTTACAACAACGGGGAAAATGCCGTTGTTAAAAGAATGACATTTTTAACAACTCCCGGATTAACAACGGATATTTTGAGGTACAACAACGGGTAATCCCCGTTGTTAAATTCATCTACAACAACGGGGATTCAATTAATGACAACGGGGATTCCCGGTTGTTAAAGCTGACATACGACGACGGGTCAAAAACCGTTGTTAAAGGGTAGGTACCTTTAACAACTCCCGGATTGACAACGGAGATTTTGAGGTACAACAACGGGTAATCCCCGTTGTTAAATTCGTCTACAACAACGGGGATTCAATTAATGACAACGGGAATTCCCCGTTGTTAAAGATGACATACGACGACGGGTCAAAAACAGTTGTTAAAGGGTAGGTACCTTTAACAACTCCCGGATTGACAACGGATTTTATTAGCAACAACAACGGGCATAATCCGTTGTTAAAAATGCCCTACGACAACGGGTATTTCACCGTTGTTAAAAGTCCAGACTTTTAACAACTCCCGGGTTAACAACGGAGCTGCAGGGGCTACGACAACGGGGATTCTCCGTTGTTTTTCCACAGTTTTGGCATAGTGTAGTCTTTAAATATATTTCTGTCGATATATAAGTCAAAATTCATTGGGAGCAGAGATAACAAACACATATAATGACGTGTCAAGACGACTTAATTGATGCTTTGATTGATCCACTTTAATGTGTCAATTAATAAAGTCAGAAGTCAGAACCTTCAAATTTTGGTTACATTTTACATTATTTTCAACAATAATACTGTTTCTCCCAAGAGTCGATCATGATTTTTTTATTCTAAAATAATAGGGAAAACATACGTGGAATTGTAGTACGCGAGACTATTTTTATGTTTTTTAAATTTTACTTTATTACTTTTTATAAAAAAATAATACCATTGTTCATTAAAAAATATTGTCTCTACAAATAATTCATTCCAATTACTTTTTCATTTTTTATTAATCGGAATACACATTTTATTAAAATATTATCACTTTCTTATTTTTTCGAAAAATCTTCTCATGATCACATGTTTTCACACAAATGCTTGATCAGGAAAAGGAAACTGATAAGAAAGTTTGAAACTGAATGAAATTAAGCAAGTAGCTAGATAAATAAAAATGATGTGTATATTTAAGATTAGGAATAAAAATTCGTTCCGTAACTATTTGAAATATTTTTAAATTATATATCCCAAGAAAGTTAATTATATAAACTTAGTATCATAATTATCCGTTTTCTTTCAATATTACTTAGTTTCGTTAGAACCCTCATTTTTTGTTGGAAAACCATCACGTGCATCGGACATGATGACTCAATTAGGGAAAAACCAACGACTTATGCTTAGATGGCGATGCAAATGAAATTGAACCAATTACATTGCCACATCATTAAATTAAAAAAAAATTGAATCATATTTCTAGGGCTAATTTATTAAAATATAATAGTTTTACTTTTTCTTTAACCAAATACGGTAGTTTGTAGAATGTTTAATCCTTAGAGTAGAAGCGCCATTTTTAAGGGCGCATCTTCCACTATTCATACTCCAACCGCGTTAAGGCGTGCTTTTAATAAATAATAATAAAATAATATTTAAAGTAATTAAATTGATATATTTAATTAATTTGACGGTTTAAATTATAAGAGTTGGTCTCTTGTATTTCCAAATACAAAATATTTTGTTCTAAAGTGTATAATACTTTAAATAATAAAAAAATAATTTTTTCATTAAAAAAATCAACTAAAATATAAATAGTATAAATGTTTAATTAAAAAATTATTATTTTTATTTGAAAATTAAGGGTATACATTCTTATACTAAAAGGTATAACTTTACAATTTAAAAAAAAACTTTAGATTTGGGGTTATGGTGTTCCAGAACACACAAGTTTTAACCAAAGTAGAATTAATAGGACTATACTCCCTCAGTTTAAAATGTACTCCATATTCACAACAATATGTCATTACTCACATTCAAAAATGAATCACGACCTCCCTAAACAAACCAACAAACATTCCAAGACAAAAATAAAAATACACACAAAACATAAAATAAAGACACCACAAACAAGAAACAACCAAAAACACATAACATGCAAAAATAAAAATTTCATTCATCAATAAACAATGAAACACACATTCATATCATCTATGATCAATTAGGCTCACAAACATCCCCATCTTTGATTGAAAAGGAAATCCTAAATTATGAAAGTAAACATCCCACAAACATAACAAATGAAGCAACATGCTAATCACATCAATTCAAATCAAAATCAATTCATGTCATGCAACTAGAAGTGATAAAGTGTAGGGTAAACTCCCTTAATAGGCATTTGGTAGTGGAAGTTGTTAGCTCTCGATTCGAGCTTCCAATATCCTTTCATTCATGCTCAAAAACTCATCAAAACCATTAGCTCAACAATTGCAATAAGAATATAGACCAACATGTACTTCAACACCACCAATCTAACCAAAATCAAACCCAACTCATGAGAAAAATTTTAAAATTGACCCAATTTTACAAGAAGACTTCTCATCATCATAATATCAAGCACACTCAAGTGGTAAGTCACGCCACGCACTCTCCCCCCAAACTTAAATTGAAACAAGTTGAGAATTAAGTTTGTAAAAAGTGGTGGGACTTACCCTTGTAGTTTCTTCAATTATCTTCTTGTAGAGAAGTATATGCATCCAAACGAATTGAATTATGTCCACCATGCACTAGCTTCCCAAACTTAACTAGAGACAAGAGTCGAGAATTAAGTTTACAAAAAGTAGTGAAACATGCCTACTCAAATCTATGAAGCACTTCTCGTATCTTCAATATGCATTTTCTCACAAGCATATTCCACCTACAAGACCAAAATTCAAACACCAAAACAAATATCAAAAGATAAAATAATGGGTTGCCTCCCATTTAGCGCTAAGTTTAACGTCTTCAAGCCGGACAAAATTTTACGCTCATTGGACCAAATGTTGGTCCATGACACTCTCTCCTCGCATCCTCACTTTGAAGATTTGCTTAGCCCTCTTCTTGTCTACTAGCTCAACTTCACCATTTTTGCTTACAAGCATCAAGTCATCTTCAAAAAGAGCTTCTAGTAGATTTTCTCTTTCTCCTTTATCTATTTTCTAATCGAGCTCCGATGCTTTCTTCCTATCAATATCACAAGAAAATGAATTAGCATTTGACACTTTCATATAATCATGAAGAAACGAATTTAAATTGTCAAAGAGAAGAGAATCATGATCCATAAAATCATCTGGAGGCACATTCAGAGGCTTCATATGAGACTTGGTTCCTTTTTTTTTGTAACATAAGAATGTAACACTTATTCCTTTTGAGCTCAATGAAAGCTCCTCCCTTCCAACATCAATTCTTGCTCTTCCCATAGCTAGAAATGGCCTTCCCAAAATGAGTGGAATTTGAGGATCCGCCTTCACTTCCAACACCATGAAATCGATCGGGAAAGCTAACCCTTTCACTTTTACCTCCACATCTTCAACAACCCCTAGTGGCTTAACAACTTCTCTATTTACCACCTCAAGACGGATAGTCGTAGGCTTGAACTCTCCAATTTCAAAGTTCTTGAAAATAGTATGAGACATCACATTGACGCTAGCCCCCAAGTCACACAATGCATCAAGAGTTTATTTTCCTTCAAAATCACATGGAATTATGAACTTTCCCGGATCATCAACTTTTTTAGGCCTCTCCTTATGCACCGATTCACTCGTTTAGGATAGCTCTTCTTTTTTTTTCTCCTCATACATTTTCTTGAGAGATTTGACATATTCCTCAAACTCTTTTTTCTTCTCCTTCTTTACAAACATTTGTGGATAGGGAATAGGAAATGGAGTGATCGGAATACCTCAATAATCACGTTTGTACTCCTCTTCTTTGACCTTCTCCTCAACTTTCTTTTCTTCTTGTACCCTCTTCCACTTATGTATCCATTTAGATCCCTTCTCTTCTTTTTTACTTATCTCTTCATTTTCTTCACCAACCTTGCACTCCACTAACCCTTCTTCATCCTTTCGCTTCTTTTTCATATTAACTAATAAATATTGAGCTTTTGGATTGACTTCGGTTGTGGCCGAAAACTTTTCTTTTTGTTGAGTACTCAAAGCACTTGCAATTTGTCCAACATTATATTCCAAAGCTTTGAGCCTTTTTTCATTTGCTTCTTCTGTTTTTCTCCAAGCTTCATCTTGAGCTCTTCTTGATTCCTATTGAGCTTTGTTTGATGGGATCAATTGTTCAAGTAGTTCATCGATCGATGCTTTTCCTTCATTGTTCGGTGCCTTAGCCCCCGGATGATATCCCGACGAATAAGCAACCGCATTGTTCGAGTTGGAATAAGAAAAGTTATTTTGCCTCATTTGTTGTGGAAAAGGACTTCCACCACTTTGATTGTTAACCCTCCTCCTTGCTTCGGTGGATAATTACCTTGGAAATTATTTTGGTAATTCCCTTGGTAATCCCTTTCTTGCATGTAGAGCACATCTTCTATCTTTGGCTTAGACATAACCCATTGTTCTCTACTTACAATATTCAGAGGAAGCACCCCTTGATCAACTTGTAGCCCTTCAACCATATTTGCCCCTTGGTTGTTCATCCTTTGACTCAAGCTCATTTGTTTAATTACCTCCGCCGCTATCATTTCAACACTTGGCATACTTGGATTAACACTAGCACTCTTGGCACTAAATTATTGCCTTGATCAAAACTCTCAAATCCATAGCATCCACTTACTCTCTCCGATGTCCATTGATAAAAATTTGTAGCAATCTAATAAAAAATCCTTATAGCCCTTTTCAGAGTCTCTCAAAGTACGGATCCACCCGCCGAAGCATCATCAAGCACTCTTTGACCATTTACCATACCTTGGTAGAAAAACTTAACTTGTTGATTTTTTGAAAAACCATGTAATGGACATTTTCGAAGCATATCCTTAAATCTTTCCCACGCTTCATAAAAACTCTCTTGAGACATTTGCTTGAATTGAGTGATCAAGCTCTTCATTTGAAGTTTCTTAGATGGCGAAAAGTATTTGTTCAAAAATATTTATGCAAGCTCATCCCAAGTGTTACATATACCCGGAGTAATAGTAGAAAGCCATGTTCAGCCACAATCAGTCAATGAGAATGAAAACAACCTCATCCTAATACAATCTTCGCTCACACTATTCCTCTTCACGGTGTTGGAAATCTTAATAAATTGAGCTAGATGAGCATTAGGATCCTCATTCGGAGTTTCACCAAACTATTGGTCTCTCATCATTGAAATCAAGCCCACTTTAATCTCAAAGTTGTTGGCGTTGATTGGTGGACCCATCATGTGTGGCATAGCTCTTGCATGAAGAAATCCTGGATCACCCTTTGATCATTGTGGAATCCATATTGTACCGGAGGTGGTGGTAGTGGCACATATGCTTGTTGAGGAGGGACAAAGGCTTGTGGAAAGCCTTGTTGGATTAGAGCTTGTTGGATCATTTTTTGAAGTAAGGCTTGATTGTTAGGAATTCCGAAATTTGGATAACCTTGTTAATGGTTGGCATTGAATTGTGGAACTTGTGCATTGTCTTGCACATTTTGGGCACCTTCTCCATCATACTTAACCTCAACATGTTCATTCTCTTGATTGTTCTCCATTGGATTACTCTTTTTGATTTTGTTCTCCTTTCTCCTTATTCGAAAAGTGTTTTCAATCTCCAAGTCAGCCGGTTCTATTTTTTTCTCCTTGGATCTTGTTTGCATACACCTTAAAAAATAAAAGAAGTTAGAACAAGATTTTCAAAAGTAAATAATAATAAACAAATAAAATAAAAATATCTCTAGTAAGATTACTCAAAACTTTCCTTCTTTAAGTTACTAGCAATCGTTGCCTCCCCGGAAACGGCACCATTTGATTAGCCATTTTGTAGTCGAAATGATTAATTCAATAATTTATCGAACCACAGGAAGGAAGGTACTAGAGCTTAAGCAATATTGCGTTTCTTGTAATTTTATAGAGATTAATCATCAAAGGATAAGTTGATCAAATAATAAAAATAACAATAATAAAAGCAAGCAAGCAATGATCCAATAAACAAGATAAATGAAAGATGAGTGGTTTTTCAAATTAAGTAAAAGTGAGATTAACAACAATTAAGAAGTGAAAATCCTAGGATAAATGCATCAAATTCATATGAATCATGAGTGTAAGACTAAGGGCTAATACTAAGTTAAGCTAAACTCCATCTCGAGATGGATAGGATATGAATCTGTTTAATAATCCCAAAATAGCTCAATGGATTGGTTCTCACTCAAACAATTCCAACTAGGTACTAAGCTTTAATGAGAGTCACTTCACACGATTAATGAACCTCTCGATCTAACCAACTGGATGTTTATCAAAGGGTTCTAAATTCTAAAGGACATCTCTACCTCTTTAAGACTTATAATGCACATGAGGTGTATGATGAAATGATTCACTTAATTATCCTAAATACATAATTGACTTCTCAATCTAATCACATGTTTAAAACAACAAAACACACAAGTCATCATAAACATTAAGATCTATAAACAACAATGATAGAAAATCAATTAACCCAATCAACATATGAATTTAAATATATAAATCCCAAAATTATCCAACAACTCTCATGTTCCTATCTCACAAGGGAGATTAGCCTACCATATTCACAAGAAAATCAACATAGACATTAAAATCTTTACAAACCATGATAAACAATAAGGTTTACTATAAGAAATGGATGAAAACTCCCTTGGATGGCTCCAATGGTGATCTTCTTCCTCCCCTTACAATTCTCCTCTCTTCCTTTCTTCTTTACCTCAAATGGATGGTGATTTTGATGGTTGGATGAAGATAGATGTCATGGATGGTGAAAAATGGAGGAAATGGTATGTGATCTAGGTGCAGGGGTAAAACCCTTCAAATCTCTGGTCATATGTTGAAATTTGGGGTAATTATACCCCTTGGGAGCTTCTAGAAGGCTGCTGAAATTTTCTCAGATTTTTGCACAGACACGGCTCTTGTGAGTGCACACTGGTCCATATGGCCATGAACGTGTAGGTGTTTCTGATGACCGTGCACGGCCTTGGCTTACAGGGACGTGTTTTGCACATGGCTCGTGTGCGTGCACACTGGTCGTGTTGGTGCTGCCCCTGTTTTTCTTCTTTCGTTTTGGCTCGTTCTCCCTCGTTTCAACTCTGAATTGAGATCCACTTTTTTTCACATCTTCCTTTTTGCGTCTAGAATCTATTTTTACCTAAAAATTATACGTTTAAACTCATTCTCATATATTTTCATAAAAACACAAAACACAACCAATAATACACAATACGGATAAAATATCACGAAAATACATATAAAAGGCACTAAAATCTAGGTATAAATATCTGTCATCACATATATTTTGCTATTTTATTTATTCCAAAATAAGATTTTTACGTTTTTTTAAAAGGGCAAAGATTTTTATGAGACCTTCTCACGGCCCGTGAGACAGAGGGAGTATACATTAATGTAAAAATACAGAGAGAGTGTATTTCACCAGTTCAACGTGGGACAGAGGGAGTATACAATTTGTTATTGTGTTTGTGAGGCAGACGTTCCATGAGACGGTCTCATACAAATCTTTGCCCTTCTAAAAAGACGTAAAATTTTTATTTTAGAATAAATAAAATAACAAAATATATGGAGTACATTTTAAACTGAATGAGTATAATTCCTGGGACATCATACCTCCAAATCCAAAGTTTTTTTTTAAAATTACACCATTTAATATTAAATGTTATACATTTTAATATAAGAATGTATACCCCTGATTTTTAGAGAAAAAATAATATTTTTTTAATCAAACATTTATACTATTCATATTTTAGTCGATCTTTTTAATGAAAAAATTATATCCTTATTAATTAAAGTGTTATGCCCTTTAAAACAAAATATTATACTCTATATACCTTGTGTACTAAAAAATACAAGAGACCAACTCTTATAATTTAAACGGTTAAATTGATTAAATATATCAATTTAATTACTTTAAATATTATTTTATTATTATTTATTAAAAGCGCCAGTTCAACTGACGACTTAATGTTGTGGGGATATGAATAGTGGTAGAAGTAGGTGCTTCTACTTAAAAGATTAAATCCTCTGAAATCTATCATATTTAGTTTAATAAAAAGTAAAATTATTATATTTCAATAAATTAGCCCATTTCTAGACACTTCTCAATTCTTTTTCCATATCTTGAAACTCCAGATGTTTCAAGATTGGTCAAATGCTCAATCCTCGAGGTGACTCATCAACATTTTACAATCCTTCATACTCAACTTTTGAAGAATGGGTCAACATTTTACAATCCTCGAGGCCTTCTTCACTATTACCCATTTGAAGTATTTGAGCTCCGAGTAGGCTCAAAGTTTTAAGCTTTGAAACCCATGGTCTTTGAAACACAAACCCCTCAACGCATGCATAGTGGATTTCAAGGTATGTCTATAAGAATGAAAATCTGTTGTGTGTTCATTACATATGTCAAACGTATATATACAATTATCCTATTTATTATAGGCAATATACTAGGTTGGAATTATAGTTTATTTACAAAGATATGATTCCCATACTAAAAATAAGATATGCACAATTAAATTTTCATAATATCTAACACGCCTCTACAGTGGAAACGAGAGGTTCATGGACGTTTAGACTGTTCCGGAAATCATCAAAAAAATATACGCGTCAGCCCTTTTATGAAGATATCTGATATTTGATAAAGGGATGGAACATATAGGACACAAACTTCTATACGGGATACTTTCTCACGAACAAAGTGGATGTCCAATTCAATATGTTTAGTCTGCTGATGTTGAACAGGGTTTTCGGAGAGGTATATAGTACTGACATTATCACAATGGACCAATGTTGCCTTGTTGATTGGACAATGAAGTTCCAATAAAAGATTTCAAATCCAGCAAGATTCAGTGACAACATTAGCAACTCCTCTATATTCTGCTGCAGCACTAGAACGAGACAATGTAGGTTGACGTTTGGAAGACCGGGAAATCAAATTGGAACCTATAAATGTACAGTAGCCAGAAGTGGAACGTCTTGTATCTATGCAGCCACCCAAATCTACATAAGTGTATGAGATAAGGTATGTAACATGAGATTTATAGAGATACAAGCCAAAGTTCGGGGTGCCTTGTACGTAGCGTATAATTCGTTTAAGAGCAGTCATGTGCCCCTCCCTTGGATCATACATGTATAAGCAAACCTGTTGAATAGCATAAGAGATGTGGTGTCTGTGAATTTGAGATATTGGAGTGCACCAGCTAGACTCCGATAATGAGAAGGATCCCCGAATGATGAACCCGCATTTGCCCCTAACTTTTGCTTAGTGTCACTAGGGGTGGAACAAGGCTTGCATGAATTCATACCAGCTCGATCAATAATCTCCTTTGCATACTTTGTTTAAGAAAGGAAAAGACTATCTACATGAAGAGTAACCGTAATTCCTAGAAAATAGCTTAGAGGACCTAAGTTTTTCATAGAAAACTCAGACGCAAGAAAAGTCATAATGGATTTTCGAAGTGCATCTGATGAGGCAGTGAGTATAATGTCATCAACATAAAGTAGAATATGCATGACTATAAATGAATAGAGAGTGATCACATTTGCTGTGGAAAAAACCAATCGAGGCATTTATCGTCATTAAGAGCACTTATCGGGTTTCGTGGTAGGGGAGAAATAGATGTGGTAGTGGTAGTATTCAAGTTAAATTGGTGTTTAGGCTTAAATATCCAATGTTGGCTCCAAGTGGTCATTCGTTGAGTGGTGAATTTGTTTGCGACTGAGGTGAGATGGGTGATGGTATTGTATGATGTGTTGTTTGTGGTGGAGTATTATCGAGTAAAGTGGAGAATTGTGGACTAAAAGAATGAGTATCATGGACTTTTGGTGATGGATTTGATTGTGAAATGGACTGACTTTGCACGTTATGAAGAAGAAATGGTGAGATTCCAGAATCTAAAAAATAATATGAGGTGGTTGGGTGAGTGTGTAATTCGGAGAAAGGGAATTGGGTCTCATAAAAAATTACGTGCCTTTGAAATGATTATTTTTCGACTCGACAGATCATAATATTTATAGCCCCATGATTAAGAGGATTTCTCTAAAAAACACAAGGTGTAGAATGTGATTGTAATTTGTTGATTGTAGAATAATGGAAAGAGAGGATAACACAGACACCCAAACACCCGCAAATGAGAGTAAGATGGAAATTTTTGATACAGAATTTGAGTGAGTTTTATATCCTAAAACCTTTCTAGGAAGAATGTTGAGGACGTATGTGGCCATTTGTAAATCATGATGCCAAAGAGATGGGGGACAGAAGAATTGACAAGTAAAGTACGAATTATATTATTGATGGATTGAATTTTTCTTTCCGCCTTACCATTTTGAGGCGATGTATAAGTATAAGAGAAATAAAGTTATATGTCATTTCCTTCACAATACTTTCGAGATGAAGCATTATCAAACTTCCCCATTGTCACATTGAAAGGTTTTAATTTCCTTTTCAAAGTGGGTTTGTATGAATATTGTTTTAAAGATTTTAAAAATTGAGTACACCTTTGACTTGTGAAAGATTGGAAAAGTCCATAAGAAATTATTGTAATCATCAAGAAATAACACATAAAAACGGTGTCCATATGAACTCAAAACAGGATAAGTCCATAAATCAGTATGGATAATATCAAAAGGCATAGTACATAGTATGAGATATAATGTGTAGAAATGGTAATTTAATGTGTTTCCCAAGGAGACAAGAATGACAAAAGGAGTTACGAGCCTTATTAAATTTAATGAAATTGCTACTACAAAGAGAACGAAAAATAGCGTCCCCCGGATGACCTAGGTGAGAGTGCCATAGGTTAGGAGAAATAATAGTAAAAGTAGAAGTTGGTGTGTGACGAGAGTGGAAATTTATATTTTTTGTCCGATTTAATACCTCTTTGAGTGTGATAATTGCTATTATTTTGTACAAATCTTAATATTTATTTGATCATTGACTAAAAGGTGCTTGAGAGATATTTTGTTGTATTTTGATAGGAAAAATAATCAAAAATGCAAAGTTGAAATGAAGGGTGAACTTATGCAACATGCAAGGAAATATACGACCACATTCTATATTTTTTTGTATTTATGTGGAAGTCCAAACTGATCGTACGAGATATGGCTGGAAAGCCACCGAAGAGAAGAACGCGTGGGCACAAGAATCACCTCAATCCAAGTTCAGATGAAAAGGTTATAAAGAAAATAGTGAGATTGCGCAGCTGCTGCCGAAATTTTTTAAACTTCTCAAAGTTTTGCCCAATATTACACCTCATGCCACGTGTACAAGTATCATGCAACTTTGGGCTTTCAAATGCGTTAATTGGCAGGCCCAACATGAGAAGTCAGGATTGACTTTTGAGTATATGCAAAATAATAGTGGGTCAGGCTTTAGTCAAAGTGTGCCAATCAATGGCTATGAATTGATAAGGAGAAAAGAATTGCATGCAATAGTGGGCAAATTTATTCTCATTCATTGTAAGCGTTAAAGTGAGGAGAATTCTCTTTTGCCCGAGAGAAGAGACGCACGCCTCCTTCCATCTCAGTGCCTTAATTTTCCACCCTTCACCCATACACCATCATCCTTCCATCAGATAGACGATCGGATTTGCTACTTAGATCAGAGACGGAGATCCCGACGTAGATAGTAATTGAAGAGACGAAGTCCTCCAAAAGGATTTTTTATTTTTAATTATTTATCTTTGTTATTTTAGAACAAGGGTTGGGGTATTTTACATCTTTTGTGATTTGTCTTCGTAAATCTATTGGGTAAGTTTTTTTGTTGGTAATGTTAGGGCGTTAAGACAATTTGACTATGTGATTTGTTTGCCTAAACTTGGATTTATTACATTGCAAGATGTTTATTTCCTTATTGAAGAAGATATTTTTTAGACTTCATATTATTGTGTTTTGAGTTTTGATTCCTTTAATTATTTATGACGGTATCACTGATTGATAGTTTATAGGATTCCTTATTTCGGCATGGTAATTGTTGTTTCCTGTGGCAGTGTTAAGGGATTGACCTATAATTCCTAAGACAACTAGACAATCAATTTGAAATATTAATTACTGGTATAACATCATTATTATATAATTGGTAAGGAGACAAAATGGGTTAATAATTTAGTACCTAGAAAGAGAAGTCTATTGCTCTAACCTTTAATGGAATTTAGAATGAAGTACCTACAGAGGGAGTGATAGTTAATTCCTTATCGATCATAGGATTTGTAGCTCATTACAAGTGTTAGATCTTACCCGATCTAAGTGATTTAACTAGGCTTAGTGATCCTCTTATAAATATCTGCATGTAATTAATCTAGGTTTAGATAAAATCAGTCACATAATTAAGCTATTTGCCTTAGCATTACCAATTCTCTATCCTTGAACTCTTAAATCATTTTCTCTTGTGTGATTTCTTTAATTTTCATTAGTTCAATTATTTAATTTCACTTTTTACTAATTAATTAGTTATCTTTCAAAAAATCCCCAAATTTGTCTTGCATTTAAATTGTCATACATAGAATTAATTATTAAGTTTATAAGTATCTCGTGGAAACGATAATTTAACTTGGTCACACGCACTACAATCAATCCCTTACAATTGAGGGTGAAAGAAAATAGCGATCAGTGTGGCCCGAGTGTTGGTGATAGGATAGAGGTTTCCCGAGCTCTCACATCTCATTTGATGTCTCCCCGTCTTTAAATCCTTCACAGAAAAACCAAGTAGATCAAACTCAACTGAAACCAAATTTACAGTAGTGTACTTTATTACAGAAACAAGGTTCTTAATGAGATGTGGAGCATGTAACATGTCTTATAGGTTTAAAGGGGGATTAGGAGGGCTGAGAGAAGTACTATCATTTTCCCGAATTGGAATAGTGTTGCCATTACCAACAATTATGTCATGTGTATTGCTCAAATTAAAATAAGACGTGAGATACCTTGATTCTTCATCATATGCGATGTGGCACTAGTACCCATGTACCAATTTTCACACGGTTGAGTAAGCTAAAGAGTGTGCATTGCTGCATCAATGTCACTAGGAGCATATCCCACACTTGGAGTGACAATTGACACTTGATAAGCTTGTTGTGGTCTTGGTCCAAGTATTCCTGCTATTGGTGGACGTTACTGCCATGGAGATGGGGATGTCGGAAGTGACGTTAGGTACGGGCAGGGTGGTGTTGCCCATGGCTGAGATGTCCAAGTTGCCCAAGGAAAGTACAACCAATGTTGTTGAGGAGTGCTACGGCCCCCCTCCACGGCCTCCACGACCTCGAGTGTTGCCGCCTCTACCACGATTGTTACTCTTCCACTTTGGTGGCTGCTATTTCAACTGTGGAGAGTGGTGGATGTTGAGAATGGAATTTCACGCATTTTATGTGTGCACATTACACTATTTTACTTAAAAAATTTATTTTTTTGCATGGAATTGTGTACATTTGAGTATTTACACGATTTAAAGGCTATTAAGCTGTTTTGTGAGTTTGAAGGTTTAAAACAAAGAAAAACAATTCAGAGTCAAAACGACACATCTTGGCAGCCACTCGGTATCAACTCGAGCTGAGTTAAAGGGTGCTCGACATTCCAATTGAGCCGAGCTGTGGTCCAGAGGGGTTTACGTGATGTGGCATGCCATCCAGACACAGACTGGCACCAACTCGGTAATCTCAAGGCCTAACTTGAGCCGAGCTGGGTGCCGTGCTGTAGATTTTTCACAACACACAAGAAGGAAAACTCATCAAATCCATCGTGATTTTCACGCCCCACACCTTCACACATCAGATCCCATCTTCCATCCATTCTGAAGGAGTTCCAAGTGCAAGTTGAGAGAGATCAGATCATTGGAGAGACGGAGAAGGAACACAGATATATGCTGACGCTAGAGTTTCATGTTTTTAATCTTTCCTTTTCCTTGTTCGTGATTTTTGGTATGAATTCTATAACCATGAGTGTTGCTTGTAACCTCATAGGCTAATTTCCTTTACAGTTTTAAGGTTTGAAGGATATATTTAATTGATTTTGAGACCTAGACCAATTTTGTGATTTCATGAAGTTAATATTCTGAATTTATTTAAATTAATCAAACTTTGCTTTTCTATTTCGTAACATCTTCATAGTAAATTCATGTCATCCGCTATAATACTTGAATTATTATGTTAGCTTGTGTGCTTTCATGAATGGTATTGTCTATCTGTTGGAGATTAAGGTAGTTCCGTTATTAACACTTTAATTCCAAGAACTAGTAAATTAGATACTTGAATTGTTTAGTAAGACAATACGATTAGACATTCAAGTAGGAAGTGAATAAAGTCTTGTAGTACTTTCAGAAAATATATTGTTAGTTGAACTTGCCATCTGGAGGTATTGTATTTGCGTTGATTAGTATCTAGGAAGGGGGTTTGATAATATTCACGCACCTTAAAAAATAAATCATAATATATTATTAGCTTAAATCGGATCATATCTGGTAGGATAAAAGGATTATGTGGTGTATTTTCATTGATGTTGTATGAATAATCAATTGGAAGTCTAGGAATCCAAATTAATTGGTCTATACTTGATACCTTAGAATTGTTGTTCATCTTTTAATTTAATCTTGAATTATTTTTATTTGCTTTTATTTATTAAGTTATTTAATATTTTAGTCTTTAGATTATTAAATTCACAAACTAGAAATTAGTTACATGATTCTAATTAATTTAGTAATTAAAAGGAATAAATAATTAACAGTCTTTTTGCGTTTGATAATAAAGCTTGGTCGCTTGCCACTGCAATTGATAACCTTCACATTTGGGAATTAAATTAAAGTGCGTAGTAAACGCCCAACAGTGGGTTCGGCGGTATCGCTTGCTGATGATAGATTTGCTACAATTAAAGTAGTCCCAGATTCACCTCCGCTCGATTTGCCATGCTTGTTTCCTCCAAAACAAGCCTTGAACGAGCCTTAGAGAAAATAGGAAGTGGATCACTTTGTTGAATTCAAGTAGCGACTCCACCATAAGAATCGCTCAACCCAATGACCATATAAAGAACCAACCCACCTTTGGTTTGAAACTAGTGTTCTCAAATTGGTGAGTTGATCAGCAATAATCTTCAACTTTTGGCAGTACGTACTTACATTAGGAAAATCATTTAGATGAGTCTGAGTGAATTGGTTTTAGAGATGAACAGCTCTCGAATTTTTATTGTCTTGAAATAAATTTGCTAAATGTCCCAAGCATCCATACTCGTGACATCAGGTTCAAGAATAGTTTGGAGTAGATCTTTGGAAATTGTTCAATAAATCCACTGCAAAACAATAGCATCAAGTCGAGACCAAAGTTTGGGATTAGTCTGCTTGATGGAGGTAGAAGAGGATGGGGTGGTTTTGGTTGTGGTGGAAGGAGGGATGATGTGATCTAGAACTTGATAGGCACGGGAATGAACTTTGAACAAGGTTGCTCATGAGTTGTAATGGGAGTTTTTCATGTCTAGTGTGATGGGAATGCAATTCTTTATATTGTTGACAGCCAAAGTAGGAGGAGATTTTGATGGCTCAAACATGGCTGCCATGATGATTTAGAAAATAAAGAGTTGTAGAGGGGGATTGGAAAATAACAGATTTACAGAGAAAAGTACCCGGTTACTGATACCATGTAAGGATTAGAATCTGTTGTGTGTTCATTACATATGTCAAACGTATATATACAATTATCCTATTTATTGTAGACAATATACTAGGCTAAAATTATGACTGATTGACAAAGATATGATTCATATACTAAAAATATGATATGCACAATTAATTTTCATAATATCTAACAATGTCAATTGTTAGGTTAGGCATTTTTTTGAGGCTATTGAGTGGGTCCTCCTTCAATCTGCTCCAACGTAGACACAAAATGTAATCAACGAGGGTTCACATTGAGGTATCGTCTCAAGGAACCCTTCCAACCTAAGTGCTTTTAGAAAGGGAAATTTGAGTGATGATATAAGAGAATGGTTGAGCTCCAACTTGTCTTCTTCAACTTGACTAATGTGTAACCAGCGAAGATTGTTTAACTTGGCAATGGAAGAGCAGAGCTCCTGCCCATCTTCACTTCTCAACTTTGCTATGCTTAAAATTCTCAACCGTGTCAGCTTTCCTATCTCTCTCACCATTCTAACTCCATCAACCTCATCTGCATTCACAGTTAGAAGTGTTTCCAAAGATAGAAAACGAGTACCTATCCTACGTGGAACCTTAACACCACGTAATCTTTGAAACGTGATCAAATTCCCTTTATGGTCAAAATCAATTCTAAAATTCTATCCTTTGGCTCTTCAATTCCTACAACTTCAGTGTCTTTCAAGTACAGGGCTTCGTCTCTAAGGCCGTGCAATTCGTTGTTTGATGTAATAGAAGAGTTGGAGCCTTGATTAAGATCAGTGTACATTTCTCTGTATTTCTTTTGAATTGTGGACAAATGATTATCCAATCCATACTTGATAGCTTGGATTTCAGAAGCAATATGGTGTTTGGCTTTCAAATTCTTTATACAAGCATAAGCTTTCTTGAGGCAGCCACTGAATCCATTTGGAGCATGATACTGTCCAAATCGAAGCATGAACTTGTCAAGAACATCTCCAACATCATAGGAGATTTCTCAGAGTTGTCTAATCCTTTCTTGAGTCCAATGTTAGTATTTTTTTAATTATTTTTTTGCATCAGCAACTCCTTTATCTGTGCCATCTCATTTTGGATATACTCCACTTCACGTCTAAGCCCTCCAAGTACCAGTTGTCCCTCCTCTTGGAGCAATACAGGGTAACAAATGACTATGCATTCTCTGGCATTCTTCTCTACTTGAATTTTTACTAAAACCAAAAAATGTAAACTTGGTCGGTCAACTACCATAACTAGTTGTTGAAAGGTGACGCTTGCTATGTTGAGTCAGCAATACAACACGTGGAAGATAGAGTATTGTATTATAGACATGCATGTATGCATTGTGTGTGTGTGTGTGATCTTATACAATCAAGACAGGTGGAGGATAGTGATTGGTTGATGAAGTGTTGATAAGGATAAAAAAAAGGCCGCTGCATAAAGTATAAGAACCATTGGATTGAGAATCAATCTCAACCATAGATTGGAAAGGAATTAAATTAGTTAGGTGGTTAGTTGGTTAGTTGTTGAGCTAGCTAGGAACTTCCCACGTGAGATTTCAATCTGCAGATGCATCAGTTGGATTGCTGGTGTTCATATAAGCATTATGAACAACAGTTTGAAGCACAATTAGTAGCGACACATCAGTTCATTAGATAAGAAAGCACATTAGGATTTATGTGCATAAGTTCTTCATCATCTTCCTTAAGTTGTATGTTGTTGTCATCATATAGTGAAAGTTCTTCCTTAAGAAAGTGGATGTAGGCATAGCCGAACCACTATACATCTTTGTGTTCATCTTGTTTTTATTACGTTTCGATTATCAATCAATCCGTGAGTGAATTAGAGAGTGATCCAAAGATTGAGTGTGTGAGAGCTTGAGAGGAACTTCAAGATCTTGCTTAAGTTTCATAAGAAGTGGTGCCGTCTGTGGAAAAGAGAGCAACCACAAGTTATCAGATCAGAGGGAAGAATTATGGTGACAACCAAGTTTGATGTGGAGAAGTTCACAAAGAAAATTTATTTCAGTGTGTGGAGGATGAAGATGGAGGCCATACTGATCCAACAAGGCTTTGCTGATGCTATTAAACCACTTCCAAAAAATCAAGCAGCTGTTGTTGATACAGTTGCACAAGCTGCAGATCTAGATTAATAATTAAAGGCCAGAACTGCAATCATTCTATGCCTAGGTGACAAAGCTTTAAGAGAAGTTTCAAAAGAAGCAACTGCAAGAGACATTTGGAAGAAGCTTGAAGATCTTTACATGGTGAAGACTTTGGCAAACCGGCTGTATACAAAGTAGAAGCTCTATTCCTTCAGAGTATCAGAAGATAAGTTTATTTTAAGTCAATTAGATGATTTCAATAAGATTATAGATAATTTGGAAAACATTGATATAGCTCTGTCAAGTGAAGATAAGGCTGTGATACTAATGTCAGCTCTTCCTAAATCTTTTGAAGGATTGAGAGATATACTCTTGTATGGGAATGTTGAATCAATCACCCTGGAACAAGTGCTGATTGCAATAAAAGCAAAGGTGCTTCACAAGATATCAGATAGCACAATTGCAGGGGAAGGTCTTGTAGCCAATAAACAGAATAAGTGGAACAAGAATGATAAGAAGGCTGGTGCTGATAAGAAGAAACAAGAAAGGGGAAATCAGATCACACCAACAGATGAAGAGAACAATAATTGCTTCCATTGCAATAAGCTTGGCCATTTTAAGAAGCAATGTCATAAGTGGAAAGCTATGGTGGCAAGAAAGATTGCAGAAAATGGTGGAAACCACATAATTCATGCAAATCAGGTAACTGAAAATAAAGATAATAAGGATCAAGATTATATTGAAGATTTGGTTGTTGTTTCTGGTCATGTGTCAGATCAGTGGGTATTAGATTCAGGTTGCACATTTCACATGACATCAGTTAAGGATTGGTTTACATAATTGAAACCATATAATGAATGATTGGTCTTGTTAGGCAATGATCAGGCCATCAAGATTGAAGGGATTGGTTCTATCAAATTTAGAATGTTTGATGGAACCATTAAGCTGCTTACAAATGTAAGATATGTACCAGGATTAAGAAGGAACTTGATATCCTTGGGAATGTTGGATACTCAAGGATGTGAATGCAACCTGAAAGGAGGTATACTCACCATTATAAAAGGAAATTCAGTGGTGATGAAAGGTGTTAAGAGCTCTGATCTTTACTTTCTTGAAGGATCAGTAGTCTCTGGATAGTTGAACACTTCATAAGATCAAGAAGATGTTCATCTGTGGCATGGAAGACTAGCTCATGTAAGTGAGAGGGGGTTACAAGAGCTAGTAAGGCAGAAGCTATTAGAGATAAGTTCAACCTATAAGTGTGATCAATGTGAAGATTGTATCCTAAGTAAGGCAAAGAGGTTGAAATTTGGTTCTGGAGAACATACTTCATTAGAGAAGCTTCAGTATGTTCATAAAGACCTATGGGGACCATCAAGAAACCCAACCATGGGAGGAGGAAGATATTTCATATCCTTTATAGATAATTATTCTAGAAAGGTATGGGTAAAAATCCTAAAATCAAAGGATCAGGTATTTGCTGCATTTAAGGAATGACTTGCTGAGGTGGAGAATCAAACAGGAAAGAAGTTGAAATGCTTGAGATCAGATAATGGACTTGATTTTATTTCAGAAGAGTTTAATACCTTCTGGAGAGAGCAAGGAATTAAGAGGCACAAGACTACACTTGGAACTCCTCAACAAAATAGGGTTGTAGAAAGGATGAATCAAACACTACTTGAGAGAGTTAGATATATGCTGAGTAGTGGAGGATTTACAAAAGGATTTTGGGGTGAACTTGTGACTACAGCAGCCTATCTGATCAACTTATGCCCATCAAGAGCCTTAAAATTTAAACCACCTAAAGAGATTTAGTCTGGAAAGGCTCCAAATTACAGTCATTTGAGAGTAATAGGTTATCAAGTATACTCTCATGTGAAGCAAGATAAGTTGGAACCAAGAGCAGTGAAATGTGTAATGGTTGGATACCCCAAAGAAGTTAAAGGATACAGGTTGTGGTGTTATGAAGCTAACAAGTTCATTGTTAGCAGAGATGTAACATTCAATGAAAAGAAGATGCTATTGGTTGAAAGGAATTCAGTAGTATCAATCACTACAGATACTTCTGAGTCTCAGGTGGAGGAAGCAAGAAAGGAAGTACAATAAGATAATGAACAGAATAACAGTGCTAATCAAAGTAAGGAAGCAAGCTCACCTGGCTCATCAAGTTCAAGGTAAGATTTGAGTACTTATCAATAGATAGGCTAAGAAGACAGATAAAAGCTTCAGTAAGATATATGGAGGCTGATATAGTATCATATGCACTGTTGGTTGCATCTGATATAGACAGTTACGAGCCAAGATCATATGAAGAAGCTATATCAAGAAGTGAGAATAGCAAATGGATAATTGCTATGGAAGAAGAGCTACTGTCATTATATAAGAATAAGACTTGACAGATTGTTGAAAGACCAAAGAATAAGAAGTTAGTAAGTTGTAAATGGATTTACAAGAAGAAGACTGTTACAAGCAAAGAAGGAGGTAAAGGATACAAGGCAATGCTTGTGGCAAGGGGTTTTTCACAAAAGGAAGGAGTGTATTATAATGAAATATTCTCTCCTATTGTTAAGCATTGTTCCATTAGGATACTGTTAGCTTTACTGACTCAATTTGATCTTAAATTGCATTAGATAGATGTCACTACAACATTCTTACATGGAAACTTGGAAGAAGACATTTACATGAAGATTCCTGAGGGTGTAAGTGTTGAAGATGTTGATAACAAGGCCTACTTACTTTTGAAATCATTTTATGGGTTGAAGCAGAGCCCAAGGCAGTGGTATTTGAAGTTTTATGATTACATTACATCAAATGAATTCAGTAGGAGCTTACATGACAGCTGTGTGTATGTTAGATTCAAGGAAGGGTGTTATACATACTTCTGTATGTTGATGATATCCTTATAGCTTGTAAGGATCAAGCTGGTATAGATGAAGTAAACGAAATACTTAAGCAGGAGTGTGATATGAAGGATCTAGGAGAAGCTAAGATGATCCTTGGCATGCAGATTAAAAGAGACAGATTAGCTGGTGAGTTAAAATTGTTCTAAGAATCATACTTGGACAAAGTTCTAAAGAGGTACAATATGAATCTTAGTAAGACATTAACAACACCAGCAAAGCAAGGTATGAATCTATCATTACTTTAAGCTCCTCAAATAGATAAAGAGAAGATAGAAATGAGCAACATACCTTATGCAAGTGCTATTAGCAATTTGATGTATGCTATGGTATGTTGCAGGCCAAACTTAGCTTATGTGATGAGCATGATTAGTAGGTTTATGAGCAATCTAGGCCTACTACATTGGGATTTAGTGAAGTGGGCACTCAGATATGTGAAAGAAACAATCACAATAGGTTTAAAATTTCAAAAAAATGGCAACATAGAATAAGGTAGTAGTTGGATATGTTGATGCTGATTATGCTGCAAATCTTGATACTAGGAAGTCACTTACTGGATATGTATTCAATTTTTTTGGTACTGCAGTAAGTTAGAAGGCAACACATCAACATATAGTAGCTTTATCAACTACAGAAGTAGAGTTTGTTGCTCTTACAGAAGCAATCAAAGAGGAAGTCTGGCTGATTGGAATACTAAGTGAGTTTGGTATCCAGTAAGAAGGGATTGAAGTGCATTGTGATAATCAGAGTGCAGTGCATCTCTCTAAGCATTAGGGGTACCATTAAAGGACCAAGCACATTGATGTAAGGTTATATTTTATAAGGGACATGATAGAGGAGGAAGTAGTAGTTGTCAAGAAGATCAAAACTACAGAAAATCTGGCTGACATGTTCACTAAAGCCTTACCAGTTCAGAAGTATGAGCTGTGTAAGCAATTTATTTATCTGAATTAAGTAAGAAAGAAAGAAAAGGTGGCTGCAACCTTAAATAGCAACAAGGTGGAGGAGACTACAACTTGTGATGATGCAGTCTAAGGTGGAGTATCGTTGTATTATAGACATGCATGCATGCATTGTGTGTGTGTGTGTGTGTGTGATCTTATACAATCAAGACAGGTGGAGGATGGTGATTGTTTGATGAAGTGTTGATAAGGATCAACAAAAGGCAGCAGCATGAAGTATAAGAACCATTGGATTGAGAATCAATCTCAACCATAGATTGGAAAGGAATCAAATTAGTTAGGTGGTTAGTTGTTGAGCTAGTTAGAAACTTCCCACGTGAGATTCCAATATGCAGATGCATCAATTGGATTGCTGGTGTTCATATAAGCATTATGAATAGTAGTTTGAATCACAATTAGCAGCAACACATCAGTTCATTAGATAAGAAAGCATATTAGGGTTTATGTGCATAAGTTCTTCATCATCTTCCGAGTTAAAATCATTTTTAGTCCGTAACTATAGAAAATTTTTGATTCCGTCCCAAAAAAATAAAATTTTTAATTTGGTCCCATAACTCCTGAATTGGGCAAATTTTGATCACAAAATTGCCGGAAATTAGTTTTTGATCGGAAATTTGCACGTGCGCCTCACATGATCACTCGTAAACGTAGATGCCTACTTTCCTGCTGGTGGTGGTCACCATTTTTGTGAATTTCTAGCTACTGAATTTGTGCCACAATGGCTTGATTTCCTCCTCCGAGAAACCACCCCCACTACAAAAAAGTGATGAATAGAGACGGTTTTAGAGACAACTTTTAATGCTTTGAGACAGTTTTTGATATGATTTTATGGTTGTCTACAATTTGTGCGTAGCTAGAATAAAGACAGAATTAGAGATGGTTTTATTTTGAGATGGTATTTGCGACGGTTCTAAACCGGACCAGTTCGGTTATTTTTTAAACGGTATTTGAGACAGTTTGTTGTCGTCTCCATTTGAGATGATTTTGGAAACCGTCTATAATTGTGCTAACAGCCGGAGAGTTGGCTAGAAAATTTAGAGACAGTATTAGAGACGGTGTTTAGCCATCTCAATTTTGAAACGGTATTAGAAATGACTTTTTTCCGTCTCAATTAGAGACGGTTTTTTTCCATCTTTAAAACCCTCTCTAATTATTAGCTATGCCAAAATGTTGGTCCAGGTTCGAACCAGAGCTACCATGGCCCGGCTCATCTCGAACCACCAGACCAGCCACCATCTTTCTTTTTTACCACTAGAATTTATATATTTTTTGATTTTGTGGAATATTATATTTTTAAGCCCTGAGGGTTTGAACCTGGACTTGTAGGCATTGGGAGAACCACCAGACCAGCCATCATCTTTCTTTTTTTCCCACTAGAATTTATATATTTTTTGATTTTGTGGAATATTGTATTTTCAAGCCCTCAAGAGGGTTTGAACCTGGACTTGTAGGCATTGGGAGCCCTTATGGTTATTATGTGTGCCACTTTTGCTAGGAGTAATTCTTATTATGTATTTATTACATTATATATATATATATATATATAATCCACTATATGTATACATTATATATTCATTCATAATAGTTATAATACATTTTAATTATTAAAATCTAAAGTATTTTGTAGGTGTCGTTTGAGAAAATATATATATATATATATATATATATATATATATATATATATATATATATATATATAATATTAGTTAATATTTAGTAGCTTTTAATTTTATATTATATACATTTAAAATATATTATAATTTAATTGTATAAATAAAATTACTCAATCTATCCCACAAAAATAAACTACACTTTAATTTCATGCAAAACTGAAAGACGCATGTTAATATTTTATAATGAATATATACATATTAAATATTTTACAGTTGTCACGCTCAGTTTATATAATACATATATAGTTATGATAATTTATATTATTTTGTTAATATTTATAGATAATCATTGTACCCTTAAACTATTTTAATTTAAATAATAGTTTGCACTTAATCTTTTCTATTAATCGTTGAAAACGAATAATACTATATTAATTCGTAGCTAAAGAATATTTTTTTAAGTATGATAATTAATGAATTAAAGTATGTTATAATATGATTAACTACAAATATATTTTAACTATTAATAATCATACTTTACCTATATTACTACTATACTTTAACAATGGATCCACTTATCTCAAAACCAGTCTCTCATATACCAGTCTCACAAGAGAACATACATTATATTATATATTCGTTCAATAGTTATATAGAATATTTAAAAATAAAAAAATATGAAAATTACATATTATTTTAGAGAGCTCTAAAGACGACACGTAGGCAAAAAAAAGTTTTCCTATAATATACTCCCTTCGTCCCAAAGATATTGACACACTTTTCTTTTTGGATTGTCCCACAGAAATTATCATATTTTCTTTTTAAAGATATGAAACCCACACAAAAATAATTTATTTATTTACATGGGTCCACACACACATCACACTCACCACTAATACAACTACCCACTACACATTAAACATTATTTCTCTCACTTTAATTTACGTTAAATTATTATACTCCTTAATCTCTGTGCCCAAAAAAAGGCATCAATTTCTCCGGGACGGAGGGAGTATATATGCTAGTTTTTTTCCTCCATGTGCTACATGGATTCATAAATTTACTTTATCTTAAATTAATAAGATAAATTAATTTAGCAATATATATTATTTTTATGAACACGTGTTTATATTAATTAAATATTTATAGTTAAATCACTAATATATATAATTGTTTATATATATATATATATATATATATATATATATATATATATATATATATATATATATATATATATATATATTATTTGCCTCATGTGTTATATGATATTTTTATTACTTTATTTTAAATTTATAAAATTAAATAACTAAACTTTATATATAATAATAAATAATATAACATTTATGTTAAATAAATATTTTTATAGTCATTATTATATTTATAATTGAAGATTTATGGTAATTACATACAAAATTTTATAGTAATTAATTTTTAAGTGTAATTTTATAATGAATGAAAGGAGTAATATAATTTTTAAAATTACATATAAAAAAGGTGACAATCTCATTTATTATTCCATATATATTATAATATTTAAATAATTATCTATTTGGAATAATTAATTAAATAAAGACTTATCAATTTTCTAGATAAGAATAAATATTTTGGTAATATATAATAGTGATATAATCATAAATATTAATATATAATAATAAAAAATAAAAATAGAAAGATTATATATATATATATATATATATATATATATATATATATATATATATATATATATATATATGTAATATTAAAATAAAATATAAAAAATACAACAATTAACCACATCGCAATACATCATATTTTTAAAAGATTATTTAAGGTAGTGTTTTCGCAATTAGTATAATATATATATATATATATATATATATATATATATATTATTTAATATTTAATATTAATTAGCCCTTAATTTTATATTACATACATTTAAAATATATTAATCCCTCCACCCTTCAATACATATCAATTTTTTTAATCCATTCATTACAAAGTATTTGTTTACTTTTGAAATTGATGTGACTCACAAAAAATTATTATTATATCCAATCCATTACATATGGGCTGACTATACACACTAAAATAACTACTTATTATACATTAAAATATTATACATATATAGTTATGATAATTTATATTATTTTGTTAATATTTATAGATAATCATTGTACCCTTAAACTATTTTAATTTAAATAATAGTTTGCACTTAATCTTTTCTATTAATCGTTGAAAACGAATAATACTATATTAATTCGTAGCTAAAGAATATTTTTTTAAGTATGATAATTAATGAATTAAAGTATGTTATAATATGATTAACTACAAATATATTTTAACTATTAATAATCATACTTTACCTATATTACTACTATACTTTAACAATGGATCCACTTATCTCAAAACCAGTCTCTCATATACCAGTCTCACAAGAGAACATACATTATATTATATATTCGTTCAATAGTTATATAGAATATTTAAAAATAAAAAAATATGAAAATTACATATTATTTTAGAGAGCTCTAAAGACGACACGTAGGCAAAAAAAAGTTTTCCTATAATATACTCCCTCCGTCCCAAAGATATTGACACACTTTTCTTTTTGGATTGTCCCACAGAAATTATCATATTTTCTTTTTAAAGATATGAAACCCACACAAAAATAATTTATTTATTTACATGGGTCCACACACACATCACACTCACCACTAATACAACTACCCACTACACATTAAACATTATTTCTCTCACTTTAATTTACGTTAAATTATTATACTCCTTAATCTATGTGCCCAAAAAAAGGCATCAATTTCTCCGGGACGGAGGGAGTATATATGCTAGTTTTTTTCCTCCATGTGCTACATGGATTCATAAATTTACTTTATCTTAAATTAATAAGATAAATTAATTTAGCAATATATATTATTTTTATGAACACGTGTTTATATTAATTAAATATTTATAGTTAAATCACTAATATATATAATTGTTTATATATATATATATATATATATATATATATATATATATATATATATATATATATATATATATATATATATATATATATATATATATATATATATTGCCTCATGTGTTATATGATATTTTTATTACTTTATTTTAAATTTATAAAATTAAATAACTAAACTTTATATATAATAATAAATAATATAACATTTATGTTAAATAAATATTTTTATAGTCATTATTATATTTATAATTGAAGATTTATGGTAATTACATACAAAATTTTATAGTAATTAATTTTTAAGTGTAATTTTATAATGAATGAAAGGAGTAATATAATTTTTAAAATTACATATAAAAAAGGTGACAATCTCATTTATTATTCCATATATATTATAATATTTAAATAATTATCTATTTGGAATAATTAATTAAATAAAGACTTATCAATTTTATAGATAAGAATAAATATTTTGGTAATATATAATAGTGATATAATCATAAATATTAATATATAATAATAAAAAATAAAAATAGAAAGATTATATATATATATATATATATATATATATATATATGTAATATTAAAATAAAATATAAAAAATACAACAATTAACCACATCGCAATACATCATATTTTTAAAAGATTATTTAAGGTAGTGTTTTCGCAATTAGTATAATATATATATATATATATATATATATATATATATATATATATATATATATATATTATTTAATATTTAATATTAATTAGCCCTTAATTTTATATTACATACATTTAAAATATATTAATCCCTCCACCCTTCAATACATATCAATTTTTTTAATCCATTCATTACAAAGTATTTGTTTACTTTTTAAATTGATGTGACTCACAAAAAATTATTATTATATCCAATCCATTACATATGGGCTGACTATACACACTAAAATAACTACTTATTATACATTAAAATATTATTATATCCCCAATCCATAATATATTAAATTATCTTAATCCTTAATCCACTGGCAAAAAGAAAATTATTACCTTACAAGGGGACAGAGTGAGTATATAATTTAATTATATAATTTAATTATATAATTAAAATTATTCTATTTATCACACAATAAATAATATTACACTTTAACTCCATGCAAAACTAAAACCTCAAGTCAAGCTTTTATTCTATATATACATATTAATTAATGTAAGAATTGTTACACAGTATGACACATATATAGCTATGATACTATATGTTATTTTATTAATGATTTTGTAGATAATCGTTGAACATTTAATCTGTTAGTTTAAGTAATAATTTTCACTTAATCTTTTTTGTTACTCTTAATCGTTTTGCACTTCGTCTAATATATTAGTTTTGCAGTTATAATCTTTTATGTTAATTTAATTAATGAATTGGTCTCTTATATCCCCTGGTGCACAAAATTTGTAAGGGTACATCATTTTGTTCTAAAGGATATACATTTTAATTAATAAGGGTATATCATTTTGTTCTAAAAGGTATACACTTTTCATAAATATTTTTTATTTTTTCAAAAAATAAAGGGTACACATCTTTATACTAAAGGGTATACAATTTAATACTAAAGGGTATGGCGCACGGTGGGCGCACGGCTTTGCCTTAATTAATAATTTGCACTTAATCATTTTACTACTTCGAATTTAAAATTCATATATGCTATATAATACAAAAGACAAATGCTAATATATTTTCTTCACGGGACTTTAATTTATATTATAAAAAATTAAGAGTCATTTTAATTTAATATTATTTGTTGTGTTTATATGATACCAAAAAGCACATATTAATCAACATGATATAAATATTACTCTAAAGGGTAATTATATAAACATATTACTACAATTTTTAAATTTATTTAAATTTTGTCAGAGTTTTCTTTGTACTTAAAGTTTACTTTTTTTACTTATATTTATTTAAATTTTGAAAGAGTTTACTTTGTATTTAAATTAATTTAAACATATTTATTTAAATTTTGAAAAAGTTTATTTATATTTTATACATAATTTCATAATATGATGATGGTCCGGTGGTCTCGAGGCTTAGTAGTGGCATGGTGACATGATTCAAACCTCAATCCGTTCATTTTGATAAATTTAAAGGTTAGAGAGAGCAAAAAACTGTCTATAATACCGTCTCAAATTGAAACCGTCTCAAATTGAGACGGTAAAAAGCCGTCTCTAAATTAATCGATCCGATTCTTTGGCCTACCGACACTATCCGTCTCCAAAATCGTCTCAAATAGAGACGGCAATAAACCATCTCTAATTGAGACGGCAGAAAACCATCTCTAATTCCGTCTCAAATTAAACCCGTCTCTAATATCGTTTCAAAAAGAGACGGTTTGTATCCGTCTCAAAATTAAAACGGTTAAAAGTCATCTCTAAATTACCCGATCCGATTTGCCGATACTTTCGTCTCCAAAACCGTCCCTAATACTGTCTCAAATCAAAATCGTCTCTAATTAGAGACGATAAAAAACCGTCTCTAATTGAGACGGTAAAAACCGTCTCTAATACCGTCTCAACTTTAAACCATCTCTAATACCGTCTCAAAAGTAAATTTGTTATTATTGATCAGTGGTCAAAGAAAAATGCTGTCTCTAATTCAAAAAACCGTCTCTATTAGAGATGGTTATTTTACCGTCTCTAATCAAAGCTTTTTTTGTAGAGCCCTGGCGAGAAGGATCAAGCAGTTGGCCATGTCTTCATCTTCTTCGGTGCTCGATGAAATTCCACTGGAAGTAGTCGGAGACGAGACCGAAGAATTATAATTGAAATCGGCGCCACTGGAGGAGGTGGAGGAGGACGGCCTCAGGCGCTTGGTCCACTTGCCTTTGACGATGATCTGATCGCCGAATTCCTCCATGATTTCGAAATTCATCGTGGAGAGCAGACTTAATTTGCAGTGAGTGGAAGCGTGAGAAAGTGAAGAAGAGTGATGAGAGAAAGTGTGAATTGGTAGCTGATGTACATACACAAATATATATATACATACATATACTGATATACACACATATATAAATGTATATATAAAGTGTGAGTATGTGTGTATACACATACGACTACTTCCAGCGGAATTTCATCGAGCACGGAAAAAGATGAAGACATGGCCAACTACTTGATCCTTCGCCCCCTTCTTGTTGCTGTAAATCACGAATCGACACCGCCTTCACCGCTGGAAACTCCCGCGGAACCGCCACAGCCATTCCTATTGACGGTGTCTCCTACTCGCTGCCGCCGGAGTCGCGAACTCCACCGGCCAGAAACCACATCACCCTTCCGCCGCGAAAAAGAAAAAGCAGCCCCTTCGCCGGAAGAAACACTTTTGCTCATCTTCTCGCCAACTGCAACCGGCCGTCATCTCCACGGATTAGCCCATCATCCAGCCACCGTCGACCACTCAGCCTCGACGACCCACCACTGCACCCACTCACCGACAGTTCGCCGCTGCAGATCCGCCGCCGTCCATCGCTGTTCGTTGCTGTAAATTTTATATATCATGTGGAAAATAGAATTAAATTTTGTGGTAGAGAGTGATGTGTATTTTTCATTGGCCCATGTTAATGTGAATTGCCACGTAGGATTTAGCTGCCGGAATAAGTGATCACGCGCGGTGCACGGTGCGAATTCCGGGCCTGAAATTAGAGTTCCAGCGACTTTGGGACCAAAATTGGCCAATTTCAAGAGTTACGGTACGAAATTTAAAATCTTATATTTTTTTGGACAGAATCAAAAATTCATATAGTTACGGGACCAAAAATGATTTTTACTCTCATCTTCCTTAAGTGGTATGTTGTTATCATCATATAGTGAAAGCTCATCTTTGAGAAAATGGATGTAGGCATAGCCGAACCACTATACATCTTCGTGTTCATCTTGTTTTCATTACGTTTCGATTATCAATCAATCCGTGAGTGAATTAGAGAGTGATCCAAAGATTGAGTGTGTGAGAGCTTGAGAAGAATTTCAAGATCTTGCTTAAGTTTCATAATATAGAGGTTAGATGATCAACATACAAGATTAAGGTCTATGATCGAGTGTTGGTGTAAGAATGTGCTATCATAATCAATTATGATAGCGGGCTTGGACATTGATGAGCTACTTGCTTTGAAAGTTACCTAGTTGCTACTCTATATATATTAGAGGCTAGATACGTCAGTATGCAACCCTTGATATAAGTTCATAAGTCCAGATTAGGGTTCATATAAGATATACGAGTTTTCTTTCTTTCTTCATCACTTGTAATCATCATAAATAAGATCTTCTTCTCCCTTAGGAGTGAACGTAGGCAATTTGCCAAATCACTATAAACGATTGTGTTTATCGTTTTCTTTTCTTCTTTGATCAATCCGTGAGTGAGATTGTGTGAGAATTCATTGAATGTTAAAATATTCTTACATTAATTCACAACACTTGTATTAGTACTACTATGAGTTTTATTATTATAATCCCTTTTTAATCAAAATATAACTACATACAGTGGCGGACGCAGGAATTTTTGACAGGGGGGCCCGATTTCTTAATAGTGTCGTAAAGTTCGTCTCCTAAAACAATTACGGTATACATAAATACTGTTTACTTATTAATTTTAACAATATTTATACACTTAAATATTATAAACTCAATATTTATACACTTAAATATTATAAACTCTAAAAATAAAAATTAAATCTAAATAATAACAGAATATAAACAATTGAAGTGCATGTGATTAGTTATATGAACCTTTTAGAAGAAATACTTTTACAGTATTATAATATATACATAAATTAATGAGAAAATTTATAATAAAATACACAAATAAGATAAAATTTTAAACATAATACTGTAAATATTATTGGAACTAGTAAAAAAGAGGGGGAAAAAAGGAAGAACAAAGAAGAAGAGACAGGAAAAAAAGAAGTGCATGAAATTGAGGAAAAACAAAAAAATAGATTTTTGGGCATCATGGGTTTGATCCCCATACCCCATGGCTAGAAGATGGGCTGATCTACCGTTGAGCCAAAGGTATATATTAGGAAAATAACTACGTACGTATATATTAATTATTTGTAATTTTTCAAGGGGGCCTAGTGCCCCCCTGGGCCTAGTGTAGGTCCGCCACTGACTACATATACGTAAAGTTCAATTTTGAATGATGTATCTTGGTTTAAAATCGTTTAAAAAGGCTTTTTAATTATTCAAACTAAATTGTTGGGGGCGTCCCATATATGAGAAACCCTTCCAAAAATAGGAGTATGTTGCTTAATGCAACGCGCACACTGTATTCTTTAGTAAAAGGCGAAAGAATAGTTCGCTATGCGCTAATTGTGCTAGAGGGAAATGAAACTTGTTGCAAAACTATCAAGCATGAGGCATAACAACCTCGTAATGTACATTTCGATGTGGGAGGTCAATTTGTTGCAATAATTAATACATATACTTCTTGAGATGCATAGCACAATAAAAAATGTGTTGCCATTTGTATGAATTGAATTCTTTTGCCTTATTTTACGCGTTGCAATTTTGTCAGTTTTCGATCATTTGGAAGAAATGTTAGAAGAAAAGGAAAGAGATATTATGAAAAACTTAAAGAAAAATAAAAGTTGTTCCCCAAGTGAAAGCACATGAATATAATAATTAGAAATTAATTAAACACAACACTTGACCAATAACCTAGTAATATTTATTGAATTGTTCTCGAGGGCAGTGGAAATGAAACTTAAGCTTTTTAATTAGATTACCAAATGAATCATTGAAAAATAATTTAATTTAACTATATATATATATATATATATATATATATATAATGAAGAAAAATGTTAGATTATTATTTCACTAATTTTAGAAGTACAACATGGAGTAGTAGAGAGCATTTGCAAGGCAAATATTCTAGAATACTCTAGTATTCAAATGACATAAATTAATTAGCATAAAGTTGAATAACCTATATAAGATTAAATCTCCTAAAAAGTTGTGGAGAAATATAGAAGTGTATAGAAACATAGAAAGATCGAAAGATCTAATATCATATTGTAGCGATAAATATTGGTAGAATTATTGTAAATTGATGAGTAAGTAAAGTTTATACAATTATCATTAATATTGGCAGAAGTATTATAGTATCTTGATAACAGTAAATATCAATCCAGCTAGTTCAATTGTCAATAGCTAATTCAATTGTCAATAATATTGGTACATCAATAATATTGGTAAAAGTATTGTAAGTTAGTAGGTAAAATTTAACATAAGCTAATTCAATTGTCACTTACAACTATTCGGGCCAGATCATTACAACTCTTCCTCTCCTTTGTTTCACATCATATACAACTACTTATTTTCTTATAACCTTCCAACCTTTCACTTTAAAACCACAAATTCAAAAATAAAAAATAATGATAATACCATAAAAAAAATTAGAACCGAATATTGTTGGGCTTAATTCGTGAAAGGATAGCTCTTCAAAAAATTATTGCAATAAAGTAGAGGTGATGTTATTGGATCGTCTTTCATGTCGACACGATAAGGATAAATTCGAACACGACACAATAAAAAAAATATTTATTACTCCCTCCGTCCCGGAGGAGTTGGTATAATTTTTTTTGGGCACGGAGATTAAGGAGTATAACAATTTAATGTAAAGTGAAGTAAGTGAAGTGAGAGAAATAATACTTAATGTGTGGTGGGTAGTTGTATTAGAGGTGATATGTGGGGTACATGAGAATAAATTAATTGTTTTTGTGTGGTCCATGTATTAAAAAGAAAATGTGTCAACTTTAATGGGACAAACCAAAAAGGAAAGTGTGTCAACTTCTATGGGACGGAGGGAGTAGTATTTTTTATGATATGACTACTATATTTCATAAAATAATAGGTTATTAATAGGTTAATGGATTACCTGTTAACGAAATTTTCGTATTGTTAACGGTTTAAAATCAAACACTAACTCATAATTATCGTGAAAAAAGCGCAGAAATTTTTGACATTACTATATCTCATAAAATAATAGGTTATTAATAGGTTAATGGATTATCTGTTAATGAAATTTTCGTATTTTTAACTGTTTAAAATCAAACACTAATTCATAATTATCGTGAAAATGCAGAAATTTTTGACATTACTATATTTCATAAAATAATAGGTTATTAATAGGTTAATGGATTAGTTAACGGTATAAAATCAAATACTAATTCATAATTATCGTGAAAAAAGCGCAGACGCAGAAATTTTTGACATTACTATATTTCATAAAATAATAAGTTATTAATAGGTTAATGGATTACCTGTTAACGAAATTTTCGTATTGTTAACTGTTTAACATCAAACACTAACACATAATTATCGTGAAAAAGGCGCAGGTTAACATTAAACACACCATTAAATTATTGTGTTTTGGAGGTTAGGGAATGTATTTAATGTACTTATTGTGTTTACTATTTAATGTACTTACTGTGTTTTAAGGTTAGAGGATGTGTTTAATGGAGGGGGTAGAGGATGAGTTTAATGGAGGGAGAGAATGCTCCTCAACTTTAAATAATTGGTTGTAATATTTTTTTGAGAATTTTAAATAGTGTCATCGCTTATTCAACTATAATTTAAGTTGAGGTAAACAATTAAAATAATTTGGTCTTATGAATGATGATTTTGTAAAATGAAACTTTCAAAGTACTTGCCTGAATATTCTCATGTAACTAATAATTAAATATTATTTATTTATTACAGTATCCACATATGAAAATATGTGGCACGCTGCATGCAAGAAGGGAGTTGGAGTCTCGTAACTCCTGCAGTTTCCACTCCGTTTCCTTATTATTGATTTGGATAAAAGGAAACTAAAAGAGAGTCTCAAAGCGTAAGAAAAACGAAGAACAATTCTGAGGAAATGCTCTCTCTTGGTTTTCTTCTTCATTATTCATCGTCCTTTAAAATACAAACTCGTGAACATTTATCTTTCAACCTCGTGTTGAAGATTGGATCCAGAGATTGCAACGTGAGTGTCAATCGGTTTTCAATACTCTTCCGCTGCAACACAATCCATTAGTGAGAGTTAAGATATTCTTCTCAATGCATGTTGAGGATTGTGTATTTCCAACATTGGTATCAGAGCCAATGATTGGTACTTCGGTTTTCTCTCTGGAATTTATGAGTATGGTATCCTGCTTTCATATTTTTTAATATATTCTCATATGGATTTTGTTTGAAGTTATATGATTGGTGAATTTTGTGACTTTAATGTGTTATTTATGTGAGTATAAGGTAGATTATGTTTTTTAGAATGACTATGAATACATGACAATGTGATTCACCATGAAACTTACAAGTGTGTATTTTTGTTATTTTTTTATGCAAGAAAAAGCAAGTTTTGTTTACAATACTGGATAGGTCTCGTCGAGAGGAGTCCGTCAGTATTTTTTGTGCATTTTTTGGCCTTCTAAAACTCCAGTTATGATTTTTTAAAGATTTTCACGAAACTGGGCTTAATTTGCAAATTTTTAGAAACTCCAGGGGTTGTTTTTTTAGAATTAGAAATTATTGAGGGGCTTTTCTGCAATTAATCATAACTATTTTTAATTGGGTTGGGCGGGGTCGGATGAATCGGGCCGGGTTGTAATAGGCGGGTCAGCCACGACCGAGAACCACCGGAAGCGTGACGGCGCATGTCAGATACGCTCCGGGGCGGCGGTACTAGCGGTGGCGCGTGAGGGCCACGCGCCGGAATTTGTCAGCGGCGCGTATAATTCACGCGCCAGCCGGCAACATCTACGGCAGCGGCGCGTGGCTTACACGCGCCTAGATTCAGTCTGCTGGCAGCCGCGCGTGGAAGCTCTGGTCGGTGCATGGCGGCGCGTGGGAGCTCCAGTCGGCGCGTGGAGGCGTGTGGAGGCGCGTGGAGGTATTTTTTGGCATCTGTCCGATGTATTCTGACGTGTTTCGATGCGTGGAGTCCGATGATAATGTTTTCGAGAGCGTTTGACATCATCTTTTAGTGTGTATGTGTGATTTTACTTAGTTTTATGATATTTTGTTGAATAAAATCTTTGTGGTAGCTATTTGGTTGCATTTTATGTTGATTATGCACCTCATAATGTCATTTACTCATAAATTCATTGTAATGTTGAATTGTTCAAACTCTTGTAGCTTATGAAAGTGGTAGCCAAAGAGAGTTGAACTCATTCACTTGTGAATATGCCTATTGATCATGGAAATTTGATTCCGTGTGCATTATATGGAGAGGAAATTCATGTGATATAGTTTGACTAACACTGGTGTGTTTTTTTATTTTTGGCTGCTCATTTTCTCATAGGCATGGCATCAAGGAAGAGAACAGTTTCAACAAGGGACATCAAAACTAAACGGATAGTCCTTAATGAATTTCTGAACTACAAAATGAAACCACAACACAACGTTAGGGACCATGCATTGGAACTGTTTGAACGATACAACCATTTGTTGTTCTTGATCGATAAAAAGCTTCTCCCATCTAGTGAGTACAATAAGATTTCTAGTCGTGAGACCTGGGCTAACACTTTACCTTCCTACTTGCAAAAGGAGTTTTGAGCTCAAAGGAAGACTTATAGTGTGGAACCAAATGGTCGTCAATTGATGTATGATCTGATGATTGCTTCTTTAGAAGAAGATAATAGACAAACACTAAGATCAGCTTTCTTAAGTATGGGTGGGGTTCGACGATCCGATTTTCTGAGACTGAAAAGTCGAAGAAAGGATCAGATTAAGAATCCTCTTGCAGATCCTTTGGCATGAGCTATCTATAGTGTGGGGACTAGAGATTTTGATTATATTCATTATTTTGAATCAAGTGACGTGTATGGAGGTTTTATTCGTAGACGTTCATAATTCCATTTTCTAATTGAATACTCGAGGAGTCCATTATAATTTATGTGATGACAGACTTGATTTATTTACAATGATGGATGGTTGTTGATGTTCTATTTATTAGTGGCTGTTCAATATTAATTGTTGATTACTTGAACCTTAAATGTATTTTACGTTTTGAAACAAGTATCTAGTATTATGACACTTGATGAGATTGATGATTAGTAGTCTCCGAGCTATTTTTCGAGATTAAGTCTTGTGTTATTGATTGAGATGTTTTTTGTTTAAGCTTAACGTAAAATTTAATAAAATATTATTAACATAATGAATCACTTTAATCTCTAATTAAGATCATGGCATCGAAATCAATTGTCGCTGAGTTAAACAAAGGAGAAAAACTCAATGGTGACAACTACGACACTTGGCGTCATAAGATTTGGTATGTGTTTGATGAGCAAGATGCATTAGACGCTATAAACCAAGTCATGGCTGATCCAGGTGTGGGAAATGGAACTCAAGGGAGACGTGACCAAGAGGCATACCTGGCTTGGAAAAAGAAAAATTCCGTTGCCCGTGGTATCCTCGTTAGCTCGGTAATTGATCCGATGATTCATGAGTGTGAACAACATCCCACTGCACATGATATCTGGGTGTATCTACGTGAAAAATATGGTGGAACATCGATTACGAGGCTTAGGCAGTTGACTATTAAGTTTGATACCTACAAGAAGAAACCTGATCATAACATTAGGCAACATCTCATGGAGATGTCTAATATGATAATGGAACTTAAGACTGTTGGTCACATTCTCTCTGATGAGAAACAGATCCAAGCACTGATCCGATCTCTACCAGATCGTTGGGAACATCTTAAGGTTAACTTGACTCATAATGAAAGTATTAAAACTTTCAATGATGCTGCTCGTCATGTTGAGTTGGAAGATGAGAGGCTTGGAGCCTCAAAGCCAGCTTCTGGGGCTTTCTATGCCGGTTCTACTTCCAAATGAGCTTCGGGCTTCAAAAGAAAAATGAATTGGAAGAAGAACAAGAAGGGTAAACGATCTGACGGTGAGAAGCATGACAACAACCCAGCAACCAAAACTGATGAACAGAAGAAGAAAAAGAAGCAAAACAAAAAGAATAAAAAGGATAAGAGCAAAATGTCATGTTTCAATTGTGGAAAACTTGGTCACTTTGCATGTGAATGCCCTGAGCCCAAGAGGGACAAGGTAGATTCATCTTATTCTTTTGCGTGTGAAATTAATGTCTCAAGTACTGTCTTGTTAACTAATTCTTATCCGTTGTGGATTATAGACTCAGGAGCAATGGACCATGTGACAAGAGACAGAGGAGCTTTTGTAGATTTCCGTCGTGTTCCAAAGGGGACTAGGTGGATATATGTGGGAAACAACGCTCGAGTCGAAGTCAAAGGACTTGGGACTTGCAAACTGGACCTTGACAATGGTCGGGCCTTTATTCTACATGATGTTCTCTATGCTCCAGAAATCACGCGGAATCTAATCTTTGTTTCAGTTTTAGTTAATTTGGGTTATGATGTATTATTTACTAAAAATACTGTGGTAATTAGCATTAATGGTACTTGTTATGCATCGGGACATATGAATGATGGTTTTATGGTTTTAGATTGTAATAGAATGACTTTTAGTTATTATGATGATTATTCATATTTACTAAATGCTTTTTCTTCTAGTAATGCAAATGTGAATGATAATGTTTGGCATGCTAGATTGGGTCATATTGGGCAAGATAGGATGAATAGACTTGTAAAAGAAGGATTGTTGAATCTTTCTTCAAAAGTTGTATTATCCAAATGCGAACATTGTCTTGCTGGAAAAATGGCTAGAAAACCGTTTGGTAAAGCCATTAGAGCTGAATCTCCATTAGAAGTAATCCATTCCGATATATGTGGTCCTGTAAATGTGAGAGCACAACATGGAGCTCATTATTTCATTACGTTCATTGATGATTATTCGCGTTATGGATATGTCTATTTGATATCTCATAAGTCTGAAGCATTGGATTATTTTAGACGATATTTGAGCGAAGTCGAAAATCAAAAGGACAAATCTATCAAAGATTTAAGAACTGATAGAGGACGTGAATATCTATCGGAATAATTTAAAGAATTTTGTAATGAAAAGGGTATAGTCCGACAATTAACCATTCCTTATACACCTCAACAAAATGGTGTTGTTGAAAGAAGGAATAGGACTTTGTTGGAGATGGTGAGATCCATGATGGCACAAGCTAATTTACCGATCTCTTTTTGGGGAGATGCGTTACTCACGGAAGCTTATGTGCTTAATCGAGTGCCTTCCAAATCAGTTGCTTCAACTCCATATGAACTTTGGACTGGTAGAAAACCTGACATAAGTAACCTTAGAGCTTGGGGATCAACAACTTATGTACATGATTCATCGAGTCAGTATGGAAAGTTGGGTCCCAGTGGCAAGAAGTGTATCTTCATAAGATACTGCGAACATTCTAAGGGTTACGTGTTCATAGGAGATCAAGATGGGAGTTTAACTGAGATAGAATCACGTAATGCTCATTTTCTGGAAATGGAATTTCCTACTAGAGGGGGCATCAGGGATGCCGAACCTATTTTCGAGGTAGTAGAAAACCAATTCCTACAAGATCCAAGTGGGAGTAGTAGTTTAGCTGATAGTGTGGATCTTGATAGATATTTGCCAATTGAGGATCAAGCGATTCTCAATGAGAGTATTTTGTCTATAGAAGATCATCAGCAGCTATCTCGGAAAAGTTCTAGGAAACATGTGCCCAAAAGGCATTATGATATTGAAGGACATGTCTTCTTTATTTCACCAGAAAATGGAGATGTTTCTCCTATTAATGAGGAAGAGCCCAGGAATGTGAAAGAAGCTCTGACTTGTCCGGCGAAGGAGAAATGGATAAAAGAGATGGAAGAGGAGATGGAGTCTATAAAGTCAAATCAAGTATAGGAACTTGTAGATCTTCCAAAGGGACGAAAGGCAATTGGGAATAAATGGATTCTCAAAATCAGAAGAAAATCTGATGGCTCAATAGAGAGGTATAAGGCTCGCTAGGTGGCAAAAGGTTATACTCAACAAGAGGGTATAGACTACGAAGAAACTTTTTCACCTGTAGTGAGGTTTGTCTCGATTCGTCTACTATTGGCTATAGTGGCTAGTATGGATTTAGAATTACACCAAATGGATATTATGACCGCATTTCTCAATGGAGAATTAGAGGAAGAAATCTACATGCAACAGCCTGTAGGATTTATACTTCGAGGTCAAGAGGATAAAGTTTGTAGATTGAAGAAGTCAATCTACGGACTCAAACAATCCTCTAGACAGTGGTATTTGAGGTTTCACAATACGATTATCTCATATAACTTCGTTATGATAAATAAAGACCACTATGTTTACATTAAACAGTCCAATAGTAGTTTTGTGATTCTATCTTTGTATGTGGATGACATACTACTAGCTAGTAATATAAAAGAGTATCTTGAAACCATAAAAAGATGGTTATCTTCAAACTTCGAAATGAAAGATATGGGTGAGGCAGAATACATACTTGGTGTGAAGATCCATAGGGATCGTTCAAAGAAGTTATTGGGTTTGTCTCAAGAGACTTACATAAAAAAACTTTTAGAACGGTTCAAGATGAAAACTTGCAAGCCCATAGATACTCCCATAGTGAAAGGTGAATCATTGAGTCAACACATGTGTCCCAAGACTCAAGATGAAATCAATGAAATGTCCAAAGTGCCATATGCCAATGCTATTGGAAGTCTTTATGTACGCAATGTTGTGTACAAGACCAGACATTTGCTATGCCGTTGGTCTGGTTAGCAGGTATCAATCCAATCAGGGGAAGAAGCATTGGATGGCTGTTAAAAGAATTTTCAGATACCTAAAAGGGACTGCAGGTTATTCTCTTTGTTATCAAGGGAATAACAGTACACTAAATGGGTATTCAGACGCTGACTGGAGTGGAGATTTAGATGAACGTAAATCAACTTCTGGTTATGTCTTTTTGCTCAACAATGGAGCAATCTCATGGTGTAGCAAGAAACAGAATTGCATCGCATTGTCCACAATGGAAGCTGAGTTTGTGGCATGCCACTACAAAAAAAATTACTTATAAATACATTAAAAAGTGTTGTAATAGGTAATATATTAACACATTTTATCTATAACCACATTCATTTTTTGTGTGGTCCATTGTGCCGTGGGGATAGATAGTACCCCTATCACCACACTTTAAAGTGTGAAGAATTATGACATATAATGACACATACTTTTATTAATACACATTAAAGTGTGAAGATAAGTGACTTATTAATACACTTTTAAATGTCATAATAAAATAATATTACATAAAATAAAATAAAAAGTGTATTCTCTTAGACTTGAACCCGTATCACACATATTAGATCCTTATTTCAAGTCAGAAAGCCATTAAACCATAAGTAATTCTTGTAATGTTTTATTAAAAATAATATATATACATAATTAAAGTTAATACGGAATATATAATATTAATTTTATATTATCAATTTAATAGGTATAATAAAATAAAATAAAAATTATTAATTAAATTATAATATAAATTTATTTTTTTAAGATAAATAATAATAATATAGAAATTATATAGCTAATTATTTTTAAAATAATTAATTTAAAGTAAAAGATTTTATTATTAAAGTAAAAATAAAATTTATTTTGTTAATCATTAAATTAATTAAAATAATTATTTATTATAAAAAATTAAAAAAATTAATTTAATTTTTTTAATAAATAAAATGTTTATATTTTATTATTTTAACAGTGAAACAAAAATTTAAAAATTAAATTAAATTTTAATAATTTGTAATCTTTCATCGTGTGTAGAAATAAAATAGTATATATTTACATATGTATTCTCAAGTGTCTCTAAACAGTACTTATAAGGATACTTTTTTGTATGTTAAAAAAGGTGTAGTAAAAGTGTTGCTAAAGAGTATATATAAGGACACTTTGTTTTGTGTAGTAAAAAAGGTGTAGCAATAGATAAGTGTTCCTTTTGAAGTGTGGTGATAGGATAAATATTAACACACCATTTTATTAAGTGTCTTTATAGCACACATATTGACACTCCTAAAAATATAATGTAACAATACAATACTTATTATCACATTGATGCTAAAATGACATTAAAAATTTGTGGTTAAAGGCATTTTTGTTGTAGTGTGCGCGTCTGCAGTTCAAGAGGCTATCTGGTTGAGAAGATTCATGAAACACTTGGAGGTCTTAAACACTTCAGTGGGAGCTGTTTTAATCAATTGTGATAATCAAGCGGCTATTGCTTACACAAAAGACCCCAAATATCATGGAAAGATCAAACACATTGATACTAAATTCAACTTTGTTAGAGATATTATAGAAAAGAAGAAAGTGATTCTTAAATACATTTCTACTCGTTTAATGTTAGCAGATCCTTTTACCAAACCAATTCCCAAAGATGTGTTTGTAGGGCATGTAAAAGAATTGGGTTTGCGAAGGATTTAAAACGATGTATTGAATATGTTTATGTATGTTAATGGAATGGTTAATGACTTAACTATTTATATATGTTTTATAAATTATATGTGATGATTCATGTATAATAGTATGTCGGCAAGTTACGATTGGCTCTCTCATACGAGCAATCACCTCTGGCTAAGTGGGAGCGCAGAGATGGGATTACGATAATTAATGTGATCGGGATAGATTTAGCCACGAATCTAATTCAACTTGTTATAAAGCTAAATCGATGAAGATCTTATACGTTGGAGGAAGGATATCCGGGTTAAGTGTATGGGACACACTTGAACTTTGATTTACACAATGTCTATATTAAAATAAAATACGACATACACATTCATGGAAGGGAGTTAAAGACATTGTGACAAGTGTTTTAGGAAAACGACTTGTGCTAAGTTGACCACAAAAGGATTGAGAATATTATTCCCATTTTCTCAAATAGTATGAGTCCTTATCTATTAGTTACCCTTATGATTTTCTACTATATTCTAAGTCTCCAATTTAGTGTTGCTACTTTAGCATGTTACCAAAAGTGCTATGGTTAATAACGGCGATGCGGTGCATGTCTAGGAAAGCAGCTACAGTGGGAGACTGTAGATACTTAGTGAAATTGGAAGAATGTCTTAATTTAACATGTACTATTGTGATTCATTAACTAGTCAATCAAGCAGGGTCTTGATTATGAATACATAGTTTTTTTGCAAAACGGTTGAATATGCCCTTATATATTAAGGGGATTGAAAAGAGATATGTCAACTTATGTTAAATATTCAAGAGTTCTGGGGTATAGCGAGCTTGTTGAGTTTCTTCGATAAACTGGTTGAGTTGCTATATATCTCTAACAAGTATATAACAATTTAAACTCATATCTCGTGGGTCACACGATGTATTAATCTGGACAAGAATATGATTCATGAAGAAAATGAATCAGGAGAATTTTGGTTTCATATGTAAGTGGGAGATGTAAATAATAATTAAATATTATTTATTTATTACATTATCCACATATGAAAATATGTGGCACGCTGCATGCAAGAAGGGAGTTGGAGTCTCGTAACTCCTGTAGTTTCCACTCCGTTTCCTTATTATTGATTTGGATAAAAGGAAAGTAAAAGAGAGTCTCAAAGCGTAAGAAAAACGAAGAACAGTTCTGAGGAAACGCTCTCTTTTGGTTTTCTTCTTCATTATTCATCGTCCTTTAAAATACAAACTCGTGAACATTTATCTTTCAACCCCGTGTTGAAGATTGGATCCAGAGATTGCAACGTGAGTGTCAATCAGTTCTCAATACTCTTCCGCTGCAACACAATCCATTGGTGAGAGGTAAGATATTCTTCTCAATGCATGTTGAGGATTGTGTATTTCCAACATCTCACAAACTACAAATTACATACACAGATTGGCCATAGACACCATGGATGAAATAATAATCATTGATTTCTTGATTGTAATTATTCTTTCCATAAGATATTTAAAGATAAAACATTTTATTTTAAAAGGTATTCATTTTAATTTATAATAATGGTATTATTTTTTCAATAAAATATAAATGAAATTAATGTTTAAATAAAATAAATAATTTTTTTTTCTCAAAAAAATAATAGCATTAGTTTTGGCAAAAGCTCCTGTGCACCCGGGCGCACGGAACACTTTCCCTGCGCCTTTAGAAATTTGTGCTAAATTGTATACCTTTTAGTATACAGATGTGTACCCTTTATTTTCTAAAGAAAAATCTGGGCGCACGAACAACACTCCGTGCGCCTTTAGAATTTTGTGTTAAATTGTATACCCTTTAGTATAAAAATGTGTACCCTTTATTTTCTAAAGAAAAAAAATATTAATGAAAAGTGTATACCCTTTAGAACAAAATTGTGTACCTTTTAGTAATTAAAGTGTATACCCTTTAGACCAAATTAATGTACCCTTACCCATAATACAAAATTTCTAAAGGCGCACGGAATGTGTTCCGTGCGCCCGGGTGCACGCAAGCCTCACTCATTAGTTTTAACTAAAGGTGCATTTAGCAAAGGGTAAAACCTTTTGAGGTATTAGATGCGTCCAAGGGATGCGCCTGCAGTTTATGCTATATATACACGATTGTTTACAGGATTCGCGTATGTATACACAGGTAGAAAAATCCAAAAGTTTTACCATAAACTATTAGCCACTCATATCTCGGCAATTAATCACAAGTTCATAACAATAACTTAATACTCCCTCCGCCTAGCAAGCCATAGCAACTTCCACACATAAAAATTAAAAAATAAAAATAAAATAAAATAATCCAATAACTTCAAAAGTTTATTTAATTTCAAAACTTTACTCTTACATATTTATGACATTACTTTACATTTTATTTATTACCTTAAAATACTAAAATATCCTCAAAAGTCAATAAAATTAATATAAAATAAAAAAATTTGTTACATAACGTGGAAAATAAATGAGAAGATTAATATGGGTGGACGGAGTAATTTTTATGTCCCACATTCTAAATTTTATTTTTCATCCATTCTATATTAAATTTCAATCATCCAAAAAGAAAATATTCGAAAATTTTCATAATCAATTCAATTTCTTTTTTTCTATTCTTATATTTGATCTAAATTATTTTTTTCTCACTTTTCTCATTCCTCCCATTTATTTCATTTTTTATTATCTATTTAAAATTAATTTACACCAATTTTATTTTATTACTGTCAATATTTGTCATTTTATTTTGAGATAATTTCCTGTGAATCGGGTTTACGGTGTAAATTTATGATCCCCTTTAATTTAGTTTAAATCCTAACAATATATAAACTATAATAGAATTGGAAAGGGATTGAGCACAAGGTTTACACCTTAAACCAATTTATACAAATGTTTGCCTTTTATTTTATATTCTACACATTTTATTTTAAATTAATTATTTATACTTTATTTTAAGTATAAATATATGATGATACATGCAATAAATTAATATGGAAATGGGATATAGAAGTCTTAGCCAGATGATCGTCTCACGATCATTTTACACATTTTTTTAATTAGTAATCACTTTTATTATTAGAGATATTATTATTTTTCTTTAAAAATGTTATCACTTTTTGCACTACAAAAAAACTACTCGTATTTTTACCAATGGAATATTTCGTTGGTAAAAGTCTTAATTCCATTGTTAAATTGGCTTACCTAACCGGAGACGACCGACGGTGCTGAAATGACTACCGACGGCCACCGTCGATGCATCTCTAGGGCTTTTAAAATCGATCAACCCTAGCAGAGATGACGTAAACTCCTCAACTGACGAGATTTATTTCCTTACCTAGCCGGATACGATCGATGGCGCTAAAGAGACGACTGATGGCTGCCGTACGATGCTTCGCTAGGGCTTCCAAGAAGACACTCTTTCTTAGTCCTTCTTAACGCCAGTGACTCCCGATCTCTGTGGTTGTGAAGTTTGGGGTAACTGCCAACAGTGAGATAAGAAGAAAATACAAGGACAAGAATGGAATATGAAACTCCTACAAGGGAGATGCCGGTGAAGATGTCGTTTGGTTGCAGCCGTAGCACCGTCGCGATTGCGCCGATCTCTCTTTAGGTTTTTCTCTCCTTTCGCTTTCTTATCAAATTTGCTTTCAAGTATTATCAGAATTTATGTGAGTTTATTGATTCTTGAGAAGCTGTTAATTTTTCTATAGATTTGCTTGTTCCTCTATGTGCGCACTTATCAATCAATTATCAAGGCTTACTCATTATTGATTTGATTTACTTAGTTTAAATTAAACAGTAGGCTGAAAATATGGTCCTATTACTTTGTTTTGCAGAAATAGCTTTTGAATTTCTTGAGGAAAGATAAGAAAGATTATTTAATAGGAAAGATTTACATGAAAAAAAATTGTTCATACAATACATCGAGCTATAATTATTTAATTTTTGATTGTTCTTTCTGCAATTTATTCAACACATTTTCCCCCTCTATTTTTTTATTTGACTTTGCAGGCTGGATTCAGTGTTCACATTCATTGGAAGGGAGGTACATGGATGTAAATGGTTCTGTGCAGCCTATTGGTGATGATGTGGTTGGTACTTCATGAGCTTTTATGTTTCACTATTACCAAACTGAATTCTAATATGAAAAATAAAGATGACGATGCCTTAAGATAGATAGCAAAAATGCTATTAAACAGAAAATGAATTGTAGAATAAGAATAAATGCAAAAAATTACTGATGTAGCCTATAAATTATATACATTTAAGCATTTGTGAAATCAGAATTGTAATGTACATGTTATTCCATGAATTCCTTATCGAAGCTATCAATAATATAACCTAGATCCTGAATTGAAATGTTATCTTGGCATATTGGATTTGTGTGATAGTTCGAATTAAAATATAGTGTCTGCATCTGCATACATATATTGACATTGAAGTTGTAAAACTTGCAGCTGATTACTCACCATTTTTGGGGATTTAGAAGGGTGCAGTGTTATAAGAAGAGATGGTTTTTAATGATCCTCAATTAGATGCATGGAGATGTTAATAGGTTCTTATTTATTTGCTATTTTGTGATATCAAAGTCTTCTTCACTTTTAATTTGTCTTCAAGAAATAAGTTGGATATTAATATCTCATTGTTAGGTCATCACGAAACTTCTGTACCTTCTAAATAAATGTGAATCATTCACAAAGGTCGACCTCTGAAGCTGTAACACATATATAGACACTCTCACACGCATTATCATATTTACTCACTAAACGCATTTACCTTTACTGTACATTGAAATCAGAACATGCTAGATGAGGATTTATATGTATTAGACATTCTTTTTTCCATGTATTCAGTATTTTAATATTGTAATTACAACACACAAGGTGCATTCATATTATTTTTCTACTATAAGCAATTAAAGGTTGTATTTAAAAAAACAAAGTGTTATGACACTTGTAACTTATCCCTTTGCTTCTTTTGGCAATGCTGTTTGGCTAGCTGAATTTACACAACTCTCTTTTGAAATGTTTGCCAGTCGGTCTCATTAGCCATGGTCAGAATTTTTATTAATTCCAATGGTTAGCATATGACAAAGTGGTCATCCTTCTTGGTTTATCATTATTTATTTTTTACATTAATCTATATGTTCTTTACTTTTTTTTATTTAATAGCATTGCTTAGCTTTTCAAGTGTAATTTGTAGGTTGAAGGCACAGAAGTTTTTTTTTTGCTGTCACCAAGCTGTTTCAGTCTAGAGATATTGGTTTAAGAAGGATGGTTTATCTAATGATAAAGTAGCTTTCACCCTCTACCGACGAGGTACCTATTGCAGATAGGTTTCCTTTTCCAATTAGATTCTTGTACAGTGATATTGTGTTCTAGGATGAAAATAATGAACTATTTCTCTGTCATGAAAGGTTATCATTGTTACATTGCTAGTGCTGCCATAATTAGTGGTATTCTTCTGCTACATGTATTGTTTGAATTGTTAATTGTGAGAATTGAAACTTTAGTTTTCTTCTCTTAGTGTAAATATACTTATTATTGTATTCACAGACAAATCCGGAGATAGTCAAAAGATAGAGTAATAAAGTACAAGAAGTTGTTCAATCAAGGGCTGCACTTGTACAGTTCCATGCATTTGCTCTTCTACACCAGGTAACAAGCATGTCTGTCAATCTGAGTTGTCTTCTTAGGGTGATCACGAACTATCCTCCTCTTGAATGTTAATCTCTCTTTTATCTTTATGGTGTCCTTTCTTATGATTTGAACATAGTAGTTAGGTATAATTTGTTTGTTAGGAATTCAAATGTAAGGAATTTAAGATCATTCAGCCTTTTCTAAGAGTCGTCTTCTTTGCTCCAAACCTAAAGTAAATATAATTTTCATGGTTTGAGTAGTGGCATAAGAGTTTATTTTCTTTGTAAATAACAGTGTTTGTAGAAGTATAGTCAAGTTGACACATACATAATCTTATCGGATGAAAAAAACTGTATTCCTCTGGTCGTGCTGTTGAAAAATTCATATAACATGCTGTGCCCCCAAAAATTTGTTCTTGTTCTAAGCCTTTGAAATAGTGGATAAACCACTTTAAATTTTATTCATATTTTTCTAGTGTACCATCTGCATATATATGGGTTAATGATTGGAATTTCTCTGTGGTATTCTTATAAAAGAACATGGCCTTTGTGATTGATTGGCATGTTATATCTATGAATTTACGGATACGACAAAATGATAGGTTGGCTGTCAAAACACATAATTGGCCTTTCAATTGCTTTTTGTTCCTTCTTTGTTTTTGTAAACTGCATAATGACTGTTTTTTGTTCTTCCTCTGGAAAAGAAAAGAAAATATTCTCTCTCATGCCATGCTACAGACTAGAGGGGCCTTGTCTTACTTTACTTTGTTGTTAACAGTTGTTGATTTCAAGATGTTGATTAAGCCCATGATGTATTTTATGGTATTTTGCTAAATACAAGTCCTTTCTGGACTAATATATTCAAAGTAATCTTGTCGGTCATGTGAGACTGCTTTTGCCTTTTCTATAAGATATAAATTCTTTCCATGTTTGTATTTACTTGTTTTTAATTGGGGCTTTCCTCTCATTCTACTTTTCTCCAGCTTCTCCGTACGAAAAGCTTCTCTCATCATTGTAGTTATTACCCTAAATCTTTGACTCAATTTTGTTCTAGACCTTGGGCAGATATGTCAACCGTGCACTGTTCTTCATTTCACATGTAGGCGCTCTCACAAACACAACCTTCACTTATATAAATGTAGCTATAATGGAGAGAGGGCATGGAAAATGTTCACATTGCTCTTAGATATTTTCATGAAGCCCTTAAGTGCAACAAAATGTTGTTAAGAACAGATTATATACTGGTTTATTTCATCCATTTATGTATCTTAAAATCAAACATGATACCATGTGGCTTTCATAACTCTTCTCATTTAAATTCAAGTTAACTTATAATTCAGTTTTGTGGTTTTTTTTATTTTTTATTATTATTTCACTTTATAGAATATTACATTATCTTGTGCATGTACGTAGTGAGCACTGGATTCTCACGATAATAGATCCACTCAAAGAAGAAGTTTGTTTGTTAGATCCTTACTATAATGGGATTCATGACGCCGTTTGGAAGCAAGTAGTTGAATTGTAAGTTATTAACTAAATTAATTATTACTTCATTTAATCTTATCATATAAATGTGTAGAATTATGAACCAAATAAATAAATTTTAATTGCAATGTAGGGCTTTGAAAATGTTTAATGCAAAAGTGGATGCGGGTAAGAAGGGTCGGAAAAAGATAACTTGGAAGTGATAAAGGTAAGATTGAAATTGTTTAATATTAAGCATGTAATTGTTATTGATTCACGCCTATTACATTTGTCATAGGCGCCAAAGCAACCTGACGGGAGACAATGTGGTTTTTATGTGCTTCGCTACCTATTAGATTTAATGCAATTTGATGGAATAGTGAACATTGAAATGATACAATCAATTGTAAGTAGCATTATTATATTTCTATTATTTATTAGTCTCATGATACTGTGGTATAAATGCTTACTTAATTTTGTGCCCCATAGTTCATTGGAAAAAATTACAGCGAAATGGATATCGATGAAGTGCGAAAAGAGTGGGCTTCATGCATCCAACAGCACATGTCAACGACTCGTCTAGGAAGAGGTAAACATTGTAATATATCTTGTAATGAGAATAATAACTTATACGATTGTGCTAACCTTAGCTTATGTCTTCTTTACCAGCCTTACGAAAAGACTAAAGTGTGTCTAAGGGAAAGGAAAATATGATGAACGCTTTGTTGTTTATGTTTATGGGAAGACGATATTTGTCGATCATGGATACATTATGAAGTATTTTAATTGTTGTTGGTGAATTGTATTGGTTAGAGAGATGTTGGGATGTTATATTCGAACGTATTGATGTTGGTTTTCGTATTTGGAGTTCAATTACTTTCGAATGCATTGATTGAATTAGTTATGTTGTATTGAAGATCAGGGATTATGACTATTTTAATTATTAAACAGGTTAAAATTTTGATAATAACAACGGGGATATAGCATACGACAACGGGCATAAACCGTTGTCAAAGAGAGCTATGACAACGGGGATTGCCCGTTGTTAAAAAGAACAATATTTTTAAAATTAATCTACAACAACGGGGATAAAACTAACAACAACGGTGATAAACTGTTGTTAAATAGAATTTACGACAACGGGCAAAATTCCGTTGTTAAAAGTAAGACCCTTTAACAACTCCTGGATTAACAACGGAGATTTCGAGCTACAACAACGGTTAATCTGCGTTGTTAAATTAATCTACAACAACGGTGATTCACCGTTGTTAAAGAGTACTTACAACAACGGGGAAAATGCCGTTGTTAAAAGAATGACATTTTTAACAACTCCCGGATTAACAACGGATATTTTGAGGTACAACAACGGGTAATCCCCGTTGTTAAATTCATCTACAACAACGGGGATTCAATTAATGACAACGGGGATTCCCGGTTGTTAAAGCTGACATACGACGACGGGTCAAAAACCGTTGTTAAAGGGTAGGTACCTTTAACAACTCCCGGATTGACAACGGAGATTTTGAGGTACAACAACGGGTAATCCCCGTTGTTAAATTCGTCTACAACAACGGGGATTCAATTAATGACAACGGGAATTCCCCGTTGTTAAAGATGACATACGACGACGGGTCAAAAACAGTTGTTAAAGGGTAGGTACCTTTAACAACTCCCGGATTGACAACGGATTTTATTAGCAACAACAACGGGCATAATCCGTTGTTAAAAATGCCCTACGACAACGGGTATTTCACCGTTGTTAAAAGTCCAGACTTTTAACAACTCCCGGGTTAACAACGGAGCTGCAGGGGCTACGACAACGGGGATTCTCCGTTGTTTTTCCACAGTTTTGGCATAGTGTAGTCTTTAAATATATTTCTGTCGATATATAAGTCAAAATTCATTGGGAGCAGAGATAACAAACACATATAATGACGTGTCAAGACGACTTAATTGATGCTTTGATTGATCCACTTTAATGTGTCAATTAATAAAGTCAGAAGTCAGAACCTTCAAATTTTGGTTACATTTTACATTATTTTCAACAATAATACTGTTTCTCCCAAGAGTCGATCATGATTTTTTTATTCTAAAATAATAGGGAAAACATACGTGGAATTGTAGTACGCGAGACTATTTTTATGTTTTTTAAATTTTACTTTATTACTTTTTATAAAAAAATAATACCATTGTTCATTAAAAAATATTGTCTCTACAAATAATTCATTCCAATTACTTTTTCATTTTTTATTAATCGGAATACACATTTTATTAAAATATTATCACTTTCTTATTTTTTCGAAAAATCTTCTCATGATCACATGTTTTCACACAAATGCTTGATCAGGAAAAGGAAACTGATAAGAAAGTTTGAAACTGAATGAAATTAAGCAAGTAGCTAGATAAATAAAAATGATGTGTATATTTAAGATTAGGAATAAAAATTCGTTCCGTAACTATTTGAAATATTTTTAAATTATATATCCCAAGAAAGTTAATTATATAAACTTAGTATCATAATTATCCGTTTTCTTTCAATATTACTTAGTTTCGTTAGAACCCTCATTTTTTGTTGGAAAACCATCACGTGCATCGGACATGATGACTCAATTAGGGAAAAACCAACGACTTATGCTTAGATGGCGATGCAAATGAAATTGAACCAATTACATTGCCACATCATTAAATTAAAAAAAAATTGAATCATATTTCTAGGGCTAATTTATTAAAATATAATAGTTTTACTTTTTCTTTAACCAAATACGGTAGTTTGTAGAATGTTTAATCCTTAGAGTAGAAGCGCCATTTTTAAGGGCGCATCTTCCACTATTCATACTCCAACCGCGTTAAGGCGTGCTTTTAATAAATAATAATAAAATAATATTTAAAGTAATTAAATTGATATATTTAATTAATTTGACGGTTTAAATTATAAGAGTTGGTCTCTTGTATTTCCAAATACAAAATATTTTGTTCTAAAGTGTATAATACTTTAAATAATAAAAAAATAATTTTTTCATTAAAAAAATCAACTAAAATATAAATAGTATAAATGTTTAATTAAAAAATTATTATTTTTATTTGAAAATTAAGGGTATACATTCTTATACTAAAAGGTATAACTTTACAATTTAAAAAAAAACTTTAGATTTGGGGTTATGGTGTTCCAGAACACACAAGTTTTAACCAAAGTAGAATTAATAGGACTATACTCCCTCAGTTTAAAATGTACTCCATATTCACAACAATATGTCATTACTCACATTCAAAAATGAATCACGACCTCCCTAAACAAACCAACAAACATTCCAAGACAAAAATAAAAATACACACAAAACATAAAATAAAGACACCACAAACAAGAAACAACCAAAAACACATAACATGCAAAAATAAAAATTTCATTCATCAATAAACAATGAAACACACATTCATATCATCTATGATCAATTAGGCTCACAAACATCCCCATCTTTGATTGAAAAGGAAATCCTAAATTATGAAAGTAAACATCCCACAAACATAACAAATGAAGCAACATGCTAATCACATCAATTCAAATCAAAATCAATTCATGTCATGCAACTAGAAGTGATAAAGTGTAGGGTAAACTCCCTTAATAGGCATTTGGTAGTGGAAGTTGTTAGCTCTCGATTCGAGCTTCCAATATCCTTTCATTCATGCTCAAAAACTCATCAAAACCATTAGCTCAACAATTGCAATAAGAATATAGACCAACATGTACTTCAACACCACCAATCTAACCAAAATCAAACCCAACTCATGAGAAAAATTTTAAAATTGACCCAATTTTACAAGAAGACTTCTCATCATCATAATATCAAGCACACTCAAGTGGTAAGTCACGCCACGCACTCTCCCCCCAAACTTAAATTGAAACAAGTTGAGAATTAAGTTTGTAAAAAGTGGTGGGACTTACCCTTGTAGTTTCTTCAATTATCTTCTTGTAGAGAAGTATATGCATCCAAACGAATTGAATTATGTCCACCATGCACTAGCTTCCCAAACTTAACTAGAGACAAGAGTCGAGAATTAAGTTTACAAAAAGTAGTGAAACATGCCTACTCAAATCTATGAAGCACTTCTCGTATCTTCAATATGCATTTTCTCACAAGCATATTCCACCTACAAGACCAAAATTCAAACACCAAAACAAATATCAAAAGATAAAATAATGGGTTGCCTCCCATTTAGCGCTAAGTTTAACGTCTTCAAGTCAGACAAAATTTTACGCTCATTGGACCAAATGTTGGTCCATGACACTCTCTCCTCGCATCCTCACTTTGAAGATTTGCTTAGCCCTCTTCTTGTCTACTAGCTCAACTTCACCATTTTTGCTTACAAGCATCAAGTCATCTTCAAAAAGAGCTTCTAGTAGATTTTCTCTTTCTCCTTTATCTATTTTCTAATCGAGCTCCGATGCTTTCTTCCTATCAATATCACAAGAAAATGAATTAGCATTTGACACTTTCATATAATCATGAAGAAACGAATTTAAATTGTCAAAGAGAAGAGAATCATGATCCATAAAATCATCTGGAGGCACATTCAGAGGCTTCATATGAGACTTGGTTCCTTTTTTTTTGTAACATAAGAATGTAACACTTATTCCTTTTGAGCTCAATGAAAGCTCCTCCCTTCCAACATCAATTCTTGCTCTTCCCATAGCTAGAAATGGCCTTCCCAAAATGAGTGGAATTTGAGGATCCGCCTTCACTTCCAACACCATGAAATCGATCGGGAAAGCTAACCCTTTCACTTTTACCTCCACATCTTCAACAACCCCTAGTGGCTTAACAACTTCTCTATTTACCACCTCAAGACGGATAGTCGTAGGCTTGAACTCTCCAATTTCAAAGTTCTTGAAAATAGTATGAGACATCACATTGACGCTAGCCCCCAAGTCACACAATGCATCAAGAGTTTATTTTCCTTCAAAATCACATGGAATTATGAACTTTCCCGGATCATCAACTTTTTTAGGCCTCTCCTTATGCACCGATTCACTCGTTTAGGATAGCTCTTCTTTTTTTTTCTCCTCATACATTTTCTTGAGAGATTTGACATATTCCTCAAACTCTTTTTTCTTCTCCTTCTTTACAAACATTTGTGGATAGGGAATAGGAAATGGAGTGATCGGAATACCTCAATAATCACGTTTGTACTCCTCTTCTTTGACCTTCTCCTCAACTTTCTTTTCTTCTTGTACCCTCTTCCACTTATGTATCCATTTAGATCCCTTCTCTTCTTTTTTACTTATCTCTTCATTTTCTTCACCAACCTTGCACTCCACTAACCCTTCTTCATCCTTTCGCTTCTTTTTCATATTAACTAATAAATATTGAGCTTTTGGATTGACTTCGGTTGTGGCCGAAAACTTTTCTTTTTGTTGAGTACTCAAAGCACTTGCAATTTGTCCAACATTATATTCCAAAGCTTTGAGCCTTTTTTCATTTGCTTCTTCTGTTTTTCTCCAAGCTTCATCTTGAGCTCTTCTTGATTCCTATTGAGCTTTGTTTGATGGGATCAATTGTTCAAGTAGTTCATCGATCGATGCTTTTCCTTCATTGTTCGGTGCCTTAGCCCCCGGATGATATCCCGACGAATAAGCAACCGCATTGTTCGAGTTGGAATAAGAAAAGTTATTTTGCCTCATTTGTTGTGGAAAAGGACTTCCACCACTTTGATTGTTAACCCTCCTCCTTGCTTCGGTGGATAATTACCTTGGAAATTATTTTGGTAATTCCCTTGGTAATCCCTTTCTTGCATGTAGAGCACATCTTCTATCTTTGGCTTAGACATAACCCATTGTTCTCTACTTACAATATTCAGAGGAAGCACCCCTTGATCAACTTGTAGCCCTTCAACCATATTTGCCCCTTGGTTGTTCATCCTTTGACTCAAGCTCATTTGTTTAATTACCTCCGCCGCTATCATTTCAACACTTGGCATACTTGGATTAACACTAGCACTCTTGGCACTAAATTATTGCCTTGATCAAAACTCTCAAATCCATAGCATCCACTTACTCTCTCCGATGTCCATTGATAAAAATTTGTAGCAATCTAATAAAAAATCCTTATAGCCCTTTTCAGAGTCTCTCAAAGTACGGATCCACCCGCCGAAGCATCATCAAGCACTCTTTGACCATTTACCATACCTTGGTAGAAAAACTTAACTTGTTGATTTTTTGAAAAACCATGTAATGGACATTTTCGAAGCATATCCTTAAATCTTTCCCACGCTTCATAAAAACTCTCTTGAGACATTTGCTTGAATTGAGTGATCAAGCTCTTCATTTGAAGTTTCTTAGATGGCGAAAAGTATTTGTTCAAAAATATTTATGCAAGCTCATCCCAAGTGTTACATATACCCGGAGTAATAGTAGAAAGCCATGTTCAGGCACAATCAGTCAATGAGAATGAAAACAACCTCATCCTAATACAATCTTCGCTCACACTATTCCTCTTCACGGTGTTGGAAATCTTAATAAATTGAGCTAGATGAGCATTAGGATCCTCATTCGGAGTTTCACCAAACTATTGGTCTCTCATCATTGAAATCAAGCCCACTTTAATCTCAAAGTTGTTGGCGTTGATTGGTGGACCCATCATGTGTGGCATAGCTCTTGCATGAAGAAATCCTGGATCACCCTTTGATCATTGTGGAATCCATATTGTACCGGAGGTGGTGGTAGTGGCACATATGCTTGTTGAGGAGGGACAAAGGCTTGTGGAAAGCCTTGTTGGATTAGAGCTTGTTGGATCATTTTTTGAAGTAAGGCTTGATTGTTAGGAATTCCGAAATTTGGATAACCTTGTTAATGGTTGGCATTGAATTGTGGAACTTGTGCATTGTCTTGCACATTTTGGGCACCTTCTCCATCATACTTAACCTCAACATGTTCATTCTCTTGATTGTTCTCCATTGGATTACTCTTTTTGATTTTGTTCTCCTTTCTCCTTATTCGAAAAGTGTTTTCAATCTCCAAGTCAGCCGGTTCTATTTTTTTCTCCTTGGATCTTGTTTGCATACACCTTAAAAAATAAAAGAAGTTAGAACAAGATTTTCAAAAGTAAATAATAATAAACAAATAAAATAAAAATATCTCTAGTAAGATTACTCAAAACTTTCCTTCTTTAAGTTACTAGCAATCGTTGCCTCCCCGGAAACGGCACCATTTGATTAGCCATTTTGTAGTCGAAATGATTAATTCAATAATTTATCGAACCACAGGAAGGAAGGTACTAGAGCTTAAGCAATATTGCGTTTCTTGTAATTTTATAGAGATTAATCATCAAAGGATAAGTTGATCAAATAATAAAAATAACAATAATAAAAGCAAGCAAGCAATGATCCAATAAACAAGATAAATGAAAGATGAGTGGTTTTTCAAATTAAGTAAAAGTGAGATTAACAACAATTAAGAAGTGAAAATCCTAGGATAAATGCATCAAATTCATATGAATCATGAGTGTAAGACTAAGGGCTAATACTAAGTTAAGCTAAACTCCATCTCGAGATGGATAGGATATGAATCTGTTTAATAATCCCAAAATAGCTCAATGGATTGGTTCTCACTCAAACAATTCCAACTAGGTACTAAGCTTTAATGAGAGTCACTTCACACGATTAATGAACCTCTCGATCTAACCAACTGGATGTTTATCAAAGGGTTCTAAATTCTAAAGGACATCTCTACCTCTTTAAGACTTATAATGCACATGAGGTGTATGATGAAATGATTCACTTAATTATCCTAAATACATAATTGACTTCTCAATCTAATCACATGTTTAAAACAACAAAACACACAAGTCATCATAAACATTAAGATCTATAAACAACAATGATAGAAAATCAATTAACCCAATCAACATATGAATTTAAATATATAAATCCCAAAATTATCCAACAACTCTCATGTTCCTATCTCACAAGGGAGATTAGCCTACCATATTCACAAGAAAATCAACATAGACATTAAAATCTTTACAAACCATGATAAACAATAAGGTTTACTATAAGAAATGGATGAAAACTCCCTTGGATGGCTCCAATGGTGATCTTCTTCCTCCCCTTACAATTCTCCTCTCTTCCTTTCTTCTTTACCTCAAATGGATGGTGATTTTGATGGTTGGATGAAGATAGATGTCATGGATGGTGAAAAATGGAGGAAATGGTATGTGATCTAGGTGCAGGGGTAAAACCCTTCAAATCTCTGGTCATATGTTGAAATTTGGGGTAATTATACCCCTTGGGAGCTTCTAGAAGGCTGCTGAAATTTTCTCAGATTTTTGCACAGACACGGCTCTTGTGAGTGCACACTGGTCCATATGGCCATGAACGTGTAGGTGTTTCTGATGACCGTGCACGGCCTTGGCTTACAGGGACGTGTTTTGCACATGGCTCGTGTGCGTGCACACTGGTCGTGTTGGTGCTGCCCCTGTTTTTCTTCTTTCGTTTTGGCTCGTTCTCCCTCGTTTCAACTCTGAATTGAGATCCACTTTTTTTCACATCTTCCTTTTTGCGTCTAGAATCTATTTTTACCTAAAAATTATACGTTTAAACTCATTCTCATATATTTTCATAAAAACACAAAACACAACCAATAATACACAATACGGATAAAATATCACGAAAATACATATAAAAGGCACTAAAATCTAGGTATAAATATCTGTCATCACATATATTTTGCTATTTTATTTATTCCAAAATAAGATTTTTACGTTTTTTTAAAAGGGCAAAGATTTTTATGAGACCTTCTCACGGCCCGTGAGACAGAGGGAGTATACATTAATGTAAAAATACAGAGAGAGTGTATTTCACCAGTTCAACGTGGGACAGAGGGAGTATACAATTTGTTATTGTGTTTGTGAGGCAGACGTTCCATGAGACGGTCTCATACAAATCTTTGCCCTTCTAAAAAGACGTAAATTTTTTATTTTAGAATAAATAAAATAACAAAATATATGGAGTACATTTTAAACTGAATGAGTATAATTCCTGGGACATCATACCTCCAAATCCAAAGTTTTTTTTTAAAATTACACCATTTAATATTAAATGTTATACATTTTAATATAAGAATGTATACCCCTGATTTTTAGAGAAAAAATAATATTTTTTTAATCAAACATTTATACTATTCATATTTTAGTCGATCTTTTTAATGAAAAAATTATATCCTTATTAATTAAAGTGTTATGCCCTTTAAAACAAAATATTATACTCTATATACCTTGTGTACTAAAAAATACAAGAGACCAACTCTTATAATTTAAACGGTTAAATTGATTAAATATATCAATTTAATTACTTTAAATATTATTTTATTATTATTTATTAAAAGCGCCAGTTCAACTGACGACTTAATGTTGTGGGGATATGAATAGTGGTAGAAGTAGGTGCTTCTACTTAAAAGATTAAATCCTCTGAAATCTATCATATTTAGTTTAATAAAAAGTAAAATTATTATATTTCAATAAATTAGCCCATTTCTAGACACTTCTCAATTCTTTTTCCATATCTTGAAACTCCAGATGTTTCAAGATTGGTCAAATGCTCAATCCTCGAGGTGACTCATCAACATTTTACAATCCTTCATACTCAACTTTTGAAGAATGGGTCAACATTTTACAATCCTCGAGGCCTTCTTCACTATTACCCATTTGAAGTATTTGAGCTCCGAGTAGGCTCAAAGTTTTAAGCTTTGAAACCCATGGTCTTTGAAACACAAACCCCTCAACGCATGCATAGTGGATTTCAAGGTATGTCTATAAGAATGAAAATCTGTTGTGTGTTCATTACATATGTCAAACGTATATATACAATTATCCTATTTATTATAGGCAATATACTAGGTTGGAATTATAGTTTATTTACAAAGATATGATTCCCATACTAAAAATAAGATATGCACAATTAAATTTTCATAATATCTAACACGCCTCTACAGTGGAAACGAGAGGTTCATGGACGTTTAGACTGTTCCGGAAATCATCAAAAAAATATACGCGTCAGCCCTTTTATGAAGATATCTGATATTTGATAAAGGGATGGAACATATAGGACACAAACTTCTATACGGGATACTTTCTCACGAACAAAGTGGATGTCCAATTCAATATGTTTAGTCTGCTGATGTTGAACAGGGTTTTCGGAGAGGTATATAGTACTGACATTATCACAATGGACCAATGTTGCCTTGTTGATTGGACAATGAAGTTCCAATAAAAGATTTCAAATCCAGCAAGATTCAGTGACAACATTAGCAACTCCTCTATATTCTGCTGCAGCACTAGAACGAGACAATGTAGGTTGACGTTTGGAAGACCGGGAAATCAAATTGGAACCTATAAATGTACAGTAGCCAGAAGTGGAACGTCTTGTATCTATGCAGCCACCCAAATCTACATAAGTGTATGAGATAAGGTATGTAACATGAGATTTATAGAGATACAAGCCAAAGTTCGGGGTGCCTTGTACGTAGCGTATAATTCGTTTAAGAGCAGTCATGTGCCCCTCCCTTGGATCATACATGTATAAGCAAACCTGTTGAATAGCATAAGAGATGTGGTGTCTGTGAATTTGAGATATTGGAGTGCACCAGCTAGACTCCGATAATGAGAAGGATCCCCGAATGATGAACCCGCATTTGCCCCTAACTTTTGCTTAGTGTCACTAGGGGTGGAACAAGGCTTGCATGAATTCATACCAGCTCGATCAATAATCTCCTTTGCATACTTTGTTTAAGAAAGGAAAAGACTATCTACATGAAGAGTAACCGTAATTCCTAGAAAATAGCTTAGAGGACCTAAGTTTTTCATAGAAAACTCAGACGCAAGAAAAGTCATAATGGATTTTCGAAGTGCATCTGATGAGGCAGTGAGTATAATGTCATCAACATAAAGTAGAATATGCATGACTATAAATGAATAGAGAGTGATCACATTTGCTGTGGAAAAACCAATCGAGGCATTTATCGTCATTAAGAGCACTTATCGGGTTTCGTGGTAGGGGAGAAATAGATGTGGTAGTGGTAGTATTCAAGTTAAATTGGTGTTTAGGCTTAAATATCCAATGTTGGCTCCAAGTGGTCATTCGTTGAGTGGTGAATTTGTTTGCGACTGAGGTGAGATGGGTGATGGTATTGTATGATGTGTTGTTTGTGGTGGAGTATTATCGAGTAAAGTGGAGAATTGTGGACTAAAAGAATGAGTATCATGGACTTTTGGTGATGGATTTGATTGTGAAATGGACTGACTTTGCACGTTATGAAGAAGAAATGGTGAGATTCCAGAATCTAAAAAATAATATGAGGTGGTTGGGTGAGTGTGTAATTCGGAGAAAGGGAATTGGGTCTCATAAAATTATTGATGTGATTGTGATTGTAAAAAACACAAGGTGTAGAATGTGATTGTAATTTGTTGATTGTAGAATAATGGAAAGAGAGGATAACACAGACACCCAAACACCCGCAAATGAGAGTAAGATGGAAATTTTTGATACAGAATTTGAGTGAGTTTTATATCCTAAAACCTTTCTAGGAAGAATGTTGAGGACGTATGTGGCCATTTGTAAATCATGATGCCAAAGAGATGGGGGACAGAAGAATTGACAAGTAAAGTACGAATTATATTATTGATGGATTGAATTTTTCTTTCCGCCTTACCATTTTGAGGCGATGTATAAGTATAAGAGAAATAAAGTTATATGTCATTTCCTTCACAATACTTTCGAGATGAAGCATTATCAAACTTCCCCATTGTCACATTGAAAGGTTTTAATTTCCTTTTCAAAGTGGGTTTGTATGAATATTGTTTTAAAGATTTTAAAAATTGAGTACACCTTTGACTTGTGAAAGATTGGAAAAGTCCATAAGAAATTATTGTAATCATCAAGAAATAACACATAAAAACGGTGTCCATATGAACTCAAAACAGGATAAGTCCATAAATCAGTATGGATAATATCAAAAGGCATAGTACATAGTATGAGATATAATGTGTAGAAATGGTAATTTAATGTGTTTCCCAAGGAGACAAGAATGACAAAAGGAGTTACGAGCCTTATTAAATTTAATGAAATTGCTACTACAAAGAGAACGAAAAATAGCGTCCCCCGGATGACCTAGGTGAGAGTGCCATAGGTTAGGAGAAATAATAGTAAAAGTAGAAGTTGGTGTGTGACGAGAGTGGAAATTTATATTTTTTGTCCGATTTAATACCTCTTTGAGTGTGATAATTGCTATTATTTTGTACAAATCTTAATATTTATTTGATCATTGACTAAAAGGTGCTTGAGAGATATTTTGTTGTATTTTGATAGGAAAAATAATCAAAAATGCAAAGTTGAAATGAAGGGTGAACTTATGCAACATGCAAGGAAATATACGACCACATTCTATATTTTTTTGTATTTATGTGGAAGTCCAAACTGATCGTACGAGATATGGCTGGAAAGCCACCGAAGAGAAGAACGCGTGGGCACAAGAATCACCTCAATCCAAGTTCAGATGAAAAGGTTATAAAGAAAATAGTGAGATTGCGCAGCTGCTGCCGAAATTTTTTAAACTTCTCAAAGTTTTGCCCAATATTACACCTCATGCCACGTGTACAAGTATCATGCAACTTTGGGCTTTCAAATGCGTTAATTGGCAGGCCCAACATGAGAAGTCAGGATTGACTTTTGAGTATATGCAAAATAATAGTGGGTCAGGCTTTAGTCAAAGTGTGCCAATCAATGGCTATGAATTGATAAGGAGAAAAGAATTGCATGCAATAGTGGGCAAATTTATTCTCATTCATTGTAAGCGTTAAAGTGAGGAGAATTCTCTTTTGCCCGAGAGAAGAGACGCACGCCTCCTTCCATCTCAGTGCCTTAATTTTCCACCCTTCACCCATACACCATCATCCTTCCATCAGATAGACGATCGGATTTGCTACTTAGATCAGAGACGGAGATCCCGACGTAGATAGTAATTGAAGAGACGAAGTCCTCCAAAAGGATTTTTTATTTTTAATTATTTATCTTTGTTATTTTAGAACAAGGGTTGGGGTATTTTACATCTTTTGTGATTTGTCTTCGTAAATCTATTGGGTAAGTTTTTTTGTTGGTAATGTTAGGGCGTTAAGACAATTTGACTATGTGATTTGTTTGCCTAAACTTGGATTTATTACATTGCAAGATGTTTATTTCCTTATTGAAGAAGATATTTTTTAGACTTCATATTATTGTGTTTTGAGTTTTGATTCCTTTAATTATTTATGACGGTATCACTGATTGATAGTTTATAGGATTCCTTATTTCGGCATGGTAATTGTTGTTTCCTGTGGCAGTGTTAAGGGATTGACCTATAATTCCTAAGACAACTAGACAATCAATTTGAAATATTAATTACTGGTATAACATCATTATTATATAATTGGTAAGGAGACAAAATGGGTTAATAATTTAGTACCTAGAAAGAGAAGTCTATTGCTCTAACCTTTAATGGAATTTAGAATGAAGTACCTACAGAGGGAGTGATAGTTAATTCCTTATCGATCATAGGATTTGTAGCTCATTACAAGTGTTAGATCTTACCCGATCTAAGTGATTTAACTAGGCTTAGTGATCCTCTTATAAATATCTGCATGTAATTAATCTAGGTTTAGATAAAATCAGTCACATAATTAAGCTATTTGCCTTAGCATTACCAATTCTCTATCCTTGAACTCTTAAATCATTTTCTCTTGTGTGATTTCTTTAATTTTCATTAGTTCAATTATTTAATTTCACTTTTTACTAATTAATTAGTTATCTTTCAAAAAATCCCCAAATTTGTCTTGCATTTAAATTGTCATACATAGAATTAATTATTAAGTTTATAAGTATCTCGTGGAAACGATAATTTAACTTGGTCACACGCACTACAATCAATCCCTTACAATTGAGGGTGAAAGAAAATAGCGATCAGTGTGGCCCGAGTGTTGGTGATAGGATAGAGGTTTCCCGAGCTCTCACATCTCATTTGATGTCTCCCCGTCTTTAAATCCTTCACAGAAAAACCAAGTAGATCAAACTCAACTGAAACCAAATTTACAGTAGTGTACTTTATTACAGAAACAAGGTTCTTAATGAGATGTGGAGCATGTAACATGTCTTATAGGTTTAAAGGGGGATTAGGAGGGCTGAGAGAAGTACTATCATTTTCCCGAATTGGAATAGTGTTGCCATTACCAACAATTATGTCATGTGTATTGCTCAAATTAAAATAAGACGTGAGATACCTTGATTCTTCATCATATGCGATGTGGCACTAGTACCCATGTACCAATTTTCACACGGTTGAGTAAGCTAAAGAGTGTGCATTGCTGCATCAATGTCACTAGGAGCATATCCCACACTTGGAGTGACAATTGACACTTGATAAGCTTGTTGTGGTCTTGGTCCAAGTATTCCTGCTATTGGTGGACGTTACTGCCATGGAGATGGGGATGTCGGAAGTGACGTTAGGTACGGGCAGGGTGGTGTTGCCCATGGCTGAGATGTCCAAGTTGCCCAAGGAAAGTACAACCAATGTTGTTGAGGAGTGCTACGGCCCCCCTCCACGGCCTCCACGACCTCGAGTGTTGCCGCCTCTACCACGATTGTTACTCTTCCACTTTGGTGGCTGCTATTTCAACTGTGGAGAGTGGTGGATGTTGAGAATGGAATTTCACGCATTTTATGTGTGCACATTACACTATTTTACTTAAAAAATTTATTTTTTTGCATGGAATTGTGTACATTTGAGTATTTACACGATTTAAAGGCTATTAAGCTGTTTTGTGAGTTTGAAGGTTTAAAACAAAGAAAAACAATTCAGAGTCAAAACGACACATCTTGGCAGCCACTCGGTATCAACTCGAGCTGAGTTAAAGGGTGCTCGACATTCCAATTGAGCCGAGCTGTGGTCCAGAGGGGTTTACGTGATGTGGCATGCCATCCAGACACAGACTGGCACCAACTCGGTAATCTCAAGGCCTAACTTGAGCCGAGCTGGGTGCCGTGCTGTAGATTTTTCACAACACACAAGAAGGAAAACTCATCAAATCCATCGTGATTTTCACGCCCCACACCTTCACACATCAGATCCCATCTTCCATCCATTCTGAAGGAGTTCCAAGTGCAAGTTGAGAGAGATCAGATCATTGGAGAGACGGAGAAGGAACACAGATATATGCTGACGCTAGAGTTTCATGTTTTTAATCTTTCCTTTTCCTTGTTCGTGATTTTTGGTATGAATTCTATAACCATGAGTGTTGCTTGTAACCTCATAGGCTAATTTCCTTTACAGTTTTAAGGTTTGAAGGATATATTTAATTGATTTTGAGACCTAGACCAATTTTGTGATTTCATGAAGTTAATATTCTGAATTTATTTAAATTAATCAAACTTTGCTTTTCTATTTCGTAACATCTTCATAGTAAATTCATGTCATCCGCTATAATACTTGAATTATTATGTTAGCTTGTGTGCTTTCATGAATGGTATTGTCTATCTGTTGGAGATTAAGGTAGTTCCGTTATTAACACTTTAATTCCAAGAACTAGTAAATTAGATACTTGAATTGTTTAGTAAGACAATACGATTAGACATTCAAGTAGGAAGTGAATAAAGTCTTGTAGTACTTTCAGAAAATATATTGTTAGTTGAACTTGCCATCTGGAGGTATTGTATTTGCGTTGATTAGTATCTAGGAAGGGGGTTTGATAATATTCACGCACCTTAAAAAATAAATCATAATATATTATTAGCTTAAATCGGATCATATCTGGTAGGATAAAAGGATTATGTGGTGTATTTTCATTGATGTTGTATGAATAATCAATTGGAAGTCTAGGAATCCAAATTAATTGGTCTATACTTGATACCTTAGAATTGTTGTTCATCTTTTAATTTAATCTTGAATTATTTTTATTTGCTTTTATTTATTAAGTTATTTAATATTTTAGTCTTTAGATTATTAAATTCACAAACTAGAAATTAGTTACATGATTCTAATTAATTTAGTAATTAAAAGGAATAAATAATTAACAGTCTTTTTGCGTTTGATAATAAAGCTTGGTCGCTTGCCACTGCAATTGATAACCTTCACATTTGGGAATTAAATTAAAGTGCGTAGTAAACGCCCAACAGTGGGTTCGGCGGTATCGCTTGCTGATGATAGATTTGCTACAATTAAAGTAGTCCCAGATTCACCTCCGCTCGATTTGCCATGCTTGTTTCCTCCAAAACAAGCCTTGAACGAGCCTTAGAGAAAATAGGAAGTGGATCACTTTGTTGAATTCAAGTAGCGACTCCACCATAAGAATCGCTCAACCCAATGACCATATAAAGAACCAACCCACCTTTGGTTTGAAACTAGTGTTCTCAAATTGGTGAGTTGATCAGCAATAATCTTCAACTTTTGGCAGTACGTACTTACATTAGGAAAATCATTTAGATGAGTCTGAGTGAATTGGTTTTAGAGATGAACAGCTCTCGAATTTTTATTGTCTTGAAATAAATTTGCTAAATGTCCCAAGCATCCATACTCGTGACATCAGGTTCAAGAATAGTTTGGAGTAGATCTTTGGAAATTGTTCAATAAATCCACTGCAAAACAATAGCATCAAGTCGAGACCAAAGTTTGGGATTAGTCTGCTTGATGGAGGTAGAAGAGGATGGGGTGGTTTTGGTTGTGGTGGAAGGAGGGATGATGTGATCTAGAACTTGATAGGCACGGGAATGAACTTTGAACAAGGTTGCTCATGAGTTGTAATGGGAGTTTTTCATGTCTAGTGTGATGGGAATGCAATTCTTTATATTGTTGACAGCCAAAGTAGGAGGAGATTTTGATGGCTCAAACATGGCTGCCATGATGATTTAGAAAATAAAGAGTTGTAGAGGGGGATTGGAAAATAACAGATTTACAGAGAAAAGTACCCGGTTACTGATACCATGTAAGGATTAGAATCTGTTGTGTGTTCATTACATATGTCAAACGTATATATACAATTATCCTATTTATTGTAGACAATATACTAGGCTAAAATTATGACTGATTGACAAAGATATGATTCATATACTAAAAATATGATATGCACAATTAATTTTCATAATATCTAACAATGTCAATTGTTAGGTTAGGCATTTTTTTGAGGCTATTGAGTGGGTCCTCCTTCAATCTGCTCCAACGTAGACACAAAATGTAATCAACGAGGGTTCACATTGAGGTATCGTCTCAAGGAACCCTTCCAACCTAAGTGCTTTTAGAAAGGGAAATTTGAGTGATGATATAAGAGAATGGTTGAGCTCCAACTTGTCTTCTTCAACTTGACTAATGTGTAACCAGCGAAGATTGTTTAACTTGGCAATGGAAGAGCAGAGCTCCTGCCCATCTTCACTTCTCAACTTTGCTATGCTTAAAATTCTCAACCGTGTCAGCTTTCCTATCTCTCTCACCATTCTAACTCCATCAACCTCATCTGCATTCACAGTTAGAAGTGTTTCCAAAGATAGAAAACGAGTACCTATCCTACGTGGAACCTTAACACCACGTAATCTTTGAAACGTGATCAAATTCCCTTTATGGTCAAAATCAATTCTAAAATTCTATCCTTTGGCTCTTCAATTCCTACAACTTCAGTGTCTTTCAAGTACAGGGCTTCGTCTCTAAGGCCGTGCAATTCGTTGTTTGATGTAATAGAAGAGTTGGAGCCTTGATTAAGATCAGTGTACATTTCTCTGTATTTCTTTTGAATTGTGGACAAATGATTATCCAATCCATACTTGATAGCTTGGATTTCAGAAGCAATATGGTGTTTGGCTTTCAAATTCTTTATACAAGCATAAGCTTTCTTGAGGCAGCCACTGAATCCATTTGGAGCATGATACTGTCCAAATCGAAGCATGAACTTGTCAAGAACATCTCCAACATCATAGGAGATTTCTCAGAGTTGTCTAATCCTTTCTTGAGTCCAATGTTAGTATTTTTTTAATTATTTTTTTGCATCAGCAACTCCTTTATCTGTGCCATCTCATTTTGGATATACTCCACTTCACGTCTAAGCCCTCCAAGTACCAGTTGTCCCTCCTCTTGGAGCAATACAGGGTAACAAATGACTATGCATTCTCTGGCATTCTTCTCTACTTGAATTTTTACTAAAACCAAAAAATGTAAACTTGGTCGGTCAACTACCATAACTAGTTGTTGAAAGGTGACGCTTGCTATGTTGAGTCAGCAATACAACACGTGGAAGATAGAGTATTGTATTATAGACATGCATGTATGCATTGTGTGTGTGTGTGTGATCTTATACAATCAAGACAGGTGGAGGATAGTGATTGGTTGATGAAGTGTTGATAAGGATAAAAAAAAGGCCGCTGCATAAAGTATAAGAACCATTGGATTGAGAATCAATCTCAACCATAGATTGGAAAGGAATTAAATTAGTTAGGTGGTTAGTTGGTTAGTTGTTGAGCTAGCTAGGAACTTCCCACGTGAGATTTCAATCTGCAGATGCATCAGTTGGATTGCTGGTGTTCATATAAGCATTATGAACAACAGTTTGAAGCACAATTAGTAGCGACACATCAGTTCATTAGATAAGAAAGCACATTAGGATTTATGTGCATAAGTTCTTCATCATCTTCCTTAAGTTGTATGTTGTTGTCATCATATAGTGAAAGTTCTTCCTTAAGAAAGTGGATGTAGGCATAGCCGAACCACTATACATCTTTGTGTTCATCTTGTTTTTATTACGTTTCGATTATCAATCAATCCGTGAGTGAATTAGAGAGTGATCCAAAGATTGAGTGTGTGAGAGCTTGAGAGGAACTTCAAGATCTTGCTTAAGTTTCATAAGAAGTGGTGCCGTCTGTGGAAAAGAGAGCAACCACAAGTTATCAGATCAGAGGGAAGAATTATGGTGACAACCAAGTTTGATGTGGAGAAGTTCACAAAGAAAATTTATTTCAGTGTGTGGAGGATGAAGATGGAGGCCATACTGATCCAACAAGGCTTTGCTGATGCTATTAAACCACTTCCAAAAAATCAAGCAGCTGTTGTTGATACAGTTGCACAAGCTGCAGATCTAGATTAATAATTAAAGGCCAGAACTGCAATCATTCTATGCCTAGGTGACAAAGCTTTAAGAGAAGTTTCAAAAGAAGCAACTGCAAGAGACATTTGGAAGAAGCTTGAAGATCTTTACATGGTGAAGACTTTGGCAAACCGGCTGTATACAAAGTAGAAGCTCTATTCCTTCAGAGTATCAGAAGATAAGTTTATTTTAAGTCAATTAGATGATTTCAATAAGATTATAGATAATTTGGAAAACATTGATATAGCTCTGTCAAGTGAAGATAAGGCTGTGATACTAATGTCAGCTCTTCCTAAATCTTTTGAAGGATTGAGAGATATACTCTTGTATGGGAATGTTGAATCAATCACCCTGGAACAAGTGCTGATTGCAATAAAAGCAAAGGTGCTTCACAAGATATCAGATAGCACAATTGCAGGGGAAGGTCTTGTAGCCAATAAACAGAATAAGTGGAACAAGAATGATAAGAAGGCTGGTGCTGATAAGAAGAAACAAGAAAGGGGAAATCAGATCACACCAACAGATGAAGAGAACAATAATTGCTTCCATTGCAATAAGCTTGGCCATTTTAAGAAGCAATGTCATAAGTGGAAAGCTATGGTGGCAAGAAAGATTGCAGAAAATGGTGGAAACCACATAATTCATGCAAATCAGGTAACTGAAAATAAAGATAATAAGGATCAAGATTATATTGAAGATTTGGTTGTTGTTTCTGGTCATGTGTCAGATCAGTGGGTATTAGATTCAGGTTGCACATTTCACATGACATCAGTTAAGGATTGGTTTACATAATTGAAACCATATAATGAATGATTGGTCTTGTTAGGCAATGATCAGGCCATCAAGATTGAAGGGATTGGTTCTATCAAATTTAGAATGTTTGATGGAACCATTAAGCTGCTTACAAATGTAAGATATGTACCAGGATTAAGAAGGAACTTGATATCCTTGGGAATGTTGGATACTCAAGGATGTGAATGCAACCTGAAAGGAGGTATACTCACCATTATAAAAGGAAATTCAGTGGTGATGAAAGGTGTTAAGAGCTCTGATCTTTACTTTCTTGAAGGATCAGTAGTCTCTGGATAGTTGAACACTTCATAAGATCAAGAAGATGTTCATCTGTGGCATGGAAGACTAGCTCATGTAAGTGAGAGGGGGTTACAAGAGCTAGTAAGGCAGAAGCTATTAGAGATAAGTTCAACCTATAAGTGTGATCAATGTGAAGATTGTATCCTAAGTAAGGCAAAGAGGTTGAAATTTGGTTCTGGAGAACATACTTCATTAGAGAAGCTTCAGTATGTTCATAAAGACCTATGGGGACCATCAAGAAACCCAACCATGGGAGGAGGAAGATATTTCATATCCTTTATAGATAATTATTCTAGAAAGGTATGGGTAAAAATCCTAAAATCAAAGGATCAGGTATTTGCTGCATTTAAGGAATGACTTGCTGAGGTGGAGAATCAAACAGGAAAGAAGTTGAAATGCTTGAGATCAGATAATGGACTTGATTTTATTTCAGAAGAGTTTAATACCTTCTGGAGAGAGCAAGGAATTAAGAGGCACAAGACTACACTTGGAACTCCTCAACAAAATAGGGTTGTAGAAAGGATGAATCAAACACTACTTGAGAGAGTTAGATATATGCTGAGTAGTGGAGGATTTACAAAAGGATTTTGGGGTGAACTTGTGACTACAGCAGCCTATCTGATCAACTTATGCCCATCAGGAGCCTTAAAATTTAAACCACCTAAAGAGATTTAGTCTGGAAAGGCTCCAAATTACAGTCATTTGAGAGTAATAGGTTATCAAGTATACTCTCATGTGAAGCAAGATAAGTTGGAACCAAGAGCAGTGAAATGTGTAATGGTTGGATACCCCAAAGAAGTTAAAGGATACAGGTTGTGGTGTTATGAAGCTAACAAGTTCATTGTTAGCAGAGATGTAACATTCAATGAAAAGAAGATGCTATTGGTTGAAAGGAATTCAGTAGTATCAATCACTACAGATACTTCTGAGTCTCAGGTGGAGGAAGCAAGAAAGGAAGTACAATAAGATAATGAACAGAATAACAGTACTAATCAAAGTAAGGAAGCAAGCTCACCTGGCTCATCAAGTTCAAGGTATGATTTGAGTACTTATCAATAGATAGGCTAAGAAGACAGATAAAAGCTTCAGTAAGATATATGGAGGCTGATATAGTATCATATGCACTGTTGGTTGCATCTGATATAGACAGTTACGAGCCAAGATCATATGAAGAAGCTATATCAAGAAGTGAGAATAGCAAATGGATAATTGCTATGGAAGAAGAGCTACTGTCATTATATAAGAATAAGACTTGACAGATTGTTGAAAGACCAAAGAATAAGAAGTTAGTAAGTTGTAAATGGATTTACAAGAAGAAGACTGTTACAAGCAAAGAAGGAGGTAAAGGATACAAGGCAATGCTTGTGGCAAGGGGTTTTTCACAAAAGGAAGGAGTGTATTATAATGAAATATTCTCTCCTATTGTTAAGCATTGTTCCATTAGGATACTGTTAGCTTTACTGACTCAATTTGATCTTAAATTGCATTAGATAGATGTCACTACAACATTCTTACATGGAAACTTGGAAGAAGACATTTACATGAAGATTCCTGAGGGTGTAAGTGTTGAAGATGTTGATAACAAGGCCTACTTACTTTTGAAATCATTTTATGGGTTGAAGCAGAGCCCAAGGCAGTGGTATTTGAAGTTTTATGATTACATTACATCAAATGAATTCAGTAGGAGCTTACATGACAGCTGTGTGTATGTTAGATTCAAGGAAGGGTGTTATACATACTTCTGTATGTTGATGATATCCTTATAGCTTGTAAGGATCAAGCTGGTATAGATGAAGTAAACGAAATACTTAAGCAGGAGTGTGATATGAAGGATCTAGGAGAAGCTAAGATGATCCTTGGCATGCAGATTAAAAGAGACAGATTAGCTGGTGAGTTAAAATTGTTCTAAGAATCATACTTGGACAAAGTTCTAAAGAGGTACAATATGAATCTTAGTAAGACATTAACAACACCAGCAAAGCAAGGTATGAATCTATCATTACTTTAAGCTCCTCAAATAGATAAAGAGAAGATAGAAATGAGCAACATACCTTATGCAAGTGCTATTAGCAATTTGATGTATGCTATGGTATGTTGCAGGCCAAACTTAGCTTATGTGATGAGCATGATTAGTAGGTTTATGAGCAATCTAGGCCTACTACATTGGGATTTAGTGAAGTGGGCACTCAGATATGTGAAAGAAACAATCACAATAGGTTTAAAATTTCAAAAAAATGGCAACATAGAATAAGGTAGTAGTTGGATATGTTGATGCTGATTATGCTGCAAATCTTGATACTAGGAAGTCACTTACTGGATATGTATTCAATTTTTTTGGTACTGCAGTCAGTTAGAAGGCAACACATCAACATATAGTAGCTTTATCAACTACAGAAGTAGAGTTTGTTGCTCTTACAGAAGCAATCAAAGAGGAAGTCTGGCTGATTGGAATACTAAGTGAGTTTGGTATCCAGTAAGAAGGGATTGAAGTGCATTGTGATAATCAGAGTGCAGTGCATCTCTCTAAGCATTAGGGGTACCATTAAAGGACCAAGCACATTGATGTAAGGTTATATTTTATAAGGGACATGATAGAGGAGGAAGTAGTAGTTGTCAAGAAGATCAAAACTACAGAAAATCTGGCTGACATGTTCACTAAAGCCTTACCAGTTCAGAAGTATGAGCTGTGTAAGCAATTTATTTATCTGAATTAAGTAAGAAAGAAAGAAAAGGTGGCTGCAACCTTAAATAGCAACAAGGTGGAGGAGACTACAACTTGTGATGATGCAGTCTAAGGTGGAGTATCGTTGTATTATAGACATGCATGCATGCATTGTGTGTGTGTGTGTGTGTGTGATCTTATACAATCAAGACAGGTGGAGGATGGTGATTGTTTGATGAAGTGTTGATAAGGATCAACAAAAGGCAGCAGCATGAAGTATAAGAACCATTGGATTGAGAATCAATCTCAACCATAGATTGGAAAGGAATCAAATTAGTTAGGTGGTTAGTTGTTGAGCTAGTTAGAAACTTCCCACGTGAGATTCCAATATGCAGATGCATCAATTGGATTGCTGGTGTTCATATAAGCATTATGAATAGTAGTTTGAATCACAATTAGCAGCAACACATCAGTTCATTAGATAAGAAAGCATATTAGGGTTTATGTGCATAAGTTCTTCATCATCTTCCGAGTTAAAATCATTTTTAGTCCGTAACTATAGAAAATTTTTGATTCCGTCCCAAAAAAATAAAATTTTTAATTTGGTCCCATAACTCCTGAATTGGGCAAATTTTGATCACAAAATTGCCGGAAATTAGTTTTTGATCGGAAATTTGCACGTGCGCCTCACATGATCACTCGTAAACGTAGATGCCTACTTTCCTGCTGGTGGTGGTCACCATTTTTGTGAATTTCTAGCTACTGAATTTGTGCCACAATGGCTTGATTTCCTCCTCCGAGAAACCACCCCCACTACAAAAAAGTGATGAATAGAGACGGTTTTAGAGACAACTTTTAATGCTTTGAGACAGTTTTTGATATGATTTTATGGTTGTCTACAATTTGTGCGTAGCTAGAATAAAGACAGAATTAGAGATGGTTTTATTTTGAGATGGTATTTGCGACGGTTCTAAACCGGACCAGTTCGGTTATTTTTTAAACGGTATTTGAGACAGTTTGTTGTCGTCTCCATTTGAGATGATTTTGGAAATCGTCTATAATTGTGCTAACAGCCGGAGAGTTGGCTAGAAAATTTAGAGACAGTATTAGAGACGGTGTTTAGCCATCTCAATTTTGAAACGGTATTAGAAATGACTTTTTTCCGTCTCAATTAGAGACGGTTTTTTTCCATCTTTAAAACCCTCTCTAATTATTAGCTATGCCAAAATGTTGGTCCAGGTTCGAACCAGAGCTACCATGGCCCGGCTCATCTCGAACCACCAGACCAGCCACCATCTTTCTTTTTTACCACTAGAATTTATATATTTTTTGATTTTGTGGAATATTATATTTTTAAGCCCTGAGGGTTTGAACCTGGACTTGTAGGCATTGGGAGAACCACCAGACCAGCCACCATCTTTCTTTTTTTCCCACTAGAATTTATATATTTTTTGATTTTGTGGAATATTGTATTTTCAAGCCCTCAAGAGGGTTTGAACCTGGACTTGTAGGCATTGGGAGCCCTTATGGTTATTATGTGTGCCACTTTTGCTAGGAGTAATTCTTATTATGTATTTATTACATTATATATATATATATATATATATATAATCCACTATATGTATACATTATATATTCATTCATAATAGTTATAATACATTTTAATTATTAAAATCTAAAGTATTTTGTAGGTGTCGTTTGAGAAAATATATATATATATATATATATATATATATATATATATATATATATATATATATATATATATATATATAATATTAGTTAATATTTAGTAGCTTTTAATTTTATATTATATACATTTAAAATATATTATAATTTAATTGTATAAATAAAATTACTCAATCTATCCCACAAAAATAAACTACACTTTAATTTCATGCAAAACTGAAAGACGCATGTTAATATTTTATAATGAATATATACATATTAAATATTTTACAGTTGTCACGCTCAGTTTATATAATACATATAGAGTTATGATAATTTATATTATTTTGTTAATATTTATAGATAATCATTGTACCCTTAAACTATTTTAATTTAAATAATAGTTTGCACTTAATCTTTTCTATTAATCGTTGAAAACGAATAATACTATATTAATTCGTAGCTAAAGAATATTTTTTTAAGTATGATAATTAATGAATTAAAGTATGTTATAATATGATTAACTACAAATATATTTTAACTATTAATAATCATACTTTACCTATATTACTACTATACTTTAACAATGGATCCACTTATCTCAAAACCAGTCTCTCATATACCAGTCTCACAAGAGAACATACATTATATTATATATTCGTTCAATAGTTATATAGAATATTTAAAAATAAAAAAATATGAAAATTACATATTATTTTAGAGAGCTCTAAAGACGACACGTAGGCAAAAAAAAGTTTTCCTATAATATACTCCCTCCGTCCCAAAGATATTGACACACTTTTCTTTTTGGATTGTCCCACAGAAATTATCATATTTTCTTTTTAAAGATATGAAACCCACACAAAAATAATTTATTTATTTACATGGGTCCACACACACATCACACTCACCACTAATACAACTACCCACTACACATTAAACATTATTTCTCTCACTTTAATTTACGTTAAATTATTATACTCCTTAATCTCTGTGCCCAAAAAAAGGCATCAATTTCTCCGGGACGGAGGGAGTATATATGCTAGTTTTTTTCCTCCATGTGCTACATGGATTCATAAATTTACTTTATCTTAAATTAATAAGATAAATTAATTTAGCAATATATATTATTTTTATGAACACGTGTTTATATTAATTAAATATTTATAGTTAAATCACTAATATATATAATTGTTTATATATATATATATATATATATATATATTATTTGCCTCATGTGTTATATGATATTTTTATTACTTTATTTTAAATTTATAAAATTAAATAACTAAACTTTACATATAATAATAAATAATATAACATTTATGTTAAATAAATATTTTTATAGTCATTATTATATTTATAATTGAAGATTTATGGTAATTACATACAAAATTTTATAGTAATTAATTTTTAAGTGTAATTTTATAATGAATGAAAGGAGTAATATAATTTTTAAAATTACATATAAAAAAGGTGACAATCTCATTTATTATTCCATATATATTATAATATTTAAATAATTATCTATTTGGAATAATTAATTAAATAAAGACTTATCAATTTTCTAGATAAGAATAAATATTTTGGTAATATATAATAGTGATATAATCATAAATATTAATATATAATAATAAAGAATAAAAATAGAAAGATTATATATATATATATATATATATATATATGTAATATTAAAATAAAATATAAAAAATACAACAATTAACCACATCGCAATACATCATATTTTTAAAAGATTATTTAAGGTAGTGTTTTCGCAATTAGTATAATATATATATATATATATATTATTTAATATTTAATATTAATTAGCCCTTAATTTTATATTACATACATTTAAAATATATTAATCCCTCCACCCTTCAATACATATCAATTTTTTTAATCCATTCATTACAAAGTATTTGTTTACTTTTGAAATTGATGTGACTCACAAAAAATTATTATTATATCCAATCCATTACATATGGGCTGACTATACACACTAAAATAACTACTTATTATACATTAAAATATTATACATATATAGTTATGATAATTTATATTATTTTGTTAATATTTATAGATAATCATTGTACCCTTAAACTATTTTAATTTAAATAATAGTTTGCACTTAATCTTTTCTATTAATCGTTGAAAACGAATAATACTATATTAATTCGTAGCTAAAGAATATTTTTTTAAGTATGATAATTAATGAATTAAAGTATGTTATAATATGATTAACTACAAATATATTTTAACTATTAATAATCATACTTTACCTATATTACTACTATACTTTAACAATGGATCCACTTATCTCAAAACCAGTCTCTCATATACCAGTCTCACAAGAGAACATACATTATATTATATATTCGTTCAATAGTTATATAGAATATTTAAAAATAAAAAAATATGAAAATTACATATTATTTTAGAGAGCTCTAAAGACGACACGTAGGCAAAAAAAAGTTTTCCTATAATATACTCCCTCCGTCCCAAAGATATTGACACACTTTTCTTTTTGGATTGTCCCACAGAAATTATCATATTTTCTTTTTAAAGATATGAAACCCACACAAAAATAATTTATTTATTTACATGGGTCCACACACACATCACACTCACCACTAATACAACTACCCACTACACATTAAACATTATTTCTCTCACTTTAATTTACGTTAAATTATTATACTCCTTAATCTATGTGCCCAAAAAAAGGCATCAATTTCTCCGGGACGGAGGGAGTATATATGCTAGTTTTTTTCCTCCATGTGCTACATGGATTCATAAATTTACTTTATCTTAAATTAATAAGATAAATTAATTTAGCAATATATATTATTTTTATGAACACGTGTTTATATTAATTAAATATTTATAGTTAAATCACTAATATATATAATTGTTTATATATATATATATATATATATATATATATATATATATATATATATATATATATATATATATATATATATATATATATATATATATATATTGCCTCATGTGTTATATGATATTTTTATTACTTTATTTTAAATTTATAAAATTAAATAACTAAACTTTATATATAATAATAAATAATATAACATTTATGTTAAATAAATATTTTTATAGTCATTATTATATTTATAATTGAAGATTTATGGTAATTACATACAAAATTTTATAGTAATTAATTTTTAAGTGTAATTTTATAATGAATGAAAGGAGTAATATAATTTTTAAAATTACATATAAAAAAGGTGACAATCTCATTTATTATTCCATATATATTATAATATTTAAATAATTATCTATTTGGAATAATTAATTAAATAAAGACTTATCAATTTTATAGATAAGAATAAATATTTTGGTAATATATAATAGTGATATAATCATAAATATTAATATATAATAATAAAAAATAAAAATAGAAAGATTATATATATATATATATATATATATATATATATATATATATGTAATATTAAAATAAAATATAAAAAATACAACAATTAACCACATCGCAATACATCATATTTTTAAAAGATTATTTAAGGTAGTGTTTTCGCAATTAGTATAATATATATATATATATATATATATATATATATATATATATATATATATATATATATATATATATATATATATATATATATATATATATATATATATATATTATTTAATATTTAATATTAATTAGCCCTTAATTTTATATTACATACATTTAAAATATATTAATCCCTCCACCCTTCAATACATATCAATTTTTTTAATCCATTCATTACAAAGTATTTGTTTACTTTTTAAATTGATGTGACTCACAAAAAATTATTATTATATCCAATCCATTACATATGGGCTGACTATACACACTAAAATAACTACTTATTATACATTAAAATATTATTATATCCCCAATCCATAATATATTAAATTATCTTAATCCTTAATCCACTGGCAAAAAGAAAATTATTACCTTACAAGGGGACAGAGTGAGTATATAATTTAATTATATAATTTAATTATATAATTAAAATTATTCTATTTATCACACAATAAATAATATTACACTTTAACTCCATGCAAAACTAAAACCTCAAGTCAAGCTTTTATTCTATATATACATATTAATTAATGTAAGAATTGTTACACAGTATGACACATATATAGCTATGATACTATATGTTATTTTATTAATGATTTTGTAGATAATCGTTGAACATTTAATCTGTTAGTTTAAGTAATAATTTTCACTTAATCTTTTTTGTTACTCTTAATCGTTTTGCACTTCGTCTAATATATTAGTTTTGCAGTTATAATCTTTTATGTTAATTTAATTAATGAATTGGTCTCTTATATCCCCTGGTGCACAAAATTTGTAAGGGTACATCATTTTGTTCTAAAGGATATACATTTTAATTAATAAGGGTATATCATTTTGTTCTAAAAGGTATACACTTTTCATAAATATTTTTTATTTTTTCAAAAAATAAAGGGTACACATCTTTATACTAAAGGGTATACAATTTAATACTAAAGGGTATGGCGCACGGTGGGCGCACGGCTTTGCCTTAATTAATAATTTGCACTTAATCATTTTACTACTTCGAATTTAAAATTCATATATGCTATATAATACAAAAGACAAATGCTAATATATTTTCTTCACGGGACTTTAATTTATATTATAAAAAATTAAGAGTCATTTTAATTTAATATTATTTGTTGTGTTTATATGATACCAAAAAGCACATATTAATCAACATGATATAAATATTACTCTAAAGGGTAATTATATAAACATATTACTACAATTTTTAAATTTATTTAAATTTTGTCAGAGTTTTCTTTGTACTTAAAGTTTACTTTTTTTACTTATATTTATTTAAATTTTGAAAGAGTTTACTTTGTATTTAAATTAATTTAAACATATTTATTTAAATTTTGAAAAAGTTTATTTATATTTTATACATAATTTCATAATATGATGATGGTCCGGTGGTCTCGAGGCTTAGTAGTGGCATGGTGACATGATTCAAACCTCAATCCGTTCATTTTGATAAATTTAAAGGTTAGAGAGAGCAAAAAACTGTCTATAATACCGTCTCAAATTGAAACCGTCTCAAATTGAGACGGTAAAAAGCCGTCTCTAAATTAATCGATCCGATTCTTTGGCCTACCGACACTATCCGTCTCCAAAATCGTCTCAAATAGAGACGGCAATAAACCATCTCTAATTGAGACGGCAGAAAACCATCTCTAATTCCGTCTCAAATTAAACCCGTCTCTAATATCGTTTCAAAAAGAGACGGTTTGTATCCGTCTCAAAATTAAAACGGTTAAAAGTCATCTCTAAATTACCCGATCCGATTTGCCGATACTTTCGTCTCCAAAACCGTCCCTAATACTGTCTCAAATCAAAATCGTCTCTAATTAGAGACGATAAAAAACCGTCTCTAATTGAGACGGTAAAAACCGTCTCTAATACCGTCTCAACTTTAAACCATCTCTAATACCGTCTCAAAAGTAAATTTGTTATTATTGATCAGTGGTCAAAGAAAAATGCTGTCTCTAATTCAAAAAACCGTCTCTATTAGAGATGGTTATTTTACCGTCTCTAATCAAAGCTTTTTTTGTAGAGCCCTGGCGAGAAGGATCAAGCAGTTGGCCATGTCTTCATCTTCTTCGGTGCTCGATGAAATTCCACTGGAAGTAGTCGGAGACGAGACCGAAGAATTATAATTGAAATCGGCGCCACTGGAGGAGGTGGAGGAGGACGGCCTCAGGCGCTTGGTCCACTTGCCTTTGACGATGATCTGATCGCCGAATTCCTCCATGATTTCGAAATTCATCGTGGAGAGCAGACTTAATTTGCAGTGAGTGGAAGCGTGAGAAAGTGAAGAAGAGTGATGAGAGAAAGTGTGAATTGGTAGCTGATGTACATACACAAATATATATATACATACATATACTGATATACACACATATATAAATGTATATATAAAGTGTGAGTATGTGTGTATACACATACGACTACTTCCAGCGGAATTTCATCGAGCACGGAAAAAGATGAAGACATGGCCAACTACTTGATCCTTCGCCCCCTTCTTGTTGCTGTAAATCACGAATCGACACCGCCTTCACCGCTGGAAACTCCCGCGGAACCGCCACAGCCATTCCTATTGACGGTGTCTCCTACTCGCTGCCGCCGGAGTCGCGAACTCCACCGGCCAGAAACCACATCACCCTTCCGCCGCGAAAAAGAAAAAGCAGCCCCTTCGCCGGAAGAAACACTTTTGCTCATCTTCTCGCCAACTGCAACCGGCCGTCATCTCCACGGATTAGCCCATCATCCAGCCACCGTCGACCACTCAGCCTCGACGACCCACCACTGCACCCACTCACCGACAGTTCGCCGCTGCAGATCCGCCGCCGTCCATCGCTGTTCGTTGCTGTAAATTTTATATATCATGTGGAAAATAGAATTAAATTTTGTGGTAGAGAGTGATGTGTATTTTTCATTGGCCCATGTTAATGTGAATTGCCACGTAGGATTTAGCTGCCGGAATAAGTGATCACGCGCGGTGCACGATGCGAATTCCGGGCCTGAAATTAGAGTTCCAGCGACTTTGGGACCAAAATTGGCCAATTTCAAGAGTTACGGTACGAAATTTAAAATCTTATATTTTTTTGGACAGAATCAAAAATTCATATAGTTACGGGACCAAAAATGATTTTTACTCTCATCTTCCTTAAGTGGTATGTTGTTATCATCATATAGTGAAAGCTCATCTTTGAGAAAATGGATGTAGGCATAGCCGAACCACTATACATCTTCGTGTTCATCTTGTTTTCATTACGTTTCGATTATCAATCAATCCGTGAGTGAATTAGAGAGTGATCCAAAGATTGAGTGTGTGAGAGCTTGAGAAGAATTTCAAGATCTTGCTTAAGTTTCATAATATAGAGGTTAGATGATCAACATACAAGATTAAGGTCTATGATCGAGTGTTGGTGTAAGAATGTGCTATCATAATCAATTATGATAGCGGGCTTGGACATTGATGAGCTACTTGCTTTGAAAGTTACCTAGTTGCTACTCTATATATATTAGAGGCTAGATACGTCAGTATGCAACCCTTGATATAAGTTCATAAGTCCAGATTAGGGTTCATATAAGATATACGAGTTTTCTTTCTTTCTTCATCACTTGTAATCATCATAAATAAGATCTTCTTCTCCCTTAGGAGTGAACGTAGGCAATTTGCCAAATCACTATAAACGATTGTGTTTATCGTTTTCTTTTCTTCTTTGATCAATCCGTGAGTGAGATTGTGTGAGAATTCATTGAATGTTAAAATATTCTTACATTAATTCACAACACTTGTATTAGTACTACTATGAGTTTTATTATTATAATCCCTTTTTAATCAAAATATAACTACATACAGTGGCGGACGCAGGAATTTTTGACAGGGGGGCCCGATTTCTTAATAGTGTCGTAAAGTTCGTCTCCTAAAACAATTACGGTATACATAAATACTGTTTACTTATTAATTTTAACAATATTTATACACTTAAATATTATAAACTCAATATTTATACACTTAAATATTATAAACTCTAAAAATAAAAATTAAATCTAAATAATAACAGAATATAAACAATTGAAGTGCATGTGATTAGTTATATGAACCTTTTAGAAGAAATACTTTTACAGTATTATAATATATACATAAATTAATGAGAAAATTTATAATAAAATACACAAATAAGATAAAATTTTAAACATAATACTGTAAATATTATTGGAACTAGTAAAAAAGAGGGGGAAAAAAGGAAGAACAAAGAAGAAGAGACAGGAAAAAAAGAAGTGCATGAAATTGAGGAAAAACAAAAAAATAGATTTTTGGGCATCATGGGTTTGATCCCCATACCCCATGGCTAGAAGATGGGCTGATCTACCGTTGAGCCAAAGTTATATATTAGGAAAATAACTACGTACGTATATATTAATTATTTGTAATTTTTCAAGGGGGCCTAGTGCCCCCCTGGGCCTAGTGTAGGTCCGCCACTGACTACATATACGTAAAGTTCAATTTTGAATGATGTATCTTGGTTTAAAATCGTTTAAAAAGGCTTTTTAATTATTCAAACTAAATTGTTGGGGGCGTCCCATATATGAGAAACCCTTCCAAAAATAGGAGTATGTTGCTTAATGCAACGCGCACACTGTATTCTTTAGTAAAAGGCGAAAGAATAGTTCGCTATGCGCTAATTGTGCTAGAGGGAAATGAAACTTGTTGCAAAACTATCAAGCATGAGGCATAACAACCTCGTAATGTACATTTCGATGTGGGAGGTCAATTTGTTGCAATAATTAATACATATACTTCTTGAGATGCATAGCACAATAAAAAATGTGTTGCCATTTGTATGAATTGAATTCTTTTGCCTTATTTTACGCGTTGCAATTTTGTCAGTTTTCGATCATTTGGAAGAAATGTTAGAAGAAAAGGAAAGAGATATTATGAAAAACTTAAAGAAAAATAAAAGTTGTTCCCCAAGTGAAAGCACATGAATATAATAATTAGAAATTAATTAAACACAACACTTGACCAATAACCTAGTAATATTTATTGAATTGTTCTCGAGGGCAGTGGAAATGAAACTTAAGCTTTTTAATTAGATTACCAAATGAATCATTGAAAAATAATTTAATTTAACTATATATATATATATATATATATATATAATGAAGAAAAATGTTAGATTATTATTTCACTAATTTTAGAAGTACAACATGGAGTAGTAGAGAGCATTTGCAAGGCAAATATTCTAGAATACTCTAGTATTCAAATGACATAAATTAATTAGCATAAAGTTGAATAACCTATATAAGATTAAATCTCCTAAAAAGTTGTGGAGAAATATAGAAGTGTATAGAAACATAGAAAGATCGAAAGATCTAATATCATATTGTAGCGATAAATATTGGTAGAATTATTGTAAATTGATGAGTAAGTAAAGTTTATACAATTATCATTAATATTGGCAGAAGTATTATAGTATCTTGATAACAGTAAATATCAATCCAGCTAGTTCAATTGTCAATAGCTAATTCAATTGTCAATAATATTGGTACATCAATAATATTGGTAAAAGTATTGTAAGTTAGTAGGTAAAATTTAACATAAGCTAATTCAATTGTCACTTACAACTATTCGGGCCAGATCATTACAACTCTTCCTCTCCTTTGTTTCACATCATATACAACTACTTATTTTCTTATAACCTTCCAACCTTTCACTTTAAAACCACAAATTCAAAAATAAAAAATAATGATAATACCATAAAAAAAATTAGAACCGAATATTGTTGGGCTTAATTCGTGAAAGGATAGCTCTTCAAAAAATTATTGCAATAAAGTAGAGGTGATGTTATTGGATCGTCTTTCATGTCGACACGATAAGGATAAATTCGAACACGACACAATAAAAAAAATATTTATTACTCCCTCCGTCCCGGAGGAGTTGGTATAATTTTTTTTGGGCACGGAGATTAAGGAGTATAACAATTTAATGTAAAGTGAAGTAAGTGAAGTGAGAGAAATAATACTTAATGTGTGGTGGGTAGTTGTATTAGAGGTGATATGTGGGGTACATGAGAATAAATTAATTGTTTTTGTGTGGTCCATGTATTAAAAAGAAAATGTGTCAACTTTAATGGGACAAACCAAAAAGGAAAGTGTGTCAACTTCTATGGGACGGAGGGAGTAGTATTTTTTATGATATGACTACTATATTTCATAAAATAATAGGTTATTAATAGGTTAATGGATTACCTGTTAACGAAATTTTCGTATTGTTAACGGTTTAAAATCAAACACTAACTCATAATTATCGTGAAAAAAGCGCAGAAATTTTTGACATTACTATATCTCATAAAATAATAGGTTATTAATAGGTTAATGGATTATCTGTTAATGAAATTTTCGTATTTTTAACTGTTTAAAATCAAACACTAATTCATAATTATCGTGAAAATGCAGAAATTTTTGACATTACTATATTTCATAAAATAATAGGTTATTAATAGGTTAATGGATTAGTTAACGGTATAAAATCAAATACTAATTCATAATTATCGTGAAAAAAGCGCAGACGCAGAAATTTTTGACATTACTATATTTCATAAAATAATAAGTTATTAATAGGTTAATGGATTACCTGTTAACGAAATTTTCGTATTGTTAACTGTTTAACATCAAACACTAACACATAATTATCGTGAAAAAGGCGCAGGTTAACATTAAACACACCATTAAATTATTGTGTTTTGGAGGTTAGGGAATGTATTTAATGTACTTATTGTGTTTACTATTTAATGTACTTACTGTGTTTTAAGGTTAGAGGATGTGTTTAATGGAGGGGGTAGAGGATGAGTTTAATGGAGGGAGAGAATGCTCCTCAACTTTAAATAATTGGTTGTAATATTTTTTTGAGAATTTTAAATAGTGTCATCGCTTATTCAACTATAATTTAAGTTGAGGTAAACAATTAAAATAATTTGGTCTTATGAATGATGATTTTGTAAAATGAAACTTTCAAAGTACTTGCCTGAATATTCTCATGTAACTAATAATTAAATATTATTTATTTATTACAGTATCCACATATGAAAATATGTGGCACGCTGCATGCAAGAAGGGAGTTGGAGTCTCGTAACTCCTGCAGTTTCCACTCCGTTTCCTTATTATTGATTTGGATAAAAGGAAACTAAAAGAGAGTCTCAAAGCGTAAGAAAAACGAAGAACAATTCTGAGGAAATGCTCTCTCTTGGTTTTCTTCTTCATTATTCATCGTCCTTTAAAATACAAACTCGTGAACATTTATCTTTCAACCTCGTGTTGAAGATTGGATCCAGAGATTGCAACGTGAGTGTCAATCGGTTTTCAATACTCTTCCGCTGCAACACAATCCATTAGTGAGAGTTAAGATATTCTTCTCAATGCATGTTGAGGATTGTGTATTTCCAACATTGGTATCAGAGCCAATGATTGGTACTTCGGTTTTCTCTCTGGAATTTATGAGTATGGTATCCTGCTTTCATATTTTTTAATATATTCTCATATGGATTTTGTTTGAAGTTATATGATTGGTGAATTTTGTGACTTTAATGAGTTATTTATGTGAGTATAAGGTAGATTATGTTTTTTAGAATGACTATGAATACATGACAATGTGATTCACCATGAAACTTACAAGTGTGTATTTTTGTTATTTTTTTATGCAAGAAAAAGCAAGTTTTGTTTACACTACTGGATAGGTCTCGTCGAGAGGAGTCCGTCAGTATTTTTTGTGCATTTTTTGGCCTTCTAAAACTCCAGTTATGATTTTTTAAAGATTTTCACGAAACTGGGCTTAATTTGCAAATTTTTAGAAACTCCAGGGGTTGTTTTTTTAGAATTAGAAATTATTGAGGGGCTTTTCTGCAATTAATCATAACTATTTTTAATTGGGTTGGGCGGGGTCGGATGAATCGGGCCGGGTTGTAATAGGCGGGTCAGCCACGACCGAGAACCACCGGAAGCGTGACGGCGCATGTCAGATACGCTCCGGGGCGGCGGTACTAGCGGTGGCGCGTGAGGGCCACGCGCCGGAATTTGTCAGCGGCGCGTATAATTCACGCGCCAGCCGGCAACATCTACGGCAGCGGCGCGTGGCTTACACGCGCCTAGATTCAGTCTGCTGGCAGCCGCGCGTGGAAGCTCTGGTCGGTGCATGGCGGCGCGTGGGAGCTCCAGTCGGCGCGTGGAGGCGTGTGGAGGCGCGTGGAGGTATTTTTTGGCATCTGTCCGATGTATTCTGACGTGTTTCGATGCGTGGAGTCCGATGATAATGTTTTCGAGAGCGTTTGACATCATCTTTTAGTGTGTATGTGTGATTTTACTTAGTTTTATGATATTTTGTTGAATAAAATCTTTGTGGTAGCTATTTGGTTGCATTTTATGTTGATTATGCACCTCATAATGTCATTTACTCATAAATTCATTGTAATGTTGAATTGTTCAAACTCTTGTAGCTTATGAAAGTGGTAGCCAAAGAGAGTTGAACTCATTCACTTGTGAATATGCCTATTGATCATGGAAATTTGATTCCGTGTGCATTATATGGAGAGGAAATTCATGTGATATAGTTTGACTAACACTGGTGTGTTTTTTTATTTTTGGCTGCTCATTTTCTCATAGGCATGGCATCAAGGAAGAGAACAGTTTCAACAAGGGACATCAAAACTAAACGGATAGTCCTTAATGAATTTCTGAACTACAAAATGAAACCACAACACAACGTTAGGGACCATGCATTGGAACTGTTTGAACGATACAACCATTTGTTGTTCTTGATCGATAAAAAGCTTCTCCCATCTAGTGAGTACAATAAGATTTCTAGTCGTGAGACCTGGGCTAACACTTTACCTTCCTACTTGCAAAAGGAGTTTTGAGCTCAAAGGAAGACTTATAGTGTGGAACCAAATGGTCGTCAATTGATGTATGATCTGATGATTGCTTCTTTAGAAGAAGATAATAGACAAACACTAAGATCAGCTTTCTTAAGTATGGGTGGGGTTCGACGATCTGATTTTCTGAGACTGAAAAGTCGAAGAAAGGATCAGATTAAGAATCCTCTTGCAGATCCTTTGGCATGAGCTATCTATAGTGTGGGGACTAGAGATTTTGATTATATTCATTATTTTGAATCAAGTGACGTGTATGGAGGTTTTATTCGTAGACGTTCATAATTCCATTTTCTAATTGAATACTCGAGGAGTCCATTATAATTTATGTGATGACAGACTTGATTTATTTACAATGATGGATGGTTGTTGATGTTCTATTTATTAGTGGCTGTTCAATATTAATTGTTGATTACTTGAACCTTAAATGTATTTTACGTTTTGAAACAAGTATCTAGTATTATGACACTTGATGAGATTGATGATTAGTAGTCTCCGAGCTATTTTTCGAGATTAAGTCTTGTGTTATTGATTGAGATGTTTTTTGTTTAAGCTTAACGTAAAATTTAATAAAATATTATTAACATAATGAATCACTTTAATCTCTAATTAAGATCATGGCATCGAAATCAATTGTCGCTGAGTTAAACAAAGGAGAAAAACTCAATGGTGACAACTACGACACTTGGCGTCATAAGATTTGGTATGTGTTTGATGAGCAAGATGCATTAGACGCTATAAACCAAGTCATGGCTGATCCAGGTGTGGGAAATGGAACTCAAGGGAGACGTGACCAAGAGGCATACCTGGCTTGGAAAAAGAAAAATTCCGTTGCCCGTGGTATCCTCGTTAGCTCGGTAATTGATCCGATGATTCATGAGTGTGAACAACATCCCACTGCACATGATATCTGGGTGTATCTACGTGAAAAATATGGTGGAACATCGATTACGAGGCTTAGGCAGTTGACTATTAAGTTTGATACCTACAAGAAGAAACCTGATCATAACATTAGGCAACATCTCATGGAGATGTCTAATATGATAATGGAACTTAAGACTGTTGGTCACATTCTCTCTGATGAGAAACAGATCCAAGCACTGATCCGATCTCTACCAGATCGTTGGGAACATCTTAAGGTTAACTTGACTCATAATGAAAGTATTAAAACTTTCAATGATGCTGCTCGTCATGTTGAGTTGGAAGATGAGAGGCTTGGAGCCTCAAAGCCAGCTTCTGGGGCTTTCTATGCCGGTTCTACTTCCAAATGAGCTTCGGGCTTCAAAAGAAAAATGAATTGGAAGAAGAACAAGAAGGGTAAACGATCTGACGGTGAGAAGCATGACAACAACCCAGCAACCAAAACTGATGAACAGAAGAAGAAAAAGAAGCAAAACAAAAAGAATAAAAAGGATAAGAGCAAAATGTCATGTTTCAATTGTGGAAAACTTGGTCACTTTGCATGTGAATGCCCTGAGCCCAAGAGGGACAAGGTAGATTCATCTTATTCTTTTGCGTGTGAAATTAATGTCTCAAGTACTGTCTTGTTAACTAATTCTTATCCGTTGTGGATTATAGACTCAGGAGCAATGGACCATGTGACAAGAGACAGAGGAGCTTTTGTAGATTTCCGTCGTGTTCCAAAGGGGACTAGGTGGATATATGTGGGAAACAACGCTCGAGTCGAAGTCAAAGGACTTGGGACTTGCAAACTGGACCTTGACAATGGTCGGGCCTTTATTCTACATGATGTTCTCTATGCTCCAGAAATCACGCGGAATCTAATCTTTGTTTCAGTTTTAGTTAATTTGGGTTATGATGTATTATTTACTAAAAATACTGTGGTAATTAGCATTAATGGTACTTGTTATGCATCGGGACATATGAATGATGGTTTTATGGTTTTAGATTGTAATAGAATGACTTTTAGTTATTATGATGATTATTCATATTTACTAAATGCTTTTTCTTCTAGTAATGCAAATGTGAATGATAATGTTTGGCATGCTAGATTGGGTCATATTGGGCAAGATAGGATGAATAGACTTGTAAAAGAAGGATTGTTGAATCTTTCTTCAAAAGTTGTATTATCCAAATGCGAACATTGTCTTGCTGGAAAAATGGCTAGAAAACCGTTTGGTAAAGCCATTAGAGCTGAATCTCCATTAGAAGTAATCCATTCCGATATATGTGGTCCTGTAAATGTGAGAGCACAACATGGAGCTCATTATTTCATTACGTTCATTGATGATTATTCGCGTTATGGATATGTCTATTTGATATCTCATAAGTCTGAAGCATTGGATTATTTTAGACGATATTTGAGCGAAGTCGAAAATCAAAAGGACAAATCTATCAAAGATTTAAGAACTGATAGAGGACGTGAATATCTATCGGAATAATTTAAAGAATTTTGTAATGAAAAGGGTATAGTCCGACAATTAACCATTCCTTATACACCTCAACAAAATGGTGTTGTTGAAAGAAGGAATAGGACTTTGTTGGAGATGGTGAGATCCATGATGGCACAAGCTAATTTACCGATCTCTTTTTGGGGAGATGCGTTACTCACGGAAGCTTATGTGCTTAATCGAGTGCCTTCCAAATCAGTTGCTTCAACTCCATATGAACTTTGGACTGGTAGAAAACCTGACATAAGTAACCTTAGAGCTTGGGGATCAACAACTTATGTACATGATTCATCGAGTCAGTATGGAAAGTTGGGTCCCAGTGGCAAGAAGTGTATCTTCATAAGATACTGCGAACATTCTAAGGGTTACGTGTTCATAGGAGATCAAGATGGGAGTTTAACTGAGATAGAATCACGTAATGCTCATTTTCTGGAAATGGAATTTCCTACTAGAGGGGGCATCAGGGATGCCGAACCTATTTTCGAGGTAGTAGAAAACCAATTCCTACAAGATCCAAGTGGGAGTAGTAGTTTAGCTGATAGTGTGGATCTTGATAGATATTTGCCAATTGAGGATCAAGCGATTCTCAATGAGAGTATTTTGTCTATAGAAGATCATCAGCAGCTATCTCGGAAAAGTTCTAGGAAACATGTGCCCAAAAGGCATTATGATATTGAAGGACATGTCTTCTTTATTTCACCAGAAAATGGAGATGTTTCTCCTATTAATGAGGAAGAGCCCAGGAATGTGAAAGAAGCTCTGACTTGTCCGGCGAAGGAGAAATGGATAAAAGAGATGGAAGAGGAGATGGAGTCTATAAAGTCAAATCAAGTATAGGAACTTGTAGATCTTCCAAAGGGACGAAAGGCAATTGGGAATAAATGGATTCTCAAAATCAGAAGAAAATCTGATGGCTCAATAGAGAGGTATAAGGCTCGCTAGGTGGCAAAAGGTTATACTCAACAAGAGGGTATAGACTACGAAGAAACTTTTTCACCTGTAGTGAGGTTTGTCTCGATTCGTCTACTATTGGCTATAGTGGCTAGTATGGATTTAGAATTACACCAAATGGATATTATGACCGCATTTCTCAATGGAGAATTAGAGGAAGAAATCTACATGCAACAGCCTGTAGGATTTATACTTCGAGGTCAAGAGGATAAAGTTTGTAGATTGAAGAAGTCAATCTACGGACTCAAACAATCCTCTAGACAGTGGTATTTGAGGTTTCACAATACGATTATCTCATATAACTTCGTTATGATAAATAAAGACCACTATGTTTACATTAAACAGTCCAATAGTAGTTTTGTGATTCTATCTTTGTATGTGGATGACATACTACTAGCTAGTAATATAAAAGAGTATCTTGAAACCATAAAAAGATGGTTATCTTCAAACTTCGAAATGAAAGATATGGGTGAGGCAGAATACATACTTGGTGTGAAGATCCATAGGGATCGTTCAAAGAAGTTATTGGGTTTGTCTCAAGAGACTTACATAAAAAAACTTTTAGAACGGTTCAAGATGAAAACTTGCAAGCCCATAGATACTCCCATAGTGAAAGGTGAATCATTGAGTCAACACATGTGTCCCAAGACTCAAGATGAAATCAATGAAATGTCCAAAGTGCCATATGCCAATGCTATTGGAAGTCTTATGTACGCAATGTTGTGTACAAGACCAGACATTTGCTATGCCGTTGGTCTGGTTAGCAGGTATCAATCCAATCAGGGGAAGAAGCATTGGATGGCTGTTAAAAGAATTTTCAGATACCTAAAAGGGACTGCAGGTTATTCTCTTTGTTATCAAGGGAATAACAGTACACTAAATGGGTATTCAGACGCTGACTGGAGTGGAGATTTAGATGAACGTAAATCAACTTCTGGTTATGTCTTTTTGCTCAACAATGGAGCAATCTCATGGTGTAGCAAGAAACAGAATTGCATCGCATTGTCCACAATGGAAGCTGAGTTTGTGGCATGCCACTACAAAAAAAATTACTTATAAATACATTAAAAAGTGTTGTAATAGGTAATATATTAACACATTTTATCTATAATCACATTCATTTTTTGTGTGGTCCATTGTGCCGTGGGGATAGATAGTACCCCTATCACCACACTTTAAAGTGTGAAGAATTATGACATATAATGACACATACTTTTATTAATACACATTAAAGTGTGAAGATAAGTGACTTATTAATACACTTTTAAATGTCATAATAAAATAATATTACATAAAATAAAATAAAAAGTGTATTCTCTTAGACTTGAACCCGTATCACACATATTAGATCCTTATTTCAAGTCAGAAAGCCATTAAACCATAAGTAATTCTTGTAATGTTTTATTAAAAATAATATATATACATAATTAAAGTTAATACGGAATATATAATATTAATTTTATATTATCAATTTAATAGGTATAATAAAATAAAATAAAAATTATTAATTAAATTATAATATAAATTTATTTTTTTAAGATAAATAATAATAATATAGAAATTATATAGCTAATTATTTTTAAAATAATTAATTTAAAGTAAAAGATTTTATTATTAAAGTAAAAATAAAATTTATTTTGTTAATCATTAAATTAATTAAAATAATTATTTATTATAAAAAATTAAAAAAATTAATTTAATTTTTTTAATAAATAAAATGTTTATATTTTATTATTTTAACAGTGAAACAAAAATTTAAAAATTAAATTAAATTTTAATAATTTGTAATCTTTCATCGTGTGTAGAAATAAAATAGTATATATTTACATATGTATTCTCAAGTGTCTCTAAACAGTACTTATAAGGATACTTTTTTGTATGTTAAAAAAGGTGTAGTAAAAGTGTTGCTAAAGAGTATATATAAGGACACTTTGTTTTGTGTAGTAAAAAAGGTGTAGCAATAGATAAGTGTTCCTTTTGAAGTGTGGTGATAGGATAAATATTAACACACCATTTTATTAAGTGTCTTTATAGCACACATATTGACACTCCTAAAAATATAATGTAACAATACAATACTTATTATCACATTGATGCTAAAATGACATTAAAAATTTGTGGTTAAAGGCATTTTTGTTGTAGTGTGCGCGTCTGCAGTTCAAGAGGCTATCTGGTTGAGAAGATTCATGAAACACTTGGAGGTCTTAAACACTTCAGTGGGAGCTGTTTTAATCAATTGTGATAATCAAGCGGCTATTGCTTACACAAAAGACCCCAAATATCATGGAAAGATCAAACACATTGATACTAAATTCAACTTTGTTAGAGATATTATAGAAAAGAAGAAAGTGATTCTTAAATACATTTCTACTCGTTTAATGTTAGCAGATCCTTTTACCAAACCAATTCCCAAAGATGTGTTTGTAGGGCATGTAAAAGAATTGGGTTTGCGAAGGATTTAAAACGATGTATTGAATATGTTTATGTATGTTAATGGAATGGTTAATGACTTAACTATTTATATATGTTTTATAAATTATATGTGATGATTCATGTATAATAGTATGTCGGCAAGTTACGATTGGCTCTCTCATACGAGCAATCACCTCTGGCTAAGTGGGAGCGCAGAGATGGGATTACGATAATTAATGTGATCGGGATAGATTTAGCCACGAATCTAATTCAACTTGTTATAAAGCTAAATCGATGAAGATCTTATACGTTGGAGGAAGGATATCCGGGTTAAGTGTATGGGACACACTTGAACTTTGATTTACACAATGTCTATATTAAAATAAAATACGACATACACATTCATGGAAGGGAGTTAAAGACATTGTGACAAGTGTTTTAGGAAAACGACTTGTGCTAAGTTGACCACAAAAGGATTGAGAATATTATTCCCATTTTCTCAAATAGTATGAGTCCTTATCTATTAGTTACCCTTATGATTTTCTACTATATTCTAAGTCTCCAATTTAGTGTTGCTACTTTAGCATGTTACCAAAAGTGCTATGGTTAATAACGGCGATGCGGTGCATGTCTAGGAAAGCAGCTACAGTGGGAGACTGTAGATACTTAGTGAAATTGGAAGAATGTCTTAATTTAACATGTACTATTGTGATTCATTAACTAGTCAATCAAGCAGGGTCTTGATTATGAATACATAGTTTTTTTGCAAAACGGTTGAATATGCCCTTATATATTAAGGGGATTGAAAAGAGATATGTCAACTTATGTTAAATATTCAAGAGTTCTGGGGTATAGCGAGCTTGTTGAGTTTCTTCGATAAACTGGTTGAGTTGCTATATATCTCTAACAAGTATATAACAATTTAAACTCATATCTCGTGGGTCACACGATGTATTAATCTGGACAAGAATATGATTCATGAAGAAAATGAATCAGGAGAATTTTGGTTTCATATGTGAGTGGGAGATGTAAATAATAATTAAATATTATTTATTTATTACATTATCCACATATGAAAATATGTGGCACGCTGCATGCAAGAAGGGAGTTGGAGTCTCGTAACTCCTGTAGTTTCCACTCCGTTTCCTTATTATTGATTTGGATAAAAGGAAAGTAAAAGAGAGTCTCAAAGCGTAAGAAAAACGAAGAACAGTTCTGAGGAAACGCTCTCTTTTGGTTTTCTTCTTCATTATTCATCGTCCTTTAAAATACAAACTCGTGAACATTTATCTTTCAACCCCGTGTTGAAGATTGGATCCAGAGATTGCAACGTGAGTGTCAATCGGTTCTCAATACTCTTCCGCTGCAACACAATCCATTGGTGAGAGGTAAGATATTCTTCTCAATGCATGTTGAGGATTGTGTATTTCCAACATCTCACAAACTACAAATTACATACACAGATTGGCCATAGACACCATGGATGAAATAATAATCATTGATTTCTTGATTGTAATTATTCTTTCCATAAGATATTTAAAGATAAAACATTTTATTTTAAAAGGTATTCATTTTAATTTATAATAATGGTATTATTTTTTCAATAAAATATAAATGAAATTAATGTTTAAATAAAATAAATAATTTTTTTTTCTCAAAAAAATAATAGTATTAGTTTTGGCAAAAGCTCCTGTGCACCCGGGCGCACGGAACACTTTCCCTGCGCCTTTAGAAATTTGTGCTAAATTGTATACCTTTTAGTATACAGATGTGTACCCTTTATTTTCTAAAGAAAAATCTGGGCGCACGAACAACACTCCGTGCGCCTTTAGAATTTTGTGTTAAATTGTATATCCTTTAGTATAAAAATGTGTACCCTTTATTTTCTAAAGAAAAAAAATATTAATGAAAAGTGTATACCCTTTAGAACAAAATTGTGTACCTTTTAGTAATTAAAGTGTATACCCTTTAGACCAAATTAATGTACCCTTACCCATAATACAAAATTTCTAAAGGCGCACGGAATGTGTTCCGTGCGCCCGGGTGCACGCAAGCCTCACTCATTAGTTTTAACTAAAGGTGCATTTAGCAAAGGGTAAAACCTTTTGAGGTATTAGATGCGTCCAAGGGATGCGCCTGCAGTTTATGCTATATATACACGATTGTTTACAGGATTCGCGTATGTATACACAGGTAGAAAAATCCAAAAGTTTTACCATAAACTATTAGCCACTCATATCTCGGCAATTAATCACAAGTTCATAACAATAACTTAATACTCCCTCCGCCTAGCAAGCCATAGCAACTTCCACACATAAAAATTAAAAAATAAAAATAAAATAAAATAATCCAATAACTTCAAAAGTTTATTTAATTTCAAAACTTTACTCTTACATATTTATGACATTACTTTACATTTTATTTATTACCTTAAAATACTAAAATATCCTCAAAAGTCAATAAAATTAATATAAAATAAAAAAATTTGTTACATAACGTGGAAAATAAATGAGAAGATTAATATGGGTGGACGGAGTAATTTTTATGTCCCACATTCTAAATTTTATTTTTCATCCATTCTATATTAAATTTCAATCATCCAAAAAGAAAATATTCGAAAATTTTCATAATCAATTCAATTTCTTTTTTTCTATTCTTATATTTGATCTAAATTATTTTTTTCTCACTTTTCTCATTCCTCCCATTTATTTCATTTTTTATTATCTATTTAAAATTAATTTACACCAATTTTATTTTATTACTGTCAATATTTGTCATTTTATTTTGAGATAATTTCCTGTGAATCGGGTTTACGGTGTAAATTTATGATCCCCTTTAATTTAGTTTAAATCCTAACAATATATAAACTATAATAGAATTGGAAAGGGATTGAGCACAAGGTTTACACCTTAAACCAATTTATACAAATGTTTGCCTTTTATTTTATATTCTACACATTTTATTTTAAATTAATTATTTATACTTTATTTTAAGTATAAATATATGATGATACATGCAATAAATTAATATGGAAATGGGATATAGAAGTCTTAGCCAGATGATCGTCTCACGATCATTTTACACATTTTTTTAATTAGTAATCACTTTTATTATTAGAGATATTATTATTTTTCTTTAAAAATGTTATCACTTTTTGCACTACAAAAAAACTACTCGTATTTTTACCAATGGAATATTTCGTTGGTAAAAGTCTTAATTCCATTGTTAAATTGGCTTACCAACGGATTATCAATGGAATCCATTGGTAAATTTCCGTTGGTAAAGTGGTGGTTGGTAAATTTTTAGCAACGAAAAATCAATTCCGTTGGTATTCCGTCGCTAAAAATTCCGTTAATAATTTATATAAGGATTCCTTGGTAATCTGTTAGTAATTACCAACGGATTGAATTCATTGGTAAAATAGAGAATAAATCCGTTGGCATTTCATTGCTAATAGAAAAATGTCATTTCGGTTGCTAAGCCATTAGTAATTATCAACGGATTGAATTACGTTGCTAAATTTTTTTTTGTAGTATTACTTGTACTATAATTTGTTCATAAAATAATTCACTGCACTATATATTATTACTTTTCAGTAATTAAGTACTCACTCTGTCCCATAAATAAATTCACGCTTCTTATTTCTTTCCATCCCATTAATAAGTTCACACTCCCAAATAAGAAAATACACACAAATCAATTATCCCACAACACTTTAATTTCAAAATTGACAGCTCTTTACAACTCACTTAACTTATTTTATAATTTATTTATTACCTAAAAATACCAAACTACCTCTAAAATTAAAGCAAAAAATAATTTTTTCTTAAACTCCGTATCTAAAATAACTGTAAACTTCTAAAAAAGTAGTATCACCTTTTCATTAAAATCCTAAAATTCAAACACAAGTCTTTACCAAAGATATGTTACATATTATGATAGCATTAAATCTTAAAGTGGATGTACTTATATATTCACGTTAATATTTACATTAATAATTTTATATTAAGTCTCGATTACTGCATTTGTCTACCATTTGCTTTTTTTTTATGAATTAAAGAGTATTATTATCTTGTGATTCCCAGATCGTCGTCTCTTTAGGGGTAGCAGTTGCCTATCACGTCATGTCCGTGACGAGAAAAACATTTTGTGGCTGGCCCGACAACTCACTAGGGTCATTCGTCGGTGGAGCCACAGGTGCTTCATGCTGAAGTACTGTCTTTAGGACATTCATACGCCATCCACGCCGGCCTTTCCATCTTCCCTTGCACCTTTAGATACCCACCTGGGATTATTAGGTTCGTTGGGCATAAAAATCGGATGCAATAGAATACCCCCTCCGGCTGTCAGAGATTGACCAAGTACGATCAAGGTCTGTAACCACTGAGGGAAGTAAACAGCTAGTCAAAGGGAAGCATCTAGAAAAGATGTTCAGAAGACAGGAAGAGATTGATGACGACTTCATTTGGGGTTTCGTACTTTTTGTGGTCGCAACATTATTGGTCTCGTCGAACAGCAGTGACGTCCGACATGCTTATCTCTTCTCCGTAAGAGACGTGTAGAGTATAAAACGAACCAATTGGGCCGGCCACTTCTACGACATAATGGTTGACGGATTAAGAAAGCACAAATTGAGTACTACAAGGCACAGTTACATCACGGGATGTGTGATCTTCCTCCAGGTATAACAGCCTAAGTTACCTAGGTCATTAATGTAGAAGGCATCTTCCGCATGTAGTTCGCGTAAATGTTAATCTAACTGCCTAATAATATAAGATAAATGATGATGATCTCAACGTGTTTCACAGGTTTACTACCTGAGGCTTATACTCGCCAATGACCCAAATGACGAGTAATCGACTGTCTGATATTGGAGTGTGTGGTGTCTGATCTCAACACTAAATCCTTGCATTGAAAAAGTTCAATTTGATTATAGCTCATAGGACAAATCATCTTTACTTAGCTAATCTGAAAAATATACTCCATCGATCTCATAAATGTTTGCACCTCACTGTCCGGCACAGAGATGAAGAACGTAATAGTATTATGATATTTCTTGGTAATATATAAATGATGAAGTATGTTAAGTGTGTTAGGTAGTTGTGGTTTAAAAAAAACGTATGGCGAAGGGTGATTGTTTGAATTTAATGACTTTTTTAGACATGAGAAAAATTTTGTGGAACAATTCGAAATGGAAAGTGTGTCATCTTTTATGAAACGGAGGGAGTACTTTTTTTCCAAGGATTTAAACTTGATAAAATTAAGATTAATGCCGATCCTTCAATGTATCAAGTCAACGATTTGTAATCAATCAATTTAAAAAGCTGACATGATAATTTTTTTTTAATTTTGAAAATAAATATGTATCGAGTCCTCCATTTGTATCGAGTCACGTTAAAAAATTTGACTCCATACTAAATTTTTTCAAAAATTAAGAAGGATGACTCAGTACACCTGAATCAATAACTTTATTCATATTGCGTCCGAGTCAAGGTCATTTCAGTCATTCCGCGCATTACTTGACATGAACTTAAAATGTGGGTAGAAAACAAAATTTGGAAATCTGATTGGGTATTGAATAATTATTTCATTGTTATAATATTCTATGTACACCACTTATATCTTGTATATCTTCTCTTCTCAATTATTAATCATTCTCCGCTTTCATTGATGAAAGACACCATCCAATCGAATATATTAGAGAAATGTACTAGAATAAAGTAAAAAAATGTGAGTAATCCATTTTTCAGGTACATAGGCATGAATTAATTATTTTTCCTAAGTAAATGTGATAAATTGTACAACTTTTCGATTATATATGTTTACTGAGTGCGGTGGGCGTTGTGTGTGATTACTGTGCGGTCTGTGTGATGAATACACTCAAAACTTATTTACTCGAGTATACTTACACCGACATTATCTTTACTCAAAAACATTTTGTCATTGTAATTGATAACGTGGCTTCATGTTTCTAGCATGTTTCCTAAACTTATATCACGTTAAAAATTAGCCCAACGTACATATATCTACAAATAGTCGGACTCATTAACCCCAACTCTGCACCTCCCAACCTACTTCCTCCCTTTATATACGTGAAGTCAAGTTATCACTCCGCGCCGTATCCACTCCCCTCTTCAACAAACCCTGCACCTCCAACCAAAAATTTTCATGGATTATTTTGTCAACCCAGATGGCCTATCTGAAATAGAACGCATGTACATCCTAAATTATCTTCTAACTACCAACGAGACCTCTGACCCACCCAAAGAAACTTCACAACACCAGGGAGATGGTCAATCTGCTCATTGATGTCACGTACCAGATGAGTATAGACCTGGAGTGGCTTTATCTTTCATTTGAGATAGGCTAGAGACAGTCCGTATTCTTGAGCATCTTCAAAGCTTCATGTGGTTCCTCTTAATGCCAGGTGTCCTCTACGATGCCAGACACAACTTCGTGTTCACCACCACATACCCCATTTGTTAGCTCAGAATTCTTGGGCACACAACATACGCGCATGTTGCCGTCATGCTTCCTGCCTACTTTTTGTTCTATTTTAAGGGCCGAGCTGAACGTATGGGTTTAAAAGAGTGATGAAGTATTATTTTTTCAGAAGTTTAAAAGATTAACATGATATACTTGATTCAATACCTATTTGTATTAGGGAAATGTCAGTTCTTGCCAAAAAATAAACTTGGAACATCTAATTTGCCCATGTATTTGCATAACATCTAAAGTGCCCACTAAATTTGTAATCAATCAATTGGCAGCTCAAACCCCCGTATCAAAACAGAGACAGTGCTACCGTCGATTGTCTTTTCATCATGTCATTTTGAAAACCAATATTGTTGATAATCTGATTATTCCCTTTTATCCGTATGATGTATCATCAGTTAATTTTAGGATTAACTTATTAAAGCGGTAGTTTGACACATGATGTTTCACAACGCCAGCGCAGCAACCAGCTCCCTAATAAGATAAATGTATGAACTGGAACTGTACGGAAGGTATGATGATCTGTTGTGGCAATGTATTAGGATTTTGTAGCTTAAAATTATATTGTGTGTGCATGCGTGTAAGGCCGACATATGTACGGAGGATATTCCAATTAGCGTCGTTGTCTGTCCTTAAATCACTAAAAATTGATCTATAATATGGCCGATACATAATGGAATTCCAAGGTGTTTTAGGGGTCACATCCCAATTTGAGAGACTATCAGCTTATAGATAAACCCTGGGTACATTCCGAAGCTAGACATGGCGACCGGGTGTAGGCGAAGACGGCGTCCAGGTGAAGTTGTCAAGAACTTGTTCGACTCCATTGTGTTAAATTAATAAGAAAGAATTCACGTTGTGCCCACTCATAGTTAACCAATCTCTCTTCTGCCCACATTTTAAGGGTACACCCCCGTATCAGTGATAGTACTCAGTAAACTGGCCCTCTGAATGGTCCACCCAACGTTATACTTCGTATACTCATTAATATCCAGATCTCTCTCACCAATGAAAGATATTTTCTTGATCTCCCCATGTTGGATGCAGGAAATCCTTGACCAGAATTGGTCGGAATAGGTGCTCCGAACATCGTGAAGGTACTTCTCGTCGTACTCGAGAAGGACGACGATTGCATTTGCCCATGGATCTGAGTCATCTGACATTGTCTCTGACTCGCCGCACTTCAGGATGAAGACACTAATCGGGGAAGTAATGACAGCGATCGGGAAAGGTAAGTTGAATGGCGGAAGAGGATTTCCCCCGCTGATTTTGATTATTTGGTGTGGACAGGAAACCTTAGCAAAGAATATCTAGGGTAGAGCACATCCTTATCCAGCATCAGTCTTTATATGGACCCTTGTAGAGGCCCATTATTCCCTAAAGTCAAGCCTGCGGTAGCACTAACTGTAAGAATGCAAGTAGTTGATCTTACTGCTTGGAGGTATTCAAGTATAAATACATTGTACGTTTACATGAGTGGGCAAGTCCATAACTATGAGTATACAACAAAGATATATATATATACAAGCCCAAATATCTATATCATTAACAGCCCCCCGCAATCAGAATGGGAGGAGGACGGATGTTAAGATTGGACCGAAAATCTTCAAATAAGACAGTAGGAAGACCCTTAGTCATGATGTCCGCAAATTGGTGGGAACTTGGCACATGTAGCACATGCACATATCCTGCAGCAACACGTTCTCTCACGAAATACAAGTCAATCTCAACATGCTTAGTTCTCTGTGTTTGAACTGGGTTGGAGGCTAGATAGACTGCACTAATGTATCACAGAAGACAAGAGTAGCACCAGGAAGAGGAAGATGAAGTTCCAAAAATAATGATCGAATGAACGATGCATTTGCGACGGCTCTGTACTCTGCTTCAGCATTGGAACGAGACACCGTATGTTGTTGTTTGGATGACCAAGAGACCAAGTTCGAACCCATGAACACACAATAACCTGATGTAGAATGCCTAGTGTCGGGGCAGCCCACCCAATCGGCATCTGAATACACTGTGAGTTTGTTCGTGACATCGGGCATAATAGATAGACCATGATCAATCGTGCCGCGAAGATAACGGAAAATTCTCTTAACAGCCTGAAGATGAGTTGTCCTGGGTGCATGCGTAAACAAACAAAATTGTTGGATAGCGAAGGCCACGTCTGGGCATGTGAAAGTAACATATTGTAGTGCTCCAACCATACTACGATATAGTGAAGAATCAGAAAGTGGGTCACCATCAAGCAAAGACAATTTGGCCTTACTGTCAACCGGACTAGAAACTGGCTTTGCATCAGCCATATTATATTTTTCAAGCAAATCACATAAGTACTTCATTTGGGAAAGAAACAGACCTCTTGTAGATCGAGTGGCAGAGATACCCAGAAAATACTGTAAATCACCTAAATCAGTAATTGCAAACTCCGACTGAAGTAGGCGAATAATAGACTGTAGCAACAAGGAGAAAGTAGCTGTTAGAATTATATCGTCAACATACAGCAAAAAAATAACCATATCAGAAACACAGCGCAGAATAAACATAGAAGAATCAGCTCTACTATTAATAAATCCTTGGGCACAAAGGAAACGCATGAAATGCAGGTACCGTGCCCGTGGAGCTTGCTTTAGGCCATACAATGATTTATGAAGCTGGCAGACATAGTCAGGGTGTCTCGAATCAATAAATCCAGGAGGTTGGCAGACATAAACCTTCTCAGATAGTGTACCGTGAAGAAAAGCATTATTCACATCAAGCTAATGCACTAGCCAATGGCTAGATACTGCTAAAGATAGAATTGTGCATATGGTGGAGGGATGCACAATCGGGCTGTATGTATCCCCACAATCAACTCCAGGATGCTGACTGTAACCTTGAGCTACTAAGCAAGCCTTGTATTTATCCAAAGATCTGTCTGCACACTGTTTAGTTTTGAAAACCCACTTTGTACCAACAATGTTTACACCAGGTGGTTTTGGCACCAAAGTCTAAGTATTATTTTTATGCAAGGCTGAGAGTTTGGATTGCACAGCAGCCAGCCAAAGAGAGTCCTGCAATGCTTCTAAAATCGTCTTAGGTTCCTGCGGAAGAGAATTAGTAGTGACAGTATGCAAAGAAAATAATGTCTTAGGTTTCCGAACACCGGCCTTGGATCGCGTGGTCATGGGATGTGTGGGTTGAGATGGTGGTACTGAAATGGGAGGAGAAGAAAAATGCGAAGTTTGTGTGGATTCAGTACCTGTTTGTGTTGGGACATTATTTTGTGATGAAGGGGAAGATACTATATCCATAGGAGATGAGGTTGGGACAACACTATCACGAGAAATAGGGATGGGTTGTATTGTTGAGGGGGAGAGAACGTCCGCTATTGTGTTGGACGAGGGAGCGGATGGTGTAGACTGGGGAAGAGAACAAGGTGGTGGCGGTAAGGACTGAAGGATGGATGTGGGATTGTTAAGAGGAAGAGGCGATGATGGTTGTTTAGTCAGAGTATGAGCAAATGGAAAATAATTTTTATCAAAAGTGACATGTCTTGATGTGATGGCTCGACGAGTAGATATGTTGTAGCATCTGTAGCCTTTATGGTTAGAGGAATAGCCAAGAAAGACACACAAAGAAGACTTGGGAGATAATTTATGAGGAACTGTAGCTTGAAGATTAGGATAACAAGCGTATCCAAAAACACGCTGATGAGTGTAGGAGGGTTGGGATTGGTAGAGAAGTTCATGTAGACATTTATTTTTGAGTAAGGGTGTAGGAAGAATATTCAAGATATAAGCTACAGTATGTAGTGCTTCTACTCATAATGTGAGTGGAACAGAGGACTGATAGAGAATAGAACGAAGCATGTTTGCAATAGTACGGTTTAATCTTTCTGCTTTTCCATTTTGCTGAGGAGTATGAGGACATGATGCACAAAACTGAATGCCATGTTCATGACAGTATTTTTGGAATTGATTATTGGTGTACTCAGTACCATTATCACATTGGATAGCTTTTAAGACACCATTAAACTGTGCACGAAGAAAAACATGAAATTGTAGGAAGTAATTGTATGCTTCAGTTTTAGATTGAAGTGGAAACAACCAACAATAATGCGTGAAATCATCTAAAAAGGATATAAAGTAGCGATAACCAGTATTCGACAAAACAGGAGAGAACCATATATCAGAATGTACTAGTTCAAATGGTTTCGAAGATAATGACATAGAAGAATCAAATGACAACCTAACATGCTTGCCAAGCTGACATGCATGACACAAACAAGAGTTTATTTTCTCTGAGTTTGAACAAGAGATAAAATTCCTACTAGCTAGGATAGATAAAATTCTAGCATTAGGATGACCAAGACGATGATGCCACAACTCCGAGGTGAAGGAGGCAGCCAAAACAACAGGAAAAACAGTAGAAGAGGGACGACCAAGGTGAGTATAGAAACCGGTGGAACTACTGGATGTGAGAAGGGGAACCTTCAAATTGAGATCCTTTACAGAAACACCATCAGAGGAAAATTCAATCAGAGAAGAGTTATCATTAATGAATTATCATACAGATAGGAGATTATGGGTGAGAGAAGGATAATAAAGAGCATTATTCAATCGAAAAACATGCGAACCAGACCGACGAACAGAGGAACAAACACATTTAATTTCAAGCATATTGCAATCACCAACTCTAATTCCAGAAGAACCACAATAAGGTCTAGAAGTAAGAAGTATACCTGCATCATTAGTCATATGTGTGGATGCACCAGAGTAAAAAATCCACTGCTGTGAGGATGCATATTAGCTGGATAAACAGTGAATGCTTAAGGAGTTGCAGCATCTGTCTTAAGTGTCGAATGACACATACGAGAAATATGGCCAAATCCTCCAAAGTTATAGCAAGTAACATTAAATTGAAATTGTTGAGAAGTGAGTCCAGCAGGAGCTAAAGGAGGACGACTACCTGGAGCAGGCCCCAAAATAGATTGGCTGTTGCTGAAGAATCATGAACGATTGTTGCCTGAACACCCACCAGAACGCCCCCCCGCAATTGTTACCTCGGCCTCGGGCTGAACGAGGCATTTGACCTGACCCCCCGCTAGTGGCCTGCTGGGCAACCAAGAGTTGATCAGGTACAGCAGGAACGGATGTCCGTTGAGCCAACAACTTCGACTCCTCTAAAAGCAACATACTCTTCATTTGATCAAATGATGGCGGCAGTTGCATTGTGGAGAAAATAGAGTGATGGTATTATATTCAGAACCAAGCCCCATCACAATCTGTAAGAGGAGATCACGAGAAGATACCGAATCACCAATAGATAGACGACAATCATATAAATCCTTCAACTTAAGTAGAAATTCCCGCATAGTATGATCAACCTTTTTAATACTGTAGAATTCCTAACGTAACTAAACTATGCAACTTTCAACATGGTCGCGAAAAAGCATCTCAATCTTTGTCCAAGCTACATGGGCAGTCATGGTACGCCCAGGAGTGATAATCGACTAAAGAATATCTCTAGAAACTGTGGATTGAATCCAAGAAAGAACCAAAGAATCAACCTGTAGCCATTGAGGGAATGCAGCAGAGTCTGAGGAAGGAGGATTGGTCCTGTCAACATGGGACATCACACGATATGCCCGGAATATTGGCAAAAATAATTCACGCCATAACAAATAATTTGAGAAATCAAGCACTTCTGGAACATGAGACTTAATATTTGATAGTGAAAGAGCAGGATGAGGGAAGGTTGATGGCGTTTGATAAACAACAGATGGGGGAGCGGTCATCACATTCTGGTGCGCTACCAATGTTTGATCGGACATGACAGCAGTGACGGTGGAATGGGTGGGAATAGTAGTGGCAAATCAGATAGGATAGAAGAGGAGATGGGAGGAACAAACCCAGTAGTGTCGTCGACAACGTTGACGGCGGTTGTGAGGGAGGCGGTCGACATGACAGAAAGAATGAGGAGGATAAAAAAAAGGGTTTTTCTATGACGACTGTGATACCATATAAGAATGCAAGCAGCTGATCTTACTGCTTGGAGGTATTCAAGTACAAATACACTGTACATTTACAAGAGTGGGCCAAGCCCATAACTATGAGCATACAACAAATATATATATATATATATATATATATATATATATATATATATATATATAAGCCCAAATATCTATATCATTAACACTAACTACTTCCTGTGCCTCATACACGGTTAACCTGGTGGGCCAGCAAATCAGACATTATATAATCCGACCTAAGTTCGAGAAAATATCTACAACTCCAACCATATTTGGAATGTAAATTTACTGTATCTTATAGAATACAATTTTTAATCTTTTTATATAACTAGCAATATTTAAACCGTGCGTTGCACGGACATTATTAGGAATAACAACGGGTAGAGTATTCGTTTATTTTAAGATATATATCTAGATCCATTTAAATATCAACTATTCATATATGTGCCCGTCCCGTTTAAAAAATTTATTGTGATACTCGTACTCATCTCATACCCGTGAGTAACCCAAAACCTTTTAATATTAATTTATTTATGTATATTTTATATTTTTTATTGTTTAAATTAATATTTCAAATATAAAATAAATACTCCATTCTGTTCAGACTTATCTGCATCGACCCTGTAGATACGAAGTTTAAGAAAAGTTACATTTTGATCAACTTTATTGACTTTTAGGTGTATTGTGATATTTATATGTAATAAATAAATTATAAAGTTGTTATGTATGTTAGGAGGGAGTGGTGTTTTTGAAATAAAAACAACTTTTGAGTTTGTTAATTGATGTGAAATTTCTTTTTTTGAGTGGTAAAGATAAGTGTGGAATGGACGAAAATGAAAAGTGTGAAGACAAGTGTAGGACGGAAGTAGGTATGGCAACGGGTAGGGTACCCGCTTATTTTGAGTATCCGTACTCGATTAAAAACTACTTCTACCCATACCGGTCCCATTTAAAAAATTTATTATGGTACCCGTACCCATCCCATACCCATTTATCAATATTCACGGGTACTGAATCCGTTTAATACTTACAACTCCGCGCCGATCCTTCAAAATTGGCTGTACACCGAGTGCCGCACTGATGATAATATGGTTAAATTCGAACTCCTGACCGCGGATTAAAACTTTATGAAATCTCCCATATTCGTCGACATTCATAGCCAAAGAAAGATTAGAGTAGAACTCACACAACACTTCTCTATAATACAGCCCCGTATCAGTGACAGTACTCAGTAAATCGGGCCTCTGAATGGTCTACCCAACGTTATACTTCTTATACTCATTAATGTCCAGATCTCTCTCACTAATGAAAGACATTTTCTTGATCACCCCATGTCGGATGCGGGAAGCCCTTGTCCAGAATTGGTCGGAGTAGGTGATCTGACGTCGTGAAGATCCTTCTCGTTATACTCGAGAGGTACGACGACCGCGTTTGCCCATGGATTTGAGTCATCTGACATTGTCTCCGACTCGCTGCACTTTAGGATGAAGACACTAATCGTGGAGGTAATGATAGCGATCGGGAGAAGAGGATTTCCCCCGCCATTTTTTATTATTTGGTGTGGACAAAAAACCCTAGCGAAGAACCGAATGACCACGGGTCACATAAGTAGTCCTCTAAATTGAAATAAAATTAAAATTCATTCTAAAAAGATCCAAAATAAATGTATATTCTCACTTTTCATAGTTTTCAAAACTCATGCAAGTATACATGATAATCAAGCCTTTCTATTTAAGAAAGTGAATATGAGTTTGCTTCTTTTTTTTTTGAAGGAAAAAATAAATATTATTAGGAGTACCAGAAGTACTCAATGAATTAGAAGTTACAGGTTTACAAACAACATAACACCAATAACTGTGGAGAGAGACCCCCAATTACTTACAACACATTTTGGGGTTGTTACACCAATCTAAAAATGATAAAGAACTATAATGTGTAGAGAAAATGCACCATGATTTGATTCTAATTTCCTCAAACGTCTTTTCTGGGTTGGTTTCCTTATTTTCAAAGATTTTCTTATTTCTGGCATTCCAAATAAGCCAAGCTGCACAACACCAAATGCATTCAATAATGTGTTTTTTTCGTTTCATACCTAGCACGCCAGAATATTGTAGGAAATGCATCGTTGGATCAGAGGCACAAGGCATGGGAGACTTTAACCAAAAGTAGCAAAGACACCAAACTTGATAGGAAAAGTTGCATTCAAAGAACAGATGCATCACCATTTCTTCATGATTGCCACAAAAGATGCAAGAGATGTCATCTCTATCTTTCAAAATATTTATCTTCTTCAGCGCGGATCTAGTAGGAAGCCGACGTCTAAGGATTTTCTAGGCGAGCCCCGAAAATTTCATAGGAGTCAATTTATTCCAAATCCTAAATAGAGCTTTGCAAGTATCTCCACCAATGTTCGAAAAAACCAAGACTTGAGCTACTTGGCATTGATAAGCACTCCATGTAGAATATGTCCACCTTTTGAGGATTTTCATGTCCAAACATCATCACCAGAGGCCTGCATAAGAAATAATTCAAGAGAAGACCATAATTCCTTTTCTAAATCTGACTCCCATGACAAAAGTTCTCGTCGCCAATTAAGGCTCCAACTCCAAACACCATTAACCCAACAACCCGACTCACCTACTTTGACCTCTTTGTTAGAGCACAAAGAGAATAATCTAGGAAAAGACTCTCTAAGACAAGACTCGCCATCCCATTTATCGAATCAAAAATAAGTAGACAATCCGTCACCCATTTTTTTGACATGTTAACCTCGAACCAAGGACACTTTGAAGGGGAGAAGAAAAGATAAAAAATTTGTCTCCACCAAACTGACATGTACTTCCTATTAACACATCTAGCAGACAATGGAGACGAAGAGACACCATACTTGGAGTCGAGTATCCTTACCCAAAGAGAATTAGGTTCAATTCTAATCCTCCAAGCCCATTTACCAAGTAATGTCTTATTGACTAAATCCAATTGTTTTACACCAAGACCACCATTCTCTTTAGGCTTGTAAATGTCATCCCAAGCAACCCAAGGAATTTTTCTTTCACACACACCCCCACCCCAAAGGAAATCACGTTGGAGTTTGGTAATTTCTCTCAAGGTGCATTTAGGTAGACGATGAAAAAAGAGATAATTGGTGGGTAACGAGTTTAGGACAACATTGAGAAGGATGATTCTGCCACCAAATGAAATATTCTTGTCTTCCCATACCCTCAATTTGTTTTTTATTTTTTGAATTACTCCTGCCCAAATTCCCGAACTATGATAGCCCGCTCCAACATGAATTCCAAGATAGCACATAGGAAAAGATCCAATTCCACAACCAAAAAAACTGCCAATATTGTTAAGAATCTCTCCATCAACTTTAATTCCAAACAGAAGGATTTGGTGTAATTAATGCGAAGCCCCGTCAACAACTCAAAATTAGCCAAAATGCATTTTAAAGCCCAAATATTTTTGATTGAAGCATGGCCAATAAGAATTGTATCATCGGCATATTGTAGGTGAGAAACTGAAATATGCTTACTCCCAATAGAAATAGCATCAAAAAGACCACAATTAATAGCTCTAGAAAGCATGACATTTAAAGCTTCAGCTACAATAAGGAAAAGTAGAGGGGAGAGAGGATCACCTTGTCTTAGACCCCGTTCCAGTTGAAACTCTTTAGTAGGACTACCATTAACAAGAATATAAGCTGAGGCAGTGGAGACGCATTCCATAATCCAGCCACACCATTTTGAATTAAATCCCATACTCTCCATCATTGCACTCAAAAAGCCCCAGTCAACTGAGTCAAAAGCTTTTGCAAAATCAATTTTAAGAAGTAGCGTCTCCAATTTCTTCTTTTTCACCTCATCGATAATCTCGTTAAGCACAAGCACACCATCTAAAATCTGTCGACCTTGTATAAAGGCTGTTTGGGCATCAGAGATGACGTTTCCAATTACTCTGCTTAGCCTCTGGGCAAGAACTTTGGCAACTATCTTGTAAGAACTGTTGATTAAAGATATAGGTCGAAAGTCACCAATAGTGCTGGGGGAGCTCTTTTTGGGAATAAGTGCGGTGAAGGACAGATTGAATCCTCTGACAAATTTTCCATTTCGATGAAACTCTTCAAACAACAATTGAAAATCACCTTTAAGGAAAGACCAGTACTCCTTAATAAAAAGCAAAAGCAAACCCATCAGGCCCAGAACTTTTAGATGACTCACAATTCCAAACAGCTTCTTTGATTTCAGATTCGGAGAACGGTTCCACCAGCATAGAATTGTCTTCAACACTCACCTTTTTCAGAGCAAAATCAAACGTAATAAATGGCCTACATACATTCCCAGCTTGATAGTGATTTTTGAAATGTGAGAAAATAGCATTTTTAGTCTCTTGAGCTGATGAGAACCATTCACCATCAATACATATCGCACCAAGATCATTGAACTTCCTTCTTGCATTTATACACTTGTGAAAAAATTTGGTATTTGCATCCCCTTTTTGATCCACTGGATTTTAGCCTTCTGTCATAAGATTTATTGACGGAAGCTGCAATCTTGAAAGATATCTTTCAAAAGATCTCTTTTTCTATCAATTTCTTCTATCTCAAGACCAAAATTATCATCAAACAGATCAAGATGAAGAAGCTCCGACTTATTAGACTCAATTCTTTGGTCCAAATCACCAAAAGTGGTTTTACTTCAATCACGTAGTCCACTTTTATGGAGTTTGGATTTCTCCTTTACAATGAAACTTCCCCAACCCTTAACGCCTATCTTCTGCCATATAGAGGTAAAGAAATCCTTGAAGGAAGGGTGGAGAAGCCAAGCATTATAGAAACGAAAAGGCTTAGGACCCCAATTAATTAGCCCATCTTCAAGAATGAGAGGACAGTGATCAGATACAGATCTCGGAAGCCCCCTAAGGTAGACCGTGGGGTAGTATGAAATCCACTCTTTGTTAAGCAAAAAACGATCTAATCGACTCTTGCAGGAGCCATCGGGCCTGTACCAGGTGTAGCTTCTTCCAAAAAGAGGCAAATCGATGAGGTTTGAGTCCTTGACAAACTTATCAAAATCTTCCATTTCTCGTTTGTTATTGCACCCACTTCTACCTGCCCTTTCAGTTTCATTTCGAACAGCATTAAAATCTCCAGCCAAACAAATCAACTTATCACTATTCTGATCAATGATTATATTCAAGACATTCCACAACTCTTTCTTATCACGTGGATTACAGGGGGCATAAATATTAATCAAGCAGAGATCGATCGAATCAATAGTGCGAACTGCATTAACCACCAAAATTCCATTGACGTGCCAAGAGCTGGTGCACTGAATACACTCGGAATCCCAAAAAGTGGCTATGCCGCCGGAACGACCTTCTGCTTGCCTAGACACCCATCCACATTTTCGATTACCCAGATACTCCTACTGACTCCAATGTTAATGGACTCCATCTTAGTTTCTTGGATAAAACAAATTTCAATTTTGTGTTTAATGATAAAATCCCTAATCTCTTTCCTTTTTACTTCATTCCCCAATCCTCTCACATTGTAGCTAAGTATCCGCATAATAATAAGAAATACACCAAGCATCATCACAAAAGAAGAGCAGACTTACGAGATGTTCACGGCAAGGGCTGCGATTACATTGGCGTCAGAGGTAGACTCTTTCAAACCAATCTTCTTCCCAAAGTCCCACATGCGTTTTGCAGTCTCCGTTGAGTCGCATTCTTTAAGATCACGAACGAAAGAATTCCATGCTGATTTTTTCAATTTTTTCTTCATCTACAATGAGATATTTTTCCCTCTTTTGACATGTGAATTCCTGTTATTAGCAGGAGTCGGAGACTCGGAAGTCCCGCTGTTGGAGTTTGCTTCTTTTTACTTATAAATTGCAAGTAATATACTTAATAAAGGATTAGAAGAGCCATTCTGATCTTCTCTTTTTGTGTGTGCATCTTAAGAAGCATGTGCTTTTTATACAGATGTAGTGTGTCATTCCTCTTGCTACATATTTTACCAACACATCTATCTCTATCCTCAAGCAGCCGCGCAAAGAACACAAAGCGAACTATTCTTTCACCTTTTATTAAAGAATGTCGTGTGTGCTCTGCACAAAAGCAACATACTCTTATTTTTTGAGGGAGTTTCTATGTAACAAGAGCCCCATCAATTTAGTCTGAATGGTATTTAATCGATTTAATTATTTAGTTAAAATGGTTTGATTAAGTACTTCATCGATTTGATCAACTCCATCAAAATGGTTGATTACGTACTTTATCACAAGCAGTTACATATTGGGCTAAATTATAATAATATCCCCTGCACTCATTCAATACATTAAAAAAACACAATTTTCTTTGGACGCCCACCAAACATTACACCTAAAACACACATTAAAATATACATTAAAAAAACACACACACACAAATACACAAAACACACACACCTCACACACTGTAAAAAAAAAGAGAAATAGGAGAATTTGAATTTTACAACCAAAACATCAAAATATGAAAGAGCTAGGAAATTGATAAAAGTATGTCATTGCTACCACTAAACGAATACAAGAATGAGAAATCCATACGTCCATCCATATCTAGGAGACAACCACTAATACAAGAATGAGAAATCCATACATCCATCCATATCTAGGAGACAACCACTAATAAATCACAAAACAATCTACTGTTAAAATCTAAATCACATGACAATCTACTGTAATTTTAACAGGCACTGGGGAGACTTCATTTCAATTTTTACAATACATCTATCCTTGGCAAAGTAAAATATTGAACACCCAATTCAAAATCCTCTCTTCTTTCTCACATTTTTTTCCTGCAATGCGTGTGTTGTGTGTGATTAGTGTACGTTTTTGGTGTATCTGTGTGATTTTTTCTTTTCTTTATGAGTGTGTATTTTTAGTGTTTGTTTTAGGTGTAACGTTTGGTAGGTGTACAAAGAAAATTGTGTTTTTCTTAATATATTGAATGAGTTAGGATTTAAAAAAAGGGTGGGAATATTATTATAATTTTACATCTTTTTTGTCTTCAATTTGGGGTGCTCAAAATAAAACCATGACAATAGTACCCCTTTTATTATTTCAATCTTCTTGGAAGCTGAAGAGGTCTGATAATGCAACTGGTTTGTTCTAAATCTTGATGTGAAAATAGTCATCTATTTTTCTTCTTGTTACATAAGAAATGATAGAATATTCGATTGATGCCATGATGCTTTTTTTTTCCTTTTCTTTCCCATAATACAAAAAATAAACAAATAAAATATAGTTAATAAAATGGTACACCACCTATTTTAAAAATATTTTGATAAATAAAACCATATGTTTACATCTCTATTTATTCTAATTTGATTGATTTGAAACAGAACCTTCTTTTTTTTTTTTAAAGAGTGATTTGAAACAGAACTTACCACTAATCTTAACATCAAATTTCCTTGAATATGTAAAAACACTATTAAAAATCAAATTAATTTTACATTTCCACAAAACTCAATCTTAAAAGCATTCATGCCAAATACCATATGCAAATAATGGTCTACTTTTTCTTTTTTTTTTTTGGAAAAAGGAAATTTTCATTATATGGGTATGAGAATTACCCCAAATATACAAAAATAGATACAAACAATTAGAGCTCTGACCCAGAACTAACAAAATTAATAACCTAACAACCTACATCAAGTAATCAATAAGATTTTCACTCCACAAGGAAAAATTAACACCATTTCTCAATCCACCCTTTTTCAGTTTCCACCAGCTCCATATATGTGCTTTGATCTCTTCTATAGCTTTCTGTAGATCCCACTTTTCCTCATTAAAGACGATATTGTTCATAGTTTTTCATACTACCCAAATAGAACATAATAGCACATCCAAAACAAGTTTAACTACATTCTTATCCCCAGAGGAATTTCCAAGTTGAAGTAGACTTACATTTAAATCTTCATCGATCGACCCCTATTTTCTTAATCAGCTTTTGCACTTTGCCATTAATTCTTGAGTTTTCATACAACTTCCCATTACATGCTTCACCGTTTCCTCCCCATTGCTACATAGGACACAATTTTTTGATGCCGGATTCGGGAGATAGTTACATCGGTATAGCTCTGATGCAGTCGGGATGCCTTTGTTGATCACCCTCCACGCATGAATTTTGATTTTCGTTGGTGCCTTGATCGCTATTTTCTTTCACCCTCAAGTGTGAGGGATCGATTGTAGTACGTGTGACCAAGTGAAATATCATTCCCACGAGATAGTTATAAATTTAATAAGTAATTCTATATGATAATTCCAATGTAAGACAAATCTGGGGGTTTTTGAATAAATGATTAATTAAACTAATAAAACTGAATTAAAATAATTAAACTAAGCAAATAAAATAAATCACGCAGAGAAAACGATTTAGAAAGAATGGAGAATTGGTAATGCTCGGGCAAACAGCTTAAGTATGTGACTAATTTATCTAGACCCAAATTAATTACCTGCAGTTGTTTATAAGAGGATCATTAAGCCTAGTTAAATTACCTTGATCGGGTAGGATCTAACACTTATAATGAGCTGAAAATCCTATGATCAATAAGAAATTAACTCCCTCTCCCTCTATAAGTACTTCATGCTAAATTCTATTAAAGGTTAAAGCACTAGACTTCCCTTTCTAGGTATGCGATTGTTAACCCTTTTTGTCTCCTTACCAATTACCTAATAATAATGTTTTACCAAGTAATTAATATTCCAAATTGATTGTCTAACACTCCTAGGTATTATAGGCCAATCCCCTAACACTGTCACAGGAAACAACAATTATTATGTAGAAATAAAGAATCCTATTAACTATCAATCAGTGATACCGTCAAGAATAAATAAAGGGATCAAAATCCAAAAACACAATAATATGAAGTCTCAAAATATCCTCTTCAATAGGAAATAAATAATCTGCAGAATAATAAATCCAAGTTTAGGGCAATCAAATCACATAGTCAAATCTGTTTTAGCGCCCTAACATTACCAATAAAGAAACTTAGTCCATGGATTTACGAGGGCAAATCACAAAGATGCAATAAACCCTAACCATTGTTCTAATATAACAAAGAAAAATAATTAAAGATAAAGAACTCTTTTTGGAGGACTCCGTCTCTTCAATTACGATCTCTGTTGGAATCTCCGTCTCCGATCCAAGTAGCAGCTTCGATCGTCTCTCCGGTAGATGGATGGAAGGTGGTGAATAATGGAGGAATTAGGGCACTGTGTGCCGCTGATGGTGGTGTGAGTGGGGATCTATTTTGGAAAGGTCAGGATTGGAGTATTTATAGGATGGAATGAGCTGGACCAAATAATTGACGTGGCGTGCAAGGATTGGGCCACACGGCATCGTGCGCCCTTCACCCGGCTCTCACACGGCTGCATGTAATCTCGCATGGCTTCGTGTCTTTGCACGGCATCGTGAGTTGTCACACGGTAGCAACCGTGTGACAAGATCTCACACACGGATGCTAGAGGGCTCACACGGCCTCTGAAAAGCCTTGCACAGCAGCCTCACACGATGCAAAACGTGCAAACTTTGGTTCATGCATGCCCCTGCCCGTGTGTACCTCGTCGCGCGCACTGTCGACAGCCGCGCGACTCCACGGTTATGAGCATAACTTCTTCATACGACCTCTAATTTGAGTGATTCTTACGCTCACGCGATCTTCTCTTCCTTGAATTTTTATTCATATAAAGAACTGATAAAAACAATAACATTTGAAGGTAGAAAAAGTCCTGAAAATTGGCACCATCATGCTGAGCAGGAATAGCTTGCGCGACGTCACCGTTTTGATCATAACTTTCTCGTTTGAAATCCAATTGAAGTGTTTCTTAAGCCAAAATGATCTTCTATTCCGTGCCTTTCCAACCATATGTCACATGACCAATTTGGATAACACACAAATACAGAAAAATAATGGAAATTGGACATCTGTTTGATGGCAAGGAGCTCAAATTCATCCTTCATTCCAACTTCGCGTTCTTGATCCTTTTTCCTATCAAAACACAACAAAATACCTCTCATGTACCTTTTAGTCAATAATAATCCAAAGTATAAATATTTGTGCAAATAATAGTAATTAAACACTCAAAAAGGTATTAAACTAGACCCAAAAGTACATGAATTTCCACTCTCATCAGGCCACACTGTTCCATATATATCACCCTTGAAATCTCCTTTATGACTGTTGGTTCTCTTCTCTTCCTTTCTTCGAGCATGTCACAAACTTCTCCAATGTTATATTTTCTTTTTTGTTGCCATTCCACCTCCACCAATCGTTTCCATGTTGAATTTGGTACCTGTTGATCAAAGAAAGAAACTCATTCACAATGTTAGTCTCACAACTCCTTAGTTCTCTCCTCCACTCCAATTTCCATACCCATGACTCACCCTCCCAATAACTCATATCCGACACTAGTTTCCCATTGTCTTTACAAAGATTGAATAACCTAGGATACTTAGACTTCAATGCCTCTCCTTCTACCCATTTGCCTTCCCAAAAAGAAGTGTTATCTCCACTAACTACCTCATTTCTAATATTCTCCTCGAACCAATTCCCCCGATCATCTTTTAGACTATTTAAGATGCCTCCCCGCCACCCTTTTCCTCTTGACTCTCTATCACTCGTAAAACATTCCACCCCCACCCCCTCCATTTTATTCCTCGCCCTCAAATAATGCTCCATTTTAATCCTAACTCATTGAATATAATTCATGCTTGGGTAGGTGTTGTGTGAGACTGTCACGTGAGACTATTTTATACTTATGACGGTCTCACATGAGACTATATTATACTTATTTTGAGAGTTATCACTTTCACTATAAAACGTTATCACTTTCGCTATAAAATGTTATCACTTTTCATTTATATTATAATAAATTGCTCATGAAAAATCATTATCACTTTTCATTAATTGAGTATCACTTTTTAGAGTGTAACTTGGTTGGAACCAGCCCCATCAAATGGATTGGTGGAATATGTGGTCCCCATTCCCCTAATTAGTTTTTCCTCCTTCATTAATGTTATTTTTTTATTTTTTTTTAAATTTATTATAGTTAAAAGACCATTATACTTTAAACCTTAAGAGTAAAATATTCCCTAAATCACAACAATGATATTACAATTATACCCTAAACCCTATGGATAAATTAAACAATAAACCCTATGAGTACATTGTACTCTAAACCAAAAGGGTAAAATTACAATTATACCCTAAATCCTAAGGTTAAATTATACGCTAAAACACAAGGGTAAAATTACGATTATACCCTAAATCTTAAACCCTAAGGTTGAATTATACCCTAAACCACAAGAGTAAAATTACGATTATACTATACACCCTAGGAATAAATTATACCCTAAACCACAAGGATAAAATTACAATTATACCCTAAACTCTAAGAATAAATTATACTACAAACCACAAGGATAAAATTACGATTATATCTTAAATTCTAGGGGTAAAATGTACCTTAAACCCTAAAATTAATTTTTAAAAAAACCAAAAATAAAAGAAAAAAAAAGAAAAAAAATAGCTAGTCATCGCCTCATCAGTAGCGAATTTGGGGTAATAAGGGGGTGAGGCACGCGGTCGTAAAATTTGGAATTGGTGGACAAGGTTCACGCTAGTTATGCTCCATTTTTTATTATAGAAATTATCACTTTTTACTCGTCTCACGTAAAGGCCGTGAGTCGGCTCACACAAGTCTTTTCATTTTAGTTTGTGAGACTAATGTAATTGGAAAGTTTCATAGTATTACATAATTATCGTTACATGAGACAACTATGTTAATCGTTTAACTCAACTTGAACTCTAGCTAGATAAGAGATGACACACTATCTAATTCGTTGTTTGTGCTCACAAACAAGGGAATGTTAGAAGTTATTTAGGGTTAATTTTTATAATTCTTTGCTATAAGTTATTTAGATTAACTATCATTATCCTCTTGAGTTGAAAGTTATTTAGATTAACTATCATTATCCTCTTGAGTTGATTGGAAAGCATTCTGTGTCCTCCAAAACAAAATATGTACAATAAATTTGTCCCACATCAAAAGTACACCAAAAAAACATATCACTGGCACATGATTAAAGTGAAACCAACTTAGCCAAGTATACTCATCTTTGCGCTTGGGGCAATGACGCAGCTAGTGAGGTTCTAACCGAGGCGTGTCTATTGCTGGTTGAAAACTATTTCCAAACCCCCTCCTCGGCCTGAGTCTAACTCCGGCCGTCGAGAATTTCTGGAAGGGCTTTCCCTTTTAGGGATCAAGCTCTACAATTCTTAGTTTTAAATTTTCATTTTAGATATTTTATTTATTATTATTAATAATTAGTTTTTAATCTATGAGTAATTTAGTACTGGTATATGATAAATTTGTTTTATACTCCCTTTGTCCAGTAAGATTTATATATTTCTACTTTGGGAGTATTTGATTTAATCATTTTTCAATGGTTGATTTGATAATCTTATTTAAAGGCTTGAGTTTCGAATTATGGAAATTTAATTTTTGGTGTCTAGTAATTGTCTAATTATGTATTGTGTTGAGCAGTCACTTCTTAATATATTTATTTTCTTTTCTTCTATCTCTTCTTTCAAATCATCAGTAAAATAATGAATTATTAGAAAATCACAAAATTTATTTATTTTTATTTGTGGATTAGTCCAAATATTAGTATTTAGCGAAAATTACTTTACTTTAAAAGTTTTGAACATCAAATATTATGTGAACTTGACATGATTTTTAGCATGACATTCAAAATATTCTTACTTAAAAAGCTTTAGAAATCCAAACATTATTTGAAGTTTTGAACATTGACATGATTTTTAGTATGAGATTAATCCAAACTATTATAAAATTGATTAATGACAAATTTAAGTTATATAAATATAATTTCAATATGGTTAGAAACCATTTTGATTTCAATTTAATATATGGTGAGAACTGAGAAAGCAAGTTTTTTATTTAGACAGATATCGTGTGAACTGTACAAGAAAAGAATATTTTCGATAAACTATACAAGGAAGAAGTCAACATCTAATAAAAATAGACTCTTGAATTAATGGTATATATAATAATACAATCAAAGATTAAAAACCTTGAGCTAGCCTCTAATATAAAGACCCCCCATATCCCATGTCTCTCATATGTTAAATATATTATCAAACCTTTTAAAAAAAAATTAAAAGTTTTCTATTGTAATTGGATATCATCTTAGTTTAAGTTCTTCAATCTAAGAAATTAAAGAAAATACTTCATGGATATATATATGAAAATTCACTGCTTATTTTTTCTTCTGTTGTGAAGAGTACTTGTAAAACTAATCAATTAATTTTTATAGAATACAACTTAAAAAAACTCAACACAATTTTTCCAGACTAAAGCTTAAGAAAATTTAACCTTAGAAGCATACTACTGTTTGTGATATATGAAATTTAATTATACTAAAATCAAATGACTGGTGCACTAATTGAAACAATAATTAATCAAATATTAGAGAGTTCCAGTCATACTTTTCTTATCAATTCTTAATGCACAAGCATTTTTTGTGTTTTTTGTTTTTATTTTATTGAGGTTAATAATTACGGCTCATCAAATTTGAATGTCATTTGTGGTATCACACTCTATTAGAAAATGTTTAATAGTACTAGAAATGAATATGTCACTACAAAGAAAGTTTCTGCATCCCACATGGAATACGGATGTATAGGATGCTTCGCAAGAGTGTATAAAATAAGAATTAAATGCTCTGAGTTACATACTTACCTGGACGGGGTCAATGGGTGATCAAGAAGACTCATGGCCTAGGTTGGTGACATCCATTGCACTTAGGAAGGGTGCCCGCCTAAGGTCGGCCCAAGTGGTCGAGCCTACGTCATAATTTGTGGCAGCGGGGTCTTGCGTTCGCGCAGACCCTACCCAATACCAGTTTCAATCTTTATACAATTGTTAATCTTAGTACCGTTTTATAATTATGTCGTACATAATTTAAGTGACAATAATTGTGTAGATCATAATGTTGTTGATAATTGTCTTCGTTGGTGAATGGCTTTGAGTTTAGTCCCCCAAGCAGCTGTGCTTATGCTTAACAATGCAATCCTCACGACGATTAGCGGCTCAAATGCAATGAGAATCGAGAACATCCTCAAATGCAATTAGCCAATCCAAAAGGGCATATGGATCCATTCAACCTTGTGTAATGGAGAACATCTTCGAATGCAACGAGCCAATCCAAAAGGGCATCTGGATTCATTCCACCTACTAACTCCGGGAGTTCAAGCTTTAATTCTAATTCCCATTTATTTCCATCACCAAGCTGATCGTAAGAGGCTTACAGCAGCTGCTATCTTGACAAAAAGTTTCCAAGAAAACTAATTTGCTCCTTTTTATTATTAAGCAACAGACAAAGGTTTAGATGAGTTTTTCTGAGAATTTTCTTTCCCTTTTATATTAGTATGCATCACAAGAAGCACGTAGTAATAGTTGCAACAAAATTGACATCCCACATCGAATTATGCACTATGAGGTGTCACACCTCATGATTGATATTTGACCAACACGTTGATGCTTTCCTTCAAGCAGCTACGCAAAGAGAAAGCAGCATACTCTTATTTTTGGAAGGGGCTATCTCATATTTGGGACACCCCTACAATTTTGTTCAAATAATTAAAATCTACTTATTTAATTTAGTTGATGAATTTCTTTTAGATTAATTGTTCAAACAAATAATGTTGCTTAAATAAACATCGCTTTAAATTTATTGAAACTCTTACACACCTTAAAGCTACAATTATACACGCATAACGTCAGGTTACCCGGGTTTATGACTCGGGCCCACAAATAGTCTAGCTTAGTTGGACCTCTTTAACAAATAAATCAGGTTTAAGACTTTTTCAAACAAGTCTATAGACCCATAAAACTATGGAAAGATAACGGGGAATCCCCGTTGTCGTAGCACCTCTAGCTCCGTTGTTAATCCGGCAGTTGTTAAAGCTCTAGACTTTTAATAACGGGGTTTGAACCATTGTCGTAGCATATCTTTAACAACGGGGTATCCCCATTGTCGTAGCTCTAAATTTCCGTTGTTAAAACTTGTGTTGATTACGAAAATACAATTTAACAATGGGGAATCCCCTTTGTTGTAGCTATCTACAACAACGGAGAATCCCCGTTGTCGTAGCCTTTAAGCTCCGTTGTCAATCCGGGAGTTGTTAAAGGTTCGACACTTTTAACAACGGTGCTCGAACTGCTGTCGTAGCGACTCATTCACAATGGGGTATCCCCGTTGTTGTTAGTAACTTCCCCATTGTTGTATCTTACTACGACAACGGTAATTCCCCGTTGTTGTAGCCATCAATGTTCCATTGTCGGTCCGGCAGTTGTTAAAGGTTCCACACTTTTAACAACGGTGTTCGAACCGTCGTTATAGCTTATGTTTAACAACGGTGAATCCCCATTGTCATAGGTAGCATCTCCGTTGTTGTTTGGAGTGGTGTTAAAACATGAAAGCTTTAACAACGGGGAATCCCCGTTGTCATAGTCATTTTTTTTTTTATTTCACTTGCTTCAAAATTTAATAAAAAATACAAAAACTATAATATATATTATTGAATCACCAATCCAAAGTATCATTATACATTACAAATTTAACAAAAAATCTATAATGTATTCTTCAAGATACAACTAAATCAATATCATGTTACAAGTCCAGACTAGACTTGTGCAAAATAAGAAACAAAACCTATCTCTTAAAATCAGATAAGTATATTATAATGAGAACCAAAATTGATTCTATGATATAATCTATTATGTATGGGCTTTCCAATTCATCAGCTGCCATCACTGTTTTCTTAAAGCTCATGAGCTGCTGCAAGTTGTGTATCGGAAAGAATTGCTTAGAGGTCGACTATGCTAAATATTTCCATCGTATGAGCCACAATTTCCAAGTGAATGTCATTAACTCAATCCAAAGGTAACTACAATAGGAACAATCAGATTAGGTTAATAAAGAAAATGCATGTTGTTTTGGTTCAAAATTAAATACAACCAAAGGTGAAATTATATTCAAATAGTGCTATATCGTAAGAGGCCCAACCGAGATATATACCTAGGTTCTCAATTAAATCACACACTAAGTCACATTCAGAAGAGATTCTATATCATGCTCCCATTGAAAAAACATCATACAGGATAACGGAAATATTCTATTTAGGAAAAATTGTAAGCAATATGAGAAAGCAGAATACTTATCCTACCATACCTCTGTCCTGTCTTGTATAACAAAGACGGCCCCCTATTGTTTTGTTTGATCCAATATTGAATAGTGCGGGAAGGGAGCGAGACCAAGCCGAGCCACTAGGAGGGTAAGCCCCTCCCATGTGTCAAGTTGAATAAATGACTACAGCTCAATTGGAGAGATCAACCAACGCCTTTGATTTTAGGCCCCAGGCTGACTTGCTTTCTTTTCTAAGCATAATTGCCCTTTCGTGTGGTGGACAGCTGCGCCTCACTTTATCGAGGGTCTTCTTGCACAGGACATGTCGGGTAGAGAGCAGTTTAGGTTTGGTTTCACGAGGATTAAACATCTGCATCATAACCTTTCAAAGTAAATCCAGATTATGATAGTGAGCAAAAATAAATAATTTCCAAGCTAATCTGAAATAGGAAGACATTCACGCCTTAAACACAGTTTCCAGAAGAGGAATGGCATGGTCTAGAAGTGGATAATCTAACTGAAAAAATGAAATTGATATCTTGTCTGAACTTTAATCACTACAAAATCCAGTAAAGAGTATCGGCTTGTGAAACACAAGAAAAATAGCACAAGTATGATACTGGAAATATAAACATCATAAATCATCCAATTAAAAGCTTTTTAAAGTTGGCTATAGTTTTAACATAAACTATGAATCATAAAAGTCAATATACCTCAATGGCTCTTTGCACAGAGCTAGCCTTCAGCCCTCCTCAAATTCCAAAAAGCCAAAACAAAATTTTTGTTGTTGTAGCAAGATGCCAAGAACATAATCACAGGCCTGTTGTGTACTTATAAAAACAATAAATACAGATTCATATACATCGTTCATAAGTGATTGTCAACTATTTTTAGTAGTGAACTTTACCCTTGAGAGCAGCTCAATCTCTGTTTTGAACTCCAAATGACCTTGCATAGGCCCTTGATGGGCTCTTTTAATGACCACTAGTTGTCCATCCGGAGTGTCCCTTTGTACACCTGAAACATGTATCCAAGTAATGACAGTAATGTGTTATCAAAGCCTAACTGCAGGCAGATTCATTCATAGGAAATCTGTGGGGACAAATAATAAATATTTAAACCTTTCCATAACCACCAATTCCAACATCATTGTTATCAACGAAATTATTTGTGCATTTCTTTATTTCTTCAAATGTAAAAGATAATGACTATTGAATCCCTAAATAGTACCATGCGGTCCAAAATAAAGGGAACTGGAACAAAATAGAAACAGATGTAAATTTTCAAAAGAAAGATTAAGAAAATAATACATAATGTGAACTAACTCAGCATAATATTTGACCATATAGAAACTATGCTCTGTGAAGTATACTGACCTTCCATGTGTATTGGGCCAAGAAAGCAACCCCACTTCTTCTCTGAAGTACGATAAAGTGATTTAAACCAAGCAAGAATTCCTTTGTCCTTATATTTGTTTGATCCATTGAGATCGGCTATGCTGAAACCCCAATCCGAAACCTGCAATATAGCGTTATGAAAGGCAATATAGCGTTAGTAGCTTCAGGGGTGCTACAGCAATTCGAGACCTGTGAAAGGCACGGAGAAAGTCAGTCCCACCCACGTTTATTTTTACAAGAAATCATCGGTTAGCACTAAACCATAAATTTTTCACACTTTTCTTCACCAATACACTAAAAGGCTAATGAATAAAGGAAAGGACAGCTGTTTACATAACTTCCCCCCAATAGTTATTCTCAATTGCAAAGAAGAGAAAATTCCTACAAGTTAAAATCAACTTCATAACGCCAATTGAATCCTACAACATTTCCAAAAAAAATGGAGGATCTAGAGCATACATGAGCTCATTTTATTTTAAGACAAAGTTGTAATATATCTTGAAGTATTATCCCCTAAAAGTAGTTAGTGAATAACTCTCTTCTACTATACTGAAACAGTGTTTCAACAGAAAAATATTAGGTCAGAGAGTGCACAGTTAATCTTTTCATTCTTCCACAATAATGCTTGAGCAGCAGATAAAAAGGGTGGGAAAACACAACAATTTGCTAGTGGCAAAGCATGTATAGTCGGTTTTAAAAGAAATGAGGTTCAAGCAATTTACCTCCTTCAAACCATAGCAAAGCAAGGGAGAAAGAACAAAACTGAACTTAATGATGGAGCGGTGGATTATTCTTTCAGAAACTGTCAGATACTGCTGGACTGAATTTTCTCCAAAATATCTTGACTAATCAACCTATAGGAAAAAAAACAAGTAGAAACATTAGATAATAGTTAACACCTCACGTGTAGTTGAAACAACAAACTGAGAGATAATATTTCTTCCAATTGCAACACTAGATTCACTAATTCAGTGCTAAATTTTGAAATTAAGAAGCTTCACTAGTTTTAAGGGAGATGTGTGCGCTTGTCATTTGCATACGAGCTCTACTTTGCAATTAAGGGGGGAAAATGATAATTTATCAGTAACATTTGACTCAATTGAACAATCAAAAGAGTTGTTAATGTATTATAATCACACACACACAAAATGGAGTATCAGTGTGAATTGTATTAGATGAGCAATTATCAGCACATCCTTGGTGATTTCCTTCTCACCTGGAGGAGAAACCAAGGAGACCGATCTTCCATCTAGGAAATTAATCACTCCGCCGATCTCGCCACCGAATTCGATGATGCAAACGAAGACATTGACGAGCTGTGATGGATCAAACTTTGGTGGCTTCATAACTAAAGCATCGATTGAGGAGAGGGAAGAGAGTCTTCGAGCCACAGAGGTTGGAGCTGCTTGGTGATTAGAGATTTTGTGAGATTAAAGAATTAAAAAGAAAAAAGAAACGATAAACTTACGCCATTACAGAATCAACCTTATTATGCAAAAGTCACTTAGATTGGTATCCGATTAAGACATAATGCGAAAAGTATTGAAATAGTATCAAGTATCTTAAAAAAATCTGTTACTACTTGTTTTAAATAGCATCAACAATAGAATTTTGTTACCAAATCTAAATAAGTATCCGTAAAGATCTGATCCTAAAAATTAATCAACGAGGGCTTAATATTAGTTATTGCTAATTAACAAATTTATTAAATTAAAAATATGTTGAGTGTATATTGGGTGCACCCGGGTACAAGGGTGCACCCATATGTATATAACTTTTTATTCTATTTTGTATATGTGTTTTGTAATAATTGTATACTTTTTTCACACTAAGTTTTTCATTAAAAAAAACTAACATCCATATGTGTATAACTTTTTATTCAATAGTGTATACATGTTTTTTTAATAATTGTATATTTTTTACACTCAACTTTTCATTAAAAAAACTAACAATTAAATTGTATACATTATTGCTCATAATTGTATATGTTTTTTGTTATATTTGTATATGAGTGCACACTATAATTAGCCAAATATGTTAAAGACACAATTTAAAATTTATATGACTTAAGAATGTCAATCCTAATTATCACACTCACATTCAACAAATTGGGAGATCATCCAAAACCAGATATTATTGTTATTTTTCAGTAGCCACAAACACTGGAAAACGTTTGTTAGGAGTTTGTTTCAAAGCTTGGATTACTTTGACCGCACATTTATATACTTCATGCTTCCACATCTCTTATTTTTTCACTTATAATTAATTTTTCCAATTCTAAAAAAATTTTGTATTATTAGATGTGTTGTGTGTGAGGAAAAAAAAAGGACATTACTTTAATAAAGAATAATGTAATCTCAATTTCGAGTTTAAGTTCACACTTCATTTATATTTTATGAATATATTTAAAAAATAATCACTTTATAAAATTACTTTATTGAATTTATAATTAAAAAAAAGTTAAATGTAAATTATGTTACTTATAAGTGTAGTTTTTTTTTTAATTAAAGACAAATAAAGCCCAGAATTAAAGACAAGAAACAACTTCGGCAAAAGAACAGCAACAAATAAAGTTTGATTGAATAATAATTTCCAGTAAATTTTTCTTACGACTCTCTAAAAGAAAAAAAGTGTGTAGGCAAGAAAGTATGATGCTTCAAATATCTGATTTTAATCGTTTCATGCTTCATTTTGCTAATATTAGGAGCATCATTTAGAATGCAATCACAAGTTTTAGAGCTCAATGGAAAATTGAATCTATACACTGAGATAGGAAATACCACAAGGTAATTAGAAGAATGGTAATTAAAAACAAACTTGAATGTTATAAGGCGATTAAACCAACAAAACTTACTTATTTTTTTATAAATGCTAGTCTGAATTATTTAGACAGGTTGCGTGACCAATCCAGATTCATTAACCTTTTCCACTTACTCAGATGCGTCTTATTTTTTAGGCATAAACAGAATTAAAAGTAAAACGTAAAGCTGCTTCCAATTCTATCAAATGCATATGGATATCCTAACTTAAAACAAACTATGGGCAGTCTGATTCTATCAAGCTGCTTCGAAGACTATAGGCATAGTAGGAGACTAAGAAGAAACAAAAGTCCTAATTGCACAATTGAACACTATTCTTAGCAAATATGTAACGAAAACACACCAAAATTAAAGAAAAAAAAGCATAGCCTTCAACAAAATAAAAAACAAGGGTAAGAGGGAAATCATTATTGTGGTGTAAAAGATGCTATTTTTCCGCAAAAATGGAGAGGCTGATGTTGCTTGGGACTGGAGCGTCGATGGTAAGTTAACAGCGAACGATGAATTGTGGACAATAAAACTGATGCAAGAAGAGAACCCATCGCGACGGTTTCATTTAGGGCAACGGAAGGAGGGGCAAGTTCACCGGATGAATCGCAAGACAGGAAAGGTTCGCTGGATGAATTGCGCGGAACGAGATATTCTCACCGGATGAACTCTCGTGGGGCAGTCAATCGAGAACTAGGGCAAAGAACGTTGTGGACAGAAAGTTGAGAGAGGTGGCTGTATGAAATTCTAAGTTTTCAATTTATGCCAAATAATTTCCAGAATTAAAAATAATTAAAAAAAATGTTAAGTTGGATTGACAACGGTGTTATAACAACGGAGCACAATTCCCCGTTGTTAATGCGTGCACTCTTCTAGCAATAGCAACGGGGGTTGATTTTTTTGCCTTATTTTGCACCTACAATAATGGGTTTTAAAAATTCTCCGTTGTCTTTCCACAGTTTTGGCATAGTCCACAGTTTTGGCATAGTACTTACTAGACAAGCACATATAGGGGTGTACACATTTAAGAAATAGGTAAGGCTACCCAACAGGGCCTATGGCTCGACCCATTAAATGTCTAACTCAATTCGGCCTTTTTAACAAATAAATAAATCAGGCTTAGACTTTTTCTCAAAAAAAAATCTACTTACTTAAATAGGCCCGACTCAAGAATTGATATTGGATTGGCAACGGGGCGAGTATGGAGCGGTTTTTATTACTGTAGTCCCCTGATCGATTGAACATGCTCTATCCCCGAACCCGCCTCATACCCCGACGGAGAATTAATCTTGTACCCCATCACCACCAGTATCGGTGTCGGATATCCCCAAACCCGAACCAAAATCTTTTTTTTTAATTTATTAAAATAATTGTATTATTTTAAAAATAATGTAGTTATTACTTTAAAAAAATCTGAAATACATAAAAATTAAAATAAATTAATTAAAGTGTAAATATCTAAATTAGTCATGTAAGTATGGCGTTTTCCGACTTTAGTCCTTTTTCTTTTGAAATTCTCAATTTTTGTCCTTTTTTGTCCACTTTTAGTCATTTTAGTCCAAATTTAGTCCTTTATGTTAAAAAGTCAAAAAATGATCCGAAAGTGTATACATTTAGGACCAAAAGTGAACCAAAATAGGACTAAATTTTGAAAAAAATATCAAAACTGGACCAAAAGGACTAAAAGTGGACAAAAAATGACCAAAATTGAGAATTGCAAAAGAAAAAGTACTAAAGTTGAAAAATGTCATACTTACAAGACTAATTTTGATATTTACCCCTTAATTAAAAGAGACATATTATGTATATAATTCAAAGTAACACACAAATTATAATTTGTGTGATAATATATATATATATATATATATATATATATATATATATATATATATATATATATATATATATATATATATATTATTTTTTCTTTTGGGCGGGTTCGTGGCGAGTTCGGGGTAGGGTATTTAAATACCGTCTCCGCCCTGTTTGTATTAAATTTTTTCGGTTTTCCCCAAAACCCGAACCATGTCTGGTCAAAGTCAAAAAAACCAGCCCAATCGAATCGGAGTCGACTTGGTTATCTTCGGTTTCGGATTCCATTGCCATCCCTATAATATATATGAATTTTTATTATTATTACTTGTTTTATTATGAATGATTGATAACTTTATTACTTTTATTCGCTAAAGAGTAAAATTTGCTTTTATTATATAATAATACATTATTATACATGAATTTATATAATCTTTATTAAAGTAGAGTTTTTTTTAAATTTAAAATAAAGAAAAGTCTAAAAAGGTATTGGATTTTTATAAGAATAGAAAAGAATGATAATGGGAGTAGACATAGGATAAATAAGTGGGGCGGTGATGTGAGGCATCCCATTTTGTAGATGGGAGTTTAATTAGTTACTCCTCACACACACATTACAATGTATGATACAATGACCTATTTATAGGGGATAATGCTTAGTTACTAAGTATTCTTAGTTACTAAGTAATCTTTTATCTTAATTACTAAGTATTCTTAGTTACTAAGTAATCTTTTATCTTAATTACTAAGTATTCTTAGTTACTAAGTAATCTGTTATCTTAGTTACTAAGTAATCTCTAGTAAATGTGCATCAACTATTTTAACACTCCCCCTTGATGCGCATTTGGATGATCCGAGCTTTTCTCGTAGTATCTCGAATCTTGATCTTGGTAGAGCTTTTGTATTGTTGGCTATTTGAGCCTTTTTTCTTCAACTTTCACCAGGTCTCTGTTGCCCAGTTTCTTCGTCTTTCACCAGGTCTCTGTTGCCCAGTTTCTTCGTCTTTCACCAGGTCTCTGTTGCCCAGTTTCTTCATATTTCACCAGGTCTCTGTTGCTCAGTTTCTTCGTCTTTCACCAGGTCTCTGTTGCCCAGTTTCTTCATCTTCCACCAGGTCTCTATTGCCCAGTTTCTTCATGTTTCACCAGGTCTCTATTGCCCAGTTTCTTCATCTTGTTGTTGCACCCACTTGTCATACTCCTCTTTTAGTATATCTCAGGCTTCTTTGGATGTCTTTGCTCCACTGATCCTGGAAAATAGTGATTCTACCACAGCCACCTGTTGTATGTAGATCGCCAAGTTGTCCTTCTCCTCTTTTTGTTTAGTTTTCTTTGTCTATATTAGACAAAGATGTTTTGTCCGTTGAGACATGTTTTTGTTTAGTTTCCTTTGTCTGTATTAGACAAAGATATTGTGACCGTTGGGACATCGTATCCTTTATCAACAGTCTCCCAAATGACCTTGAGACATGAAGTATGTCTTCATTTGATGGCTCAACACTGTAGCCTATGTCTGTGAATGTTGGGATTGGTTTTCATATGTATTGGATAGAGAGGACATTTTTGGAGGCTTTTGGAATTGTTTGGATAGTAGTTTGCGGAAGCTTATTTTGAACCCAGTTATTGATCCAACCGGGCTCTGATACCATATTGGATTTTTATAAGAATAGAATAGAATGATAATGGGAGTAGACATAGGATAAATAAGTGGGGCGGTGATGTGAGGCATCCCATTTTGTAGATGGGAGTTTAATTAGTTACTCCTCACACACACATTACAATGTATGATACAATGACCTATTTATAGGGGATAATGCTTAGTTACTAAGTATTCTTAGTTACTAAGTAATCTTTTATCTTAATTACTAAGTATTCTTAGTTACTAAGTAATCTTTTATCTTAATTACTAAGTATTCTTAGTTACTAAGTAATCTGTTATCTTAGTTACTAAGTAATCTCTAGTAAATGTGCATCAACTATTTTAACAAAAGGCCATTATCGTTCTGGCTTAAGCCCATAAAATAGACTCTTGTAGATAACGTCAGGCTTAAGCGTGAAGATTATAGGGTAAAAATCAAAATTAGTCCTGTAAGTATGACGTTTTCCAACTTTAGTGTTTTTCTTTTGTAATTCTCAATTTTGGTCATTTTTTGTCCACTTTTAGTCCTTTTGTTCCAGTTTTGTTCCTTTTTTCAAAATTTGGTCCTTTTTTTGTTCACTTTTGGTCCTAAATGTATACACTTTCGGACTATTTTTTTACTTTTTTTAACATAAAGGACTAAATTTGGACAAAAATGACTAAATTTGGACTAAAAGACTAAAAGTAGACCAAAAAGGACCAAAATTGAGAATTGCAATAGAAAAAGGATTAAAGTTGGAAAACGTCATACTTACAGGACTAATTTTGATATTTACTCGAAGATTATATAGGTAGACCATACACAACTAAGCTCGACCTTCTTTAACCCCCCCTACACATGCAAAGTCCCAATTCAATTCAATTAATTACTTAAGTAGAAATCTTTCTCTTGCTCTTTTCAAAATTTAAAGTTCAAATTTTACTTTCAAAATCTTAAGATTAACAACATTCACTCTTATCTTCATTCGACGCCATATCTATTGTTGTTCAAAGTGAACAACACACCACCTGGTTCTAAACTATCCTATCCTAGTTATGTTGGTTGATAGACTAAAAAGAGTTACTCCATTATTTAGATTCTTCTAAGTGATTATAGAAAGATTGAAGATTCTAGGTTGATCTCATCCTTTCACACCGTGTAAATAGGTGGTAGGACTCATAATTTAAGAACATACGATTGAGAGTGAGGTTGAGGGTCTGCTTGAGTATAGAGCTGTATCTAAAAGTGATAAGAGTGTGAGAATTTGAGAGTGTTACCGTATATAGCGCCTTAATAAATTTTGTTATTTTTTCAGCTTTCGATTATGTAATTATCCAACAGACAATAATATTAGAATCCGCAATATTGAACTTTGCGCACGCCTCCTTCAACGACGATCTCTTGACACAGAGTTTGAACAATTTAAGTTCCAACAATGACTCCAAAGCAAAAAAGGGAGTATTTTAAATTTGCAAGAACTAATCAAGCCACGATGTACCTCTTACAATATTAATGGAACTTGGAAACCAAAATTTAATGTCAAGTGTTAGCAACCAAAATGGCAACTGATAAATTAAGTTGCTAAATATCAAGATTTAGGTGCATAAAACAAATAAGATGGAGCAATGACAATGGGGTGCAAAGAGAAGGAAAAGAGAGAGAGAAACGAGATAATTTAGGCTGGGGTTGAGCTATCTGAACCGAGCAGGGGTCGACTCGAGTTTTGCAGATAAAGGGAGATTAAAAGCCATTAAATATTGCAAAGGCCAAAGTGCTCTACCTCTCAAATATTACTACTATAGACTAGTTGTGAATTCTTTCTGTCATTACAAATAAAAATATATGTATCCCACATGGAAAATGGTGTATAGCATGCTACCCAGGAGTCTATAAAATAAGAAAAAATGCTCAAACGTACATACTTACCTGGATGGGGTCAATGGGTGATCAAGAAGACTCATGGCCTAGGTTGGTGACTTCCATTGCACTTAGGAGGGTGCCCGCCTAAGGTCGGCCCAAGTGGTCGAGCCTACGTCATAATTTGTGGTAGCGGGGTCTTGTGTTCGCGCAGACCCTACCCAATACAAGTTTCAATAATTATATGTTGTCTCAAGTGGTTGATGCAAGGCTCTATGATAGTGTTTGATTCGTTAAAACTTAATGTGAACCATATACTCCCTATATATATGTCTGTCTACCAAGGAGACACAATACCCTATTCAAAACACATTCAGAGACATCATAATTCTACGGGGTTTTGCGTTCGCACGAGCTTAAGATTTATTCAAAACAATTTTCAATGAATTTATAATGATATTACTCTCACTCACCGGTTCGGATCACCTGTTACATTTGGTGTTACAGCTCCTGTTACAAACCGTTGGATGATTGACACGTAAGATAGACTATTCTATACCCTACCAATCAACCCTAAGGGGAAAGGTAGAGATTTTCTTCTACGCATACGTGTTAATCATCTAACGCGTGTAACAGGAGATATAACACCAAAATGTAACAGAACATCCAAGATCTCACTAATGATATGATCTAATGATTTTTCTAAATAATACGTTTTGAAATCGAAATATATACTGTTTTAAAATGAATTTATATGAGCCTCAGTATTAAAATAATAACAAATACTAATTTTCAAATTAGTTGATTTTTCCTTGAATTCGGATACACGGATTTAACTTGATATCCCTAAAATATATTTTAATTTTAAAATTGCTATCATTTTTTACTTTATATATTATATATTACCTAAAAATATTATATTACCCTCAAAAATTATTTATCTTCAATCACCACGTAGAACATGAGAAGGGGGCAGTATAAAAGTTGGGATGAATTTGCTTTCTTTCTATTTGTAAGCAATATTTAGAACTATTTTGACTAATTTTTTTTTTTAATTGTGCTATGCATCTCAAGAAGTACACTAGTATATATTAATTGTTGCAACAAAATTGACCTCCCACATGGAAATGTACATTACAAGGGTGTCATACCTCATGCTTGATAAATTTGCAACACGTTGATCGTTTCACTCATGCAGCTGCGCAATGAGCACACAGCGAACTATTCTTTCGCCTTTTACTAAAGAAAGAATACCGTGTGCGCATTGCATTAAAACAACATACTCCTTTTTTCCATTGTTTTTATGGACTTGTAAAGTAGCTGTATTTTTTATTTATATTTAAAGATTCATCATCTAAAATATGAACCCCAGGTATATATATATATAAAAGGGATTATTTTGGAAGAGTATTTTATGATTATGTGCTTAGAAATGATACAAATTAATAAATAAACAACGAAGTGTTTTAAAATTGGGACACATTTTCCATGAAACTGTTTTTCATTTTTTAAAATAGTTATATTTTTTTTATTAAAGATTATATTACTTTTAATTTATATTTAAGAATTGTTCAAAAAAAAATTACTGTACCATTATCACTTTTCATTAATTAAAGTATCGTATTTTGTTAGTGTTGTTACTTATAACTAGAGTTTAAACCAGTGCCTTGCAAGAGATTTGTTATTTTTAGCGCACAGTTTCACTTAATTTTATGATGTTTGAACAAAATAATATTTATTTGAATAATATCTAACATAATATTTTATTAATATTAAAGTCTAATGTAGTTATGGGCAAATCACTTATAAAACCTTGCGAGCTTGTTAAGTTGATCAATTCGTATAAGTTTACTAATATCTTTTGCAATGAGGTTAAAATGCAGAATTTTAGCAATTTAAAATGCAACAAAAAATTTTTCTATTTTCAAAATTATAAGATTGGACTCTATATTACTAATTTATAAACATCAATTAATTAATGAAATATTTTACTGTTAATAAACTCAACCAAACTTTCATTGCAAATAATTTAAAATACTCATCTAAAGTTTCGTGTATACAATTATTTATTTATTTTAATGGGTGGCTTAGATTAGTTTGAAAATTTTAAATATATTCAAACAATAAATTTAATACTATTATTCAATTTTTAATAAATAATATCTTATTTTCTACTTTGAAAATGTCAAAATTCTAATGATTTAATTATTTTAGTGGGTGACTGAGATTTATTTGAGAAATAGAAAACTAAATTATTTCCTGATTTGAAAAAGTCATAATTATAATTATTTAATTATTTTAATAGGTGGCTGATTGAAAACATTATGCCATAAACCCTAAATCTTCTGAAAACCCTTAACCTTTTGGAAACCCTAAACCTTAAACCCTTAACACTAAACCCTAAATCATCTGAAAAAATTATGTCATAAACTCTAAATTCTAAACCCTTATAATTATTTAATTATTTTAATGAGTGGCTGAACCCTAAATCCTAAAACCCTAAACCTTTTGAAAATATTAAATTATTTCCTAACTTGAAAAAGTCATAATTACAATTATTTAATTATTTTAACGGGTGGTTGAGGTTTGTTTGAAAAATAGATGGTTAGGATTGAATTTATATTTAATATTATTAATTTTTTTAATAAATAATATCTTATTTCCTAATTTGAAAAGTCATAATTATAATTATTTTAATGGGCGGCTGATATTTGTTTTAGAAATGATGGTTAGGATTTGTGTAACAACTGCACCCTTCTACACTAAAATTTAGTATGGTTATTTTATCGCATTTGATTTACGTTACGTAGTGGAGGAATCTTAGTATATTCGTTATTTAAGTATTATTATTAATTATTAGTTTAATTTCTCCCTACTTATCTGCTACAGCAACATCAGAAAAGAAAGAGATTTCAAATTCTATACCCTATCTTTCCCTTTTCAACTCACGATCACCTCAACTTATCTACACGTAACAGAAATAGGAGAAACGCAAACCCTTATCTACTAAGTAGTTTGTGTGTTGATCATTCTTCTCTCACCCACATCCATGAACTCATATACACTGCATTACTTCTTCATTCAGTGAATAAAAAAATTACTCTTCGGAATAGAGTAAGAACACCCTTACGATCTATCCTGCTATACACTCTTACCCAAATTTCACTCACATGAAACTCAACATTTAGCGAGTGACGCACGTTAAGGATTATATAGGCTGAGTTCGGAATCCATCATTGATAAGTTATGAATTTTCATATCATTATAGCAATGCACGAGTTATTACAAACCATCATCTTCTATATACCAAGTTGTTCCTTAATTTTACTTATACTCTTGTAAATTTTCATTTACTTACAATACACGTTAATTCCTTGTGTTTGCTTGAGTCTCTTACCAAAACCCAACTAGTAGCCCTACTTTCTGCTCTAGTTCATCTAGATTACGATTTCGATAGTTTGATCTTTTATGTAATGGGTTGTTTCGAGGCATGTGGATTGATAGACGAACTAAACGTAGATGTGAGAGTTCTTCTTGTTGGGCATATTCATGTAGTATTTATCAGTATACATGGTTATGTGTACGCTTCAGGTTAATTCAAGCAGTATAGGGTTAAATATTAGTATACGTTGGGGTTTCACAGTGCAAGTATTGTTCCATGATAATCCATAGAAAAATTCTAACGTAATACCCGTATGCATTAGGTTGGCTAGGTTAAAGTTGTTTGAATGTTATTGCTGCCAAACGTTGTGATAAGAAAGTGCATCTTATCTTGCAAAGGTGAATTGTGAATTCAAATTTTGATTGGCCGAGCAATAGGCTAATGATTAGTGGGCTAATTACTGGTTATTCACTATGCATACGTGGCCTATTTCTATCTCCTTTTTATTAATAGCAATGGACAACTATTTAGTAATTAGACTTGAATGGATTTAGAAATAAACTAGCCTGCCCTCCATTCTTATGTATTGTGAGTCAGATTGCTTGTGTGATTGGAAATTATTCTAAGATTGAAGTATTTTATACTCTTGGTAGGCAACGCGATTTGTGAGGAGAAAAGTAAGGGCGTGCATTTCATCATTCTAATCCTTCAGCATATTTGAGGTGGGAAAATTCTAAAACTTTTTTTCCTTGTCTACCGTATGTGTTACGTGTTTACATTTATTGCATTGTTTCACAGTTGTACAGTCATAGAGTGCTCTCGTAGTACTATATAATTATATGAACCAGGGCACTTTCAGGTGTCGGGATTCTTAATTGGTCCTCGGGTAACACCCGCAGAGTTCCATGATCGATCATCACAGTCACAGAATATTTCAAGGTGTATGATTACATTTATGTGAATACGTGTGCATATTGTGGTAGACGCAAATATTTTTCCCACTGAGTCATTGTTTACTCACCCTTTCCAAATAAAATTACTTTCACAGGTTGTGAAATGAAGGAGCAAGACGAGATATGACAGATGGAAACTAAATGCTTATCCTTAATAAAGTTCAATATACGTTTCTTTTCTTTATAAGCTATTAGGCAAGGATTTTGAGTATATTTTCCTAAATATTGACAATTTTCCAAAAAGTTAATAAATTGATATTCTTATTGATATTTACTTATTTCTTTAAACCTTGTATTCCCTAAATCTTTAGTAATGAATCTGTTCCCGTAGACTTTTATGATATTATATCTTGAACTTTTAGATAATTTTCACGACAGGTCAGTATATGTTTGTGTGCTTATCTATTAATCTTTTTATTTATATATTTAATATCAAATATATAATTTTCTTTTAACTTAAATTAAGTCATTTGCTATTTAGTGGCGTTAAATTACACAACTGAGTCCCCTATTTATACTTGTGGCAAGTGGAGATATTATTTCCTTTCCTAAGTAAGTCATAAAAGTTATTTTAATATTTTAGAAATTTAGATAATTCATTCATATTTTAAAAAGGAAAACAAGTTTATTAATTAATAGAATAATTTACAAAGCTGCAAACATTTTTTTATGAATATTTATATTTTCTTTTATAGAATTTTATTAATAATAATATGTCATGGAAATTACTATCCGAAATTGGATCGTTACAATATGGCCCTCTGAAAACATTATACTATAAACCCTAAAACCCTAAAACTCTAAACCTTAAACACTAAAGCCCCAAACCCTAAAACCCTAAGACCCTAAACCCTAAACCATTTGGAAACGTTAAATTATTTCCTAATTTGAAAAGGTAAAAGTTACAATTATTTAATTTTTTAATGGGTGGTTGAGATTTTTTTGAAAAATAGATGGTTAGGATTGGATTTATATTTAATATTATTAAATTTTTAATAAACAATATCTTATTTCCTAATTTGAAAAAGTCATAATTATAAATATTTAATTATATTAATGGGTGACTTTTATTTATTTAAGAAATAGATGATCAGGATTTGTACTAATCCAAATTTAAAAATGTCATTATTACAAATATTTAATTATTTTAATTGATGATTGAGATTTGTTTGAAAAATAGATAGGCAGGATTTGATTTATTCTTCTACCCTAAACCCTAAAACCCTAAAACTCTAAAATCCTAAACCTTAAAACCCTCTTTGGAAGCATTAAATTATTTCCTAATTTATAAAAGTTATAATTATAATTATTTAATTATTTTAATGGGTGGTTGAGATTTATTTGAAAAGGAGATGGTTAGGATTGGATATATATTTAAGGACTAATCCAAATTTAAAAAAGTCATTATTAAAAATATTTAATTATTTTAATGGATGATTGAGATTTGTTTGAAAAATAGATAGGCAGGATTGGATTTATTCTGCTACCCTAAACCCTAAAACTCTAAAACCCTAAACCCTAAAATCCTCTTTGGAAACATTAAATTATTTCCTAATTTGTAAAAGTTATAATTATAATTATTTAATTATTTTAATGGGTGGTTGAGATTTGTTTGAAAAAGATATGGTTAGTATTGGATATATATTTAATATTATTAATTTTTTAATAAATAATATCTTATTTTCCTAATTTGAAAAAATCATCATTATAATTATTTAATTATTTTAATTGGTGGCTAAGATTTGTTTAAGAAATAGACAGTCAGGATTTGGCCCTCTGAAAAATTATGCCATAAACCCTAAAATCCTAAACCCTAAATCCTAAACTCTTTGGAAACATTAAATTATTTCCTAATTTAAAAAGTTATAATTACGATTATTTAATTATTTTAATGGGTGGTTGAGATTTGTTTGAAAAATAGATGATTAGAAAAAATCTATAATTATAATTATTTAATTATTTTAATTGGTGGTTGAGATTTGTTTAAGAAATAAATGATCAGGATTGTATTTATAATAATATCATCTTATTTTCTAATTTGAAAAAGTTATATGGATTGGATTAATATTATTAATTTTTTAATAAATAATATCTTATTTTTTAATTTGTAAAAGTCATAATTATAATTAGAGTTATTCTCTTGCGAGACGGGTTTTTGTGAGACGGTCGTGAGACGGGTCGACCCATTACTAAAGTATGCTTATTATATAATTAAAGTATTTTTATTTGTAGTTAAAGTATTTCAACAATAAATCATATTATAACACCATAAAATAATACTTTAATTCATCATTCATTATACTTTAAAAAATGATTTATTACTATCCAATACAAATTATATATATATATATATATATATATATATATATATATAATATTAAATACAATAGGGTAAAAGTATTACTAATAGATACAATATATTAGGATGAGATACCCAATATATCCCTATAAAAATATAATCTCAATTAATTCTTTTATTAATAATTTCAACTATCTTTTTTTCTCTCTCTTTTCTTCGCTCTTTCTTTATCTCTCCAGAATCTCTTGATTTTCCTTCAAAGTTTCCCTTTCTGCATCCAAATTTCCGACATCTTTTCCCCTTGATTTACCCCTTAATTTATTGCCATCGGAATTACACATAGTTTCTTATTCTCCGTCGGGACCAAAACCTAAAATCTGATTAACCTCTAACCCTTTATCTATTGGTTATGGTTCAATTTTTGCTCACTGTTCTTAGTCGCATTTCTTGTAAAAATGTGTAAGAGTAAGAGACTCTATCGTCGAGTAAATATGTGACCAAGTAAAAAATTTATAATAATGTCGTCCCTTCCAAGGGAAAGTTAACTCTAGGTTGTATCCGGATTTTCTATTGATTTATGCTTTGTAAGAATGATAGATTGAAGGTTTGATTGCTTAAGCCACTAATTATTTCTACTCAATTAACTAAGAATTTGAACTAACAAAGTAATAATTCAATCAACACACATATGATGACTGGAATGGAGGTAAAATTCACTTGAGAAGAGAACAAGGCTAATCATAATCATGGTTAAGACTCTAGCTAGATATGCATAACTCTTGATGGTGAACTTCATTAACTTGTGGACTAAAAGCCATCACTTTTTTACCCCTAATCCCTATGGCCAAGGCAATTAGGTTCTTGACTCTTTTACAAGTCTAAATCTCCTAGGATTGATCTTAATCTCAATTCCCTTAGGGTACTATGATCATAAGTTGGTTCTTTTCACTCAATTTCTTAAGTGTCCCTCTATGAATGTTCTAAGTATAAGAAGGGTATGGCTTACCTCCCCTCACACTAACATGCATGCACATTTTAATATATGATTCAATTAAACATCCACTCATAACATTGGAATGGACATCCTAATACTATGAATAGAAAATCTAATCACACAAGTATTGAAATGAAACATGATTCATATATCATAAAAGGAAATTCACAATTTAACTACATTCACTTCTCAAGTTCTACACATCTAGCTTTCATCTCAACTATTCATATGATTAGCCCTACTATAGGACTAGCCACTACACATTATGATTATATCAATACAAATCAAGCTTTGCTCCATTTGAGCAAAAATAAAAAGAAAATCAACAAATGAAAAGTAGATTGGCTTTTCTTTCATGGAGAAACCTTCCTTCTCTTCAATATGCTAACTCCTTCAATCCTTGATGCTTCCCTCTTCTCAAATGATGGATGGATGGATTGGATAATGGATTTATGGATTGATTGTGGAAGAACAAATCGAATTGGATGGATCTAATGGATGGAGATGGATTTATGGATCTAGTGTGTGAAAATATGGTGTGGAGTGTGTGTAATTGCTCTCAATTCTGATCTCTCTCCTCAAATTTCGCACAAGTCACCCTTTTATATCACTAATGGACCTTCTAGAAGCTTCCGGAACATTCTGAAAATTGCATAGGTTTTTGCACCTACACGGCCCGTGTAGCAGCGCACGGCCCGTGTAGGGCACACCTACTTCGATATGTTGTGTGTGCTTCCGGACACGGCTCGAGCTGCGCTATACGGCCTTGATCATGGCCGTGTAGCATTTTCTGATGACATTACACGGCTTCTTCTTACAGGACCGTGTTCCACACACGGGGCGTGCAGCAACGCATGGCCCGCGTGCCAGCACATGACCTTCCTCCTGGGCGAGCAATGATTTCTGATGACAATACACGGCCACTTGTTACAGGGCCGTGTTCCACACACGGCCCGTGTACAAACATGCATTGTTCCTCCGTCTCCGTTTCGCTCCCGACTTTTACACATATTTAAGCTTATTTACACAATTCTATCAATTCATACCATATTTCACAAAATAACAATAACACCACCAAAAGTCACATAAATACGGATAAAAATATCCAAAAATTCACAAATAAAGACATTAAAATCTAGGTGAAAATGACAACGATCACACGCTGCCTCTGTGTTTGGTAAGTGGTGGATAACAACACCTTCCTCATGATATATAAACATAGTTTTAGTTGCCAAGAGTCGTAACTCCATGAGTTTTTGTTTCTTTTTTGAAGAATTTTTGGAAATGTCTCATGTACTTATTGTAATAAAAAATGGAAGAAAACTACAGAAGACAGCAAACTATCATCAGATTTGATCAGCAGCAATAGATGTGACATTGGTGAGAAGGAGATTGTTGACATTGAGATCCATCAATGGAGCATAGGGGGAGACCATATCTTTCAGATGGAGGAATACATTAGCATTGGTATCTCGAACCACAAAGCAGCCACTCGGGAAATCATATTTTCTTTGAACGACGACGTACAGTCTGTGGGCAACAGCACTTTTGTTTAAGAACTTCTTGATTTCTTCAGCCCTAACATCGAATAAGAATGAACCATCTTCGCTCATATCAATGAATATACCCCTTATCCTCATCTGCAAGTAAGTTTCATAATTATTAGTCACACAATAATTATACTTCCCATGTACTTATTGTGGGGAATGCACTTTTGAATTACAAACTTTTACTGATTGCATTTTCCTTTGAAGCAGAGAATTGATTGTCGCTGTCGCTCTCATATGCAAGTCAAATTCAGTGGCGAGTTCACTTCAAAATATGTATTCAATCTATTTCAAATTTATTCATTGAAATATTTTTTATTCAAAATCAGTAGGTATTTAGAATATTTGATGCTCAATAAGAATGTATTCCTAAACGTTTTCTCAATATTCCACGAAATATTCAGAATGTATTCAATATATTTCAAGTTTATTCATTAAAATGCTTTCGTATTCAAAGTTAGTAGGTATTCAAAATATTTAATGTTCAATAATGATGTATTCAATTTAAATGATTTTGTATTTGTATACAAAATTAGTAGGTATTCAGAATATTTTATGTCTAGTAACGATGTATTCAGAAATTAAATACATTATGGGGCTCAACTAACACTTCTATCAACGTGGAATGAGTTGAATTATTCCCAACTGAATTTTTAGGAGAAAAAATGGAACGAAATTTGTTTTTAATTTTAATATAAAATATCTTTACATTTTAATATATTATTGAATAGAATTTAGAATATTTAAAAAATTTCAATAAAATCAGTAAGTATTTAAAAAATTTAATGTTCAATAACATGTATTCAAAAATCTTTTTTTAATATTCACGAAATATTCAGAATGTATTCATTATATTTCAGATTCATTCATCAAAACACTTTTATATTCAAAATTAGTAAGGATTCAGAATATTTAATGATAATTAACGATGTATTCAGAAATTGAATATACATAATATATGGGGCTTAACTCACGCGTGGAATTAGTTTAATCAATGCTAATAGATTTTTAAAAGAAAAATGTGGAATGAAATACTCCATCCGTCCCAGTCAAACGTCACCGTTTGACTGTTAAAACTCTCACAAAAGCTACAGTAAACGGTGACGTTTGGGCGGGACGCGGGGAGTATGTTTTTAATTTTAATATAAAATATCTTTATATTTTAATATATTATTTAATACAATCTCATTAAGGATAAGAAGGGATTTTCACTTATTAGAAATATATTGATGTACCTATAAGTAATAATAATATATATATTGTATCTGGTAGTAATGGACCCATGTAAATATTAACGTGAATATATAAGTACATCCACTTTAAGATTTAATGCTATCATAATATGTAACATATCTTTGGTAAAGACTTGTGTTTGAATTTTAGGATTTTAATGAAAAAGTGATACTACCTTCATCCTAAAGAAAAGTTTATAGTTATTTCAGATACGGAGTTTAAGAAAAAATTATTTTTTTTGCTTTACTTTTGGAGGTAGTTTGGTATTTTTAGGTAATAAATAAATTATAAAATAAGTTAAGTGAGTTGTAAAGAGCTGTCAATTTTGAAATTAAAGTGTTATGGGATAATTGATTTGTGTGTATTTTCTTATTTGGGAGTGTGAACTTATTAATGGGACGGAAAGAAATAGGAAGCGTGAATTTGTTTATGAGACAGAGTGAGTACTTAATTAGTGAAAAGTAATAATATATAGTGCAGTGAATTATTTTATGAACAAATTATAGTACAAGTAATACAACAAAAAAAATTTTAGCAATGGAATTTACCAACGGAATTCAATCCGTTGATAATTACCAATGGCTTAGCAACCGAAATGACATTTTTCTATTAGCAATGGAATGCTAATGGATTTATTCTATATTTTACCAATGAATTCAATCCGTTGGTAATTACTAACAGATTACCAAGGAATCCTTATATAAATTATTAACGAAATTTTTAGCAACAGAATACCAACTGAATTGATTTTCCGTTGCCAAAAATTTATCAACCACCACTTTACCAATGGAAATTTACCAATGGATTCCGTTGCTAATCCTTTGGTAAGCCAATTTAACAATTGAATTAAGGCTTTTACCAACGGAATATTCCATTGGTAAAAAGTATGAGTAGTTTTATTGTAGTGTAAAAAGTGATAACATTTTTAAAGAAAAATAATAATATCTCTAATAATAAAAGTGATTACTAATTAAAAAAAATAGTGTAAAATGATTGTGAGACTATGAGTGAGGCTCCTGTGCACCCGGGCGCACGGAGCACATTCCGTGCGGCTTTGCAATTTCCGTACCCCTTTGCAATTTAAACCCCTAGCAATAAATATGTTTAAATAAAATATAGAGGGGGAGGGTTGTGTTCACATGGGGACACGGAGTATCCTCCGTGTCCCCGGGGGTATAGGGGCTTTTGCCTGAGACTATTGCTTACTAATAGAAAGAAGCAAATTCATCTCAACTTTTATACTGCCCCCTCTTCATGTTTCACGTGGTTAAGGAAACAATTAATTTTATATCAACTTTATTGACTTTAGGGTAATATAATATTTTTAGATAATATAAATTATTTTATTTGTATCAAAAAATTATTACAATTTAAAAATTAAAATATACTTTTAGAGATATCAAGTTAAATCGGTATATTTGAATTCAAGGAATATGAACTCATTTGAATATTGGTATTTGTAAATTTAAGGCCTTAATTTTTTGATACTGACGCTCATATGAATTCATTTTAAAACATACTCCCTCTGTCCCATATTTATCTTCATAAGTATGGTACGGAGAATGTACTATATTTCGATTTCAGAACGTATTATCTAGAAAAATCATAAGATCATATCATTAGTTTGAGAGTAATATTCATTGAAACTTGTATTGAATAAACCTTGATGTAAGCTCTGAATATATAGGATATTACTATAGAGAGTTTTTGGTTCACTATCAAACATTCTAATGCATCGACCACTTGAACCAACATAATTATATTGAAACTTGTATTGGGTAGGGTCACTGCCACAAATTATGACATAGGCTTGACCACTTGGGCTGATCTTAGGTGGGCACCCTTCCTAAATGAATTATGGTTTAGAGTATAATTTACTCATAGGGTTTATTGTATAATTTATCCCTAGGGTTTAGGGTATAATTGTAATATCACAGGTGTGGTTTAGGGAATATTTTACTCTTAAGGTTTAGAGTATAATGGTCTTTTAACTATAATAAATTTAAAAAAAAAAAAACAAAAAATAACATTAATGAAGGAGGGAAAACTAATTAGGGGAGTGGGGACACATATTCCACCAATTCATTTGGTAGGGCTGGTTCCAACCAAGTTACACTCTAAATATTTGGGAGGTAGAGCACTTTGGCCTTTGCAATATTTAATGGCTTTTAATCTCCCTTTATGTGCAAAACTCGTCGACTTCAGCCTAAATTATGTTGTTTCTCTCTCTCTTTTCCTTCTCTTTGCACCTCATTGTCATTGCTCCATCTTACTAATAGAAAGAAGCAAATTCATCTCAACTTTTATAATGCCCCCGCTTCATGTTTTCACGTGGTTAAGGAAACAATTAATTTTTTATCAACTTTATCAACTTGAGGTAATATAATATTTTAGATAATATAAATTATTTTATTTGTATAAAAAAATTATTACAATTTAAAAATTAAAATGTACTTTTAGAGATATCTACGTTAAATCAGTATATTTGAATTCAAGGAATATGAACTCATTTGAATATTGGTATTTGTAAATTTAAAGTCTTAATTTTATTATACTGACGCTCATATCTTTCTAGAATCACCTAGAAGAATCTAAATAATGGAGCAACTCTTTTTAGTCTATCAACCAACATAACTAGGATAGGATAGTTTAGAACCAGGTGGTGGGTTGTTCACTTTGAACAACAATAGATATGGCGTCGAATGAAGATAAGAGTGAATGTTAAACTTAAGATTTTGAAAGTAAAATTAAATTTTGAAAAGAGCAAGAGAAAGATTTCTACTTTAAGTAAGTGAATTGAATTGGGGACTTTGCATGTGTAGGGGGTGAAAGAAGGTCGAGCTTAGTTGTAAACCCTAAATCTCTCCCTTTATGTGCAAAACTCGTCGACTTCAGATAGCTCATCCCCAGCCTAAATTATCTTGTTTCTCTCTCTCTTTTCCTCCTCTTTGCACCTCATTGTCATTGCTCCATCTTATTTGTTTTATGCACCTAAATCTTGATATTTAGCAACATAATTTATCAGTTGCCATTTTGGTTGCTAACACTTCGACATTAATTTTTGGTTTCCAAGTTCCATTAATATTGTAAGATGTTCATCATGGCTTGGTTAGTTCTTGCAAATTTAAATTATGCCCTTTTTTGCTTTGGAGTCATTGTTGGAATTAAATTGTTCAAACTCTGTGTCAAGAGATCGTCGTTGAAGGAATATTGGGGATTCTAATATTATTGTCTGTTGGATAATTACAGAATCGAAAGTTGAAAAAATAACAAATTTTATTAAGGCACCATATATTTTACGGTAACACTCTCAAATTCTCACACTCTATCACTTTTAGATACAGCTCTATACTCAAGCGGACCCTCAACCTCACTCCCAATCGTATTCTTAAATTATGAGTCCTATCACCTATTTACTCAGTGTGAAAGGATGAGATCAACCTAGAATCTTCAATCTTTCTATAATCACCTAGAAGAATCTAAATAATGGAGCAACTCTTTTTAATCTATCAACCAACATAACTAGGATAGGATAGTTTAGAACCTGGTGGTGGGTTGTTCACTTTGAACAACAATAGATATGGCGTCGAATGAAGATAAGAGTGAATGTTAAACTTAAGATTTTGAAAGTAAAATTAAATTTTGAAAAGAGCAAGAGAAAGATTTCTACTTTAAGTAAGTGAATTGAATTGGGGACTTTGCATGTGTAGGGGGGTGAAAGAAGGTCGAGCTTAGTTGTGTATGGTCTACCTATATAATCTTCACGCTTAAGCCTGACATGTTATCTACAAGAGGTTATTTTATGTGCTTAAGCCACAACTATAATGACCATTTTAGACTTTTCTTTATTTTAAATTTAAAAAACTCTACATTAATAAAGATTATATAAATTCATGTATATTAATAATGTATTATTATTATATAATTATAAAAGCAAATTTTACTCTTTGGCGAATAAAAGTAATAAAGTTATCAAAAACAAGTAATAATAATAAAAAAATTCTTATCAATTCTTGAGTAGGGCCTGTTTAAGTAAGCATACATTTTTTTTGAGAAAAAGTCTAAGCGTGATTTATTTGTTAAAAAGGCCGAATTGAGTTAGACTTTTAATGGGTCGAGCGGTAAGCTCTATTGGGTAGCCTGACTTATTTCTTTCTTAAATGTGTGTAGGGGTGGGAGGTATGATATACTGAAGATTTTTTATCATATCAAATACCGTATCAAAATTTTCGGTATATAAAAAATCATGCCGTTACCTTACCTAAACTTTCGGTATATCATAGTTCGGTATACCGATATTTCGGTATAGGAAAATAGTATACCTTCAATTTACCAATATTTCGATATACCGTATCATGCCTAAAATATCGGTATATACCGTCCTATTAGATAGTTTGTTGTGCTATTATGCACCTAAAATTCAATAAATCTAATTAAAAAATGTACTAAAAAAGTGAAAGATAGCTATAAATAAATTTTAAAAGATAACAAATTCATAATAAGAAAAATATACGAAATTCACAAACGACCAAATTAAATAAGAGTGAGCCTCATGTAAATCGGGTTTACTTGTAAACCCTATTTTTTAAAATTACACTTTAGTATATAAAAAATTACTCTTTGAAGAGTAATGATTTTTATACAGAAAAGTATTAATTCATGTCTCTAAAAAGAAATTTTTCATGTACTAAAAGTAATCGATAAATAAGGATTTACAAGAATTTGAAGAGTAATTTTTTAATTTAGAAGAGTAACAATTAATGTGCTTAAGAGTGATTTTTTATGTACTAAAAATTAACAAAGTTTAAATAATTAAACTTAAATTCAGTTTACAGAAGTATTTGTCATTAAATAAATAGTACACAAGAGATCTACTCAAGAACCATATGGAACTTATATTAAAATCAACACTTTTAAATTTTCATATAGGATAGAACTACCTATATAATTAAAAAAAAAGTACAAGATATTATTAAAGCCAATAAACTTTATCACCTATTTATAATTATGAAATTTACAGTAGGATTTTAAATTTAATTTTTTAATTAAATAGTGTATATACATAATTTAATTAAAATTATAAAATATAATTAATAATTATAATTGCATATATCATGTAGTATGGTATACCGTATTATATTACCCAAAAATTGAATATTTAACGGGATTTCGGTATGTGCAACAGAATAGTTCGCTATGTGCTCATTGCGCAGCTGCTTGAAGGAAAGCATCAACGTGTTGGTCAAATATCAAGCATGAGGTGTGACACCTGCATATTGCATAATTCGATGTGGGATGTCAATTTATTACTGCATGCTTCTCGTGATGCATAACACAGCCATTTGTAGGAATTGAATTCTTTTACCTCATTTTACGTGTTGCCATCTTTCTCAGTTTTCGATAATTTGGAAGAAATGTTAGAAGAAAAGGAAAAGATATATTATGGAAAAACTTAAAGAAAAATAGAAGTTGTTCTCCCAAGTGGAAGCGTACATAAATATAATTTTTTGGATGGTGATAAGTGTGGAACGAATGAAAATATAAAATTTGAAGATAAGTTTGGTACGAAACGAGTACAACTAACTATACTAGTGAATTCTTAGGGGAAATATCAATTTTAGTCCTTTAGGATAGACCAAATCCATTTTCAGTCCTCAAGTTTGGTAATTTCTCAAAAGTGGTCCTTCGTTTTCGAATTTAGTCTATTTGATTCACTTTTAGTCCTTGTTGTCCACTTTTGGTCCCTTTTTCCAGCAATTTTAAGGATCATATCCATAGTTAAATAATCTACCCAAGAAAAAGGGAATTATTACGGCCAAAGATACCAAGGCATTAGTAGGAATTTTTACTGTACTAGATAAATTATCATTTCATATTCATACTGTATAGATGAGATTGTAAATTATCACAACACACGTACATGACCTACATACTAAGCATATTTGGATAATTCACTTTCTGTAACTTTCATTCTTGAGTCTTTGTTTCGGGTTTACCGAGCAACACTTGTGGAATTGCGATTCAGAGTTAAGTTAACGGGCTTGAAGGGCTTTGCCTCGGTAAGACTTTCAGTAAGAAATCCTTCCTCAAGCTCCTCGTGGCATACAACCGAAACGACACCCGCTAGATAGCCGCCCCTTTCTCTCTTTCAACAGCCTCGTGGGCGGACGAAAGATAGGAAGTTACAGAACAGGACAGTGAAGGCATGCGAAATAGACAGCAAACAGCAAGCAAGAGCTTCTCAACCCCCTAACCTTAAAAAAGCACTAGCGCTTGACTAATAGAATAGAATATAACTAATAGAAAGTAAAGGGACTCTATTATCGAATCTAAAGATCTCAAAATGGAAGAAGGAGCTCTTTTGCCCGCCCCTATCTCTATCTCTATAGGGCGTAATAAAATTACCGTTTTTCCTTATCAATTCTTGTAGTTATATACGGTTCTCACAACTCTCGAGTCGACATATAGCTCATCTCCAGCCTAAAATCTCGTAATCTCGTTTATCTTTCTCTTCTTACCACATTGTCATTGCTCCATCTTAGTTGCCAACACTTGCCTATAATTTTTAGTTTCCAAAGTTTTATTATTAATTTATCAAAAAAATAACTACATCTACGTAAAGTTGAATCTTAAAAAAAATCATCAAAAGTTTTATTATTATAATCCCTTTTTATCAAAAAATAACTACATATACGTGAAGTTCAAATTGTATCTTGTCTTGGTTTAAAATCGTTTAAAAAGGCATTTTAATCATTCAAACTAAATTATTGAGGGTTTAAAAAGGCATTTTAATCATTCAAACTAAATTATTGAGGGATTCCCAAATATGAGAAACCCTCTCCAAAAATAGGAGTATGCTGCTTTAATGCAACGCGCACACGGTATTCTTTAGTAAAAGGCGAAAGAATAGTTCGCTATGTGCTCATTGCGCAGCTGCTTGAAGGATAAAATCAACGTGTTGGTCAAATATCAAGCATGAGGTGTGACACCCACGTAATGCATAATTCGATGTGGGAGGTCAATTTTGTTGGAACAATTACTACATGATTCTTGTGATGCATACTAATATAAAAGGGAAAGAAAATTCTCAGAATAACTCATCTAAACCTTTGTCTGTTGCTTAATAATAAGGAGCAAATTAGTTTTCTTGGCCACTTTTTGTGTAGATAGCAGCTGCTGTAAGCCTCTTACGATCAGCTTGGTGATGGAAATAAATGGGAATTAGAATTAAAGGTAGGTGGAATGAAGCCAGATGCCCTTTTGGATTGGCTCGTTGCATTTGAGGATCTTTTGGATTGGCTCGTTGCATTTGAGGATGTTCTCGATTACACAAGGTGGAATGGATCCAGATGCCCATTTGGATTGGCTCATTGCATTTGAGGATGTTCTCGATTCTCATTGCATTTGAGGATGTTCTCAATTATCCGCTAATCGTCATGAGATTATGATTTACGATAGTATGGATTGGCTCATAATTATCCGCTAATCATCATGAGATTATGATTTACGATAGTATGGATTGGCTCATAATTATCCGCTAATCTTCATGAGATTATGATTTACGATAGTATGGATTGGCTCATTGCATTTGAGGATGTTCTCGACTCTCATTGCATTCGAGGATGTTCTCAATTATCCGCTAATCATCATGAGATTATGATTTACGATAGTATGGATTGGCTCATTGCATTTGAGGATGTTCTCGACCCTCATTGCATTCGAGGATGTTCTCAATTATCCGCTAATCATCATGAGATTGTGATTTACGATAGTATAGGACATAATTATAAAACTTGAATTGTATAAAAATTGAAACTTGTATTGGGCAGGGTCTGCGCGAACGCAAGACCCCACTGCCACAAATTATGACGTAGGCTCGACCACTTGGGCCGACCTTAGGCGGGCGCCCTTCCTAAGTGCAATGGAAGTCACCAACCTAGGCCATGAGTCTTCTTGATCACCCATTGACCCCGTCCAGGTAAGTATGTAACTCAGAGCATTTCCTTCTTATTTTATACACTCTTGCGAAGCATCCTATACATCCGTATTCCATGTGGGATGCAGAAACTTGCTTTGTAGTGATATTCATTTCTAGTACTATTAAGGACATGATTGGTATGATTGAATGGAATTATGTTGGAATGGAATGAACTAATGAAAATAACGAGATTTAATTTTTATTTAAATTTTAAATAATTTAATATTTTTAATAAATAATTTAACATATTAAAAATTTTAATATGAAAATTATATGTTAAGGAAAGAGAAATTAATTATCTTTAATTTTTGTAAGTATATAAAATGAGACATCATATAAAACAAAATTATAATTATTAATATATCTTATGTTATATGGATAAAAATAAATAAACAAATATAAATATTTGATTCCTTACCAGGACGTAATGGCTAAACCCATGGGGGTGCATGAATGATGATTCTCTTGTTTGAAGGAATGCACATTCCTTACGGCATTTTTAGGAACAAAACATAACAAACTTAGAAATGGAATTAATATTGGAAATGATGATTTCATTCTCAAACCATTCCTTCATGCCAATGATGCCATAAACATTTTCAAATAGAGTGTGATGCGACTAATGACATTCAAATTTGATGAGCCGTAATTATTAACCTCAATAAAACAAAAACAAAAAAACACAAAAAATGCTTGTGCATTAAGAATTGATAAGAAAAGTATGATGGGAACTCTCGAATATATGATTAATTATTGTTTCAATTTGTGCACCAGTCATTTGATTTTAGTATAATTAAATTTCATATATCACAAACAGTAGTATGCTTCTAAGGTTAAATTTTCTTAAGCTTTAGTCTGGACAAATTGTGTTGAATTTTTTTAAGTTGTGTTCTATAAAAATTAATTGATTAGTTTTACAAGTACTCTTCACAACAGAAGAAAAAATAAGTAGTGAATTTTCTTATATATATATCCATGAAGTATTTTATTTAATTTCTTAGATTGAAGAACTTAAACTAAGATGATATCCAATTACAATAGAAAACTTTTAATTTTTTTTTAAAAGGTTTGATAATATTTAACATATGAGAGACATGGGATATGGGGGTCTCTATATTAGAGGCTAGCTCAAGGTTTTTAATCTTTGATTGTATTATTATATACCATTAATTCAAGAGTCCATTTTTATTAGATGTTGACTTCTTCCTTGTATAGTTTATCAAAAATATTCTTTTCTTATACAGTTCACACGATATCAGTCTAAACAAGAAACTTGAGAAATAGATGTTGACTTCTTCCTTATATAATTTATCGAAAATATTCTTTTCTTGTATAGTTCACACGGTATCAGTCTAAACAAGAAATTTGCTTTCTCAGTTCTCCCCATATGTTAAATTGAAATCAAAATGGATTTTAACCATATTGAAACTATATTTATATAACGTAAATTTGTCATTAATCAATTTTATAATAGTTTGGATTAATCTCATACTAAAAATCATGTCAGTGTTCAAATAATGTTTGGATTTCTAAAGCTTTTTAAGTAAGAATATATTCAATGTTGACAAAATGTTTCGATTTCTAAAGCTTTTTAAGTAAGAATATTTTGAATGTCATGCTAAAAATCATGTTAAGTTCAAATAATATTTGATGTTTAAAACTTTTTAAAGTAAAGTAATTTTTGCTAAATACTAATATTTGGACTAATTATCCACAAATAAAAATAAATAAAGTTTGTGATTTTCTAATAATTCATTATTTTACCTCATTTTACGTATCATTGCCAATTCTGACAGCTTTCATTTTATCTGGGTGATAATTTGAAAGAAGAGTTTGAAGAAAAAAATAAATATATTAAGAAGTGACTGCTCAACACATTACATAATTAGACAATTACTAGACACCAAACATGAATTTTCCATAATTCGAAACTCAAGCCTTTAAATAAGATTATCAAATCAACCATTGAAAAATGATTAAATCAAATACTCCCAAAGTAGAAATATATAAATCTTACTGGACAAAGGGAGTATAAAACAAATTTATCATATACCAGTACTAAATTACTTATAGATTAAAAATTAATTATTATTAATAATAAATAAAATATCAAAAATGAAAATTTAAAACTGAGAATTTTGATCCCTAAAAGGGAAAGCCCTTCTAGAAATTCTCGACGGCCGGAGTTAGACTCAGGCCGAGGAGGGGGTTTGGAAATAGTTTTCAACCAGCAATAGACGCGCCTCTGTTAGAACCTCACTAGCTGCGTCATTGCCCCAAGCGCAAAGATGAGTATACTTGGCTAAGTTGGTTTCACTTTAATTATGTGCCAGTAATATATTTTTTTGATGTACTTTTGATGTGAGACAAATTTATTGTACATATTTTGTTTTGGAGGACACAGAATGCTTTCCAATCAATTCAAGAGGATAATGATAGTTAATCTAAATAACTTATAGCGAAGAATTATAAAAATTAACCCTAAATAACTTCTAACATTCCCTTGTTTATGAGCACAAAAAATGAATTAGATAGTATGTCATCTCTTATCTAGCTAGAGTTTAAGTTGAGTTAAACGATTAACATAGTTGTCTCATGTAACGATAATTATGTAATACTATGAAACTTTCCAATTACATTAGTCTCACAAACTAAAATGTAAAGACTTGTGTGAGCCGACTCACGGCCCTTACGTGAGACGAATAAAAAGTGATAATTTCTATAATAAAAAGTGAAGCATAACTAGTGTGAGCCTTGTCCACCAATTCCAAAATTTACGACCGCGGGCCTCACCCCCTTATCACCCCGAATTCGCTACTGATGAGGCGATGACCACCTATTTTTTTTCGTTTTTTTCCTTTTATTTTTGTTTTTTTTTTAAATTTAATTTTAGGGTTTATGGTACATTTTACCCCTAGAATTTAAGATATAATCGTAATTTTATCCTTTTGGTTTGTAGTATATTTTATTCTTAGGGTTTAGGGTATAATTTATTCCTAGAGTGTATAGTATAATCGTAATTTTACTTTTGTGGTTTAGGGTATAATTTAACCTTAGGGTTTAGGATTTAGGATATAATCGTAATTTTACCATTGTGTTTTAGCGTATAATTTAACCTTAGGATTTAGGGTATAATTATAATTTTACCCTTGTGGTTTAGAGTATAATGTACTCATAGGGTTTATTGTATAATTTATCCCTATGGTTTAGGGAATAATTGTAATATCACTATTGTGGTTTAGGGAATATTTTTCTTTTAAGGTTTAGAGTACAATGGTCTGTTAACTATAATAAATTTAAAAAATATATATAATAACATTAATGAAGGAGGGAAAACTAATTAGGGGAATGGGGACCACATATTCCACCAATCCATATGGTAGGGCCGGTTCCAACCAAGTTACACTCTAAAAAATGATACTCAATTAATGAAAAGTGATAATGATATTTCATGAGCAATTTATTATAATATAAATGAAAAGTGACAATATTTTATAGCGAAAGTGATAACATTTTATAGTGTAAGTGATAATTTTTTAAATAAGTATAAAATAGTCTCACGGTGACGATCTCACACAACACCTACCCAAGCACGAATTATATTCAATGAGTATTACCCCGATAAAGTTTTTGGTATGAATATGTCACCAGAAAAATAATGGATATGGTATTTGTTTATACACACTTAAAAAAATCCATGTAATGTAAAAGTTCATCTATAATAAACGATTAACTAGTCATATTTTCGCGAATAATCATTCATAAGATAATCCTCCATTCATCCCAAATTGAGCCATAACTATAAATTGAACCATTACACAATGAAATTTCTTTTGTTTTTTTTCAAGACAATAAAATTTTTAAGTATATCAAAATTTGTGTCAAATTTGTTAGGTAATAAATTGAACTCTCTTGTCTACTTTTACGAATCAACATAGCTTTGAGAATATTCTTGAACAATGTTTAAATTTAATTATTTATTGTTGCATACTACTTGTAATTATTTATTGTTGCATACTACTTGAAAATCAATTTTTAAACAATCGCCCTCAAACTAATCCTTGTTGGAACTCTGATCTTTGAGAAGAACTCAATGCGGTTTAGGGACCAAAAACTTACCCCACATTAGAATTGGACCTTACTATCCCAAATACGCTTAATGGGCTTTAATTAATATAAAACCATATTAGATTTGGGCCTTATTATCAACCCATATGCACTTAATGGGCTTAAATTTAATATTAATTTTAACTTAATTGGTGGGGTGTGCCATGCCCTAGTTGTAGTGCAACACTTGGGCGACACTCGAAGGCCCAGATAGCAAGCTACCATGATGGGCCTTCACCCTTAAAAAATTAATTTAATATCGTGTGGACCATTGGCCCACATATCAGATATTAAACTGATAAGAACAGATACTACACTTGATCTTAGCCAAAAGGCCGAGAAAGGTATGAGCTTTAGAGTGCAAGCCACGCCTTTTTTTATATTAATGTTCAACAGCTTTGTTCAGCTGAGCAAATGATGTGGGACAAAACTATTTAAACTCTCTTACAAAATTATATTAGATCCGATTAAACCTTAACTAAACTTATCTTCTCTCTAATTATTATGGAACTTATTTATTTATTTATTTATTTTTATTTTTTTAAAATTTTCAAAAAACTACTATTATGGAATAATCGAAAAGATAGTTTCATGTGTCTCTCGATCTTCTTAAATTAATAATCATCGATTCATTTTATACCGTATAGTAGAGCATTATCTAAGTTTGCATATGGTATTTGGCATGAATGCTTTTAAGATTGAGTTTTGTGGAAATGTATAATTAATTTGATTTTTAATAGTGTTTTTACATATTCAAGGAAATTTGATGTTAAGATTAGTGGTAAGTTCTGTTTCAAATCACTCTTAAAAAAAAAAGAAGGTTCTGTTTCAAATCAATCAAATTAGAATAAATAGAGATGTAAACATATGGTTTTATTTATCAAAATATTTTTAAAATAGGTGGTGTACCATTTTATTAACTATATTTTATTTGTTTATTTTTTGTATTATGGGAAAGAAAAGGAAAAAAAAAAGCATCATGGCATCAATCGAATATTCTATCATTTATTATGTAACAAGAAGAAAATTAGATGACTATTTTCACATCAAGATTAGAACAAACCAGTTGCATTATCAGACCTCTTTAGCTTCCAAGAAGATTGAAATAATAAAAGGGGTACTATTGTCATGGTTTTATTTTGAGCACCCAAATTGAAGACAAAAAAGATGTAAAATTATAATAATATTCCCACCCTTTTTGTAAACCCTAACTCATTCAATATATTAAGAAAAATACAATTTTCTTTGTACACCTACCAAACGTTACACCTAAAACAAACATTAAAAATACACACTCATAAAGAAAAGAAAAAATCACACAGATACACCAAAAACGTACACTAATCACACACAACACACGCATTGCAAGAAAAAAATGTGAGAAAGAAGAGAGGATTTTGAATTGGGTGTTCAATATTTTACTTTGCCAAGGATAGATGTATTCTAGAAATTGAAATGAAGTCTCTCCAGTGCCTGTTAAAATTACAGTAGATTGCCATGTGATTTAGATTTTAACAATAGATTATTATGTGATTTATGAGTTGTTGTCTCCTAGATATGGATGGATGTATGGATTTCTCGTTCTTGTATTAGTGGTTGTCTCCTAGATATGGATGGATGTATGGATTTCTCATTCTTGTATTCGTTTACTGGTAGCAATGACATACTTTTATCAATTGCCTAGCTCTTTCATATTTTGATGTTTTAGTTGTAAAATTCAAATTCTCCTTTTTCTCTTTTTTTTTTACAGTGTGTGAGGGGTGTGTGTTTTTTGTGTATTTGTGTGTGTTTTTTTAATGTATATTTTAATGTGTATTTTAGGTGTAATGTTTGGTGGGTGTCCAAAGAAAATTTTGGTTTTCTTAATGTATTGAACGAGTTAGGGTTTTAAAAAAATAGTGGGATATTATTATAATTTAGCCCAATATGTAATTGCTTGTGATGAAGTACTTAATCAACCATTTTGGTGGAGTTGATCAAATCGATGAAGTACTTAATCAACCATTTTGATGGAGTTGATCAAATCGTTTTAACTAAATTGGCTTCTGTTATACAGAAACTCTATATATTCAGCATGCTGTATATAATTGCATGTGATGAAGTACTTAATCAAAACCATTTTAACTAAATAATTAAATCGATTAAAAATCATTTAGACTAAATTGATTGGGCTTCTGTCACACAGAAACTCCCTCCAAAAATAAGAGTATGCTGCTTTTGTGCAGAGCACACAGAGTATTCTTTAGTAAAAGGCAAAAGAATAATTCATTTTGTGTTCTCTGCATAGCTGCTTGAGGTTAAAGATAGACGTGTTGGTCAAATATGTAGCAAGAGGAATGACACACTACTTCTGTATAATTTCGATGTGGGAGATCAACTTTGCTGCAAAAACACATGCTTCTTAAGATGCACACACAAAAAGAAAAAATCAGAATGGCACTTCTAAACCTTTATTATGTATATTACTTGCAATTTATTTATAAGTAAAAAGAAGCAAATTCATATTCCCTTGCTTAAATAGAAAAGCTTGATTATCATGTATACTTGCATGAGTTTTGAAAACTATGAAAAGTGAGAATATAAATTTATTTTGGATCTTTTTAGAATGAATTTTAACTTTATTTCAATTTAGAGGACTACATATGTGACCCGTGGCCATTCGGTACTTCGCTAGGATTTCCTGTCCACACCAAACAATAAAAAATGGCGGGGGAAATCCTCTTCCGCCATTCAACTTACCTTTCCCGATCGCTGTCATTACCTCTCCGGTTAGTGTCTTCATCCTGAAGTGCAGCAAGTCGGAGACAATGTTAGATGACTCAGATCTGTGGGCAAATGCGGTCGTCGTCCCTCTCGAGTACGACGAGAAGGACCTTCACGACGTTCGGAGCGCCTACTCTGATCGATTCTGGACAAGGGTTTCCCGCATCCGACATGGGGTGATCAAGAAAATGTCTTTCATTAGTGAGAGAAATCTAGATATTTAAGGATAGGCAACGACGCCAATTGGAATATCCTCCGTACATATGTCGGCCTTACACGCATGCACACACAATATAATATTAAGCTACAAATTCCTAATACATTGCCATTACAGATCATTATACCTTCCGTACAGTTCCAGTTCATACATTTATCTTTTCAGGGAGCCGGTTGCTGCGCCGACGTTGCGAAACACCATGTGTCAAACTACTGCTTTAATAAGCTAATCCGAAAATTAACTGACGATACATCGTATGGATAAAAGGGAATAATCAGATTATCAACAACATTGGTTTTCAAAATGACATGATGAAAAGACAATCTACGGCAGCACTGTCTCTGTTTTGATGCGGCGGTTTGATCTGCCAATTGATTGTTTACAAATTTAGTGGGCACTTTAGATGTTATGCAAATACGTGGGCAAATTAGATGTTCCAAGTTCATTTTTAGGCAAGGACTGACATTTCTCTATTCTATTACTAATAGGTATCAAATCAAGTATATCAGGTAAATCTTTAAACTTCTGAAAAAATAATACTTCGTCACTTTTTTAACCCATATGTCCAGCTTGACCTTTAAAATAGAATGTAAAGTAGGCAGGAAGCGTGACGGCAACATGCGCGTATTTTGTGTGCCCAATAATTCCGAGCTAACAAATGGGGTATGTGGTGGTGAACACGAAGTTGTGTCTGGTATCATAGAGGATACCTGGCATTGAGAGGAACCACATGAAGCTTCGGAGATGCTCAAGCATACGGACCTTCTCCAGCCCTACCTCAAATGGAAGATAAAACCGCTCCAGGTCTATACTCATCTCGTCCACGGCATCAATGAACAGATTGACCACCTCCCTGGTGTCGTGAAGTTCCTTTGGGTCAGAGGTTTTGTTGGTAGTTAGAAGATAATTTAGGATGTATATGCGTTCTGTTTCGAATAGGCCATCTCGATTGACAAAATAATCCATGAAAAGTTTTGATTGAAGGTGCAGGGTTTGTTGAAGAGGGGAGTGGATACGACGTGGAGTGATAACGTGACTTCACGTACATAAAGGGAGGAAGTAGGTTGTGAGGTGCAGAGTCGGGGTTAATGTCAGAATTGCAAATTTTGTTTCCTACCCACATTTTAAGGTCATGTCAAGTAATGCTGAAATGACTGAAATGACCTTGACTCGATTTTGACGCGATATGAATAAAGTTATTGATTCAGGTGTACCGAGTCATCCTTCTTAATTTTTGAAAAAATTCAGTATGGAGTCAACTTTTTTAATGTGACTCAATACAAATGGTGGACTTGATACATATTTATTTTCAATATTAAAAAAGTTATCGCGTCAACATTTTTTAAATTGATTGATTACAAATTGTTGTCTCGATACATTGAAGAATCGACATTAATCTTAATTTTATCAAGTTTAAATCCTTGGAAAATAGTAATCCCTCAATTTCATAAAAGATGATACACTTTCCATTTCGGATTGTTCAACAAAATTTTCCTCATGTCTAAAAAAGTCATTAAATTCAAACAATCACCCTTCGCCATACATTTTTTTACAAAAAATCATAACTATCTAACACACTTAACATACTTTATCATTTATGTATTACCAAGAATATCATAATACTATTACGTTCTTCATCTCCGTGCCGGATAGTGAGGTGCAAATATTTATGAGATCGACGGAGTATATTTTTTAGATTAGCTAAGTAAAGATAATTTGTCCTATGAGCTATAATCAAATTGAACTTTTTCAATACAAGGAATTAGGGTTGAGATCAGACACCACGCACTCCAATATCAAACAGTCGATTACTCGTCATTGGGCCATCGGCGAGTATGAGCCTTAGGTAGTAAAACTGTGAAACACGTTGAGATAATCATCATTTATCTTATATTATTAGTCAGTTAGATTAACATTTACGCGAACTACCTGTGGAATATGCCTCCTACACTAACGACCTAGGTAATTTAGGTTATTATACCTGGAGGAAAAACACACATCCCATGACATAAACGTGCCTTGTAGAGGCTAGCTCAAGGTTTTTAATCTTTGATTGTATTATTATATACCATTAATTCAAGAGTCCATTTTTATTAGATGTTGACTTCTTCCTTGTATAGTTTATCGAAAATATTATTTTCTTGTACAGTTCACACGATATCAGTCTAAACAAGAAACTTGAGAAATAGATCTTGACTTCTTCCTTATATAATTTATCGAAAATATTCTTTTCTTGTATAGTTCACACGGTATCAGTCTAAACAATAAACTTGCTTTCTCAGTTCTCCCCATATGTTGGATTTTAACCATATTGAAACTATATTTATATAACGTAAATTTGTCATTAATCAATTTTATAATAGTTTGGATTAATCTCAAACTAAAAATCATGTCAATGTTCAAATAATGTTTGGATTTCTAAAGCTTTTTAAGTAAGAATATTTTGAATGTCATGCTAAAAATCATGTCAAGTTCAAATAATATTTGATGTTTAAAACTTTTAAAGTAAAGTAATTTTCGCTAAATACTAATATTTGGACTAATTATCCACAAATAAAAATAAATAAAGTTTGTGATTTTCTAATAATTCATTATTTTACCTCATTTTACATATCACTGCCAATTCGGACAGCTTTCATTTGATCTGGGTGATGATTTGAAAGAAGAGTTAGAAGAAAAAAAATAAATATATTAAGAAGTGACTGCTCAACACAGTACATAATTAGACAATTACTAGACACCAAACATGAATTTTCCATAATTCGAAACTCAATCCTTTAAATAAGATTATCAAATCAACCATTGAAAAATGATTAAATCAAATACTCCTAAAGTAGAAATATATAAATCTTACTGGACAAAGGGAGTATAAAACAAATTTATCATATACCAGTACTAAATTACTCATAGATTAAAAACTAATTATTATTAATAATAAATAAAATATTAAAAATGAAAATTCAAAATTGAGAATTTTGATCCCTAAAAGGAAAAGCCCTTCCAAAAATTCTCGACGGCCGGAGTTAGACTCAGGCCGAGGAGGGGGTTTGGAAATAGTTTTCAACCAGCAATAGACGCGCCTCAGTTAGAACCTCACTAGTTGCGTCATTGCCCCAAGTGCAAAGATGAGTATACTTGGCTAAGTTGGTTTCACTTTAATCATGTGCCAGTGATATAATATTTTGGTGTACTTTTGATGTGGGACAAATTTATTGTACATATTTTATTTTGGAGGACACAGGATGCTTTCCAATCAACTCAAGAGGATAATGATAGTTAATCTAAATAACTTTCAACTCAAGAGGATAATGATAGTTAATCTAAATAACTTATAGCGAAGAATTATAAAAATTAACCCTAAATAACTTCTAAAATTCCCTTGTTTGTGAGCACAAACAACGAATAAAATAGTATGTCATCTCTTATCTAGCTAGAGCTTAAGTTGAGTTAAACGATTAACATAGTTGTCTCATGTAACGATAATTATGTAATACTATGAAACTTTCCAATTACATTAGTCTCACAAACTAAAATGCAAAGACTCGTGTGAGCCGACTCACGGCCCTTACGGGAGACGAATAAAAAGTGATAATTTATATAATAAAAAGTGGAGCATAACTAGCGTGAACCTTGTCCACCAATTCCAAAGTTTATGACCGCGGGCCTCACCCCCTTATCACCCCAAATTCGCTACTGATGAGGCGATGACCTGCTTTTTTTTTTTCGTTTTTTTCCTTTTCTTTTTGGTTTTTTTTTAAATTTAATTTTATAGTTTAAGGTGCATTTTACCCCTAGAATTTAAGATATAATTGTAATTTCATCCTTGTGGTTTGTAGTATAATTTATTCTTAGGGTTTAGGGTATAATTGTAATTTTATCCTTGTGGTTTAGAGTATAATTTATTCCTAGGGTGTATAGTATAATCGTAATTTTACTCTTGTGGTTTAGGGTATAATTTAACCTTAGGGTTATAATCGTAATTTTACCCTTGTGGTTTAGCGTATAATTTAACCTTAGGATTTAGGGTATAATTGTAATTTTACCCTTGTGGTTTAGAGTATAATTTACTCATAGGGTTTATTGTATAATTTATCCCTAGGGTTTAGGGTATAATTGTAATATCACTGTTGTGGTTTAGGGAATATTTTACGCTTAAGGTTTAGAGTATAATGATCTTTTAACTATAATAAATTTTAAAAAAAATAATAATAACATTAATGAAGGAGGGAAAACTAATTAGGGGAGTGGGGACACATATTCCACCAATTCATTTGGTAGGGCTGGTTCCAACCGAGTTATACTCTAAAAAGTAATAATCAATTAATGAAAAGTGATAATGATATTTCATGAGCAATTTATTATAATATAAATGAAAAGTGATAATATTTTATAGAAAAGTGACAACTTTCATGAGATGAATAAGAAGTAACAATACTAACAAAAAGTGATACTTTAATTATTGAAAAGTGATAATGGTGTTGTGATTATTTCAATAACTATTCTTAATATTATTGAAAAGTGATATTTTAATTAATGAAAAGTGATAATGGTGCTATGATTATTTCATTATCCATTCTTAATATTATTGAAGAGTAATTATCTTTAATAAAAAGTAATAACTATTTTAAAAAACGAAATACGCAATCCTTGTCTCAATTTGAAAATTCTCCGTTAGTTGTTTAATTTGTACCATTTCTCAGCACCTATACTAAATTACTCTTGCAAAATAATCCCTTATTTCTTAAAAAAAATTGACTATATTGTCGAGGGCTTCCCAAAATAGGAGAACCCCTGTTCAAAAAATAAGAGTATGCTGCTTTAATGCAATGCGCATTTTTTAGTAAAAGGTGAAAGTATAGTTCGCATGTGATCGTTGCGCAGCTGCTTGAAGGAAACGGTCAACGTGTTGATATACTATTAAGCATGACGTATGACACCCTCGTAATGTACATTTCGATGTGGGAGCTCAATTTTGTTGCAATAATTAATACGAGTACTTCTTAAGATGCATAACAAATTAAAAAAAAAATAGTCAGAAAAGTTAATCTCTACCTTTGACTATTGCTTACTAATAGAAAGAAGCAAATTCATCTCAACTTTTATAATGCCCCCTCTTCATGTTTTCACGTGGTTAAGGAAACAATTAATTTTTTATCAACTTTATTAACTTGAGGGTAATATAATATTTTAGATAATATAAATTATTTTATTTGTATTAAAAAATTATTACAATTTAAAAATTAAAATGTACTTTTAGAGATATCTACGTTAAATCAGTATATTTGAATTCAAGGAATATGAACTCATTTGAATATTGGTATTTGTAAATTTAAAGTCTTAATTATTTTATACTAACGCTCATATGAATTCATTTTAAAACATGTTATATTTCGATTTCAAAACGTATTATCTAGAAAAATCATAAGATCATATCATTAGTGTGGGAGTAATATTCATTGAAACTTGTATTGAATAAACCTTAAGCCGATGTAAGCTCTGAATATACAGGATATTACTGAAAATGTAAGCTCACCAACAGTGGATAATTCTTCCATGAATAAGACTGATCAGAAGATGACAAATCCAGCTAGCAGCTAGCCCATGTTGTCCTTAAAGACTGTCAAGTTTGTTAAGCACTATCCTATAGAGGGAACCAATGAAATGTTGCCAACATTAGCCTACTTCTTTGTATATAAGAAATATATCAATCACACTTTATCAATCAATGAAAAACGTTAGAAATTATCTATGTTACAACATGTCTTCTTTCCTCAATCCTCAACCACAAATTTCATTAATTATTATAGAGAGTTTTTGGATTGGGTAGGGTCACTGCCACAAATTATGACGTATGCTCGACCACTTGGGCCGATCTTAGGCGGGCACCCTTCCTAAGTGCAATGGAAGTCACCAACCTAGGACATGAGTCTTCTTGATCACCCATTGACCCCGTCCAGGTAAGTATGTAACAAAGAGCATTTTTTCTTATTTTATAGGCTCCTGGCAGCATGCTATACACCATTTTCCATGTGGGATACAGATATTTTCTTTGTAATGACAGAAAGAATTCACAACTATATAGTAGTAATATTTGAGAGGTAGAGCACTTTGGCCTTTGCAGGCTTTTAATCTCCCTTTATGTGCAAAACTCGTCGACTTCAGCCTAAATTATCTTGTTTCTCTCTCTCTTTGCACCTCATTGTCATTGCTCCATCTTATTTGTTTTATGCACCTAAATCTTGATATTTAGCAACATAATTTATCAGTTGCCATTTTGGTTGCTAACACTTCGACATTAATTTTTGGTTTCCAAGTTCCATTAATATTGTAAGATGTTCATCATGGCTTGGTTAGTTCTTGCAAATTTAAATTATGCCCTTTTTTGCTTTGGAGTCATTGTTGGAATTAAATTGTTCAAACTCTGTGTCAAGAGATCGTCGTTGAAGGAATATTGGGGATTCTAATATTATTGTCTGTTGGATAATTACAGAATCGAAAGTTGAAAAAATAACAAATTTTCTTAAGGCACCATATATTTTACGGTAACACTCTCAAATTCTCACACTCTATCACTTTTAGATACAGCTCTATACTCAAGCGGACCCTCAACCTCACTCCCAATCGTATTCTTAAATTATGAGTCCTATCACCTATTTACTCAGTGTGAAAGGATGAGATCAACCTAGAATCTTCAATCTTTCTATAATCACCTAGAAGAATCTAAATAATGGAGCAACTCTTTTTAATCTATCAACCAACATAACTAGGATAGGATAGTTTAGAACCTGGTGGTGGGTTGTTCACTTTGAACAACAATAGATATGGCGTCGAATGAAGATAAGAGTGAATGTTAAACTCAAGATTTTGAAAGTAAAATTTGAACTTTAAATTTTGAAAAGAGCAAGAGAAAGATTAAGGTTATGTTGGAAATTTTATAATTTCCAATATAATCTAATTGTGGGCAATATATTATTATGCACTTATATTAGCTATTCAATTATTTTATGGACTTAATTAAGTGATCCAATTAAGGTTAAAGTTTTATGGGCTATAATAATAATTAATATGGGCTTATTGAGTAGATACCCAATACTACGTGATTAGGTGATTATGGGTGGTCTAGTCAAGTAGTATATAAAGGTTACCCGGTTATGGTCCCCAATATACTAAGCCGCACTTGGTCTTCCCTTCTCCCTATCGGGAGGGATTACTACGGTCCCCATAAAGGAATTAGGAGGGCTTAGTTGAGGAAGGCCATATAACCATTGATCCTGAGTTCGTGTTCCGCCTAGAGACTCATTGGATCAGGTACGCTTCCGCTTTATAGTTTAAATCTCGTTAATCATAATAGGGTTAAGGTTTAATGGATTAATTTCCAACAAGTGGTATCAGAGCCAGGCCCCAGACTTAACCGGTCCGGCCCGGGGTTGGTGGGATGTTCGGACCTCAAACTGGATGGTCTAGCTGCGGGACTTTGTTTGAGGGGGAAATGTTGGTTGGGTGTCAACCAAAGTCCCACATCGGTTATAAGTGGGGATGGCGATGGGTTTATAAATGAGGGATGGACTCTCCCTAGCATGAGGTCTTTTGGTGTGATGCCCAGTGTGGTAAAACCGTGCGGGCCAGTGGGCGGCCCAAAGCGGACAATATCATGCTAGTGGATTGAGTGGGCCCGGCTCCCTGGGCGGATAAACCCAACAAGTGGTATCCCTATTGATGATTATTTGAGATTGGTAAAATATTGTATTTTAATAATTGATATCTTGAATTATTATTTGGTTCAATTGTTCCGAAATTATTCGGATTCTTAAGAAAAATTAGTGCGATTATTTCCCTTTTTGACTGTTTGTATATCTCTGCATTATGGTATATGGTCAATTTATTGAAATTTGATATATATGCGTTGACCTTTAGCAGAATATTAAGAAATAATCTATATAATTTTATAATTTATTTATTGGGTATATTTTGAATAACCAAATTTTTTATTGATGGTGTGCATGTTGACAATTCAATTTAGAATTGCTATGCATATATCTGTGAATTGTTTTGAGAATGTCTAATATGTGATTATGTATATGTACATATTTGCAGACACATGTGCCAACATTCTCATTTTGGCTTAATATTCTAAATTAATTTTCTATTTTATTAGTTTATATTCAAACTAATGTTGTGTATGGCATGAATTTGGTTATCTATGGTAATTTAATATCTTCATGAATATTAAATATTTTTTAATTGAGACTACACCTTCATGCCTGTTATATAAGTTGGTAAATTGATTCAATTCTTGGTTGAGTCATTCTGAAGTTTTTTTTTTGGTCGTATGTATTGCATATATACGTCCGTTAAAGATTAAATTATCGTATTTATGTAATTTGATAAATATAGAGTATGCATGGAGTGCAATAATTATTTACCATGATGACTCCAAATTACATGAATTATGGATTAAGAGCTTGTGATTAGCTCCTTTTTTATAACGGGAGAATAATTTGCATGAACATGCTAATTGGTTGAATTCTATTACATAAAACTCACTTATGTTGTTGCAAATCATATCAATTGATATGAATTAACGTATCTCATCCCGTTCATAACTTTAGATTATTGAATCAAATTGGGCATTAACGTTTAGTAGTTGAGATTCTGATTAACTTTCATAATAACTATTTTTTATTAATCTCGACTATCTTAAGATTTCAATTTATTTTATATTATTGAAATTTCATAAGCTTATGCGCATATTTAGGTTTGGAAAGGGTTTAAATATGGATATTTAATAGTGCACTTTCTCATATTGGTTGCTTAATAACCTTAATTTATTGATTCAATTTCTTAATTTAATTAAGGAAACTGGAATGTTTAGAATGTTATTCATTTTAAGTTAATATATATACTCGTGTATGCAGTTGGGTGAATAACAGTTTGATGTTATGCATTATAGAACATGCCCGCACATGCATCTTTCCAGTATAGTCTATGAACATTTTTAATAAAATTTGGACCCTTGAATTCCATTATGTGATATATTGCTTATGCCATCACATTCCTTTCTTGGCAATGATTTCAATTTTGATTGAGATCTGTATTTGGAATTGAGTTTTTCATGTATCACGTAAAGTAAATTATTTTATGACAATTAAGCAATTTTAATGTATATCTATGATTGTTAAAATCAATTTTAATTAATTGCCAACAATGCACAATTATCATGATCATGTAAAAGTTCCATCCTGGGGTAATACAAGGCTTTAGTTATAATTTCATTATTGGAATATATTTCCAAAAGGATATATATAGCCTTGTTTTGGGAACTTCTATTAAGTTTATTATTTGATTTTAAAATTTGGATTCCATTTAATTCATTCATAAAAGGTATATTGTTCCATTTACATGAATATTTTGGAGCATTTAATTGTGGCCAACAAAATTTATGTGGGATGAGTATACTTAATTATATATAGAGGATAATTTATTCTAAATTAGGATTTGGAATCCTTATTTAAGTTAAGAGATCTTTCAATATTTTTTAATTTGTATGAATCATCTAATATTCCCATTTGATTGGTGGAATTTAATCAAATTAAATTTGGGGAGATATTTTTTAATGTTGTTTAATTAAATTAAATATTTTAATATTTATTTAATTAGTCTAGTAAACCTTCAATCTAGTCAATCGAAGCACCATGTTGCAACAGCAATATCGTGTGTGGAGAAAAGTTTTATTGAAATTACATAGATGGGTGTGGTATTATTTATGTGTTATGTGTTCGGCCCACAGGTAGGCACAGTTTGACAGAATAATAACATACATGTGATAATAAGTATGTGATAATTATTTAGATTATTCATGTGAACATGAGTCGGTCCACAGATAGACTCTTGTTTGACAGAACTTATTGTCAATACTTGATTGTTACACCAAGATTATCCCTGCAGTTAATTTTTGTCCATAGACGAGGTTAATGTTGCACAAGGTGTCTTGTGATGGGTCCCTAATTAATAATATTGTGCAAGTGTATCTTCATGCAGGTATTGATCGGCCCATAGGTAGATTAATATTTGGCAGAAATACACAAGCACATGTGGTGGTAAATACGTGACAATTATTTGTTTGACATGTGAGTAATAAGTCGGCCTAAAGGAAGGCTATTGCTTGACAATTTTATTGTCAGTATTTGACTACTACGTAGAAAGTATCACTTACAAGTTGGTATTGATACTAATGATGTGATAGATTCCTTGAGATGATTCTAAACTATTTAAAATTTGAAAGATTATAAAGTTTAGTGCAAGCATGATAATCATTTTTGAATTAATTCTCTGTACAATTAAGAAGTATGTTAATTAAGTTTAACTTATATCAACAACAAAATTATACATGATGAGAACTTCAACAATAAGGATGAACTAATAAGTTTCTAACAAACTCTGTCTCAATAAAGTATAAGGGCAACAAAGAAAAACCCGTTTGGAAAGCTGTTAAAAAGAAACTAAAGTATAACCTTTCGTTTTCTCCTAAAGGCTTGTGGAATTATTTTATAATACACCACATTAAGATTACTTAGTATGAATTGTGTTGTGGTGTAGTTAAAAGACAAAAATAGTACTCCACAATATATGGTTACTAATTGGGGAAATACTAAAGATTGCAGCTTATGGTCTCAATAAAGTTCCAACCAAAGTAGTTGTGAGAACTCTTTGAGTTTCACATATGGTGATATCCAACTAAGGTTAGATCATTGGGATCTACTAAAGAAAATTGGATTCAAATAGATACAAGCTACTTTATTGGTATTAAATAAAGATAATGAGTTTATGATCCAATTGATCGAATCATATTTGAGACGGGTAATACGGTATTATGTGAGGATGTTGATTTTGGGAGAAGAATAATATTAGAGACATTGTCCTTAAGGGGGAGTCGATTCGATCCCCACTTATGCTTTAAAGAATTGGTGCAAATTCAGAATAACGATATGACAATATCAATAATATTTAAGGAATAACAAATTCAACAACCTCAAGAATTAATATCACTAAGAAAACCACTAGAGTTGGGTGAAAGACAATTCGAATGATTATGTAGTTTTTCTCTTAAATAATGAGGCCACTATAGAATTAATGGTAGAACATTCAAACAATGTTCATCAAACCATGAAAGGTCCAATTACTCCAAGATGTGTTAATGCTATAAGTTATGAGTTTAAATCAATACAAGATGATTAGGTCCGCATCTTGGTAAAGGATTATACTCAAAAGGAAAGGAAGACATTATTTTAAGGAACTTTCTATCCGGTTACTTAGAAAAATTCTTTTAAATCGTAACATTAATAGCACATTTTGATCTTGAATTGGATTAAATGGATATAAAGATGATGTTTCTTAAGAGTAATGTTGATTAAATGATCTCAACGATCTAAGAACTAAAAGGAAATCCATATATCAATTCAAGTTTATCTTTCACATATAGGAATCACAAGTATCATCATAAGGTAGTTATCTCATTTGGTTTTGAGATAAGTGTAGATGATTATATGATTCAGTGGGAGAATGTTTAAGTTAAACTAAGGGAGACAAGTGCAGTGTCAATCAGGTGCCCTAAAGTTAAACTAAAGATTTAAGAAATGTAGAAACATTCCATATTCATTGGTTGTTGGAAGTTGTTGTATGATGAGGTCTCTACAAGACTTAATTTGGCTTATGTTGTTGGTATATTAAGTAGACATTTAAGTAACTCTAGTATGAATCTTTATAAAGTATGTATAGAGAACTAAGAATAATATGACTGTACATCATGGATCAGATTTGTTAGAGATCATGAGGAATTCTAATTCTGAATTTGTTGGATGTTAATACAGTATAAAATCCACTTCAGGCTATATTTTATGTTGGTCGGAGAGCTATGCAAGTAAAAGTATTAAGCAAACACTTTAGCTCATTAACCATGACAACAGAATTAGTAGCACACTAAGGGCATTCAATCATAAAATAAAGGTTGCGAAGCTTTGTCACATAAAGTTTATTGTGACAGTTAGTTCACAGTAAAGTATTAGCAACAAGAGTTCTTATAAGTCAAGCATATTGACATAGAATTCTTGGTTGTTAAAGAAAGTGTTTTGTGTAGATAAAATTTTAGAAGAGCATATTATGATAGACTCCAAATATGGATCCACCAATTATGTATTCAACGCCCTGCAATTTTATGAGCTAGCTACTCATGTGGGTGTTATATGGTTTAGAATACATTGGTTCAGTGGGAGTCTATATTTATTATTCTTTAAAGTTTTCAAAACACTTTGATTTGGATAATTTGATTTTCTGCAGAATAAAGTTGATAGTTGATGGTTTTGAATTCATTGTGAATTCACTTAAGTAATTTCATTTTGTAATATTTTACATTATGGACTGATCTCACTAAAGTTTAAAGTTGGACCAATTGGAAATAGATATGATATTGATCACGTTGCATGTAATTTTCATGCTACTCATCATATTTGATCTATGTCATTGAGTATATTGATATGGTGACTGTCGGGGTTTAATTACGATTTATAATGTGGTGAATGCCGCGGTAGTTCCATATTAGTATATGAGATGGACCAGATTGTTAAGTATAGCCTGAAGAGGAATAGCATAAAGTTGCGCAACTAAGGACTCTTGATATAATTGCTAATGGAAAATATATAGCCCAAGTGGGAGATTGTTGGAAATTTTATAATTTCCAATATAATCTAATTGTGGGCAATATATTATTATGCAATTATATTAGCTATTCAATTATTTTATGGACTTAATTAAGTGATCCAATTAAGGTTACAGGTCCATGGGCTATAATAATAATTAATATGGGCTTATTGAGTAGATACCCAATACTACGTGATTAGGTGATTATGGGTGGTCTAGTCAAGTAGTATATAAAGGTTACCCGGTTATGGTCCCCAATATACTAAGCCGCATATGGTCTTCCCTTCTCCCCATCGGGAGGGATTACTACGATCCCCATAAAGGAATTAGGAGGGCTTAGTTGAGGAAGGTCATATAACCACTGATCCTGAGTTCGTGTTCCACCTAGAGACTCATTGGATCAGGTACGCCTCCGCTTTACAGTTTAAATCTCGTTAATCACAATAGGGTTAAGGTTTAATAGATTAATTCCAACATGTTAAACTTAAGATTTTGAAAGTAAAATTTGAACTTTAAATTTTGAAAAGAGCAAGTGAAAGATTTCTACTTTAAGTAAGTGAATTGAATTGGGGACTTTGCATGTGTAGGGGGTGAAAGAAGGTCGAGCTTAGTTGCGTATGGTCTACCTATATAATCTTCACGCTTAAGCCTGACATGTTATCTACAATAGGCTATTTTATGGGCTTAAGAAGAAGAATGAAGACAACACTAAAGATTGCAAAAACGTTTATAGTCACCCCATACATAAACATTTTGCAATTTTTGGTGTTATCCTTCTTCTTCTTCTTAAGCTTCATCAATATTTGGCTGGTTGGACTCGTCATGTCAGCATCACTTGCCAATTTCGGAAACAGGTGGCAAATTCGGCGAAAATTGGACCAAAATTAAAGAAAAATGAAAGTTATGGGACTAATTATAAACAAATATCTTTTTTGGGACTAAAATTAAAAAAGAAAAAAAGTTACGGGACCAAACAAATATTTAACTCCATTTTAGACTTTTCTTTATTTTAAATTTAAAAAACTCTACATTAATAAAGATTATATAAATTCATGTATATTAATAATGTATTATTATTATATAATTATACTTTTAATGGGTCGAGCTGTAAGCTCTATTGGGTAGCCTGACCTATTTCTTCCTTAAATGTGTGCACCCCAAGATGTGCTTGTCTAAGTAAGTAGACTTGTTTGAAAAAGTCTAAACCTGATTTATTTGTTAAAGAGGTCCAATTAAGCTAGACTTTTTGTGGGGCCGAGTCATAAACCCGGGTAACCTGACCTTATGCGTGTATAATTATAGCTTTAAGGTGTGTAAGAGTTTCAATAAATTAAAAGTGACGTTTATTTAAGCAACATTATTTGTTTGAACAATTAATCTAAAAGAAATTCATCAACTAAATTAAATAAGTAGATTTTAATTATTTGAACTCAAAACATTATTTGTTTGAACAATTAATCTAAAAGAAATTCATCAACTAAATTAAATAAGTAGATTTTAATTATTTGAACTCAATTGCAATTAATCTAAAAGAAATTCATCAACTAAATTAAATAAGTAGATTTTAATTATTTGAACTCAAAACATTATTTGTTTGAACAATTAATCTAAAAGAAATTCATCAACTAAATTAAATAAGAAGATTTTAATTATTTGAACTCAATTGTAGGGGTGTCCCAAATATGAGATAGCCCCTTCCAAAAATAAGAGTATGCTGTTTTAATGCAACGCGCACACGGTATTCTTTAGTAAAAGGCGAAAGAATAGTTCGCTATGTGCTCATTGCGCAGCTGCTTAAAGGAAAGCATCAACGTGTTGGTCAAATATCAAGCATGAGGTGTGACACCTGCATAGTGCATAATTCGATGTGGGATGTCAATTTATTACTGCATGCTTCTCGTGATGCATAACACAGCCATTTGTAGGAATTGAATTCTTTTACCTCATTTTACGTGTTGCCATCTTTCTCAGTTTTCGATAATTTGGAAGAAATGTTAGAAGAAAAGGAAAAGAGATATTATGGAAAAACTTAAAGAAAAATAGAAGTTGTTCTCCCAAGTGGAAGCGTACATAAATATAATTTTTTGGATGGTGATAAGTGTGGAACGAATGAAAATATAAAACTTGAAGATAAGTTTGGTACGAAACGAGTACAACTAACTATACTAGTGAATTCTTAGGGGAAATATCAATTTTAGTCCTTTAGGATAGACCAAATCTATTTTCAGTCCTCAAGTTTGGAAATTTCTCAAAAGTGATCCTTCGTTTCCGAATTTAGTCTATTGATTCACTTTTAGTCCTTGTTGTCCACTTTTGTTCCCTTTTTCCAGCAATTTTAAGGATCATATCCATAGTTAAATAATCTACCCAAGAAAAAGGGAATTATTACGGCCAAAGATACCATTTCATTAGTACTACTTATCAACTTCTTCTTCTTTCCATGTCTTATGAGGATAAAAGCCAAATAAGTGATAACCGTGATAAGCAGTACAGCTCCGATGATAATAAGCCAAATAAGTGACCTATTTCTTTCTTAAATGTGTGTAGAGGTGGGAGGTATGATATACTGAAGATTTTTTATCATATCAAATACCATATCAAAATTTTCGGTATATAAAAAATCATGCCGTTATCCTACCTAAAATTTCGGTATATCATAGTTCGGTATACCGATATTTCGGTATAGGAAAATAGTATACCTTCAATTTACCAATATTTCGATATACCGTATCATGCCTAAAATATCGGTATATATCGTCCTATTAGATAGTTTGTTGTGCTATTATGCACCTAAGATTCAATAAATCTAATTAAAAACAGTACTAAAAAAGTGAAAGATAGCTATAAATAAATTTTAAAAGATAACAAATTCATAATAAGAAAAATATACGACAATTCACAAACGACCAAATTAAATAAGAGTGAGCCTCATGTAAATCGGGTTTACTTGTAAACCCTATTTTTTAAAATTACACTTTAGTATATAAAAAGTTACTCGTTGAAGAGTAATGATTTTTATACAGAAAAGTACTAATTCATGTCTCTTAAAAGAAATTTTTCATGTACTAAAAGTAATCGATAAATAAGGATTTACAAGAATTTGAAGAGTAATTTTTTAATTTAGAAGAGTAACAATTAATGTGCTTAAGAGTGATTTTTTATGTACTAAAAATTAAAAAAGTTTAAATAATTAAACTTAAATTCAGTTTACAGAAGTATTTGTCATTAAATAAATTGTACCCAAGAGATCTACTCAAGAACCATATGGAATTATATTAAAATCAACATTTTCATATAGGATAGAACTACCTATATAATTAAAAAAAAGTACAAGATATTATTAAAGCCAATAAACTTTATCACCTATTTATAATTATGAAATTTACAGTAGGATTTTAAATTTAATTTTTTAATTAAATAGTGTATATACATAATTTAATTAAAATTATAAAATATAATTAATAATTATAATTGCATATATCATGTAGTATGGTATACCGTATTTTATTACCCAAAAATTGAATATTTAACGGGATTTCGGTATATATCAAAATACCGCGGTATTAATAATTTATATATCTTTATCATACCAAAATTTTCAATACGATATCATACCTTACCAGAAATTTCGGCATACCTAAAATTTCGATAAAATCAATATTTTTCGATATGCTAAGGACGGTATACCGAAATTTTGGTATTTTTCCCTAGCCCTAAATGTGGGCACCCCTATATGTGCTTGTCTAGGTAAGTAGACTTGTTTGAAAAATTCTAAACCTGATTTATTTGTTAAAGAGGTCCAACTAAGCTAGACTTTTTGTGGGCCGAGTCATAAACCCGGGTAACCTGACCTTATGCGTGTATAATTGTAACTTAGGTGTGTAAGAGTTTCAATAAATTAAAAGCTATGTTTATTTAAGCAACATTATTTGTTTGAAGTTTGAACAATTAATCTAAAAGAAATTCATCAACTAAATTAAATAAGAAGATTTTAATTATTTGAACTAAAATTGTAGGGGTGTCCCAAATATGAGTTAGCCCCTTCCAAAAATAAGAGTATGCTGCTTTAATGCAACGCACACACGGTATTCTTTAGTAAAAGGCGAAAGAATAGTTCGCTATGTGCTCATTGCGCAGCTGCTTGAAGGAAAGCATCAACGTGTTGGTCAAATATCAAGCATGAGGTGTGACACCTGCATAGTGCATAATTCGATGTGGGATGTCAATTTATTACTGCATGCTTCTCGTGATGCATAACACAGCCATTTGTAGGAATTGAATTCTTTTACCTCATTTTACGTGTTGCCATCTTTCTCAGTTTTCGATAATTTGGAATAAATGTTAGAAGAAAAGGAAAAGAGATATTATGGAAAAACTTAAAGAAAAATATAAGTTGTTCTCCCAAGTGGAAGCGTACATAAATATAATTTTTTGGATGGTGATAAGTGTGGAACGAATGAAAATATAAAACTTGAAGATAAGTTTGGTACGAAACGAGTACAACTAACTATACTAGTGAATTCTTAGGGGAAATATCAATTTTAGTCCTTTAGGATAGACCAAATCCATTTTCAGTCCTCAAGTTTGGTAATTTCTCAAAAGTGATCCTTCGTTTCCGAATTTAGTCTATTGATTCACTTTTAGTCCTTGTTGTCCACTTTTGTTCCCTTTTTCCAGCAATTTTAAGGATCATATCCATAGTTAAATAATCTACCCAAGAAAAAGGGAATTATTACGGCCAAAGATACCAAGGCATTAGTAGGAATTTTTACTGTACTAGATAAATTATCATTTCATATTCATAATGTATAGATGAGATTGTAAATTATCACAACACACGTACATGACCTACATACTAAGCATATTTGGATAATTCACTTTCTGTAACTTTCATTCTTGAGTCTTTGTTTCGGGTTTACCGAGCAACACTTGTGGAATGGCGATTCAGAGTTAAGTTAACGGGCTTGAAGGGCTTTGCCTCGGTAAGACTTTCAGTAAGAAATCCTTCCTCAAGCTCCTCGTGGCATACAACCGAAACGACACCCGCTAGATAGCCGCCCCTTTCTCTCTTTCAACAGCCTCGTGGGCGGACGAAAGATAGGAAGTTACAGAACAGGACAGTGAAGGCATGCGAAATAGACAGCAAACAGCAAGCAAGAGCTTCTCAACCCCCTAACCTTAAAAAAGCACTAGCGCTTGACTAATAGAATAGAATATAACTAATAGAAAGTAAAGGGACTCTATTATCGAATCTAAAGATCTCAAAATGGAAGAAGGAGCTCTTTTGCCCGCCCCTATCTCTATCTCTATAGGGCGTAATAAAATTACCGTTTTTCCTTATCAATTCTTGTAGTTATATACGGTTCTCACAACTCTCGAGTCGACATATAGCTCATCTCCAGCCTAAAATCTCGTAATCTCGTTTATCTTTCTCTTCTTACCACATTGTCATTGCTCCATCTTAGTTGCCAACACTTGCCTATAATTTTTAGTTTCCAAAGTTTTATTATTAATTTATCAAAAAAATAACTACATCTACGTAAAGTTGAATCTTAAAAAAAAATCATCAAAAGTTTTATTATTATAATCCCTTTTTATCAAAAAATAACTACATATACGTGAAGTTCAAATTGTATCTTTTCTTGGTTTAAAATCGTTTAAAAAGGCATTTTAATCATTCAAACTAAATTATTGAGGGTTTAAAAAGGCATTTTAATCATTCAAACTAAATTATTGAGGGATTCCCAAATATGAGAAACCCTCTCCAAAAATAGGAGTATGCTGCTTTAATGCAACGCGCACACGGTATTCTTTAGTAAAAGGCGAAAGAATAGTTCGCTATGTGCTCATTGCGCAGCTGCTTGAAGGATAAAATCAACGTGTTGGTCAAATATCAAGCATGAGGTGTGACACCCACGTAATGCATAATTCGATGTGGGAGGTCAATTTTGTTGGAACAATTACTACATGATTCTTGTGATGCATACTAATATAAAAGGGAAAGAAAATTCTCAGAATAACTCATCTAAACCTTTGTCTGTTGCTTAATAATAAGGAGCAAATTAGTTTTCTTGGCCACTTTTTGTGTAGATAGCAGCTGCTGTAAGCCTCTTACGATCAGCTTGGTGATGGAAATAAATGGGAATTAGAATTAAAGGTAGGTGGAATGAAGCCAGATGCCCTTTTGGATTGGCTCGTTGCATTTGAGGATCTTTTGGATTGGCTCGTTGCATTTGAGGATGTTCTCGATTACACAAGGTGGAATGGATCCAGATGCCCATTTGGATTGGCTCATTGCATTTGAGGATGTTCTCGATTCTCATTGCATTTGAGGATGTTCTCAATTATCCGCTAATCGTCATGAGATTATGATTTACGATAGTATGGATTGGCTCATAATTATCCGCTAATCGTCATGAGATTATGATTTACGAAAGTATGGATTGGCTCATAATTATCCGCTAATCATCATGAGATTATGATTTACGATAGTATGGATTGGCTCATAGTTATCCGCTAATCTTCATGAGATTATGATTTACGATAGTATGGATTGGCTCATTGCATTTGAGGATGTTCTCGACTCTCATTGCATTCGAGGATGTTCTCAATTATCCGCTAATCATCATGAGATTATGATTTACGATAGTATAGGACATAATTATAAAACTTGAATTGTATAAAAATTGAAACTTGTATTGGGTAGGGTCTGCGCGAACGCAAGACCCCACTGCCACAAATTATGACGTAGGCTCGACCACTTGGGCCGACCTTAGGCGGGCGCCCTTCCTAAGTGCAATGGAAGTCACCAACCTAGGCCATGAGTCTTCTTGATCACCCATTGACCCCGTCCAGGTAAGTATGTAACTCAGAGCATTTCCTTCTTATTTTATACACTCTTGCGAAGCATCCTATACATCCGTATTCCATGTGGGATGCAGAAACTTGCTTTGTAGTGATATTCATTTCTAGTACTATTAAGGACATGATTGGTATGATTGAATGGAATTATGTTGGAATGGAATGAACTAATGAAAATAACGAGATTTAATTTTTATTTAAATTTTAAATAATTTAATATTTTTAATAAATAATTTAACATATTAAAAATTTTTAATATGAAAATTATATGTTAAGGAAAGAGAAATTAATTATCTTTAATTTTTGTAAGTATATAAAATGAGACATCATATAAAACAAAATTATAATTATTAATATATCTTATGTTATATGGATAAAAATAAATAAACAAATATAAATATTTGATTCCTTACCAGGACGTAATGGCTAAACCTATGGGGGTGCATGAATGATGATTCTCTTGTTTGAAGGAATGCACATTCCTTACGGCATTTTTAGGAACAAAACATAACAAACTTAGAAATGGAATTAATATTGGAAATGATGATTTCATTCTCAAACCATTCCTTCATGCCAATGATGCCATAAACATTTTCAAATAGAGTGTGATGCGACTAATGACATTCAAATTTGATGAGCCGTAATTATTAACCTCAATAAAACAAAAACAAAAAAACACAAAAAATGCTTGTGCATTAAGAATTGATAAGAAAAGTATGATGGGAACTCTCTAATATATGATTAATTATTGTTTCAATTTGTGCACCAGTCATTTGATTTTAGTATAATTAAATTTCATATATCACAAACAGTAGTATGCTTCTAAGGTTAAATTTTCTTAAGCTTTAGTCTGGACAAATTGTGTTGAATTTTTTTAAGTTGTGTTCTATAAAAATTAATTGATTAGTTTTACATGTACTCTTCACAACAGAAGAAAAAATAAGTAGTGAATTTTCTTATATATATATCCATGAAGTATTTTATTTAATTTCTTAGATTGAAGAACTTAAACTAAGATGATATCCAATTACAATAGAAAACTTTTAATTTTTTTTTAAAAGGTTTGATAATATTTAACATATGAGAGACATGGGATATGGGGGTCTCTATATTAGAGGCTAGCTCAAGGTTTTTAATCTTTGATTGTATTATTATATACCATTAATTCAAGAGTCCATTTTTATTAGATGTTGACTTCTTCCTTGTATAGTTTATCAAAAATATTCTTTTCTTATACAGTTCACACGATATCAGTCTAAACAAGAAACTTGAGAAATAGATGTTGACTTCTTCCTTATATAATTTATCGAAAATATTCTTTTCTTGTATAGTTCACACGGTATCAGTCTAAACAAGAAATTTGCTTTCTCAGTTCTCCCCATATGTTAAATTGAAATCAAAATGGATTTTAACCATATTGAAACTATATTTATATAACGTAAATTTGTCATTAATCAATTTTATAATAGTTTGGATTAATCTCATACTAAAAATCATGTCAGTGTTCAAATAATGTTTGGATTTCTAAAGCTTTTTAAGTAAGAATATATTCAATGTTGACAAAATGTTTCGATTTCTAAAGCTTTTTAAGTAAGAATATTTTGAATGTCATGCTAAAAATCATGTTAAGTTCAAATAATATTTGATGTTTAAAACTTTTTAAAGTAAAGTAATTTTTGCTAAATACTAATATTTGGACTAATTATCCACAAATAAAAATAAATAAAGTTTGTGATTTTCTAATAATTCATTATTTTACCTCATTTTACGTATCATTGCCAATTCTGACAGCTTTCATTTTATCTGGGTGATAATTTGAAAGAAGAGTTTGAAGAAAAAAATAAATATATTAAGAAGTGACTGCTCAACACATTACATAATTAGACAATTACTAGACACCAAACATGAATTTTCCATAATTCGAAACTCAAGCCTTTAAATAAGATTATCAAATCAACCATTGAAAAATGATTAAATCAAATACTCCCAAAGTAGAAATATATAAATCTTACTGGACAAAGGGAGTATAAAACAAATTTATCATATACCAGTACTAAATTACTTATAGATTAAAAATTAATTATTATTAATAATAAATAAAATATCAAAAATGAAAATTTAAAACTGAGAATTTTGATCCCTAAAAGGGAAAGCCCTTCTAGAAATTCTCGACGGCCGGAGTTAGACTCAGGCCGAGGAGGGGGTTTGGAAATAGTTTTCAACCAGCAATAGACGCGCCTCTGTTAGAACCTCACTAGCTGCGTCATTGCCCCAAGCGCAAAGATGAGTATACTTGGCTAAGTTGGTTTCACTTTAATTATGTGCCAGTAATATATTTTTTTGATGTACTTTTGATGTGAGACAAATTTATTGTACATATTTTGTTTTGGAGGACACAGAATGCTTTCCAATCAATTCAAGAGGATAATGATAGTTAATCTAAATAACTTATAGCGAAGAATTATAAAAATTAACCCTAAATAACTTCTAACATTCCCTTGTTTATGAGCACAAAAAATGAATTAGATAGTATGTCATCTCTTATCTAGCTAGAGTTTAAATTGAGTTAAACGATTAACATAGTTGTCTCATGTAACGATAATTATGTAATACTATGAAACTTTCCAATTACATTAGTCTCACAAACTAAAATGTAAAGACTTGTGTGAGCCGACTCACGGCCCTTACGTGAGACGAATAAAAAGTGATAATTTCTATAATAAAAAGTGAAGCATAACTAGTGTGAGCCTTGTCCACCAATTCCAAAATTTACGACCGCGGGCCTCACCCCCTTATCACCCCGAATTCGCTACTGATGAGGCGATGACCACCTATTTTTTTCGTTTTTTTCCTTTTATTTTTGTTTTTTTTTTTAATTTAATTTTAGGGTTTATGGTACATTTTACCCCTAGAATTTAAGATATAATCGTAATTTTATCCTTTTGGTTTGTAGTATATTTTATTCTTAGGGTTTAGGGTATAATTGTAATTTTATCCATGTGGTTTAGGGTATAATTTATTCCTAGAGTGTATAGTATAATCGTAATTTTACTTTTGTGGTTTAGGGTATAATTTAACCTTAGGGTTTAGGATTTAGGATATAATCGTAATTTTACCATTGTGTTTTAGCGTATAATTTAACCTTAGGATTTAGGGTATAATTATAATTTTACCCTTGTGGTTTAGAGTATAATGTACTCATAGGGTTTATTGTATAATTTATCCCTATGGTTTAGGGAATAATTGTAATATCACTATTGTGGTTTAGGGAATATTTTTCTTTTAAGGTTTAGAGTACAATGGTCTGTTAACTATAATAAATTTAAAAAATATATATAATAACATTAATGAAGGAGGGAAAACTAATTAGGGGAATGGGGACCACATATTCCACCAATCCATATGGTAGGGCCGGTTCCAACCAAGTTACACTCTAAAAAATGATACTCAATTAATGAAAAGTGATAATGATATTTCATGAGCAATTTATTATAATATAAATGAAAAGTAACAATATTTTATAGCGAAAGTGATAACATTTTATAGTGTAAGTGATAATTTTTTAAATAAGTATAAAATAGTCTCACGGTGACGATCTCACACAACACCTACCCAAGCACGAATTATATTCAATGAGTATTACCCCGATAAAGTTTTTGGTATGAATATGTCACCAGAAAAATAATGGATATGGTATTTGTTTATACACACTTAAAAAAATCCATGTAATGTAAAAGTTCATCTATAATAAACGATTAACTAGTCATATTTTCGCGAATAATCATTCATAAGATAATCCTCCATTCATCCCAAATTGAGCCATAACTATAAATTGAACCATTACACAATGAAATTTCTTTTGTTTTTTTTCAAGACAATAAAATTTTTAAGTATATCAAAATTTGTGTCAAATTTGTTAGGTAATAAATTGAACTCTCTTGTCTACTTTTACGAATCAACATAGCTTTGAGAATATTCTTGAACAATGTTTAAATTTAATTATTTATTGTTGCATACTACTTGTAATTATTTATTGTTGCATACTACTTGAAAATCAATTTTTAAACAATCGCCCTCAAACTAATCCTTGTTGGAACTCTGATCTTTGAGAAGAACTCAATGCGGTTTAGGGACCAAAAACTTACCCCACATTAGAATTGGACCTTACTATCCCAAATACGCTTAATGGGCTTTAATTAATATAAAACCATATTAGATTTGGGCCTTATTATCAACCCATATGCACTTAATGGGCTTAAATTTAATATTAATTTTAACTTAATTGGTGGGGTGTGCCAGGCCCTAGTTGTAGTGCAACACTTGGGCGACACTCGAAGGCCCAGATAGCAAGCTACCATGATGGGCCTTCACCCTTAAAAAATTAATTTAATATCGTGTGGACCATTGGCCCACATATCAGATATTAAACTGATAAGAACAGATACTACACTTGATCTTAGCCAAAAGGCCGAGAAAGGTATGAGCTTTAGAGTGCAAGCCACGCCTTTTTTTATATTAATGTTCAACAGCTTTGTTCAGCTGAGCAAATGATGTGGGACAAAACTATTTAAACTCTCTTACAAAATTATATTAGATCCGATTAAACCTTAACTAAACTTATCTTCTCTCTAATTATTATGGAACTTATTTATTTATTTATTTATATTTTTTTAAAATTTTCAAAAAACTACTATTATGGAATAATCGAAAAGATAGTTTCATGTGTCTCTCGATCTTCTTAAATTAATAATCATCGATTCATTTTATACCGTATAGTAGAGCATTATCTAAGTTTGCATATGGTATTTGGCATGAATGCTTTTAAGATTGAGTTTTGTGGAAATGTATAATTAATTTGATTTTTAATAGTGTTTTTACATATTCAAGGAAATTTGATGTTAAGATTAGTGGTAAGTTCTGTTTCAAATCACTCTTAAAAAAAAAGAAGGTTCTGTTTCAAATCAATCAAATTAGAATAAATAGAGATGTAAACATATGGTTTTATTTATCAAAATATTTTTAAAATAGGTGGTGTACCATTTTATTAACTATATTTTATTTGTTTATTTTTTGTATTATGGGAAAGAAAAGGAAAAAAAAAAGCATCATGGCATCAATCGAATATTCTATCATTTATTATGTAACAAGAAGAAAATTAGATGACTATTTTCACATCAAGATTAGAACAAACCAGTTGCATTATCAGACCTCTTTAGCTTCCAAGAAGATTGAAATAATAAAAGGGGTACTATTGTCATGGTTTTATTTTGAGCACCCAAATTGAAGACAAAAAAGATGTAAAATTATAATAATATTCCCACCCTTTTTGTAAACCCTAACTCATTCAATATATTAAGAAAAATACAATTTTCTTTGTACACCTACCAAACGTTACACCTAAAACAAACATTAAAAATACACACTCATAAAGAAAAGAAAAAATCACACAGATACACCAAAAACGTACACTAATCACACACAACACACGCATTGCAAGAAAAAAATGTGAGAAAGAAGAGAGGATTTTGAATTGGGTGTTCAATATTTTACTTTGCCAAGGATAGATGTATTCTAGAAATTGAAATGAAGTCTCTCCAGTGCCTGTTAAAATTACAGTAGATTGCCATGTGATTTAGATTTTAACAATAGATTATTATGTGATTTATGAGTTGTTGTCTCCTAGATATGGATGGATGTATGGATTTCTCGTTCTTGTATTAGTGGTTGTCTCCTAGATATGGATGGATGTATGGATTTCTCATTCTTGTATTCGTTTACTGGTAGCAATGACATACTTTTATCAATTGCCTAGCTCTTTCATATTTTGATGTTTTAGTTGTAAAATTCAAATTCTCCTTTTTCTCTTTTTTTTTTACAGTGTGTGAGGGGTGTGTGTTTTTTGTGTATTTGTGTGTGTTTTTTTAATGTATATTTTAATGTGTATTTTAGGTGTAATGTTTGGTGGGTGTCCAAAGAAAATTTTGGTTTTCTTAATGTATTGAACGAGTTAGGGTTTTAAAAAAATAGTGGGATATTATTATAATTTAGCCCAATATGTAATTGCTTGTGATGAAGTACTTAATCAACCATTTTGGTGGAGTTGATCAAATCGATGAAGTACTTAATCAACCATTTTGATGGAGTTGATCAAATCGTTTTAACTAAATTGGCTTCTGTTATACAGAAACTCTATATATTCAGCATGCTGTATATAATTGCATGTGATGAAGTACTTAATCAAAACCATTTTAACTAAATAATTAAATCGATTAAAAATCATTTAGACTAAATTGATTGGGCTTCTGTCACACAGAAACTCCCTCCAAAAATAAGAGTATGCTGCTTTTGTGCAGAGCACACAGAGTATTCTTTAGTAAAAGGCAAAAGAATAATTCATTTTGTGTTCTCTGCATAGCTGCTTGAGGTTAAAGATAGACGTGTTGGTCAAATATGTAGCAAGAGGAATGACACACTACTTCTGTATAATTTCGATGTGGGAGATCAACTTTGCTGCAAAAACACATGCTTCTTAAGATGCACACACAAAAAGAAAAAATCAGAATGGCACTTCTAAACCTTTATTATGTATATTACTTGCAATTTATTTATAAGTAAAAAGAAGCAAATTCATATTCCCTTGCTTAAATAGAAAAGCTTGATTATCATGTATACTTGCATGAGTTTTGAAAACTATGAAAAGTGAGAATATAAATTTATTTTGGATCTTTTTAGAATGAATTTTAACTTTATTTCAATTTAGAGGACTACATATGTGACCCGTGGCCATTCGGTACTTCGCTAGGATTTCCTGTCCACACCAAACAATAAAAAATGGCGGGGGAAATCCTCTTCCGCCATTCAACTTACCTTTCCCGATCGCTGTCATTACCTCTCCGGTTAGTGTCTTCATCCTGAAGTGCAGCAAGTCGGAGACAATGTTAGATGACTCAGATCTGTGGGCAAATGCGGTCGTCGTCCCTCTCGAGTACGACGAGAAGGACCTTCACGACGTTCGGAGCGCCTACTCTGATCGATTCTGGACAAGGGTTTCCCGCATCCGACATGGGGTGATCAAGAAAATGTCTTTCATTAGTGAGAGAAATCTAGATATTTAAGGATAGGCAACGACGCCAATTGGAATATCCTCCGTACATATGTCGGCCTTACACGCATGCACACACAATATAATATTAAGCTACAAATTCCTAATACATTGCCATTACAGATCATTATACCTTCCGTACAGTTCCAGTTCATACATTTATCTTTTCAGGGAGCCGGTTGCTGCGCCGACGTTGCGAAACACCATGTGTCAAACTACTGCTTTAATAAGCTAATCCGAAAATTAACTGACGATACATCGTATGGATAAAAGGGAATAATCAGATTATCAACAACATTGGTTTTCAAAATGACATGATGAAAAGACAATCTACGGCAGCACTGTCTCTGTTTTGATGCGGCGGTTTGATCTGCCAATTGATTGTTTACAAATTTAGTGGGCACTTTAGATGTTATGCAAATACGTGGGCAAATTAGATGTTCCAAGTTCATTTTTAGGCAAGGACTGACATTTCTCTATTCTATTACTAATAGGTATCAAATCAAGTATATCAGGTAAATCTTTAAACTTCTGAAAAAATAATACTTCGTCACTTTTTTAACCCATATGTCCAGCTTGACCTTTAAAATAGAATGTAAAGTAGGCAGGAAGCGTGACAGCAACATGCGCGTATTTTGTGTGCCCAATAATTCCGAGCTAACAAATGGGGTATGTGGTGGTGAACACGAAGTTGTGTCTGGTATCATAGAGGATACCTGGCATTGAGAGGAACCACATGAAGCTTCGGAGATGCTCAAGCATACGGACCTTCTCCAGCCCTACCTCAAATGGAAGATAAAACCGCTCCAGGTCTATACTCATCTCGTCCACGGCATCAATGAACAGATTGACCACCTCCCTGGTGTCGTGAAGTTCCTTTGGGTCAGAGGTTTTGTTGGTAGTTAGAAGATAATTTAGGATGTATATGCGTTCTGTTTCGAATAGGCCATCTCGATTGACAAAATAATCCATGAAAAGTTTTGATTGAAGGTGCAGGGTTTGTTGAAGAGGGGAGTGGATACGACGTGGAGTGATAACGTGACTTCACGTACATAAAGGGAGGAAGTAGGTTGTGAGGTGCAGAGTCGGGGTTAATGTCAGAATTGCAAATTTTGTTTCCTACCCACATTTTAAGGTCATGTCAAGTAATGCTGAAATGACTGAAATGACCTTGACTCGATTTTGACGCGATATGAATAATGTTATTGACTCAGGTGTACCGAGTCATCCTTCTTAATTTTTGAAAAAATTCAGTATGGAGTCAACTTTTTTAATGTGACTCAATACAAATGGTGGACTTGATACATATTTATTTTCAATATTAAAAAAGTTATCGCGTCAACATTTTTTAAATTGATTGATTACAAATTGTTGTCTCGATACATTGAAGAATCGACATTAATCTTAATTTTATCAAGTTTAAATCCTTGGAAAATAGTAATCCCTCAATTTCATAAAAGATGATACACTTTCCATTTCGGATTGTTCAACAAAATTTTCCTCATGTCTAAAAAAGTCATTAAATTCAAACAATCACCCTTCGCCATACATTTTTTTACAAAAAATATAACTATCTAACACACTTAACATACTTTATCATTTATGTATTACCAAGAATATCATAATACTATTACGTTCTTCATCTCCGTGCCGGATAGTGAGGTGCAAATATTTATGAGATCGACGGAGTATATTTTTTAGATTAGCTAAGTAAAGATAATTTGTCCTATGAGCTATAATCAAATTGAACTTTTTCAATACAAGGAATTAGGGTTGAGATCAGACACCACGCACTCCAATATCAAACAGTCGATTACTCGTCATTGGGCCATCGGCGAGTATGAGCCTTAGGTAGTAAAACTGTGAAACACGTTGAGATAATCATCATTTATCTTATATTATTAGTCAGTTAGATTAACATTTACGCGAACTACCTGTGGAATATGCCTCCTACACTAACGACCTAGGTAATTTAGGTTATTATACCTGGAGGAAAAACACACATCCCATGACATAAACGTGCCTTGTAGAGGCTAGCTCAAGGTTTTTAATCTTTGATTGTATTATTATATACCATTAATTCAAGAGTCCATTTTTATTAGATGTTGACTTCTTCCTTGTATAGTTTATCGAAAATATTATTTTCTTGTACAGTTCACACGATATCAGTCTAAACAAGAAACTTGAGAAATAGATCTTGACTTCTTCCTTATATAATTTATCGAAAATATTCTTTTCTTGTATAGTTCACACGGTATCAGTCTAAACAATAAACTTGCTTTCTCAGTTCTCCCCATATGTTGGATTTTAACCATATTGAAACTATATTTATATAACGTAAATTTGTCATTAATCAATTTTATAATAGTTTGGATTAATCTCAAACTAAAAATCATGTCAATGTTCAAATAATGTTTGGATTTCTAAAGCTTTTTAAGTAAGAATATTTTGAATGTCATGCTAAAAATCATGTCAAGTTCAAATAATATTTGATGTTTAAAACTTTTAAAGTAAAGTAATTTTCGCTAAATACTAATATTTGGACTAATTATCCACAAATAAAAATAAATAAAGTTTGTGATTTTCTAATAATTCATTATTTTACCTCATTTTACATATCACTGCCAATTCGGACAGCTTTCATTTGATCTGGGTGATGATTTGAAAGAAGAGTTAGAAGAAAAAAAATAAATATATTAAGAAGTGACTGCTCAACACAGTACATAATTAGACAATTACTAGACACCAAACATGAATTTTCCATAATTCGAAACTCAATCCTTTAAATAAGATTATCAAATCAACCATTGAAAAATGATTAAATCAAATACTCCTAAAGTAGAAATATATAAATCTTACTGGACAAAGGGAGTATAAAACAAATTTATCATATACCAGTACTAAATTACTCATAGATTAAAAACTAATTATTATTAATAATAAATAAAATATTAAAAATGAAAATTCAAAATTGAGAATTTTGATCCCTAAAAGGAAAAGCCCTTCCAAAAATTCTCGACGGTCGGAGTTAGACTCAGGCCGAGGAGGGGGTTTGGAAATAGTTTTCAACCAGCAATAGACGCGCCTCAGTTAGAACCTCACTAGCTGCGTCATTGCCCCAAGTGCAAAGATGAGTATACTTGGCTAAGTTGGTTTCACTTTAATCATGTGCCAGTGATATAATATTTTGGTGTACTTTTGATGTGGGACAAATTTATTGTACATATTTTATTTTGGAGGACACAGGATGCTTTCCAATCAACTCAAGAGGATAATGATAGTTAATCTAAATAACTTTCAACTCAAGAGGATAATGATAGTTAATCTAAATAACTTATAGCGAAGAATTATAAAAATTAACCCTAAATAACTTCTAAAATTCCCTTGTTTGTGAGCACAAACAACGAATAAAATAGTATGTCATCTCTTATCTAGCTAGAGTTTAAGTTGAGTTAAACGATTAATATAGTTGTCTCATGTAACGATAATTATGTAATACTATGAAACTTTCCAATTACATTAGTCTCACAAACTAAAATGCAAAGACTCGTGTGAGCCGACTCACGGCCCTTACAGGAGACGAATAAAAAGTGATAATTTATATAATAAAAAGTGGAGCATAACTAGCGTGAACCTTGTCCACCAATTCCAAAGTTTATGACCGCGGGCCTCACCCCCTTATCACCCCAAATTCGCTACTGATGAGGCGATGACCTGCTTTTTTTTTTCGTTTTTTTTCCTTTTCTTTTTGGTTTTTTTTTAAATTTAATTTTATAGTTTAAGGTGCATTTTACCCCTAGAATTTAAGATATAATTGTAATTTCATCCTTGTGGTTTGTAGTATAATTTATTCTTAGGGTTTAGGGTATAATTGTAATTTTATCCTTGTGGTTTAGAGTATAATTTATTCCTAGGGTGTATAGTATAATCGTAATTTTACTCTTGTGGTTTAGGGTATAATTTAACCTTAGGGTTATAATCGTAATTTTACCCTTGTGGTTTAGCGTATAATTTAACCTTAGGATTTAGGGTATAATTGTAATTTTACCCTTGTGGTTTAGAGTATAATTTACTCATAGGGTTTATTGTATAATTTATCCCTAGGGTTTAGGGTATAATTGTAATATCACTGTTGTGGTTTAGGGAATATTTTACGCTTAAGGTTTAGAGTATAATGATCTTTTAACTATAATAAATTAAAAAAAAAAATAATAATAACATTAATGAAGGAGGGAAAACTAATTAGGGGAGTGGGGACACATATTCCACCAATTCATTTGGTAGGGCTGGTTCCAACCAAGTTATACTCTAAAAAGTAATAATCAATTAATGAAAAGTGATAATGATATTTCATGAGCAATTTATTATAATATAAATGAAAAGTGACAATATTTTATAGAAAAGTGACAACTTTCATGAGATGAATAAGAAGTAACAATACTAACAAAAAGTAATACTTTAATTATTGAAAAGTGATAATGGTGTTGTGATTATTTCAATAACTATTCTTAATATTATTGAAAAGTGATATTTTAATTAATGAAAAGTGATAATGGTGCTATGATTATTTCATTATCCATTCTTAATATTATTGAGGAGTAATTATCTTTAATAAAAAGTAATAACTATTTTAAAAAACGAAATACGCAATCCTTGTCTCAATTTGAAAATTCTCCGTTATTTGTTTAATTTGTACCATTTCTCAGCACCTATACTAAATTACTCTTGCAAAATAATCCCTTATTTCTTAAAAAAAATTGACTATATTGTCGAGGGCTTCCCAAAATAGGAGAACCCCTGTTCAAAAAATAAGAGTATGCTGCTTTAATGCAATGCGCATTCTTTAGTAAAAGGTGAAAGAATAGTTCGATATGTGCTCGTTGCGCAGCTGCTTGAAGGAAACGGTCAACGTGTTGATATACTATTAAGCATGACGTATGACACCCTCGTAATGTACATTTCGATGTGGGAGCTCAATTTTGTTGCAATAATTAATACGAGTACTTCTTGAGATGCATAACAAATTAAAAAAAAAAATAGTCAGAAAAGTTAATCTCAACCTTTGACTATTGCTTACTAATAGAAAGAAGCAAATTCATCTCAACTTTTATAATGCCCCCTCTTCATGTTTTCACGTGGTTAAGGAAACAATTAATTTTTTATCAACTTTATTAACTTGAGGGTAATATAATATTTTAGATAATATAAATTATTTTATTTGTATTAAAAAATTATTACAATTTAAAAATTAAAATGTACTTTTAGAGATATCTACGTTAAATCAGTGTATTTGAATTCAAGGAATATGAACTCATTTGAATATTGGTATTTGTAAATTTAAAGTCTTAATTTTTTTATACTAACGCACATATGAATTCATTTTAAAACATGTTATATTTCGATTTCAAAACGTATTATCTAGAAAAATCATAAGATCATATCATTAGTGTGGGAGCAATATTCATTGAAACTTGTATTGAATAAACCTTAAGCCGATGTAAGCTCTGAATATACAGGATATTACTGAAAATGTAAGCTCACCAACAGTAGATAATTCTTCCATGAATAAGACTGATCAGAAGATGACAAATCCAGCTAGCAGCTAGCCCATGTTGTCCTTGAAGACTGTCAAGTTTGTTAAGCACTATCCTATAGAGGGAACCAATGAAATGTTTCCAACATTAGCCTACTTCTTTATATATAAGAAATGTATCAATCACACTTTATCAATCAATGAAAAACGTTAGAAATTATCTATGTTACAACATGTCTTCTTTCCTCAATCCTCAACCACAAATTTCATTAATTATTATAGAGAGTTTTTGGATTGGGTAGGGTCACTGCCACAAATTATGACGTATGCTCGACCACTTGGGCCGATCTTAGGCGGGCACCCTTCCTAAGTGCAATGGAAGTTACCAACCTAGGACATGAGTCTTCTTGATCACCCATTGACCCCGTCCAGGTAAGTATGTAACAAAGAGCATTTTTTCTTATTTTATAGACTCCTGGGCAGCATGCTATACACCATTTTCCAGGTGGGATACAGATATTTTCTTTGTAATGACAGAAAGAATTCACAACTATATAGTAGTAATATTTGAGAGGTAGAGCACTTTGGCCTTTGCAATATTTAATGGCTTTTAATCTCCCTTTATGTGCAAAACTCGTCGACTTCAGCCTAAATTATCTTGTTTCTCTCTCTCTTTTCCTTCTCTTTGCACCTCATTGTCATTGCTCCATCTTATTTGTTTTATGCACCTAAATCTTGATATTTAGCAACATAATTTATCAGTTGCCATTTTGGTTGCTAACACTTCGACATTAATTTTTGGTTTCCAAGTTCCATTAATATTGTAAGATGTTCATCATGGCTTGGTTAGTTCTTGCAAATTTAAATTATGCCCTTTTTTCTTTGGAGTCATTGTTGGAATTAAATTGTTCAAACTCTGTGTCAAGAGATCGTCGTTGAAGGAATATTGGGGATTCTAATATTATTGTCTGTTGGATAATTACAGAATCGAAAGTTGAAAAAATAACAAATTTTATTAAGGCACCATATATTTCAACTTTCGATTCTGTAATTATCCAACAGACAATAATATTAGAATCCCCAATATTCCTTCAACGACGATCTCATGACACAGAGTTTGAACAATTTATTTCCAACAATGACTCCAAAGCAAAAAAGGGCATAATTTAAATTTGCAAGAACTAACCAAGCCATGATGAACATCTTACAATATTAATGGAACTTGGAAACCAAAAATTAATGTCGAAGTGTTAGCAACCAAAATGGCAACTGATAAATTATGTTGATAAATATCAAGATTTAGGTGCATAAAACAAATAAGATGGAGCAATGACAATGAGGTGCAAAGAGAAGGAAAAGAGAGAGAGAAACAAGATAATTTAGGCTGGGGATGAGCTATCTGAAGTCGACGAGTTTTGCACATAAAGGGAGAGATTAAAAGCCATTAAATATTGCAAAGGCCAAAGTGCTCTACCTCTCAAATATTACTAGTTGTGAATTCTTTCTGTCATTACAAAGAATGCACTCGACACCTCTTCTTTGAATGTGACTTCTCACACCAGGTATGGTCACTTTGCTACTCATGGCTAAGTGCTCCCATGTCATGGAATAACCAACCAGTACCACATTTCTTACAACATATGGGTATACTTGGTCAAAAGCGAAAGAAGCATATCTTAGAGTGCATTTGGACGTGTGTGGTGTGGTATATTTGGAAAGCTAGAAATTGCAAGATTTTTGAGAACTTGGAGATTGATCCAACAAAATTGTTTGAAGAAATCAGAACCAAAGCGTGGTGCTTTTATTATTTTAAGAATAGGAGTATAATCCATTTATCATTTCAAGATTGGTGTTGCAATCCTAGATTTTGTTGTACTTAAAATAATGTTTAGTGTATTGTCTAGGAGATCATTCCTATTTTCCTTGTACTCTCATGTAATTTTTTGAGTACCTCTGGTACTCACTAATAAAATTTCCTTTTCTGATAAAAAAAAAACAAAGAAAATATCTGTATACCACATGTAAAATGGTGTATAGCATGCTGCCCAGGAGCCTATAAAATAAGAAAAAATGCTCTTTGTTACATACTTACCTGGACGGGGTCAATGAGTGATCAAGAAGACTCATGTCCTAGGTTGCTGACTTTCATTGCACTTAGGAAGGGTGCCCGCCTAAGATTGGCCCAAGTGGTCGAGCCTACGTCATAATTTGTGGCAGTGACCCTACCCAATACAAGTTCCAATATAATTATGTTGGTTCAAGTGGTCGATTTGTTTTCATAGTGAACCAAAAACTCTCTATAGTAATTAATGAAATTTGTAGTTGAGGATTGAGGAAATAAGACATGTTGTAACAGAGATAATTTCTAACGTTTTTCATTGATTGATAAAGTGTGATTGATACATTTCTAACGCGTGTAACAGGAGATGTAACACCAAAATATAATAGAACATCCAAGATCTCACTAATGATATGATCCAATGATTTTTCTAAATAATACGTTTTGAAATCGAAATATATACTATTTTAAAATGAATTTATATGAGCCTCAGTATTAAAATAATAACAAATACTAATTTTCAAATTAGTTGATTTTTCCTTGAATTCGGATACACGGATTTAACTTGATATCCCTAAAATATATTTTAATTTTAAAATTGCTATCATTTTTTACCTAAAAATATTATATTACCCTCAAAAATTATTTATCTTCAATCACCACGTAGAACATGAGAAGGGGGCAGTATAAAAGTTGGGATGAATTTGCTTTCTTTCTATTTTTAAGCAATATTTAGAACTATTTTGACTAATTTTTTTTTTAATTGTGCTATGCATCTCAAGAAGTACACTAGTATTAATTGTTGCAATAAAATTGACCTCCACATCGAAATGTACATTACAAGGGTGTCATACCTCATGCTTGATAAAATTGCAACACGTTGATCGTTTCACTCATGCAGCTGCGCAATGAGCACATAGCGAACTATTCTTTCGCCTTTTACTAAAGAATACTGTGTGCGCGTTGCATTAAAACAACATACTCCTTTTTTCCATTGTTTTTATGGACTTGTAAATTAGCTGTATTTTTTATTTATATTTAAAGATTCATCATCTAAAATATGAACCTCAGATATATATATATATATATATATATATATATATATATTGGAAGATAAACAACGGAGTGTTTTAAAATTGGGACACATTTTCCATGAAACTGTTTTTCGTTTTTTAAAATAGTTATATTTTTTTTATTAAAGATTATATTACTTTTAATTTATATTTAAGAATTGTTCATAAAAAATTAATGTACCATTATCACTTTTTATTAATTAAAGTATCGTATTTTTTTAGTGTTGTTACTTATAACTAGAGTTTAAACCAGTGCCTTGCAAGAGATTTGTTATTTTTAGCGCACAGTTTCACTTAATTTTATGATGTTTGAACAAAATAATATTTATTTGAATAATATCTAACATAATATTTTATTAATATTAAAGTCTAATGTAGTTATGGGCAAATCACTTATAAAACCTTGCGAGCTTGTTAAGTTGATCAATTCGTATAAGTTTACTAATATCTTTTGCAATGAGGTTAAAATGCAGAATTTTAGCAATTTAAAATGCAACAAAAAATTTTTCTATTTTCAAAATTATAAGATTGGACTCTATATTACTAATTTATAAACATCAATTAATTAATGAAATATTTTACGGTTAATAAACTCAACCAAACTTTCATTGCAAATAATTTAAAATACTCATCTAAAGTTTCGTGTATACAATTATTTATTTATTTTAATGGGTGGCTTAGATTAGTTTGAAAATTTTAAATATATTCAAACAATAAATTTAATACTATTATTCAATTTTTAATAAATAATATCTTATTTTCTACTTTGAAAATGTCATAATTCTAATGATTTAATTATTTTAGTGGGTGACTGAGATTTATTTGAGAAATAGAAAACTAAATTATTTCCTGATTTGAAAAAGTCATAATTACAATTATTTAATTATTTTAATAGGTGGCTGATTGAAAACATTATGCCATAAACCCTAAATCTTCTGAAAACCCTTAACCTTCTAGAAACCCTAAACCTTAAACCCTTAACACTAAACCCTAAATCATCTGAAAAAATTATGTCATAAACTCTAAATTCTAAACCCTTATAATTATTTAATTATTTTAATGAGTGGCTGAACCCTAAATCCTAAAACCCTAAACCTTTTGAAAACATTAAATTATTTCCTAACTTGAAAAAATCATAATTACAATTATTTAATTATTTTAACGGGTGGTTGAGGTTTGTTTGAAAAATAGATGGTTAGGATTGAATTTATATTTAATATTATTAATTTTTTTAATAAATAATATCTTATTTCCTAATTTGAAAAGTCATAATTATAATTATTTTAATGGACGGCTGATATTTGTTTTAGAAATGATGGTTAGGATTTGTGTAACAACTGCACCCTTCTACACTAAAATTTAGTGTGGTTATTTTATCGCATTTGATTTACGTTACGTAGTGGAGGAATCTTAGTATATTCGTTATTTAAGTATTATTATTAATTATTAGTTTAATTTCTCCCTACTTATCTGCTACAGCAACATTAGAAAAGAAAGAGATTTCAAATTCTATACCCTATCTTTCACTTTTCAACTCACGATCACCTTAACTTATCTACATGTAACAGAAATAGGAGAAACGCAAACCCTTATCTACTAAGTAGTTTGTGTGTTGATCATTCTTCTCTCACCCACATCCATGAACTCATATACACTGCATTACTTCTTCATTCAGTGAATAAAAAAAATTACTCTTCGGAATAGAGTAAGAACACCCTTACGATCTATCCTGCTATACACTCTTACCCAAATTTCACTCACATGAAACTCGACATTTAGCGAGTGACGCACATCAAGGATTATATAGGCTGAGTTCGGAATCCATCATTGATATGTTATGAATTTTCATATCATTATAGCAATGCACGAGTTATTACAAACCATCAACTTCTATATACCAAGTTGTTCCTTAATTTTACTTATACTCTTGTAAATTTTCATTTACTTACAATACACATTAATTCCTTGTGTTTGCTTGAGTCTCTTACCAAAACCCAACTAGTAGCCCTCCTTTCTGCTCTAGTTTATCTAGATTACGATTTCGATAGTTTGATCTTTTATGTAATGGGTTGTTTCGAGGCATGTGGATTGATAGACGAACTTAACGTAGATGTGAGAGTTCTTCTTGTTGGGCATATTCATGTAGTATTTATCAGTATACATGGTTATGTGTACGCTTCAGGTTAATTCAAGCAGTATAGGGTTAAATATTAGTATACGTTGGGGTTTCACAGTTGCAAGTATTGTTCCATGATAATCCATAGAAAAATTCCAACGTAATACATGTATGCATTAGGTTGGCTAGGTTAAAGTTGTTTGAATGTTATTGCTGCCAAACGTTGTGATAAGAAAGTGCATCTTATCTTGCAAAGGTGAATTGTCAATTCAAATTTTGATTGGCCGAGCAATAGGCTAATGATTAGTGGGCTAATTACTGGTTATTCACTATGCATACGTGGCCTATTTCTATCTCCTTTTTATTAATAGCAATGGACAACTATTTAGTAATTAGACTTGAATGGATTTAGAAATAAACTAGCCTGCCCTCCATTCTTATGTATTGTGAGTCAGATTGCTTGTGTGATTGGAAATTATTCTAAGATTGAAGTATTTTATACTCTTGGTAGGAAACGCGATTTGTGAGGAGAAAAGTAAGGGCGTGCATTTCATCATTCTAATCCTTCAGCATATTTGAGGTGGGAAAATTCTAAAACTTTTTTTCCTTGTCTACCGTATGTGTTACGTGTTTACATTTATTGCATTGTTTCACAGTTGTACAGTCATAGAGTGCTCTCGTAGTACTATATAATTATATGAACCAGGGCACTTTCAGGTGTCGGGATTCTTAATTGGTCCTCGGGTAACACCCGCAGAGTTCCATGATCGATCATCACAGTCACAGAAAATTTCAAGGTGTATGATTACATTTATGTGAATATGTGTGCATATTGTGGTAGACGCAAATATTTTTCCCACTGAGTCATTGTTTACTCACCCTTCCAAATAAAATTACTTTCACAGGTTGTGAAATGAAGGAGCAAGATGAGATATGACAGATGGAAACTAAATGCTTATCCTTAATAAAGTTCAATATACGTTTCTTTTCTTTATAAGCTATTAGGCAAGGATTTTGAGTATATTTTCCTAAATATTGACAATTTTCCAAAAAGTTAATAAATTGATATTCTTATTGATATTTACTTATTTCTTTAAACCTTGTATTCCCTAAATCTTTAGTAATGAATCTGTTCCCGTAGACTTTTATGATATTATATCTTGAACTTTTAGATAATTTTCACGACAGGTCAGTATATGTTTGTGTGCTTATCTATTAATCTTTTTATTTATATATTTAATATCAAATATATAATTTTCTTTTAACTTAAATTAAGTCATTTGCTATTTAGTGGCGTTAAATTACACAACTGAGTCCCCTATTTATACTTGTGGCAAGTGGAGATATTATTTCCTTTCCTAAGTAAGTCATAAAAGTTATTTTAATATTTTAGAAATTTAGATAATTCATTCATATTTTAAAAGGAAAACAAGTTTATTAATTAATAGAATAATATACAAAGCTGCAAACATTTTTTTATGAATATTTATATTTTCTTTTATAGAATTTTATTAATAATAATATGTCATGGAAATTACTATCCGAAATTGGATCGTTAAAATATGGCCCTCTGGAAACATTATACTATAAACCCTAAAACTCTAAACCTTAAACACTAAAGCCCCAAACCCTAAAACCCTAAGACCCTAAACCCTAAACCATTTGGAAACGTTAAATTATTTCCTAATTTGAAAAGGTAAAAGTTACAATTATTTAATTTTTTAATGGGTGGTTGAGATTTTTTTGAAAAATAGATGGTTAGGATTGGATTTATATTTAATATTATTAAATTTTTAATAAACAATATCTTATTTTAATTTTTATAAATATTTAATTATATTAATGGGTGACTTTTATTTGTTTAAGAAAGAGATGATCAGGATTTGTACTAATCCAAATTTAAAAATGTCATTATTACAAATATTTAATTATTTTAATTGATGATTGAGATTTGTTTGAAAAATAGATAGGCAGAATTTGATTTATTCTTCTACCCTAAACCCTAAAACCCTAAAACTCTAAAATCCTAAACCTTAAAACCCTCTTTGGAAGCATTAAATTATTTCCTAATTTATAAAAGTTATAATTATAATTATTTAATTATTTTAATGGGTGGTTGAGATTTATTTAAAAAAGAGATGGTTAGGATTGGATATATATTTAAGGACTAATCCAAATTTAAAAAAATCATTATTACAAATATTTAATTATTTTAATGGATGATTGAGATTTGTTTGAAAAATAGATAGGCAGGATTGGATTTATTCTGCTACCCTAAACCCTAAAACTCTAAAACCCTAAACCCTAAAATCCTCTTGGGAAACATTAAATTATTTCCTAATTTGTAAAAGTTATAATTATAATTATTTAATTATTTTAATGGGTGGTTGAGATTTGTTTGAAAAAGATATGGTTAGAATTGGATATATATTTAATATTATTAATTTTTTAATAAATAATATCTTATTTTCCTAATTTGAAAAAATCATCATTATAATTATTTAATTATTTTAATGGGTGGCTAAGATTTGTTTAAGAAATAGACTGTCAGGATTTGGCCGTCTGAAAAATTATGCCATAAACCCTAAAACCCTAAACCCTAAATCCTAAACTCTTTGGAAACATTAAATTATTTTCTAATTTAAAAAGTTATAATTACGAATATTTAATTATTTTAATGGGTGGTTGAGATTTGTTTGAAAAATAGATGATTAGAAAAAATCTATAATTATAATTATTTAATTATTTTAATTGGTGGTTGAGATTTGTTTAAGAAATAAATGATCAGGATTGTATTTATAATAATATAATCTTATTTTCTAATTTGAAAAAGTTATATGGATTGGATTAATATTATTAATTTTTTAATAAATAATATCTTATTTTTTAATTTGTAAAAGTCAAAATTATATTTAGAGTTACTCTCTTACGAGACGGGTTTTTGTGAGACGGTCGTGAGACGGGTCGACCCATTACTAAAGTATGCTTATTATATATTTAAAGTATTTTTATTTGTAGTTAAAGTATTTTAACAATAAATCATATTATAACACCATAAAATAATACTTTAATTCATCATTCATTATACTTTAAAAAATAATTTATTACTATCCAATACAAATTTTATATATATATATATATATATATATATATATATATATATATATATTATTAGATACAATAGGGTAAAAGTATTACTAATAGATACAATATATTAGGATGAGATACCCAATATATCCCTATAAAAATATAATCTCAATTAATTCTTTTATTAATAATTTCAATTATCTTTTTTTCTCTCTCTTTTCTTCGCTCTTTCTTTATCTCTCCAGAATCCCTTAATTTTCCTTCAAAGTTTCCCTTTCTGCATCCAAATTTCCGACATCTTTTCCCCTTGATTTACCCCTTGATTTATTGCCATCGGAATTACACATAGTTTCTTATTCTCCGTCGGGACCAAAACCTAAAATCTGATTAACCTCTAACCCTTTATCTATTGGTTATGGTTCAATTTTTGCTCACTGTTCTTAGTCGCATTTCTTGTAAAAATGTGTAAGAGTAAGAGACTCTATCGTCGAGTAAACATGTGATCAAATACAAAATTTATAATAATGTCGTCCCTTCCAAGGGAAAGTTAACTCTAGGTTGTATCCGGATTTTCTATTGATTTATACTTTGTAAGAATGATATATTGAAGGTTTGATTGCTTAAGTCACTAATTATTTCTACTCAATTAACTAAGAATTTGAACTAACAAAGTAATAATTCAATCAACACACATATGATGACTGGAATGGAGGTAAAATTCACTTGAGAAGAGAACAAGGCTGATCATAATCATTGTTAAGACTCTAGCTAGATATGCATAACTCTTGATGGTGAACTTCATTAACTTGTGGACTAAAAGCCATCACTTTTTTACCCCTAATCCCTATGGCCAAGGCAATTAGGTTCTCGACTCTTTTACAAGTCTAAATCTCCTAGGATTGATCTTAATCTCAATTCCCTTAAGGTACTATGATCATAAGTTGGTTCTTTTCACTCAATTTCTTAAGTGTCCCTTTATGAATGTTCTAAGTATAAGAAGGGTATGGCTTACCCCCCCTCACACTAACATGCACGCACATTTTAATATATGATTCAATTAAACATCCACTCATAACATTGGAATGGCCATCCTAATACTATGAATAGAAAATCTAATCACACAAGTATTGAAATGAAACATGATTCATATATCATAAAAGGAAATTCACAATTTAACTACATTCACTTCTCAAGTTCTACACATCTAGCTTTCATCTCAACCATTCATATGATTAGCCCTACTATAGGACTAGCCACTACACATTGTGATTATATCAATACAAATCAAGCTTTGCTCCATTTGAGCAAAAATAAGAAGAAAATCAACAAATGAAAAGTAGATTGGCTTTCCTTTCATTGAGAAACCTTCCTTCTCTTCAATATGCTAACTCCTTCAATCCTTGATGCTTCCCTCTTCTCAAATGATGGATGGATGGATTGGATAATGGATTTATGGATTGATTGTGGAAGAACAAATCGAATTGGATGGATCTAATAGATGGAGATGGATTTATGGATCTAGTGTGTGAAAATATGGTGTGGAGTGTGTGTAATTGCTCTCAATTCTGATCTCTCTCCTCAAATTTGGCACAAGTCACCCTTTTATATCACAATGGACCTTCTAGAAGCTTCCGGAATATTCTGAAAATTGCATAGGTTTTTGCACCTACACGGCCCGTGTAGCAGCGCAGGGCCCGTGTAGGGCACACCTACTTCGGCATGTTGTGTGTGCTTCCGGACACGGCTCGAGCTGCGCTATACGGCCTTGGTCATGGCCGTGCAGCATTTTCTGATGATATTACACGGCTTCTTCTTACAGGACCGTGTTCCACACATGGGGCGTGCAGCAACGCATGGCCCGCGTGCCAGCACATGACCTTCCTCCTGGGCGAGCAACGATTTCTGATGACAATACACGGCCAGTTGTTACAGGGCCGTGTTCCACACACGGCCCATGTACAAACATGCATTGTTCCTCCGTCTCCGTTTCGCTCCCGACTTTTACACATATTTAAGCTTATTTACACAATTCTATCAATTCATACCATATTTCACAAAATAACAATAACACCACCAAAAGTCACATAAATACGGATAAAAATATCCGAAAATCCACAAATAAAGACATTAAAATCTAGGTGAAAATGACAACGATCACACGCTGCCTCTGTGTTTGGTAAGTGGTAGATAACAACACCTTCCTCATGATATATAAACATAGTTTTAGTTGCCAAGAGTCGTAACTCCATGAGTTTTTGTTTCTTTTTTGAAGAATTTTTGGAAATGTCTCATGTACTTATTGTAATAAAAATTGGAAGAAAACTACAGAAGACATCAAACTATCATCAGATTTGATCAGCAGCAATAGATGTGACAATGGTGAGAAGGAGATGGTTGACATTGAGATCCATCAATGGAGCATAGGGGGAGACCATATCTTTCAGATGGAGGAATACATTAGCATTGGTATCTCGAACCACAAAGCAGCCACTCGGGAAATCATATTTTCTTTGAACGACGACGTACAGTCTGTGGGCAACAGCACTTTTGTTTAAGACCTTGATTTCTTCAGCCCTAACATCGAATAAGAATGAACCATCTTCGCTCATATCAATGAATATACCCCTTATCCTCATCTGCAAGTAAGTTTCATAATTATTAGTCACACAATAATTATACTTCCCATGTACTTATTGTGGGGAATGCACTTTTGAATTACAAACTTTTACTGATTGCATTTTCCTTTGAAGCAGAGAATTGATTGTCGCTGTCGCTCTCATATGCAAGTCAAATTCAGTGGCGAGTTCACTTCAAAATATGTATTCAATCTATTTCAAATTCATTCATTGAAATATTTTTTATTCAAAATCAGTAGGTATTTAGAATATTTGATGCTCAATAAGAATGTATTCCTAAACGTTTTCTCAATATTCCACGAAATATTCAGAATGTATTCAATATATTTCAAGTTTATTCATTAAAATGCTTTCGTATTCAAAGTTAGTAGGCATTCAAAATATTTAATGTTCAATAATGATGTATTCAATTTAAATGATTTTGTATTTGTATATAAAATTAGTAGGTATTCAGAATATTTTATGTCTAGTAACGATGTATTCAGAAATTAAATACATTATGGGGCTCAACTAACACTTCTATCAACGTGGAATGAGTTGAATTATTCCCAACTGAATTTTTAGGAGAAAAAATGGAACGAAATTTGTTTTTAATTTTAATATAAAATATCTTTACATTTTAATATATTATTGAATAGAATTTAGAATATTTAAAAAATTTCAATAAAATCAGTAAGTATTTAAAAAATTTAATGTTCAATAACATGTATTCAAAAATCTTTTTTTAATATTCACGAAATATTCAGAATGTATTCATTATATTTCAGATTCATTCATCAAAACACTTTTATATTCAAAATTAGTAAGTATTCAGAATATTTAATGTTAATTAACGATGTATTCAGAAATTGAATATACATAATATATGGGGCTTAACTCACGCGTGGAATTAGTTTAATCAATGCTAATAGATTTTTAAAAGAAAAATGTGGAATGAAATACTCCATCCGTCCCAGTCAAACGTCACCGTTTGACTGTTAAAGCTCTCACAAAAGCTACAGTAAACGGTGACGTTTGGGCGGGACGCGGGGAGTATGTTTTTAATTTTAATATAAAATATCTTTATATTTTAATATATTATTTAATACAATCTCATTAAGGATAAGAAGGGATTTTCACTTATTAGAAATATATTGATGTACCTATAAGTAATAATAATATATATATTGTATCTGGTAGTAATGGACCCATGTAAATATTAACGTGAATATATAAGTACATCCACTTTAAGATTTAATGCTATCATAATATGTAACATATCTTTGGTAAAGACTTGTGTTTGAATTTTAGGATTTTAATGAAAAAGTGATACTACCTTCATCCTAAAGAAAAGTTTATAGTTATTTCAGATACGGAGTTTAAGAAAAAATTATTTTTTTTGCTTTACTTTTGGAGGTAGTTTGGTATTTTTAGGTAATAAATAAATTATAAAATAAGTTAAGTGAGTTGTAAAGAGCTGTCAATTTTGAAATTAAAGTGTTATGGGATAATTGATTTGTGTGTATTTTCTTATTTGGGAGTGTGAACTTATTAATGGGACGGAAAGAAATAGGAAGCGTGAATTTGTTTATGAGACAGAGTGAGTACTTAATTAGTGAAAAGTAATAATATATAGTGCAGTGAATTATTTTATGAACAAATTATAGTACAAGTAATACAACAAAAAAAATTTAGCAATGGAATTTACCAACGGAATTCAATCCGTTGATAATTACCAATGGCTTAGCAACCGAAATGACATTTTTCTATTAGCAATGGAATGCTAATGGATTTATTCTATATTTTACCAATGAATTCAATCCGTTGGTAATTACTAACAGATTACCAAGGAATCATTATATAAATTATTAACGAAATTTTTAGCAACAGAATACCAACTGAATTGATTTTCCGTTGCCAAAAATTTATCAACCACCACTTTACCAATGGAAATTTACCAATGGATTCCGTTGCTAATCCTTTGGTAAGCAAATTTAACAATTGAATTAAGGCTTTTACCAACGGAATATTCCATTGGTAAAAAGTATGAGTAGTTTTATTGTAGTGTAAAAAGTGATAACATTTTTAAAGAAAAATAATAATATCTCTAATAATAAAAGTGATTACTAATTAAAAAAAATAGTGTAAAATGATTGTGAGACTATGAGTGAGGCTCCTGTGCACCCGGGCGCACGGAGCACATTCCGTGCGCCTTTGCAATTTCCGTACCCCTTTGCAATTTAAACCCCTAGCAATAAATATGTTTAAATAGAATATAGAGGGGGAGGATTGTGTTCACATGGGGACACGGAGTATCCTCCGTGTCCCCGGGGGTATAGGGGCTTTTGCCTGAGACTATTGCTTACTAATAGAAAGAAGCAAATTCATCTCAACTTTTATACTGCCCCCTCTTCATGTTTCACGTGGTTAAGGAAACAATTAATTTTATATCAACTTTATTGACTTTAGGGTAATATAATATTTTTAGATAATATAAATTATTTTATTTGTATCAAAAAATTATTACAATTTAAAAATTAAAATATACTTTTAGAGATATCAAGTTAAATCGGTATATTTGAATTCAAGGAATATGAACTCATTTGAATATTGGTATTTGTAAATTTAAGGCCTTAATTTTTTGATACTGACGCTCATATGAATTCATTTTAAAATATACTCCCTCTGTCCCATATTTATCTTCATAAGTATGGTACGGAGGATGTACTATATTTCGATTTCAGAACGTATTATCTAGAAAAATCATAAGATCATATCATTAGTGTGAGAGTAATATTCATTGAAACTTGTATTGAATAAACCTTGATGTAAGCTCTGAATATATAGGATATTACTATAGAGAGTTTTTGGTTCACTATCAAACATTCTAATGCATCGACCACTTGAACCAACATAATTATATTGAAACTTGTATTGGGTAGGGTCACTGCCACAAATTATGACGTAGGCTTGACCACTTGGGCTGATCTTAGGTGGGCACCCTTCCTAAATGAATTATATTTAGAGTATAATTTACTCATAGGGTTTATTGTATAATTTATCCCTAGGGTTTAGGGTATAATTGTAATATATTTTACGGTAACACTCTCAAATTCTCACACTCTATCACTTTTAGATACAGCTCTATACTCAAGCGGACCCTCAACCTCACTCTCAATCGTATTCTTAAATTATGAGTCCTATCACCTATTTACTCAGTGTGAAAGGATGAGATCAACCTAGAATCTTCTATCTTTCTATAATCACCTAGAAGAATCTAAATAATGGAGCAACTCTTTTTAGTCTATCAACCAACATAACTAGGATAGGATAGTTTAGAACCAGGTGGTGGGTTGTTCACTTTGAACAACAATAGATATGGCGTCGAATGAAGATAAGAGTGAATGTTAAACTTAAGATTTTGAAAGTAAAATTTGAACTTTAAATTTTGAAAAGAGCAAGAGAAAGATTTCTACTTTAAGTAAGTGAATTGAATTGGGGACTTTGCATGTGTAGGGGGGTGAAAGAAGGTCGAGCTTAGTTGTGTATGGTCTACCTATATAATCTTCACGCTTAAGCCTGACATGTTATCTACAAGAGGTTATTTTATGTGCTTAAGCCACAACTATAATGTATTATTATTATATAATTATAAAAGCAAATTTTACTCTTTGGCGAATAAAAGTAATAAAGTTATCAAAAACAAGTAATAATAATAAAAAAATTCTTATCAATTCTTGAGTAGGGCCTGTTTAAGTAAAGCAGACTTTTTTTTTGAGAAAAAGTCTAAGCGTGATTTATTTGTTAAAAAGGCCGAATTGAGTTAGACTTTTAATGGGTCGCTCTATTAGGTAGTCTGACCTGTTTCTTCCTTAAATGTGTGTAGGGGTGGGCGGTATGGTATACCGAAGATATTTTATCATATCAAATGCTGTATCAAAATTTTCGGTATATAAAAAATCATGCCGTTACCTTACCTAAACTTTAAGTATACCATAGTTCGGTATACCGATATTTCGGTATAGGAAAATAGTATACCTTCAATTTACCAATATTTCGATATACCGTATCATGCCTAAAATATCGGTATATACCGTCCTATTAGATAGTTTGTTGTTCTATTATGCACCTAAAATTCAATAAATCTAATTAAAAACTGTACTAAAAAAGTGAAAGATAGCTATAAATAAATTTTAAAATATAACAAATTCATAGTAAGAAAAATATACGACAATTCACAAACGACCAAATTAAATAAGAGTGAGCCTCATGTAAATCGGGTTTACTTGTAAACCCTATTTTTTAAAATTACACTTTAGTATATAAAAAATTACTCTTTGAAGAGTAATGATTTTTATACAGAAAAGTACTAATTCATGTCTCTAAAAAAAAAATTTCATGTACTAAAAGTAATCGATAAATAAGGATTTACAAGAATTTGAAGAGTAATTTTTTAATTTAGAAGAGTAACAATTAATGTGCTTAAGAGTGATTTTTTATGTACTAAAAATTAACAAAGTTTAAATAATTAAACTTAAATTCAGTTTACAGGAGTATTTGTCATTAAATAAATAGTACCCAAGAGATCTACTCAAGAACCATATGGAAGTTATATTAAAATCAACACTTTTAAATTTTCATATAGGATAGAACTACCTATATAATTAAAAAAAAGTACAAGATATTATTAAAGCCAATAAACTTTATCACCTATTTATAATTATGAAATTTTTTAATTAAATAGTGTATATACATAATTTAATTAAAATTATAAAATATAATTAATAATTATAATTGCATATATCATGTAGTATGGTATATCGTATTATATTACCCAAAAATTGAATATTTAACAGGATTTCTGTATATATCAAAATACCGCGGTATTAATAATTTATATACCTTTATCATACCAAAATTTTCAATACGATATCATACCTTACCAAAAATTTCGACATACCTAAAATTTTGATAAAATCAATATTTTTCGATATGATAAGGACGGTATACCGAAATTTTGGTATTTTTCCCTAGCCCTAAATGTGTGCACCCCTATATGTGCTTGTCTAGGTAAGTAGACTTGTTTGAAAAAGTCTAAACTTGATTTATTTGTTAAAGAGGTCCAACTAAGCTAGACTTTTTGTGGGCCGAGTCATAAACCCGGGTAACCTGACCTTATGCGTGTATAATTGTAACTTAGGTGTGTAAGAGTTTCAATAAATTAAAAGCTATGCTTATTTAAGCTACATTATTTGTTTGAAGTTTGAACAATTAGTCTAAAAGAAATTCATCAATCAACTAAATTAAATAAGAAGATTTTAATTATTTGAACTAAAATTGTAGGGGTGTCCCAAATATGAGTTAGCCCCTTCCAAAAATAAGAGTATGCTGCTTTAATGCAACGCACACACGGTATTCTTTAGTAAAAGGCGAAAGAATAGTTCGCTATGTGCTCATTGCGCAGCTGCTTGAAGGAAAGCATCAACGTGTTGGTCAAATATCAAGCATGAGGTGTGACACCTGCATAGTGCATAATTCGATGTGGGATGTCAATTTATTACTGTATGCTTCTCGTGATGCATAACACAGCCATTTGTAGGAATTGAATTCTTTTACCTCATTTTACGTGTTGCCATCTTTCTCAGTTTTCGATAATTTGGAAGAAATGTTAGAAGAAAAGGAAAAGAGATATTATGGAAAAACTTAAAGAAAAATAGAAGTTGTTCTCCCAAGTGGAAGCGTACATAAATATAATTTTAGTGAATTCTTAGGGGATATATCAATTTTAGTCCTTTAGGATAGACCAAATCCATTTTCAGTCATCAAGTTTGGTAATTTCTCAAAAGTGATCCTTCGTTTCCGAATTTAGTCTATTTGATCCACTTTTAGTCCTTGTTGTCCACTTTTGGTCCCTTTTTCCAGCAATTTTAAGGATCATATCCATAGTTAAATAATCTACCCAAGAAAAAGGGAATTATTACGGCCAAAGATACCAAGGCATTAGTAGGAATTTTTACTGTACTAGATAAATTATCATTTCATATTCATACTGTATAGATGAGATTGTAAATTATCACAACACACGTACATGACCTACATACTAAGCATATTTGGATAATTCACTTTCTGTAACTTTCATTCTTGAGTCTTTGTTTCGGGTTTACCGAGCAACACTTGTGGAATTGCGATTCGGAGTTAAGTTAACGGGCTTGAAGGGCTTTGCCTCGGTAAGACTTTCAGTAAGAAATCCTTCCTCAAGCTCCTCGTGGCATACAACCGAAACGACACCCGCTAGATAGCCGCCCCTTTCTCTCTTTCAACAGCCTCGTGGCCGGACGAAAGATAGGAAGTTACAGAACGGGGCAGTGAAGGCTTGCGAAATAGACAGCAAACAGCAAGCAAGAGCTTCTCAACCCCCTAACCTTAAAAAAGCACTAGCGCTTGACTAATAGAATAGAATATAACTAAAGATCTCAAAATGGAAGAAGGAGCTCTTTTGCCCACCCTATCTCTATCTCTAAAGTGCGTAATAAAATTACCGTTTTTCCTTATCAATTCTTGTAGTTATCTACGGTTCTCACAACTCTCGAGTCGACATATAGCTCATCTCCAGCCTAAAATCTCGTAATCTCGTTTTTCTCTTCTTACCACATTGTCATTGCTCCATCTTAGTTGCCAACACTTGCCTATAATTTTTAGTTTCCAAAGTTTTATTATTAATTTATCAAAAAAATAACTACATCTACGTAAAGTTGAATCTTAAAAAAAATCATCAAAAGTTTTATTATTATAATCCCTTTTTATCAAAAAATAACTACATATACGTGAAGTTCAAATTGTATCTTGTCTTGGTTTAAAATCGTTTAAAAAGGCATTTTAATCATTCAAACTAAATTATTGAGGGTTTAAAAAGGCATTTTAATCATTCAAACTAAATTATTGAGGGATTCCCAAATATGAGAAACCCTCTCCAAAAATAGGAGTATGCTGCTTTAATGCAACGCGCACACGGTATTCTTTAGTAAAAGGCGAAAGAATAGTTCGCTATGTGCTCATTGCGCAGCTGCTTGAAGGATAAAATCAACGTGTTGGTCAAATATCAAGCATGAGGTGTGACACCCACGTAATGCATAATTCGATGTGGGAGGTCAATTTTGTTGGAACAATTACTACATGATTCTTGTGATGCATACTAATATAAAAGGGAAAGAAAATTCTCAGAATAACTCATCTAAACCTTTGTCTGTTGCTTAATAATAAGGAGCAAATTAGTTTTCTTGGCCACTTTTTGTGTAGATAGCAGCTGCTGTAAGCCTCTTACGATCAGCTTGGTGATGGAAATAAATGGGAATTAGAATTAAAGGTAGGTGGAATGAAGCCAGATGCCCTTTTGGATTGGCTCGTTGCATTTGAGGATCTTTTGGATTGGCTCGTTGCATTTGAGGATGTTCTCGATTACACAAGGTGGAATGGATCCAGATGCCCATTTGGATTGGCTCATTGCATTTGAGGATGTTCTCGATTCTCATTGCATTTGAGGATGTTCTCAATTATCCGCTAATCGTCATGAGATTATGATTTACGATAGTATGGATTGGCTCATAATTATCCGCTAATCATCATGAGATTATGATTTACGATAGTATGGATTGGCTCATAATTATCCGCTAATCTTCATGAGATTATGATTTACGATAGTATGGATTGGCTCATTGCATTTGAGGATGTTCTCGACTCTCATTGCATTCGAGGATGTTCTCAATTATCCGCTAATCATCATGAGATTATGATTTACGATAGTATGGATTGGCTCATTGCATTTGAGGATGTTCTCGACCCTCATTGCATTCGAGGATGTTCTCAATTATCCGCTAATCATCATGAGATTGTGATTTACGATAGTATAGGACATAATTATAAAACTTGAATTGTATAAAAATTGAAACTTGTATTGGGCAGGGTCTGCGCGAACGCAAGACCCCACTGCCACAAATTATGACGTAGGCTCGACCACTTGGGCCGACCTTAGGCGGGCGCCCTTCCTAAGTGCAATGGAAGTCACCAACCTAGGCCATGAGTCTTCTTGATCACCCATTGACCCCGTCCAGGTAAGTATGTAACTCAGAGCATTTCCTTCTTATTTTATACACTCTTGCGAAGCATCCTATACATCCGTATTCCATGTGGGATGCAGAAACTTTCTTTGTAGTGATATTCATTTCTAGTACTATTAAGGACATGATTGGTATGATTGAATGGAATTATGTTGGAATGGAATGAACTAATGAATGGAATAGAGATAGGAAATGAATGGACAAAAATAATTATTATCATGATTGGTATAGATTATGAATAGATTATGTAATAGAAAATAATTTGATTTAAATGTCATATTTATTATTTTATTTAAATTTTAAATTGATTAAAGTTTCAATAAATTTCATATGTTTTAATAACTAAACTAAAAAAAATTATGAAATTAAAGATAAAATAAATATATATTATTTAAATTTTAAATAAAAAATTACATGTAATCTAAAAATTATTATTTATATTTATATTTAATATTACAATATATATAAATAATATATATATTAATATTACAATATATATATATTTAATTTAAAAATAACGAGATTTAATTTTTATTTAAATTTTAAATAATTTAATATTTTTGATAAATAATTTAACATATTAAAAATTTTTAATATGAAAATTATATGTTAAGGAAAAAGAAATTAATTATTTTTTAATTTTTGTAAGTATATAAAATGAGACATCATATAAAACAAAATTATAATTATTAATATATCTTATGTTATATGGATAAAAATAAATAAACAAATATAAATATTTGATTCCTTACCAGGACGTAATGGCTAAACCCATGGGGGGTGCATGAATGGTGATTCCCTTATTTGAAGGAATGCACATTCCTTACGGAATGAGCATTTCTAGAAACAAAACATACCAAACTTAAAAATGGAATTAATATTGGAAATGATGATTCCATTCTCAAATCATTCCTTCATACCAATCATGCCATAAACATTTTCAAATAGAGTGTGATGCGACTAATGACATTCAAATTTGATGAGCCGTAATTATTAACCTCAATAAAACAAAAACAAAAAAACACAAATGATTGTGCATTAAGAATTGATAAGAAAAGTATGATGTGAACTCTCTAATATATGATTAATTATTGTTTCAATTTGTGCACCAGTCATTTGATTTTAGTATAATTAAATTGCATATATCACAAACAGTAGTATGCTTCTAAGGTTAAATTTTCTTAAGCTTTAGTCTGGACAAATTGTGTTGAATTTTTTTAAGTTGTGTTCTATAAAAATTAATTGATTAGTTTTACAACTACTCTTCACAACAGAAGAAAAAATAAGTAGTGAATTTTCTTATATATATATCCATGAAGTATTTTATTTAATTTCTTAGATTGAAGAACTTAAACTAAGATGATATCCAATTACAATAGAAAACTTTTAATTTTTTTTTAAAAGGTTTGATAATATTTAACCACTACAAAAAAACTGACCGACAGTGACGGACTTTGTGACGGACTGACGGACTTTGTGACGGACTTTGTGACGGAAAATCGCCCGTCACCCGAACATGCGTCACAAACTGTTTGTGACGGTCCCGTCACTATTAGTGATGGAATTTGTGACGAAAATAATTAGTGACGGAATTTGTGACGGTTTGTTTTAACCAATATTTGTGACGGATTTCATTTGTGACGGACTTTGTGACGGAAAAAAGTCCGTCACAAACTTAAAATTCTAAAAAAAAATTAATTAGGTGGGAATCGAACCTTGTTGCTCATGTGAGTGCTTCATGGCACCAACCGGACCGGCTACCGGGTAGTCAATTTATATTTTATTGCATTTCTAACCCTTATACCTCATTTACAATTTAATTGTATATATTGGCTCCCAACCGGGTTTGAACCTGGGTGGGTGCCAAGTAAGAGTACTTGTTAGCAAGGGTTGAGCCAATTTGGCTAGATGTCTTTTGTGTTAGTTTTCAATAAATATTGTATATATTTAATTAATTTGTATTAAAATAGCATCAACAAACTTTTAAAATAAATATGATGGTAATATTGATTAATGTAATATACATTAATATGACTAATAATTATCAAAACATTTATTTATTTATTTATTTTATTATCTATATACTAATTGCGAATACGCTACTATAAATAATTTTTAAAAGTATGATGTGTCACGACGTGGTTAATCGTTGTATTTTTTATATTTTATATTTTAATATTATATACATAATCTTTCTATTTTTATATTTTTTAATATATATTAGGATTTATTATTATATCACTATTTTATATCTCCAAAATATTTATTTTTATCTACAATATATTTGATAAGTCTTTATTCAATTAATTATTTTAATATAATAATTATCTAAATATTATAATATATTGAATAAAAAATAAATCCATCATTTAAAAAAATTAAATCTAGACTCCTCTTATTTTATTATAAGACAATATTTAAAAGTTAATTACTCTAAAAAAATTATTTAATTACTATAAAGCTTCTACTAAAAAAATTAATATATTTATTTATTATAAATATTTGATTTATGAATATACACGGGCAAAAAAAATAATTATATAAATTATTAAATTAATCAATATACTTAATTAACATAAATATTGTGTTTATAATAATATTAAAATATATTAAAATAATATATTTATTAATTTAAGATAAAGTATACTAATTAATCCGTGTATTACATGGGAGAAAAACACTAGTATATATATATATATATATATATATATATATATATATATATAAAATAACGAATACACTGTTATAAATAACTTTTAAAAATATGAGGTGTCACAACGTGGTTAAATTTCGTATTTTTTTATTTTCATATTACATATATAATATTTTTATTTATTATTAATATTATCATTATCATTATGTATATATTAAATCATACAATAAATTAAAATCACCTTTAATCATATTTTTTCATTAAGAAATAGATAATTAATAAAATATATTCCATTTATTAATATTATTATTCATATACATCTTCAAATTAAATACCACCTTTAAGTATAATTTTTTTTATTAAAAATAGATAATTAAGTCAATCATACTTTTCTATTATTTGGCAAAGATTTTAAAATTAATATTACCATGTACAACACAATATATTCAATTATTTAAGTTTAATTAAATTCACAATAAATAATAAAAAATAATAATTCCTTTTTTTCAAAAAGTAACTATGTTCTTATAATTATTTTTATTTTAAAATTAATATTATTATACACAACAATACAATACATTCTATTATTTAAGTTTAAATAATTCACAATACAAATTAAAAAATAATAATTTTTTTAAAAAAAAAAACATGTAAGTTTAACCTTTTTATTTCATATAATTAAATTAAATGGCATAATAATGTACATGTGTAATGAGAAGTATAATTTTAATAATTTTTTTTAAATTGTAATTTGTGACGGACTTTGTCCGTCACAAAGTCCGTCACAAATTTTTCCGTCACAAATGCCGTCACAAATATTGAAAATGATAAAATTTTAAACGGTTAACGGACTTTGTGAAGAACAAAGTCCGTCACAAATATTTTTGTGACGGAAAAAAGTCCGTCACAAATTTTTCCGTCACAAATGCCGTCACAAATATTGGAAATGACGAAATTTTAAACGGTTAACTATTAGCCGTCACTATTTTCAAAATGCCGTCATAAAGTCCGTCACAATTGTGACGGCAAGTTTTCCGTCACAAAAGTCCGTCACTGTCGAACAACTTTTTTGTAGTGAACATATGAGAGACATGGGATATGGGGGTCTCTATATTAGAGGCTAGCTCAAGGTTTTTAATCTTTGATTGTATTATTATATACCATTAATTCAATAGTCCATTTTTATTAGATGTTGACTTCTTCCTTGTATAGTTTATCAAAAATATTCTTTTCTTGTACAGTTCACACGATATCAGTCTAAACAAGAAACTTGAGAAATAGATGTTCACTTCTTCCTTATATTGTTTATCGAAAATATTCTTTTTCTGTACAGTTCACACGGTATCAGTCTAAACAAGAAACTTGCTTCTCTGTTCTCCCCATATATTAAATTGAAATCAAAATGGATTTTAACCATATTGAAACTATATTTATATAACGTAAATTTGTCATTAATCAATTTTATAATAGTTTGTATTAATCTCATACTAAAAATCATGTCAATGTTCAAATAATGTTTGGATTTCTAAAGCTTTTTAAGTAAGAATATTTTGAATGTTGACAAAATGTTTGGATTTCTAAAGCTTTTTAAACAAGAATATTTTGAATGTCATGCTCACTACAAGAAACTGTCATTATACCGACGGATTTACTGACATAATAAAATCATCGGTAATTACCGACGGTTTACCGACGGATTACCGATTTAATAGGATTTATTTCTAAAAAATCATCAATAAAAAATTTCGACGATTTTGCGACGGATTACCGACGAAATTAGTGACGGATTATTTTTCTGTCGGTAAATTCATCGGTATTTTGGAGGAAATAAATCCCGGAAGATTACCGACGGATTAAATCCGTCGGTAAATATATAATTTTTTATTTAATGAAAATTTATTTTAGTTTTTAATTTACCGACAGATTAATCCGTCGGTAAATATATTAAATTTTATTTTTAAAAAATTTAATTTTAGTCTTTAATTTACCAACGGATTTATTCCATCGGTAAATATATAATTTTTTTATTAATAAAGAAAATTAATTTTAATCCTTAAATTACCGACGAAATTAATCCGTCGGTAAATATATCTAATTTTATTTTTAAAAAAATTAATTTAGTCATTATTTTACCGACGAATTAAATCCGTCAGTAAATATAACTTTATTTTTAAAAATAATCGTCCTTAATTACCGACGGATTAATCCGTCGGTAAATATGAAAACAAAAACAAAATTTGATTTTTTTCGTCTTTCTTTAAGTAAATTGTTGTTTTTAATCTTAGACTTAGAATTGAAATGTAATTCCCCAAATGAAGAACTCCAGAATACTAGATTGAGGCTTCCCGTCGACGAAATCGAAGAACCCGCCACCACTTCTCGCCGCCGATCGCACTCCCTATAGCCGCTCGCGACGTCGCCCAGTCCCGCGTAGGGCGAACTCCGCCTAATCGTACGTCAGCATCGCCCAAACTTCGCAAAACCCTAAAATTGACGCCACCAACAACGAATTCGCGATGTTGGCACCCACCACCCACTCGTGTCGCTGGCTTTTGTCGACTGCTCGCACCACACGCTCTTGTCGATCGCTCGTGCTGCCCGCTCTCGTCGATCGATTGAGCCTTAGCTAGCTCTCGCCGGCAGCTAGCTCACACGGAGGGTAGGGAATACTTTTACAGCCTTCAGTGGCGCAATCTGTGGCTACATTGAACCTACTCAGACGTACGGCGATTTTTCAGTGGGAAGCCCTAATTGGCGCTGCAATTTCTACTCGATTTGAAGGCACAACGGCCCAAACCTAGCGGGTCCATCTATTCACCCTCAATTATACTGGTAAAATCGCACCCTCCAATATTTTCAGATCAATTTATTTCTCTGAATGGATGTGCTTCTGGTTATAGAGACAGTTTATTCTGCAATATGGCCTTAGTATATAGTATTGTCATTTATATAAGTTTGGAATTACAACGAAATTGTTTAGGTATTTGTATTCAGGTGACAGTTTGAGCGAAATTGTTGGAAAAAGTGTTGATGTTTCACCTAGGTACTACATTTTGTTCAAAACTTGTTCAAATTTGATTTTGGGGTTTAATATGATTGAAAATATTATAACTTTGAGGAGAACATTGGTTGTTTTTATTATTAATATTATGCAGGCTGTTCCTGACTTATCTTCCTCTCCACAATGAAGCATTGCGAGCTTTATATAGTTCCTTTTTAGGATTCACTCTGAGACCTTTCTCTGATTCTGGGTAAAATTACCTATCCCATGTGCAGTTTATTGTTCAAATTTAATGAACTATTGAATACTTTAGTTGAGTGAGAAAGCTGTGTCATGTGTGGCTGCCCCACCCTTTGGAAATATATGTAGGAGGCTGCTAAGATACGTAAGCCATTTGCCCTTGTCTTGAAGGTAGTACGTGTCAAATATTTTGAAGGTGCATGTTGCATAGGACAAATATACCTCAAAACAAAAAAAATAGTAATGTGAATATATCATGTTTTATTAAGTGTGTGTGTGTGTCGAGAAAAATTAATTTTAACAAACTGTTCAGACTTACTATTTGATGTCTAAGAAAATTAATTTTATCCTAGCTCTCTGTTACCATATCTTAAATAATTTCCAATTTTAAATTGAAGTATTGTGCTTATTATAGTTGGACGCTTCGTGTAAAATCAGTTATAAAACTGTAATTCTTTAGACATTTTCTAAAATTTTATTGATTAGGAATATCAATTTTGCTCTGCGTAACTATGATATTTTTTTTTGTTAATGCACCGGAGCTTTATTTGATTATAAATATTGTTTGTCTTCAAGATAAGCACCAATGTATTTTGGTAGGATAAGTAGCTCACTAAAATGGTACGAAAGTTCAGCAGGAAGAATTGGAAAAAAAAAAGTGTGTCCAATTTGTAGTTGATGGTGAGCATATAAAATTATTGAATGGATTTCGTAACATTGGGTGTTTTAAATTACATAATCTGTTATCTTGCATGAGTTCGTGTATGCGAATGATAAAGCAGTCTCCTCACTCCCACCTTATTCTTTCCTTTTCACTTCTTTCTCTTCAAGAAATCACACACACATTGGGTGTGTAATGAGCCATGCCACCCCTCCTCTGTTTGGAGACACCTTTAAGCTGCTTGTGTTGCTAAGCCTACTACTGAACTTCAATTGTAATTTACCACTATAATAGAACATAAATGCCATTCCTTGTTTGGGGTTTTCTCCAAGCTAACCAATGCATATTGTCTGTTTGCAATTGGGGGTTCTGAAAACTTTCAAAGGTGCCATCTTCATCTCAGCTTCCGTGCCAGTCATGTATTTATTTTTGTTTTTTTAGACTTGTTGTTTGGTTTCAGCACATATGAAGCTGAATTGGCGGATGTAATTCTTGTGATTAAGACCTCCATTGCTTGTACTAGAATCATTGGACGTCTATGTGCTAGTGAGAGCTCAGTTTTATTTAAGTGTTGCTTTATTGAATTCACCAAAAAATGACTTGAGAAAATGCTTCATTGACAGGGAATAAAAATGAGTTGCTTCTGCCTTACTAAGTTACTATACTACTGATCATGGATATCTCTACTTATCTCTGATATATATATCTCAATATGCATGGTTAGCTTGAGATTTGCCATTGTATGCGGCTGCTCGTGCACAGAGTGAAAAATGCCAGGCTGAGGCAGCACAAAGGCAGCTGAACTGGGTGATGTACATGGTAAGTTCCACCACTTTGTCTGTTTCTATCGAATTTGATTTTCCTCTCTTGACACTCACGAAATTGAATTTTCATGTAGACAGAATTACTCATACTTGGATTACGGCACAATAACTACTGTTTAAGTTAGGTTAGGAATCTGAATGCTAAATCTATACATGCAAATTAAAAATATAAGTTTTGAAATGCATGTCGGGATCATGCATTATTCATTGCACCTAAGTTGAGTTCCTCTTTTTAAGTGATTCCTAGGACACTTGTATTATTTTTCCAGAGACAATCATTTTCTTTTTAGTTCTCTTAAATTTTGGTTGATTGACATTAATTTTCAAATAATATTGTTCCATTCTTTTTAGGCATGTATGTTTGCTTTTATGGTTACGTTGGGTTTCAGATTCCAAACTATGCCACTACATGTTAAATTGATTGAATCTATTCATCATTATGGCACAAGAAGTTAGCTTATTTAACACCCTCTAGCTTTCGTTGCTCACTACAGTTTTTATTATATTGTAGATGATATGACAAATCGATCTTCGACATTGAAAATTTGGGCGAAGGAAGTACAAGTAGCCAATCTAGTTTTACTCAATGTTTAATGTAATCAGATATTATGTATTAAGGATTTAGTAGGATTTGATATTTTGTGATGAATTTGGTCTTTATTTTAAATTCTGGAGTTTTTATATTAGGTTTGAAGGTTTATTTAATGACAATTTTTTTATTTATCAGGTATTAATATTAATTTAAAAATATATATTACAAAATATAAAAATACTTTAGTGACGAAAAAATTCGTCGTTAAATCTCACTTTCAGAATTTTACCGATGGATTTTTTCGTCGGTAACTTATTCCGTCGGTAAATCCGTCGCTAATATAAGTGTTATATGACACCATATTTTGTAATTACCGACGGATTTTTTCATTGGTAATTAGCGACGGAATATTTCCGTCGGCAATCGCTAATTTTGGCTTCTGACGAATTTTATTTGCATGACTACCAACGGAAAATTCTATTTACCGATGTCCATAATCTGTCGGTAATTACCGACGGATTTAAATTTCTATCAGTAATGAATTACTGACCATGGTTTTAGCGACGGATCAATTTTCATCGGTAATCCATCGGTAAAATCATTAAAGACGGTTTTTTCAAGTATTACCGACGAAAAATTCTGTCGGTAATCCGACAGTTTCTTGTAGTGGCTAAAAATCATGTCAAGTTCAAATAATATTTGATGTTTAAAACTTTTTAAGGTAAAGTAATTTTCGCTAAATACTAATATTTGGACTAATTATCCACAAATAAAAATAAATAAAGTTTGTGATTTTCTAATAATTCATTATTTTACCTCATTTTACATATCACTGCCAATTCGGACAGCTTTCATTTGATCTGGGTGATGATTTGAAAGAAGAGTTAGAAGAAAAGAAAATAAATATATTAAGAAGTGACTGCTCAACACAGTACATAATTAGACAATTACTAGACACCAAATATGAATTTTCCATAATTCGAAACTCAAGCCTTTAAATAAGATTATCAAATCAACCGTTGAAAAATGATTAAATCAAATACTCCCAAAGTAGAAATATATAAATCTTACTGGACAAAGGGAGTATAAAACAAATTTATCATATACCAGTACAAAATTACTCATAGATTAAAAACTAATTATTATTAATAATAAATATAAATAAAATATCAAAAATGAAAATTTAAAACTTAGATTTGTAGAGCTTGATCCCTAAAAGGGAAAGAAAGCCCTTCCAGAATTCTCGACGGCCGGAGTTAGACTCAGGCCGAGGAGGGGGTTTGGAAATAGTTTTCAACCAGCAATAGACGCGCCTCGGTTAGAACCTCACTAGCTGCGTCATTGCCCCAAGCGCAAAGATGAGTATACTTGGCTAAGTTGGTTTCACTTTAATCATGTGCCAGTTATATGTTTTTTTGGTGTACTTTTGATGTGGGACAAATTTATTGTACATATTTTGTTTTGGAGGACACAGAATGCTTTCCAATCAACTCAAGAGGATAATGATAGTTAATCTAAATAACTTTCAACTCAAGAGGATAATAATAGTTAATCTAAATAACTTATAGCGAAGAATTATAAAAATTAACCCTAAATAACTTCTAACATTCCCTTGTTTGTGAGCACAAACAACGAATTAGATAGTGTGTCATCTCTTATCTAGCTAGAGTTTAAGTTGAGTTAAACGATTAACATAGTTGTCTCATGTAACGATAATTATGTAATACTATGAAATTTTCCAATTACATTAGTCTCACAAACTAAAATGCAAAGACTTGTGTGAGCCGGCTCACGGCCCTTACGTGAGGCTAATAAAAAGTGATAATTTCTATAATAAAAAGTGGAGCATAACTAGCGTGAACCTTGTCCACCAATTCCAAAGTTTACGACCGTGGGCCTCACCCCCTTATCACCCCAAATTCGTTACTGATGAGGCGATGACCAGCTTTTTTTTGTTTTTTTTTTTTTTAAATCTAATTTTAGAGTTTAAGGTACATTTTACCCCTAGAATTTAAGATATAATTGTAATTTCATCCTTGTGGTTTGTAGTATAATTTATTCTTAGGGTATATGGTATAATTGTAATTTTATCCTTGTGGTTTAGGGTATAATGTATTCCTAGGTGTATAGTATAATCGTAATTTTACTCTTGTGGTTTAGGGTATAATTTAACCTTAGGGTTATAATCGTAATTTTACCCTTGTGGTTTAGCGTATAATTTAACCTTAGGATTTAGGGTATAATTATAATTTTACCCTTGTGGTTTAGAGTATAATTTACTCATAGGGTTTATTGTATAATTTATCCCTAGGATTTAGGGTATAATTGTAATATCACTGTTATGGTTTTGGGAATATTTTACTCTTAAAGTTTAGAGTATAATGGCCTTTTAACTAAATAAATTTAAAAAAAATAAAAAATAACATTATTGAAGGAGGGAAAACTAATTAGAGGGATGGGGACCACATATTCCACCAATCCATTTAGTAAGACTGGTTCCAACCAAGTTACACTCTAAAAAGTGATACTCAATTAATGAAAAGTGATAATGATATTTCATGAGCAATTTATTATAATATAAATGAAAAGTGACAATATTTTATAGAAAAGTGACAACTTTCATGAGATGAATAAGAAGTAACAATACTAACAAAAAGTGATACTTTAATTTTTGGAAAAAGCAAAAGTTTTATTGATAATTAAAAGGAGTTATAGAGCATCAGATATGCTCAATAACTCATACAATCGTATGTAAAATTTGTTATCAATCAATACATAATAGTGGCTCCCTTATCCATTCGCTAAAAGAACTCCCAAATCTACAACTCTCTGATGCTTTAATCCAAAGCCAAGTGATAACTTTGATTGTCATAACTATCCTATTGCAATCTGCTTCTACTCTGTTAAACACCTTGTCATTTCTAGCCTTCTATATATACCAAATCACACCATGCCAAAATAATTGCCAAAGTTTTGAACAATTTGGCTTAACCAAACTCGTATGCGATAAGAAATGATCCCATACAGAATTTTCAGAAGCTTGCTTTGAATCAAGTCATTCATAGACCTTCTCCCAAGCCTCTGAAGCTATCTTACATTTGAGTAAGAGGTGGTTAACATCTTCAAGTGCTGAATCACATAAAGGGCAATCTGACAAAAAAATTAGGATTCAACACACCTCTTTTTTTGAGATTATTTCTTGTTGGAATTCTATCTTGAATAGCCTTCCATGAGAATGATGAAATTTTGAGAGGAATCTAGTTGCACCATACTCGGTTGATCTCTGGAAAGATACAATCGTCTGAATTGGAGCTTTGAAGGATATTATAAGCTGATTTGACCGTGTAAAGACCACAAGGAGTGTAATCCCAAGACCACCTGTCAGGCTCATCCATGATTCTAGTAAATTTCTCCACCTTGGAAATCAAATCTGCAGCTTGCTCTTCTTCCCAAGAAAATAAAGTCCTACGCCAATTCCATTTTCCAATCAATGATCCCTCCCTCCACTCAACTCTATCCGCTATGGCATAATGGACATTTGAATCAACCTCGTATAATCTAAGATATAAATTCTTCAAGCATTTTCCACCAACCCATTTGGAAGACCAAAATTTAGATTCACAGCCATTACCAATTAATCTAGAACATCCAATAAAAAACCAATCATTATCACCAAAAAGGGAAACTAGATCATACCACCATGAAGACCAAGCTCTGCAACACTTCTTTTTTTTCTTCCATTCTTCTATGCACTTTAAATAGTCCCAATATTTTGATGTAAGTACCTGCACCCACAAATCTTTGCCTCCTAATAGCAATCTCCAAGCCCATTTCCCCAAGAGAGCAAGGTTGAAAAGCTTAATGATTCTTGTCCCAAGACCTCATTTTTCTTTTGGTTTGCAAATGATATCCAAATTGATCCAATGAATTTTTTTGGACCCTTTTCCATCACATCCCCACAAAAATTTCCTTTGCAATGAGGTTATTTTACTGATGATGCCACTCGGAGCTTTGGAATATAATAAGAAATAGGTGGGCATATTTGTGAGAACTGCGTTAAGAAGCACAATCCGACCTCCAAAAGATATCCATTTGTTCTCCCAACGACTTAGACAATTTTCGATTTTACTGATGACTGGAGCCCAAGTATTCTTTCTTTGAAAATTAGCCCTGATAGACATGCCCAAGTATGGAAGAGGGAGACTACCCACCTTGCAATTGAGATAAGCGCCATTTCTTCTAATAACAAAGAACTCGTATTAACCCCTGCCAAAATGCTTTTGTTAAAATTGATTCTCAGTCCTGACCAAAGCTCAAATATTCTCAAAATACTTTTCAAAACCATTACATTTTCCACTGTAGCTACTCCAAAAAATATAGTATCATCCGCAAATTGGAGGTGAGAAACTTCCACCCCTTTCTCCCCCACTCGAATAAGTGAAAACAACCCTTCTGAGCAAGCTTTTCTTATCATCAAACTCAAACATTCAGCTGCACATACAAGCAGAAACAACGATATCGGGTCTCCCTGTCTAATACTTTTCTCCATCTTGAATTCCTTTGTTGGGCTCCCATTAATCAACACAGAGGCTGTAGCTGACTTTATGCATTCTTTTATCCAAGTACACCATTTGGTATCAAACCCGAATAGATTCAGCGCATCCAAAAGAAATTCCAAATCCACTGAATCATAAGCTTTTCAAATTCAATTTTAAAGATAAACACACTGCCACCACTTTTTCTTACCTCTTCCACTGTTTCATTAGCTGCAAGAACGCTATCCATAATACTTCTGTTTCTGATGAATGCTGATTGGTTTGAAGATATACACTCATCCATTACTTTTGTAAACCTGTTCGCCAACACATTTGCTATGGTTTTGTAAAGACACCCAACAAGTGATATGGGTCTAAAATCCTGTATAACATTGGGATTTCTCACCTTAAGAATGAGGCAAATGAAAGAATGATTTGATCCTCTGGGAAGCCTAGCATTTGTATGAAACTCGGACAGACTTCTAAAAAAATCCTCTTCAAGAAATAAATCTATAATTATAATTATTTAATTATTTTAATTGGTGGTTGAGATTTGTTTAAGAAATAAATGATCAGGATTGTATTTATAATAATATCATCTTATTTTCTAATTTGAAAAAGTTATATGGATTGGATTAATATTATTAATTTTTTAATAAATAATATCTTATTTTTTAATTTGTAAAAGTCATAATTATAATTAGAGTTATTCTCTTGCGAGACGGGTTTTTGTGAGACGGTCGTGAGACGGGTTGACCCATTACTAAAATATGCTTATTATATAATTAAAGTATTTTTATTTGTAGTTAAAGTATTTCAACAATAAATCATATTATAACACCATAAAATAATACTTTAATTCATCATTCATTATACTTTAAAAAATGATTTATTACTATCCAATACAAATTATATATATATATATATATATATATATATATATATATATATATATATATATATATATATATATATATATATATATATATATTATTAGATACAATAGGGTAAAAGTATTACTAATAGATACAATATATTAGGATGAGATACCCAATATATCCCTATAAAAATATAATCTCAATTAATTCTTTTATTAATAATTTCAATTATCTTTTTTTCTCTCTCTTTGTTCTTCGCTCTTTCTTTATCTCTCCAGAATCCCTTGATTTTCCTTCAAAGTTTCCCTTTCTGCATCCAAATTTCCGACATCTTTTCCCCTTGATTTACCCCTTGATTTATTGCCATCGGAATTACACATAGTTTCTTATTCTCCGTCGGGACCAAAACCTAAAATCTGATTAACCTGTAACCCTTTATCTATTGGTTATGGTTCAATTTTTGCTCACTGTTCTTAGTCGCATTTCTTGTAAAGATATGTAAGAGTAAGAGACTCTATCGTCGAGTAAACATGTGACCAAGTAAAAAATTTATAATAATGTCGTCCCTTCCAAGGAAAAGTTAACTCTAGGTTGTATCCGGATTTTCTATTGATTTATGCTTTGTAAGAATGATAGATTGAAGGTTTGATTGCTTAAGCCACTAATTATTTCTACTCAATTAACTAAGAATTTGAACTAACAAAGTAATAATTCAATCAACACACATATGATGACTGGAATGGAGGTAAAATTCACTTGAGAAGAGAACAAGGCTAATCATAATCATGGTTAAGACTCTAGCTAGATATGCATAACTCTTGATGGTGAACTTCATTAACTTGTGGACTAAAAGCCATCACTTTTTTATCCCTAATCCCTATGGCCAAGGCAATTAGGTTCTTGACTCTTTTACAAGTCTAAATCTCCTAGGATTGATCTTAATCTCAATTCCCTTAAGGTACTATGATCATAAGTTGGTTCTTTTCACTCAATTTCTTAAGTGTCCCTCTATGAATGTTCTAAGTATAAGAAGGGTATGGCTTACCTCCCCTCACACTAACATGCATGCACATTTTAATATATGATTCAATTAAACATCCACTCATAACATTGGAATGGACATCCTAATACAATGAATAGAAAATCTAATCACACAAGTATTGAAATGAAACATGATTCATATATCATAAAAGGAAATTCACAATTTAACTACATTCACTTCTCAAGTTCTACACATCTAGCTTTCATCTCAACCATTCATATGATTAGCCCTACTATAGGACTAGCCACTACACATTATGATTATATCAATACAAATCAAGCTTTGCTCCATTTGAGCAAAAATAAAAAGAAAATCAACAAATGAAAAGTAGATTGGCTTTTCTTTCATGGAGAAACCTTCATTCTCTTCAATATGCTAACTCCTTCAATCCTTGATGCTTCCCTCTTCTCAAATGATGGATGGATGGATTGGATAATGGATTTATGGATTGATTGTGGAAGAACAAATCGAATTGGATGGATCTAATGGATGGAGATGGATTTATGGATCTAGTGTGTGAAAATATGGTGTGGAGTGTGTGTAATTGCTCTCAATTCTGATCTCTCTCCTCAAATTTCGCACAAGTCACCCTTTTATATCACTAATGGACCTTCTAGAAGCTTCCGGAACATTCTGAAAATTGCATAGGTTTTTGCACCTACACGGCCCGTGTAGCAGCGCACGGCCCGTGTAGGGCACACCTACTTCGATATGTTGTGTGTGCTTCCGGGCACGGCTCGAGCTGCGCTATACGACCTTGATCATGGCCGTGTAGCATTTTCTGATGACATTACACGGCTTCTTCTTACAGGACCGTGTGCCACACACGGGGCGTGCAGCAACGCATGGCCCGCGTGCCAGCACATGACCTTCCTCCTGGGCGAGCAATGATTTCTGATGACAATACACGGCCACTTGTTACAGGGCCGTGTTCCACACACGGCCCGTGTACAAACATGCATTGTTCCTCCGTCTCCATTTCGCTCCCGATTTTTACACATATTTAAGCTTATTTACACAATTCTATCAATTCATACCATATTTCACAAAATAACAATAACACCACCAAAAGTCACATAAATACGGATAAAAATATCCAAAAATTCACAAATAAAGACATTAAAATCTAGGTGAAAATGACAACGATCACACGCTGCCTCTGTGTTTGGTAAGTGGTGGATAACAACACCTTCCTCATGATATATAAACATAGTTTTAGTTGCCAAGAGTCGTAACTCCATGAGTTTTTGTTTCTTTTTTGAAGAATTTTTGGAAATGTCTCATGTATTATTGTAATAAAAAATGGAAGAAAACTACAGAAGACAGCAAACTATCATCAGATTTGATCAGCAGCAATAGATGTGACATTGGTGAGAAGGAGATTGTTGACATTGAGATCCATCAATGGAGCATAGGGGGAGACCATATCTTTCAGATGGAGGAATACATTAGCATTGGTATCTCGAACCACAAAGCAGCCACTCGGGAAATCATATTTTCTTTGAACGACGACGTACAGTCTGTGGGCAACAACACTTTTGTTTAAGAACTTCTTGATTTCTTCAGCCCTAACATCGAATAAGAATGAACCATCTTCGCTCATATCAATGAATATACCCCTTATCCTCATCTGCAAGTAAGTTTCATAATTATTACTCACACAATAATTATACTTCCCATGTACTTATTGTGGGGTATGCACTTTTGAATTACAAACTTTTACTGATTGCATTTTCCTTTGAAGCAGAGAATTGATTGTCGCTGTCGCTCTCATATGCAAGTCAAATTCAGTGGCGAGTTCACTTCAAAATATGTATTCAATCTATTTCAAATTCATTCATTGAAATATTTTTTATTCAAAATCAGTAGGTATTTAGAATATTTGATGCTCAATAAGAATGTATTCCTAAACGTTTTCTCAATATTCCACGAAATATTCAGAATGTATTCAATATATTTCAAGTTTATTCATTAAAATGCTTTCGTATTCAAAGTTAGTAGGGATTCAAAATATTTAATGTTCAATAATGATGTATTCAATTTAAATGATTTTGTATTTGTATACAAAATTAGTAGGTATTCAGAATATTTTATGTCTAGTAACGATGTATTCAGAAATTAAATACATTATGGGGCTCAACTAACACTTCTATCAACGTGGAATGAGTTGAATTATTCCCAACTGAATTTTTAGGAGAAAAAATGGAACGAAATTTGTTTTTAATTTTAATATAAAATATCTTTACATTTTAATATATTATTGAATAGAATTTAGAATATTTAAAAAATTTCAATAAAATCAGTAAGTATTTAAAAAATTTAATGTTCAATAACATGTATTCAAAAATCTTTTTTTAATATTCACGAAATATTCAGAATGTATTCATTATATTTCAGATTCATTCATCAAAACACTTTTATATTCAAAATTAGTAAGTATTCAGAATATTTAATGATAATTAACGATGTATTCAGAAATTGAATATACATAATATATGGGGCTTAACTCACGCGTGGAATTAGTTTAATCAATGCTAATAGATTTTTAAAAGAAAAATGTGGAATGAAATACTCCATCCGTCCCAGTCAAACGTCACCGTTTGACTGTTAAAGCTCTCACAAAAGCTACAGTAAACGGTGACGTTTGGGCGGGACGCGGGGAGTATGTTTTTAATTTTAATATAAAATATCTTTATATTTTAATATATTATTTAATACAATCTCATTAAGGATAAGAAGGGATTTTCACTTATTAGAAATATATTGATGTACCTATAAGTAATAATAATATATATATTGTATCTGGTAGTAATGGACCCATGTAAATATTAACGTGAATATATAAGTACATCCACTTTAAGATTTAATGCTATCATAATATGTAACATATCTTTGGTAAAGACTTGTGTTTGAATTTTAGGATTTTAATGAAAAAGTGATACTACCTTCATCCTAAAGAAAAGTTTATAGTTATTTCAGATACGGAGTTTAAGAAAAAATTATTTTTTTTGCTTTACTTTTGGAGGTAGTTTGGTATTTTTAGGTAATAAATAAATTATAAAATAAGTTAAGTGAGTTGTAAAGAGCTGTCAATTTTGAAATTAAAGTGTTATGGGATAATTGATTTGTGTGTATTTTCTTATTTGGGAGTGTGAACTTATTAATGGGACGGAAAGAAATAGGAAGCGTGAATTTGTTTATGAGACAGAGTGAGTACTTAATTAGTGAAAAGTAATAATATATAGTGCAGTGAATTATTTTATGAACAAATTATAGTACAAGTAATACAACAAAAAAAATTTAGCAATGGAATTTACCAACGGAATTCAATCCGTTGATAATTACCAATGGCTTAGCAACCGAAATGACATTTTTCTATTAGCAATGGAATGCTAATGGATTTATTCTATATTTTACCAATGAATTCAATCCGTTGGTAATTACTAACAGATTACCAAGGAATCATTATATAAATTATTAACGAAATTTTTAGCAACAGAATACCAACTGAATTGATTTTCCGTTGCCAAAAATTTATCAACCACCACTTTACCAATGGAAATTTACCAATGGATTCCGTTGCTAATCCTTTGGTAAGCAAATTTAACAATTGAATTAAGGCTTTTACCAACGGAATATTCCATTGGTAAAAAGTATGAGTAGTTTTATTGTAGTGTAAAAAGTGATAACATTTTTAAAGAAAAATAATAATATCTCTAATAATAAAAGTGATTACTAATTAAAAAAAATAGTGTAAAATGATTGTGAGACTATGAGTGAGGCTCCTGTGCACCCGGGCGCACGGAGCACATTCCGTGCGCCTTTGCAATTTCCGTACCCCTTTGCAATTTAAACCCCTAGCAATAAATATGTTTAAATAGAATATAGAGGGGGATGATTGTGTTCACATGGGGACACGGAGTATCCTCCGTGTCCCCGGGGGTATAGGGGCTTTTGCCTGAGACTATTGCTTACTAATAGAAAGAAGCAAATTCATCTCAACTTTTATACTGCCCCCACTTCATGTTTCACGTGGTTAAGGAAACAATTAATTTTATATCAACTTTATTGACTTTAGGATAATATAATATTTTTAGATAATATAAATTATTTTATTTGTATCAAAAAATTATTACAATTTAAAAATTAAAATATACTTTTAGAGATATCAAGTTAAATCGGTATATTTGAATTCAAGGAATATGAACTCATTTGAATATTGGTATTTGTAAATTTAAGGCCTTAATTTTTTGATACTGACGCTCATATGAATTCATTTTAAAATATACTCCCTCTGTCCCATATTTATCTTCATAAGTATGGTACGGAGGATGTACTATATTTCGATTTCAGAACGTATTATCTAGAAAAATCATAAGATCATATCATTAGTGTGAGAGTAATATTCATTGAAACTTGTATTGAATAAACCTTGATGTAAGCTCTGAATATATAGGATATTACTATAGAGAGTTTTTGGTTCACTATCAAACATTCTAATGCATCGACCACTTGAACCAACATAATTATATTGAAACTTGTATTGGGTAGGGTCACTGCCACAAATTATGACGTAGGCTTGACCACTTGGGCTGATCTTAGGTGGGCACCCTTCCTAAATGAATTATATTTAGAGTATAATTTACTCATAGGGTTTATTGTATAATTTATCCCTAGGGTTTAGGGTATAATTGTAATATATTTTACGGTAACACTCTCAAATTCTCACACTCTATCACTTTTAGATACAGCTCTATACTCAAGCGGACCCTCAACCTCACTCTCAATCGTATTCTTAAATTATGAGTCCTATCACCTATTTACTCAGTGTGAAAGGATGAGATCAACCTAGAATCTTCTATCTTTCTATAATCACCTAGAAGAATCTAAATAATGGAGCAACTCTTTTTAGTCTATCAACCAACATAACTAGGATAGGATAGTTTAGAACCAGGTGGTGGGTTGTTCACTTTGAACAACAATAGATATGGCGTCGAATGAAGATAAGAGTGAATGTTAAACTTAAGATTTTGAAAGTAAAATTTGAACTTTAAATTTTGAAAAGAGCAAGAGAAAGATTTCTACTTTAAGTAAGTGAATTGAATTGGGGACTTTGCATGTGTAGGGGGGTGAAAGAAGGTCGAGCTTAGTTGTGTATGGTCTACCTATATAATCTTCACGCTTAAGCCTGACATGTTATCTACAAGAGGTTATTTTATGTGCTTAAGCCACAACTATAATGTATTATTATTATATAATTATAAAAGCAAATTTTACTCTTTGGCGAATAAAAGTAATAAAGTTATCAAAAACAAGTAATAATAATAAAAAAATTCTTATCAATTCTTGAGTAGGGCCTGTTTAAGTAAAGCAGACTTTTTTTTTGAGAAAAAGTCTAAGCGTGATTTATTTGTTAAAAAGGCCGAATTGAGTTAGACTTTTAATGGGTCGCTCTATTAGGTAGTCTGACCTGTTTCTTCCTTAAATGTGTGTAGGGGTGGGCGGTATGGTATACCGAAGATATTTTATCATATCAAATGCTGTATCAAAATTTTCGGTATATAAAAAATCATGCCGTTACCTTACCTAAACTTTAAGTATACCATAGTTCGGTATACCGATATTTCGGTATAGGAAAATAGTATACCTTCAATTTACCAATATTTCGATATACCGTATCATGCCTAAAATATCGGTATATACCGTCCTATTAGATAGTTTGTTGTTCTATTATGCACCTAAAATTCAATAAATCTAATTAAAAACTGTACTAAAAAAGTGAAAGATAGCTATAAATAAATTTTAAAATATAACAAATTCATAGTAAGAAAAATATACGACAATTCACAAACGACCAAATTAAATAAGAGTGAGCCTCATGTAAATCGGGTTTACTTGTAAACCCTATTTTTTAAAATTACACTTTAGTATATAAAAAATTACTCTTTGAAGAGTAATGATTTTTATACAGAAAAGTACTAATTCATGTCTCTAAAAAAAAAATTTCATGTACTAAAAGTAATCGATAAATAAGGATTTACAAGAATTTGAAGAGTAATTTTTTAATTTAGAAGAGTAACAATTAATGTGCTTAAGAGTGATTTTTTATGTACTAAAAATTAACAAAGTTTAAATAATTAAACTTAAATTCAGTTTACAGGAGTATTTGTCATTAAATAAATAGTACCCAAGAGATCTACTCAAGAACCATATGGAAGTTATATTAAAATCAACACTTTTAAATTTTCATATAGGATAGAACTACCTATATAATTAAAAAAAAGTACAAGATATTATTAAAGCCAATAAACTTTATCACCTATTTATAATTATGAAATTTTTTAATTAAATAGTGTATATACATAATTTAATTAAAATTATAAAATATAATTAATAATTATAATTGCATATATCATGTAGTATGGTATATCGTATTATATTACCCAAAAATTGAATATTTAACAGGATTTCTGTATATATCAAAATACCGCGGTATTAATAATTTATATACCTTTATCATACCAAAATTTTCAATACGATATCATACCTTACCAAAAATTTCGACATACCTAAAATTTTGATAAAATCAATATTTTTCGATATGATAAGGACGGTATACCGAAATTTTGGTATTTTTCCCTAGCCCTAAATGTGTGCACCCCTATATGTGCTTGTCTAGGTAAGTAGACTTGTTTGAAAAAGTCTAAACTTGATTTATTTGTTAAAGAGGTCCAACTAAGCTAGACTTTTTGTGGGCCGAGTCATAAACCCGGGTAACCTGACCTTATGCGTGTATAATTGTAACTTAGGTGTGTAAGAGTTTCAATAAATTAAAAGCTATGCTTATTTAAGCTACATTATTTGTTTGAAGTTTGAACAATTAGTCTAAAAGAAATTCATCAATCAACTAAATTAAATAAGAAGATTTTAATTATTTGAACTAAAATTGTAGGGGTGTCCCAAATATGAGTTAGCCCCTTCCAAAAATAAGAGTATGCTGCTTTAATGCAACGCACACACGGTATTCTTTAGTAAAAGGCGAAAGAATAGTTCGCTATGTGCTCATTGCGCAGCTGCTTGAAGGAAAGCATCAACGTGTTGGTCAAATATCAAGCATGAGGTGTGACACCTGCATAGTGCATAATTCGATGTGGGATGTCAATTTATTACTGTATGCTTCTCGTGATGCATAACACAGCCATTTGTAGGAATTGAATTCTTTTACCTCATTTTACGTGTTGCCATCTTTCTCAGTTTTCGATAATTTGGAAGAAATGTTAGAAGAAAAGGAAAAGAGATATTATGGAAAAACTTAAAGAAAAATAGAAGTTGTTCTCCCAAGTGGAAGCGTACATAAATATAATTTTAGTGAATTCTTAGGGGATATATCAATTTTAGTCCTTTAGGATAGACCAAATCCATTTTCAGTCATCAAGTTTGGTAATTTCTCAAAAGTGATCCTTCGTTTCCGAATTTAGTCTATTTGATCCACTTTTAGTCCTTGTTGTCCACTTTTGGTCCCTTTTTCCAGCAATTTTAAGGATCATATCCATAGTTAAATAATCTACCCAAGAAAAAGGGAATTATTACGGCCAAAGATACCAAGGCATTAGTAGGAATTTTTACTGTACTAGATAAATTATCATTTCATATTCATACTGTATAGATGAGATTGTAAATTATCACAACACACGTACATGACCTACATACTAAGCATATTTGGATAATTCACTTTCTGTAACTTTCATTCTTGAGTCTTTGTTTCGGGTTTACCGAGCAACACTTGTGGAATTGCGATTCGGAGTTAAGTTAACGGGCTTGAAGGGCTTTGCCTCGGTAAGACTTTCAGTAAGAAATCCTTCCTCAAGCTCCTCGTGGCATACAACCGAAACGACACCCGCTAGATAGCCGCCCCTTTCTCTCTTTCAACAGCCTCGTGGGCGGACGAAAGATAGGAAGTTACAGAACAGGACAGTGAAGGCATGCGAAATAGACAGCAAACAGCAAGCAAGAGCTTCTCAACCCCCTAACCTTAAAAAAGCACTAGCGCTTGACTAATAGAATAGAATATAACTAATAGAAAGTAAAGGGACTCTATTATCGAATCTAAAGATCTCAAAATGGAAGAAGGAGCTCTTTTGCCCGCCCCTATCTCTATCTCTATAGGGCGTAATAAAATTACCGTTTTTCCTTATCAATTCTTGTAGTTATATACGGTTCTCACAACTCTCGAGTCGACATATAGCTCATCTCCAGCCTAAAATCTCGTAATCTCGTTTATCTTTCTCTTCTTACCACATTGTCATTGCTCCATCTTAGTTGCCAACACTTGCCTATAATTTTTAGTTTCCAAAGTTTTATTATTAATTTATCAAAAAAATAACTACATCTACGTAAAGTTGAATCTTAAAAAAAATCATCAAAAGTTTTATTATTATAATCCCTTTTTATCAAAAAATAACTACATATACGTGAAGTTCAAATTGTATCTTGTCTTGGTTTAAAATCGTTTAAAAAGGCATTTTAATCATTCAAACTAAATTATTGAGGGTTTAAAAAGGCATTTTAATCATTCAAACTAAATTATTGAGGGATTCCCAAATATGAGAAACCCTCTCCAAAAATAGGAGTATGCTGCTTTAATGCAACGCGCACACGGTATTCTTTAGTAAAAGGCGAAAGAATAGTTCGCTATGTGCTCATTGCGCAGCTGCTTGAAGGATAAAATCAACGTGTTGGTCAAATATCAAGCATGAGGTGTGACACCCACGTAATGCATAATTCGATGTGGGAGGTCAATTTTGTTGGAACAATTACTACATGATTCTTGTGATGCATACTAATATAAAAGGGAAAGAAAATTCTCAGAATAACTCATCTAAACCTTTGTCTGTTGCTTAATAATAAGGAGCAAATTAGTTTTCTTGGCCACTTTTTGTGTAGATAGCAGCTGCTGTAAGCCTCTTACGATCAGCTTGGTGATGGAAATAAATGGGAATTAGAATTAAAGGTAGGTGGAATGAAGCCAGATGCCCTTTTGGATTGGCTCGTTGCATTTGAGGATCTTTTGGATTGGCTCGTTGCATTTGAGGATGTTCTCGATTACACAAGGTGGAATGGATCCAGATGCCCATTTGGATTGGCTCATTGCATTTGAGGATGTTCTCGATTACACAAGGTGGAATGGATCCAGATGCCCATTTGGATTGGCTCATTGCATTTGAGGATGTTTTCGATTCTCATTGCATTTGAGGATGTTCTCAATTATCCGCTAATCGTCATGAGATTATGATTTACGATAGTATGGATTGGCTCATAATTATCCGCTAATCGTCATGAGATTATGAATTGCATTTGAGGATGTTCTCGACTCTCATTGCATTTGAGGATGTTCTCAATTATCCGCTAATGTCATGAGATTATGATTTACGATAGTATGGATTGGCTCATAATTATCCGCTAATCGTCATGAGATTATGATTTACGATAGTATGGATTGGCTCATTGCATTTGAGGATGTTCTCGACTCTCATTGCATTTGAGGATGTTCTCAATTATCCGCTAATTGAGGATGTTCTCTGCATTTGAGGATGTTCTCAATTATCCGCTAATTGAGGATGTTCTCAATTATCCGCTAATCATCATGAGATTATGATTTAAGATAGTATAGGACATAATTATAAAACTTGAATTGTATAAAGATTGAAACTTGTATTGGGCAGGGTCTGCGCGAACGCAAGACCCCACTGCCACAAATTATGACGTAGGCTCGACCACTTGGGCCGACCTTAGGCGGGCGCCCTTCCTAAGTGCAATGGAAGTCACCAACCTAGGCCATGAGTCTTCTTGATCACCCATTGACCCCGTCCAGGTAAGTATGTAACTCAGAGCATTTCCTTCTTATTTTATACACTCTTGCGAAGCATCCTATACATCCGTATTCCATGTGGGATGCAGAAACTTGCTTTGTAGTGATATTCATTTCTAGTACTATTACGGACATGATTGGTATGATTGAATGGAATTATGTTGGAATGGAATGAACTAATGAAAATAACGAGATTTAATTTTTATTTAAATTTTAAATAATTTAATATTTTTAATAAATAATTTAACATATTAAAAATTTTTAATATGAAAATTATATGTTAAGGAAAGAGAAATTAATTATCTTTAATTTTTGTAAGTATATAAAATGAGACATCATATAAAACAAAATTATAATTATTAATATATCTTATGTTATATGGATAAAAATAAATAAACAAATATAAATATTTGATTCCTTATCATGACGTAATGGCTAAACCCATGGGGGTGCATGAATGATGATTCTCTTGTTTGAAGGAATGCACATTCCTTACGGCATTTTTAGGAACAAAACAGAACAAACTTAGAAATGGAATTAATATTGGAAATGATGATTTCATTCTCAAACCATTCCTTCATACCAATGATGCCATAAACATTTTCAAATAGAGTGTGATGCGACTAATGACATTCAAATTTGATGAGCCGTAATTATTAACCTCAATAAAACAAAAACAAAAAAACACAAAAAATGCTTGTGCATTAAGAATTGATAAGAAAAGTATGATGGGAACTCTCTAATATATGATTAATTATTGTTTCAATTTGTGCACCAGTCATTTGATTTTAGTATAATTAAATTTCATATATCACAAACAGTAGTATGCTTCTAAGGTTAAATTTTCTTAAGCTTTAGTCTGGACAAATTGTGTTGAATTTTTTTTAAGTTGTGTTCTATAAAAATTAATTGATTAGTTTTACAAGTACTCTTCACAACAGAAGAAAAAATAAGTAGTGAATTTTCTTATATATATATCCATGAAGTATTTTATTTAATTTCTTAGATTGAAGAACTTAAACTAAGATGATATCCAATTACAATAGAAAACTTTTAATTTTTTTTAAAAGGTTTGATAATATTTAACATATGAGAGACATGGGATATGGGGGTCTCTATATTAGAGGCTAGCTCAAGGTTTTTAATCTTTGATTGTATTATTATATACCATTAATTCAAGAGTCCATTTTTATTAGATGTTGACTTCTTCCTTGTATAGTTTATCAAAAATATTCTTTTCTTATACAGTTCACACGATATCAGTCTAAACAAGAAACTTGAGAAATAGATGTTGACTTCTTCCTTATATAATTTATCGAAAGTATTCTTTTCTTGTATAGTTCACACGGTATCAGTCTAAACAAGAAATTTGCTTTCTCAGTTCTCCCCATATGTTAAATTGAAATCAAAATGGATTTTAACCATATTGAAACTATATTTATATAACGTAAATTTGTCATTAATCAATTTTATAATAGTTTGGATTAATCTCATACTAAAAATCGTGTCAGTGTTCAAATAATGTTTGGATTTCTAAAGCTTTTCAAGTAAGAATATATTCAATGTTGACAAAATGTTTCGATTTCTAAAGCTTTTTAAGTAAGAATATTTTGAATGTCATGCTAAAAATCATGTTAAGTTCAAATAATATTTGATGTTTAAAACTTTTTAAAGTAAAGTAATTTTTGCTAAATACTAATATTTGGACTAATTATCCACAAATAAAAATAAATAAAGTTTGTGATTTTCTAATAATTCATTATTTTACCTCATTTTACGTATCATTGCCAATTCTGACAGCTTTCATTTTATCTGGGTGATGATTTGAAAGAAGAGTTTGAAGAAAAAAATAAATATATTAAGAAGTGACTGCTCAACACATTACATAATTAGACAATTACTAGACACCAAACATGAATTTTCCATAATTCGAAACTCAAGCCTTTAAATAAGATTATCAAATCAACCATTGAAAAATGATTAAATCAAATACTCCCAAAGTAGAAATATATAAATCTTACTGGACAAAGGGAGTATAAAACAAATTAATCATATATCAGTACTAAATTACTTATAGATTAAAAATTAATTATTATTAATAATAAATAAAATATCAAAAATGAAAATTTAAAACTGAGAATTTTGATCCCTAAAAGGGAAAGCCCTTCTAGAAATTCTCGACGGCCGGAGTTAGACTCAGGCCGAGGAGGGGGTTTGGAAATAGTTTTCAACCAGCAATAGACGCGCCTCAGTTAGAACCTCACTAGCTGCGTCATTGCCCCAAGCGCAAAGATGAGTATACTTGGCTAAGTTGGTTTCACTTTAATTATGTGCCAGTAATATATTTTTTTTGATGTACTTTTGATGTGAGACAAATTTATTGTACATATTTTGTTTTGGAGGACACAGAATGCTTTCCAATCAATTCAAGAGGATAATGATAGTTATTCTAAATAACTTATAGCGAAGAATTATAAAAATTAACCCTAAATAACTTCTAACATTCCCTTGTTTATGAGCACAAAAAATGAATTAGATAGTATGTCATCTCTTATCTAGCTAGAGTTTAAGTTGAGTTAAACGATTAACATAGTTGTCTCATGTAACGATAATTATGTAATACTATGAAACTTTCCAATTACATTAGTCTCACAAACTAAAATGTAAAGACTTGTGTGAGCCGACTCACGGCCCTTACGTGAGACGAATAAAAAGTGATAATTTCTATAATAAAAAGTGAAGCATAACTAGTGTGAGCCTTGTCCACCAATTCCAAAATTTACGACCGCGGGCCTCACCCTCTTATCACCCCGAATTCGCTACTGATGAGGCGATGACCACCTATTTTTTTTCGTTTTTTTCCTTTTATTTTATTTTTTTTTTAAATTTAATTTTAGGGTTTATGGTACATTTTACCCCTAGAATTTAAGATATAATCATAATTTTATCCTTTTGGTTTGTAGTATATTTTATTCTTAGGGTTTAGGGTATAATTGTAATTTTATCCATTTGGTTTAGGGTATAATTTATTCCTAGAGTGTATAGTATAATCGTAATTTTACTTTTGTGGTTTAGGGTATAATTTAACCTTAGGGTTTAGGATTTAGGATATAATCGTAATTTTACCATTGTGTTTTAGCGTATAATTTAACCTTAGGATTTAGGGTATAATTATAATTTTACCCTTGTGGTTTAGATTATAATGTACTCATATGGTTTATTGTATAATTTATCCCTATGGTTTAGGGAATAATTGTAATATCACTATTGTGGTTTAGGGAATATTTTTCTTTTAAGGTTTAGAGTACAATGGTCTGTTAACTATAATAAATTTAAAAAATATATATAATAACATTAATGAAGGAGGGAAAACTAATTAGGGGAATGGGGACCACATATTCCACCAATCCATATGGAAGGGCCGGTTCCAACCAAGTTACACTCTAAAAAATGATACTCAATTAATGAAAAGTGATAATGATATTTCATGAGCAATTTATTATAATATAAATGAAAAGTGACAATATTTTATAGCGAAAGTGATAACATTTTATAGTGTAAGTGATAATTTTTTAAATAAGTATAAAATAGTCTCACGGTGACGATCTCACACAACACCTACCCAAGCACGAATTATATTCAATGAGTATTACCCCGATAAAGTTTTTGGTATGAATATGTCACCAGAAAAATAATGGATATGGTATTTGTTTATACACACTTAAAAAATTCCATGTAATGTAAAAGTTCATCTATAATAAACGATTAACTAGTCATATTTTCGCGAATAATCATTCATAAGATAATCCTCCATTCATCCCATTAAACTATTTAAACTCTCTTACAAAATTATATTAGATCCGATTAAACCTTAACTAAACTTATCTTCTCTCTAATTATTATGGAACTTATTTATTTATTTTTTTTATTTTTTTTAAATTTTCAAAAAACTACTATTATTGAATAATCGAAAAGATAGTTTCATGTGTCTCTCGATCTTCTTAAATTAATAATCATCGATTCATTTTATACCGTATAGTAGAGCATTATCTAAGTTTGCATATGGTATTTGGCATGAATGCTTTTAAGATTGAGTTTTGTGGAAATGTATAATTAATTTGATTTTTAATAGTGTTTTTACATATTCAAGGAAATTTGATGTTAAGATTAGTGGTAAGTTCTGTTTCAAATCACTCTTAAAAAAAAAAGAAGGTTCTGTTTCAAATCAATCAAATTAGAATAAATAGAGATGTAAACATATGGTTTTATTTATCAAAATATTTTTAAAATAGGTGGTGTACCATTTTATTAACTATATTTTATTTGTTTATTTTTTGTATTATGGGAAAGAAAAGGAAAAAAAAAAAGCATCATGGCATCAATCGAATATTCTATCATTTATTATGTAATTGTATTAGTGGTTGTCTCCTAGATATGGATGGATGTATGGATTTCTCATTCTTGTATTCGTTTACTGGTAGCAATGACATACTTTTATCAATTGCCTAGCTCTTTCATATTTTGATGTTTTAGTTGTAAAATTCAAATTCTCCTTTTTCTCTTTTTTTTTTACAGTGTGTGAGGGGTGTGTGTTTTTTGTATATTTGTGTGTTTTTTTAATGTATATTTTAATGTGTATTTTAGGTGTAATGTTTGGTGGGTGTCCAAAGAAAATTTTGGTTTTCTTAATGTATTGAACGAGTTAGGGTTTTAAAAAAATAGTGGGATATTATTATAATTTAGCCCAATATGTAATTGCTTGTGATGAAGTACTTAATCAACCATTTTGGTGGAGTTGATCAAATCAATGAAGTACTTAATCAACCATTTTGATGGAGTTGATCAAATCGTTTTAACTAAATTGGCTTCTGTTATACAGAAACTCTATATATTCAGCATGCTGTATATAATTGCATGTGATGAAGTACTTAATCAAACCATTTTAACTAAATAATTAAATCGATTAAAAATCATTTAGACTAAATTGATTGGGCTTCTGTTACACAGAAACTCCCTCCAAAAATAAGAGTATGCTGCTTGTGCAGAGCACACAGAGTATTCTTTAGTAAAAGGCAAAAGAATAATTCATTTTGTGTTCTCTGCATAGCTGCTTGAGGTTAAAGATAGACGTGTTGGTAAAATATGTAGCAAGAGGAATGACACACTACTTCTGTATAATTTCGATGTGGGAGATCAACTTTGCTGCAAAAACACATGCTTCTTAAGATGCACACACAAAAAGAAAAAATCAGAATGGCTCTTCTAAACCTTTATTATGTATATTACTTGCAATTTATTTATAAGTAAAAAGAAGCAAATTCATATTCCCTTGCTTAAATAGAAAAGCTTGATTATCATGTATACTTGCATGAGTTTTGAAAACTATGAAAAGTGAGAATATAAATTTATTTTGGATCTTTTTAGAATGAATTTTAACTTGATATGTTTCAACATAACTAGGATAGGATAGTTTAGAACCAGGTGGTGGGATCGTCGTTGAAATATATGGTGCCTTAATAAAATTTGTTATTTTTTCAACTTTCGATTCTGTAATTATCCAACAGATAATAATATTAGAATCCCCAATATTCCTTCAACGACGATCTCTTGACACAGAGTTTGAACAATTTAATTCCAACAATGACTCCAAAGCAAAAAAGGGCATAATTTAAATTTGCAAGAACTAACCAAGCCATGATGAACATCTTACAATATTAATGGAACTTGGAAACCAAAAATTAATGTCGAAGTGTTAGCAACCAAAATGGCAACTGATAAATTATGTTGCTAAATATCAAGATTTAGGTGCATAAAACAAATAAGATGGAGCAATGACAATGGGGTGCAAAGAGAAGGAAAAGAGAGAGAGAAACGAGATAATTTAGGCTGGGGATGAGCTATCTGAAGTCGACGAGTTTTGCACATAAAGGGAGAGATTAAAAGCCATTAAATATTGCAAAGGCCAAAGTGCTCTACCTCTCAAATATTACTAGTTGTGAATTCTTTCTGTCATTACAAAGAATGCACTCGACACCTCTTCTTTGAATGTGACTTCTCACACCAGGTATGGTCACTTTGCTACTCATGGCTAAGTGCTCCCATGGCATGGAATAATCAACCAGTACCACATTTCTTACAACATATGGGTATACTTGGTCAAAAGCGAAAGAAGCATATCTTAGAGTGCATTTGGATGTGTGTGGTGTGGTATATTTGGAAAGCTAGAAATTGCAAGATTTTTGAGAACTTGGAGATTGATCCAACAAAATTGTTTGAAGAAATCAGAACCAAAGCGTGGTGCTTTTATTATTTTAAGAATAGGAGTATAATCCATTTATCATTTCAAGATTGGTGTTGCAATCCTAGATTTTGTTGTACTTAAAATAATGTTTAGTGTATTGTCTAGGAGATCATTCCTATTTTCCTTATACTCTCATGTAATTTTTTGAGTACCTCTGGTACTCACTAATAAAATTTCCTTTTCTGATAAAAAAAAAACAAAGAAAATAACTGTATACCACATGTAAAATGGTGTATAGCATGCTGCCCAGGAGCCTATAAAATAAGAAAAAATGCTCTTTGTTACATACTTACCTGGACGGGGTCAATGGGTGATCAAGAAGACTCATGTCCTAGGTTGCTGACTATCATTGCACTTAGGAAGGGTGCCCGCCTAAGATTGGCCCAAGTGGTCGAGCCTACGTCATAATTTGTGGCAGTGACCCTACCCAATACAAGTTCCAATATAATTATGTTGGTTCAAGTGGTCGATTTGTTTTCATAGTGAACCAAAAACTCTCTATAGTAATTAATGAAATTTGTGGTTGAGGATTGAGGAAATAAGACATGTTGTAACAGAGATAATTTCTAACGTTTTTCATTGATTGATAAAGTGTGATTGATACATTTCTAACGCGTGTAACAGGAGATGTAACACCAAAATATAATAGAACATCCAAGATCTCACTAATGATATGATCTAATGATTTTTCTAAATAATACGTTTTGAAATCGAAATATATACTATTTTAAAATGAATTTATATGAGCCTCAGTATTAAAATAATAACAAATACTAATTTTCAAATTAGTTGATTTTTCCTTGAATTCGGATACACGGATTTAACTTGATATCCCTAAAATATATTTTAATTTTAAAATTGCTATCATTTTTTACCTAAAAATATTATATTACCCTCAAAAATTATTTATCTTCAATCACCACGTAGAACATGAGAAGGGGGCAGTATAAAAGTTGGGATGAATTTGCTTTCTTTCTATTTTTAAGCAATATTTAGAACTATTTTGACTAATTTTTTTTTAATTGTGCTATGCATCTCAAGAAGTACACTAGTATTAATTGTTGCAATAAAATTGACCTCCACATCGAAATGTACATTACAAGGGTGTCATACCTCATGCTTGATAAATTTGCAACACGTTGATCGTTTCACTCATGCAGCTGCGCAATGAGCACATAGCGAACTATTCTTTCGCCTTTTACTAAAGAATACTGTGTGCGCGTTGCATTAAAACAACATACTCCTTTTTTCCATTGTTTTTATGGACTTGTAAATTAGCTGTATTTTTTATTTATATTTAAAGATTCATCATCTAAAATATGAACCTCAGATATATATATATATATATATATATATATATATATATATATATATATATATATATATATATATATATTGGAAGATAAACAACGGAGTGTTTTAAAATTGGGACACATTTTCCATGAAACTGTTTTTCGTTTTTTAAAATAGTTATATTTTTTTTATTAAAGATTATATTACTTTTAATTTATATTTAAGAATTGTTCATAAAAAATTACTGTACCATTATCACTTTTTATTAATTAAAGTATCGTATTTTGTTAGTGTTGTTACTTATAACTAGAGTTTAAACCAGTGCCTTGCAAGAGATTTGTTATTTTTAGCGCACAGTTTCACTTAATTTTATGATGTTTGAACAAAATAATATTTATTTGAATAATATCTAACATAATATTTTATTAATATTAAAGTCTAATGTAGTTATGGGCAAATCACTTATAAAACCTTGCGAGCTTGTTAAGTTGATCAATTCGTATAATTTTACTAATATCTTTTGCAATGAGGTTAAAATGCAGAATTTTAGCAATTTAAAATGCAACAAAAAATTTTTCTATTTTCAAAATTATAAGATTGGACTCTATATTACTAATTTATAAACATCAATTAATTAATGAAATATTTTACTGTTAATAAACTCAACCAAACTTTCATTGCAAATAATTTAAAATACTCATCTAAAGTTTCGTGTATACAATTATTTATTTATTTTAATGGGTGACTTAGATTAGTTTGAAAATTTTAAATATATTCAAACAATAAATTTAATACTATTATTCAATTTTTAATAAATAATATCTTATTTTCTACTTTGAAAATGTCATAATTCTAATGATTTAATTATTTTAGTGGGTGACTGAGATTTATTTGAGAAATAGAAAACTAATTATTTACTGATTTGAAAAAGTCATAATTATAATTATTTAATTATTTTAATAGGTGGCTGATTGAAAACATTATGCCATAAACCCTAAATCTTCTGAAAACCCTTAACCTTCTAGAAACCCTAAACCTTAAACCCTTAACACTAAACCCTAAATCATCTGAAAAAATTATGTCATAAACTCTAAATTCTAAACCCTTATAATTATTTAATTATTTTAATGAGTGGTTGAACCCTAAATCCTAAAACCCTAAACCTTTTGAAAACATTAAATTATTTCCTAACTTGAAAAAGTCATAATTACAATTATTTAATTATTTTAACGGGTGGTTGAGGTTTGTTTGAAAAATAGATGGTTAGGATTGAATTTATATTTAATATTATTAATTTTTTTAATAAATAATATCTTATTTTCTAATTTGAAAAGTCATAATTATAATTATTTTAATGGGCGGCTGATATTTGTTTTAGAAATGATGGTTAGGATTTGTGTAACAACTGCACCCTTCTACACTAAAATTTAGTGTGGTTATTTTATCGCATTTGATTTACGTTACGTAGTGGAGGAATCTTAGTATATTCGTTATTTAAGTATTATTATTAATTATTAGTTTAATTTCTCCCTACTTATCTGCTACAGCAACATCAGAAAATAAAGAGATTTCAAATTCTATACCCTATCTTTCACTTTTCAACTCACGATCACCTTAACTTATCTACATGTAACAGAAATAGGAGAAACGCAAACCCTTATCTACTAAGTAGTTTGTGTGTTGATCATTCTTCTCTCACCCACATCCATGAACTCATATACACTGCATTACTTCTTCATTCAGTGAATAAAAAAAATTACTCTTCGGAATAGAGTAAGAACACCCTTACGATCTATCCTGCTATACACTCTTACCCAAATTTCACTCACATGAAACTCGACATTTAGCGAGTGACACACATCAAGGATTATATAGGCTGAGTTCGGAATCCATCATTGATATGTTATGAATTTTCATATCATTATAGCAATGCACGAGTTATTACAAACCATCATCTTCTATATACCAAGTTGTTCCTTAATTTTACTTATACTCTTGTAAATTTTCATTTACTTACAATACACGTTAATTCCTTGTGTTTGCTTGAGTCTCTTACCAAAACCCAACTAGTCGCCCTCCTTTCTGCTCTTGTTTATCTAGATTACGATTTCGATAGTTTGATCTTTTATGTAATGGGTTGTTTCGAGGCATGTGGATTGATAGACGAACTTAACGTAGATGTGAGAGTTCTTCTTGTTGGGCATATTCATGTAGTATTTATCAGTATACATGGTTATGTGTACGCTTCAGGTTAATTCAAGCAGTATAGGGTTAAATATTAGTATACGTTGGGGTTTCACAGTTGCAAGTATTGTTCCATGATAATCCATAGAAAAATTCCAACGTAATACCTGTATGCATTAGGTTGGCTAGGTTAAAGTTGTTTGAATGTTATTGCTGCCAAACGTTGTGATAAGAAAGTGCATCTTATCTTGCAAAGGTGAATTGTGAATTCAAATTTTGATTGGCCGAGCAATAGGCTAATGATTAGTGGGCTAATTACTGGTTATTCACTATGCATACGTGGCTTATTTCTATCTCCTTTTTATTAATAGCAATGGACAACTATTTAGTAATTAGACTTGAATGGATTTAGAAATAAACTAGCCTGCCCTCCATTCTTATGTATTGTGAGTCAGATTGCTTGTGTGATTGGAAATTATTCTAAGATTGAAGTATTTTATACTCTTGGTAGGCAACGCGATTTGTGAGGAGAAAAGTAAGGGCGTGCATTTCATCATTCTAATCCTTCAGCATATTTGAGGTGGGAAAATTCTAAAACTTTTTTTCCTTGTCTACCGTATGTGTTACGTGTTTACATTTATTGCATTGTTTCACAGTTGTACAGTCACACAGTTGTACAGTCATAGAGTGCTATCGTAGTACTATATAATTATATGAATCAGGGCACTTTCAGGTGTCGGGATTCTTAATTGGTCCTCGGGTAACACCCGCAGAGTTCCATGATCGATCATCACAGTCACAGAATATTTCAAGGTGTATGATTACATTTATGTGAATATGTGTGCATATTGTGGTAGACGCAAATATTTTTCCCACTGAGTCATTGTTTACTCACCCTTCCAAATAAAATTACTTTCACAGGTTGTGAAATGAAGGAGCAAGATGAGATATGACAGATGGAAACTAAATGCTTATCCTTAATAAAGTTCAATATACGTTTCTTTTGTTTATAAGCTATTAGGCAAGGATTTTGAGTATATTTTCCTAAATATTGACAATTTTCCAAAAAGTTAATAAATTGATATTCTTATTGATATTTACTTATTTCTTTAAACCTTGTATTCCCTAAATCTTTAGTAATGAATCCGTTCCCGTAGACTTTTATGATATTATATCTTGAACTTTTAGATAATTTTCACGACAGGTCAGTATATGTTTGTGTGCTTATCTATTAATCTTTTTATTTATATATTTAATATCAAATATATAATTTTCTTTTAACTTAAATTAAGTCATTTGCTATTTAGTGGCGTTAAATTACACAACTGAGTCCCCTATTTATACTTGTGGCAAGTGGAGATATTATTTCCTTTCCTAAGTAAGTCATAAAAGTTATTTTAATATTTTAGAAATTTAGATAATTCATTCATATTTTAAAAAGGAAAACAAGTTTATTAATTAATAGAATAATATACAAAGCTGCAAACATTTTTTTATGAATATTTATATTTTCTTTTATAGAATTTTATTAATAATAATATGTCATGGAAATTACTATCCGAAATTGGATCGTTACAATATGGCCCTCTGGAAACATTATACTATAAACCCTAAAACCCTAAAACTCTAAACCTTAAACACTAAAGCCCTAAACCCTAAAACCCTAAGACCCTAAACCCTAAACCATTTGGAAACGTTAAATTATTTCCTAATTTGAAAAGGTAAAAGTTACAATTATTTAATTTTTTAATGGGTGGTTGAGATTTTTTTGAAAAATAGATGGTTAGGATTGGATTTATATTTAATATTATTAAATTTTTAATAAACAATATCTTATTTCCTAATTTGAAAAAGTCATAATTATAAATATTTAATTATATTAATGGGTGACTTTTATTTGTTGAGTGTATATTAGGTGCACCCGGGTGTAACCTTGCACCCATATTTGTATAACTTTTTATTCTATTTTGTATACATGTTATTCTCTTTTGTATACGTGTTTTGTAATATTTTTATACTTTTTTCACACTAAGTTTTTCATTAAAAAAACAAGCATTCATATGTGTATAACTTTTTATTCAATAGTGTATACATGTATTTTAATAATTGTACATTTTTTTACACTCAAATTTTTATTAAAAAAATTAACAATTAAATTGTATACATTTTTACTCATAATTGTATATGTTTTTTCTTATATTTGTACGTGGGTGCACACGAAGCTTCGTGTACACCCGGGTGCATACTATATTTAGCCTTATTTGTTTAAGCAATAGATGATCAGGATTTGTACTAATCCAAATTTAAAAATGTCATTATTACAAATATTTAATTATTTTAATTGATGATTGAGATTTGTTTGAAAAATAGATAGGCAGAATTTGATTTATTCTTCTACCCTAAACCCTAAAACCCTAAAACTCTAAAATCCTAAACCTTAAAACCCTCTTTGGAAGCATTAAATTATTTCCTAATTTATAAAAGTTATAATTATAATTATTTAATTATTTTAATGGGTAGTTGAGATTTATTTGAAAAAGAGATAGTTAGGATTGGATATATATTTAAGGACTAATCCAAATTTAAAAAAATCATTATTACAAATATTTAATTATTTTAATGGATGATTGAGATTTGTTTGAAAAATAGATAGGCAGGATTGGATTTATTCTGCTACCCTAAACCCTAAAACTCTAAAACCCTAAACCCTAAAATCCTCTTGGGAAACATTAAATTATTTCCTAATTTGTAAAAGTTATAATTATAATTATTTAATTATTTTAATGGGTGGTTGAGATTTGTTTGAAAAAGATATGGTTAGAATTGGATATATATTTAATATTATTAATTTTTTAATAAATAATATCTTATTTTCCTAATTTGGAAAAATCATCATTATAATTATTTAATTATTTTAATGGGTGGCTAAGATTTGTTTAAGAAATAGACAGTCAGGATTTGGCCCTCTGAAAAATTATGCCATAAACCCTAAAACCCTAAACCCTAAATCCTAAACTCTTTGGAAACATTAAATTATTTCCTAATTTAAAAAGTTATAATTACGATTATTTAATTATTTTAATGGGTGGTTGAGATTTGTTTGAAAAATAGATGATTAGAAAAAATCTATAATTATAATTATTTAATTATTTTAATTGGTGGTTGAGATTTGTTTAAGAAATAAATGATCAGGATTGTATTTATAATAATATCATCTTATTTTCTAATTTGAAAAAGTTATATGGATTGGATTAATATTATTAATTTTTTAATAAATAATATCTTATTTTTTAATTTGTAAAAGTCAAAATTATATTTAGAGTTACTCTCTTGCGAGACGGGTTTTTGTGAGACGGTCGTGAGACGGGTCGACCCATTACTAAAGTATGCTTATTATATATTTAAAGTATTTTTATTTGTAGTTAAAGTATTTTAACAATAAATCATATTATAACACCATAAAATAATACTTTAATTCATCATTCATTATACTTTAAAAAATAATTTATTACTATCCAATACAAATTATATATATATATATATATATATATATATATATATATATATATATATATATTATTATTAGATACAATAGGATAAAAGTATTACTAATAGATACAATATATTAGGATGAGATACCCAATATATCCCTATAAAAATATAATCTCAATTAATTCTTTTATTAATAATTTCAATTATCTTTTTTTCTCTCTCTTTTCTTCGCTCTTTCTTTATCTCTCCAGAATCCCTTAATTTTCCTTCAAAGTTTCCCTTTCTGCATCCAAATTTCCGACATCTTTTCCCCTTGATTTACCCCTTGATTTATTGCCATCAGAATTACACATAGTTTCTTATTCTCCGTCGGGACCAAAACCTAAAATCTGATTAACCTCTAACCCTTTATCTATTGGTTATGGTTCAATTTTTGCTCACTGTTCTTAGTCGCATTTCTTGTAAAAATGTGTAAGAGTAAGAGACTCTATCGTCGAGTAAACATGTGACCAAGTACAAAATTTATAATAATGTCGTCCCTTCCAAGGGAAAGTTAACTCTAGGTTGTATCCGGATTTTCTATTGATTTATGCTTTGTAAGAATGATATATTGAAGGTTTGATTGCTTAAGTCACTAATTATTTCTACTCAATTAACTAAGAATTTAAACTAACAAAGTAATAATTCAATCAACACACATATGATGACTGGAATGGAGGTAAAATTCACTTGAGAAGAGAACAAGGCTGATCATAATCATGGTTAAGACTCTAGCTAGATATGCATAACTCTTGATGGTGAACTTCATTAACTTGTGGACTAAAAGCCATCACTTTTTTACCCCTAATCCCTATGGCCAAGGCAATTAGGTTCTCGACTCTTTTACAAGTCTAAATCTCCTAGGATTGATCTTAATCTCAATTCCCTTAAGGTACTATGATCATAAGTTGGTTCTTTTCACTCAATTTCTTAAGTGTCCCTCTATGAATGTTTTAAGTATAAGAAGGGTATGGCTTACCTCCCCTCACACTAACATGCATGCACATTTTAATATATGATTCAATTAAACATCCACTCATAACATTGGAATGGTCATCCTAATACTATGAATAGAAAATCTAATCACACAAGTATTGAAATGAAACATGATTCATATATAATAAAAGGAAATTCACAATTTAACTACATTCACTTCTCAAGTTCTACACATCTAGCTTTCATCTCAACCATTCATATGATTAGCCCTACTATAGGACTAGCCACTACACATTGTGATTATATCAATACAAATCAAGCTTTGCTCCATTTGAGCAAAAATAAGAAGAAAATCAACAAATGAAAAGTAGATTGGCTTTCCTTTCATTGAGAAACCTTCATTCTCTTCAATATGCTAACTCCTTCAATCCTTGATGCTTCCCTCTTCTCAAATGATGGATGGATGGATTGGATAATGGATTTATGGATTGATTGTGGAAGAACAAATCGAATTGGATGGATCTAATGGATGGAGATGGATTTATGGATCTAGTGTGTGAAAATATGGTGTGGAGTGTGTGTAATTGCTCTCAATTCTGATCTCTCTCCTCAAATTTGGCACAAGTCACCCTTTTATATCACTAATGGACCTTCTAGAAGCTTCCGGAATATTCTGAAAATTGCATAGGTTCTTGCACCTATACGGCCCGTGTAGCAGCGCAGGGCCCGTGTAGGGCACACCTACTTCGGCATGTTGTGTGTGCTTCCGGACACGGCTCGAGCTGCGCTATACGGCCTTGGTCATGGCCGTGCAGCATTTTCTGATGATATTACACGGCTTCTTCTTACAGGACCGTGTTCCACACATGGGGCGTGCAGCAACGCATGGCCCGCGTGCCAGCACATGACCTTCCTCCTGGGCGAGCAACGATTTCTGATGACAATACACGGCCACTTGTTACAGGGCCGTGTTCCACACACGGCCCATGTACAAACATGCATTGTTCCTCCGTCTCCGTTTCGCTCCCGACTTTTACACATATTTAAGCTTATTTACACAATTCTATCAATTCATACCATATTTCACAAAATAACAATAACACCACCAAAAGTCACATAAATACGGATAAAAATATCCGAAAATCCACAAATAAAGACATTAAAATCTAGGTGAAAATGACAACGATCACACGCTGCCTCTGTGTTTGGTAAGTGGTAGATAACAACACCTTCCTCATGATATATAAACATAGTTTTAGTTGCCAAGAGTCGTAACTCCATGAGTTTTTGTTTCTTTTTTGAAGAATTTTTGGAAATGTCTCATGTACTTATTGTAATAAAAATTGGAAGAAAACTACAGAAGACAGCAAACTATCATCAGATTTGATCAGCAGCAATAGATGTGACAATGGTGAGAAGGAGATGGTTGACATTGAGATCCATCAATGGAGCATAGGGGGAGACCATATCTTTCAGATGGAGGAATACATTAGCATTGGTATCTCGAACCACAAAGCAGCCACTCGGGAAATCATATTTTCTTTGAACGACGACGTACAGTCTGTGGGCAACAGCACTTTTGTTTAAGACCTTGATTTCTTCAGCCCTAACATCGAATAAGAATGAACCATCTTCGCTCATATCAATGAATATACCCCTTATCCTCATCTGCAAGTAAGTTTCATAATTATTAGTCACACAATAATTATACTTCCCATGTACTTATTGTGGGGAATGCACTTTTGAATTACAAACTTTTACTGATTGCATTTTCCTTTGAAGCAGAGAATTGATTGTCGCTGTCGCTCTCATATGCAAGTCAAATTCAGTGGCGAGTTCACTTCAAAATATGTATTCAATCTATTTCAAATTCATTCATTGAAATATTTTTTATTCAAAATCAGTAGGTATTTAGAATATTTGATGCTCAATAAGAATGTATTCCTAAACGTTTTCTCAATATTCCACGAAATATTCAGAATGTATTCAATATATTTCAAGTTTATTCATTAAAATGCTTTCGTATTCAAAGTTAGTAGGCATTCAAAATATTTAATGTTCAATAATGATGTATTCAATTTAAATGATTTTGTATTTGTATATAAAATTAGTAGGTATTCAGAATATTTTATGTCTAGTAACGATGTATTCAGAAATTAAATACATTATGGGGCTCAACTAACACTTCTATCAATGCGGAATGAGTTGAATTATTCCCAACTGAATTTTTAGGAGAAAAAATGGAACGAAATTTGTTTTTAATTTTAATATAAAATATCTTTACATTTTAATATATTATTGAATAGAATTTAGAATATTTAAAAAATTTCAATAAAATCAGTAAGTATTTAAAAAATTTAATGTTCAATAACATGTATTCAAAAATCTTTTTTTAATATTCACGAAATATTCAGAATGTATTCATTATATTTCAGATTCATTCATCAAAACACTTTTATATTCAAAATTAGTAAGTATTCAGAATATTTAATGTTAATTAACGATGTATTCAGAAATTGAATATACATAATATATGGGGCTTAACTCACGCGTGGAATTAGTTTAATCAATGCTAATAGATTTTTAAAAGAAAAATGTGGAATGAAATATTCCATCCGTCCCAGTCAAACGTCACCGTTTGACTGTTAAAGCTCTCACAAAAGCTACAGTAAACGGTGACGTTTGGGCGGGACGCGGGGAGTATGTTTTTAATTTTAATATAAAATATCTTTATATGTTAATATATTATTGAATACAATCTCATTAAGGATAAGAAGGGATTTTCACTTATTAGAAATATATTTATGTACCTATAAGTAATAATAATATATATATTGTACCTGGTAATAATGGACCCATGTAAATATTAACGTGAATATATAAGTACATCCACTTTAAGATTTAATGCTATCATAATATGTAACATATCTTTGGTAAAGACTTGTGTTTGAATTTTAGGATTTTAATGAAAAAGTGATACTACATTCGTCCTAAAGAAAAGTTTATAGTTATTTCAGATACGGAGTTTAAGAAAAAATTATTTTTTTTGTTTTACTTTTGGAGGTAGTTTGGTATTTTTAGGTAATAAATAAATTATAAAATAAGTTAAGTGAGTTGTAAAGAGCTGTCAATTTTGAAATTAAAGTGTTATGGGATAATTGATTTGTGTGTATTTTCTTATTTGGGAGTGTGAACTTATTAATGGGACGGAAAGAAATAGGAAGCGTGAATTTGTTTATGAGACAGAGTGAGTACTTAATTAGTGAAAAGTAATAATATATAGTGCAGTGAATTATTTTATGAACAAATTATAGTACAAGTAATACAACAAAAAAAATTTTAGCAATTGAATTTACCAACGGAATTCAATCCGTTGATAATTACCAATGGCTTAGCAACCGAAATGACATTTTTCTATTAGCAATGGAATGCTAATGGATTTATTCTATATTTTACCAATGAATTCAATCCGTTGGTAATTACTAACAGATTACCAAGGAATCCTTATATAAATTATTAACGAAATTTTTAGCAACAGAATACCAACTGAATTGATTTTCCGTTGCCAAAAATTTATCAACCACCACTTTACCAACGGAAATTTACCAATGGATTCCGTTGCTAATCCTTTGGTAAGCCAATTTAACAATTGAATTAAGGTTTTTACCAACGGAATATTCCATTGGTAAAAAGTATGAGTAGTTTTATTGTAGTGTAAAAAGTGATAACATTTTTAAAGAAAAATAATAATATCTCTAATAATAAAAGTGATTACTAATTAAAAAAAATAGTGTAAAATGATTGTGAGACTATGAGTGAGGCTCCTGTGCACCCGGGCGCACGGAGCAGATTCCGTGCGCCTTTGCAATTTCCGTGCCCCTTTGCAATTTAAACCCCTAGCAATAAATATGTTTAAATAGAATATAGAGGGGGAGTGTTGTGTTCACATGGGAACATAAAGTATCCTCCGTGTCCCCGGGGGTACAGGGGCTTTTGCCTGAGACTATTGCTTACTAATAGAAAGAAGCAAATTCATCTCAACTTTTATACTGCCCCCTCTTCATGTTTCACGTGGTTAAGGAAACAATTAATTTTATATCAACTTTATTGACTTTAGGGTAATATAATATTTTTAGATAATATAAATTATTTTATTTGTATCAAAAAATTATTACAATTTAAAAATTAAAATATACTTTTAGAGATATCAAGTTAAATCGGTATATTTGAATTCAAGGAATATGAACTCATTTGAATATTGGTATTTGTAAATTTAAGGTCTTAATTTTTTGATACTGACGCTCCGTCCCATATTTATCTTCATAAGTATGGTACGGAGGATGTACTATATTTCGATTTCAGAACGTATTATCTAGAAAAATCATAAGATCATATCATTAGTGTGAGAGTAATATTCATTGAAACTTGTATTGAATAAACCTTGATGTAAGCTCTGAATATATAGGATATTACTATAGAGAGTTTTTGGTTCACTATCAAACATTCTAATGCATCGACCACTTGAACCAACATAATTATATTGAAACTTGTATTGGGTAGGGTCACTGCCACAAATTATGACGTAGGCTTGACCACTTGGGCTGATCTTAGGTGGGCACCCTTCCTAAATGAATTATATTTAGAGTATAATTTACTCATAGGGTTTATTGTATAATTTATCCCTAGGGTTTAGGGTATAATTGTAATATATTTTACGGTAACACTCTCAAATTCTCACACTCTATCACTTTTAGATACAGCTCTATACTCAAGCGGACCCTCAACCTCACTCTCAATCGTATTCTTAAATTATGAGTCCTATCACCTATTTACTCAGTGTGAAAGGATGAGATCAACCTAGAATCTTCTATCTTTCTATAATCACCTAGAAGAATCTAAATAATGGAGCAACTCTTTTTAGTCTATCAACCAACATAACTAGGATAGGATAGTTTAGAACCAGGTGGTGGGTTGTTCACTTTGAACAACAATAGATATGGCGTCGAATGAAGATAAGAGTGAATGTTAAACTTAAGATTTTGAAAGTAAAATTTGAACTTTAAATTTTGAAAAGAGCAAGAGAAAGATTTCTACTTTAAGTAAGTGAATTGAATTGGGGACTTTGCATGTGTAGGGGGGTGAAAGAAGGTCGAGCTTAGTTGTGTATGGTCTACCTATATAATCTTCACGCTTAAGCCTGACATGTTATCTACAAGAGGTTATTTTATGTGCTTAAGCCACAACTATAATGTATTATTATTATATAATTATAAAAGCAAATTTTACTCTTTGGCGAATAAAAGTAATAAAGTTATCAAAAACAAGTAATAATAATAAAAAAATTCTTATCAATTCTTGAGTAGGGCCTGTTTAAGTAAAGCAGACTTTTTTTTTGAGAAAAAGTCTAAGCGTGATTTATTTGTTAAAAAGGCCGAATTGAGTTAGACTTTTAATGGGTCGCTCTATTAGGTAGTCTGACCTGTTTCTTCCTTAAATGTGTGTAGGGGTGGGCGGTATGGTATACCGAAGATATTTTATCATATCAAATGCTGTATCAAAATTTTCGGTATATAAAAAATCATGCCGTTACCTTACCTAAACTTTAAGTATACCATAGTTCGGTATACCGATATTTCGGTATAGGAAAATAGTATACCTTCAATTTACCAATATTTCGATATACCGTATCATGCCTAAAATATCGGTATATACCGTCCTATTAGATAGTTTGTTGTTCTATTATGCACCTAAAATTCAATAAATCTAATTAAAAACTGTACTAAAAAAGTGAAAGATAGCTATAAATAAATTTTAAAATATAACAAATTCATAGTAAGAAAAATATACGACAATTCACAAACGACCAAATTAAATAAGAGTGAGCCTCATGTAAATCGGGTTTACTTGTAAACCCTATTTTTTAAAATTACACTTTAGTATATAAAAAATTACTCTTTGAAGAGTAATGATTTTTATACAGAAAAGTACTAATTCATGTCTCTAAAAAAAAAATTTCATGTACTAAAAGTAATCGATAAATAAGGATTTACAAGAATTTGAAGAGTAATTTTTTAATTTAGAAGAGTAACAATTAATGTGCTTAAGAGTGATTTTTTATGTACTAAAAATTAACAAAGTTTAAATAATTAAACTTAAATTCAGTTTACAGGAGTATTTGTCATTAAATAAATAGTACCCAAGAGATCTACTCAAGAACCATATGGAAGTTATATTAAAATCAACACTTTTAAATTTTCATATAGGATAGAACTACCTATATAATTAAAAAAAAGTACAAGATATTATTAAAGCCAATAAACTTTATCACCTATTTATAATTATGAAATTTTTTAATTAAATAGTGTATATACATAATTTAATTAAAATTATAAAATATAATTAATAATTATAATTGCATATATCATGTAGTATGGTATATCGTATTATATTACCCAAAAATTGAATATTTAACAGGATTTCTGTATATATCAAAATACCGCGGTATTAATAATTTATATACCTTTATCATACCAAAATTTTCAATACGATATCATACCTTACCAAAAATTTCGACATACCTAAAATTTTGATAAAATCAATATTTTTCGATATGATAAGGACGGTATACCGAAATTTTGGTATTTTTCCCTAGCCCTAAATGTGTGCACCCCTATATGTGCTTGTCTAGGTAAGTAGACTTGTTTGAAAAAGTCTAAACTTGATTTATTTGTTAAAGAGGTCCAACTAAGCTAGACTTTTTGTGGGCCGAGTCATAAACCCGGGTAACCTGACCTTATGCGTGTATAATTGTAACTTAGGTGTGTAAGAGTTTCAATAAATTAAAAGCTATGCTTATTTAAGCTACATTATTTGTTTGAAGTTTGAACAATTAGTCTAAAAGAAATTCATCAATCAACTAAATTAAATAAGAAGATTTTAATTATTTGAACTAAAATTGTAGGGGTGTCCCAAATATGAGTTAGCCCCTTCCAAAAATAAGAGTATGCTGCTTTAATGCAACGCACACACGGTATTCTTTAGTAAAAGGCGAAAGAATAGTTCGCTATGTGCTCATTGCGCAGCTGCTTGAAGGAAAGCATCAACGTGTTGGTCAAATATCAAGCATGAGGTGTGACACCTGCATAGTGCATAATTCGATGTGGGATGTCAATTTATTACTGTATGCTTCTCGTGATGCATAACACAGCCATTTGTAGGAATTGAATTCTTTTACCTCATTTTACGTGTTGCCATCTTTCTCAGTTTTCGATAATTTGGAAGAAATGTTAGAAGAAAAGGAAAAGAGATATTATGGAAAAACTTAAAGAAAAATAGAAGTTGTTCTCCCAAGTGGAAGCGTACATAAATATAATTTTAGTGAATTCTTAGGGGATATATCAATTTTAGTCCTTTAGGATAGACCAAATCCATTTTCAGTCATCAAGTTTGGTAATTTCTCAAAAGTGATCCTTCGTTTCCGAATTTAGTCTATTTGATCCACTTTTAGTCCTTGTTGTCCACTTTTGGTCCCTTTTTCCAGCAATTTTAAGGATCATATCCATAGTTAAATAATCTACCCAAGAAAAAGGGAATTATTACGGCCAAAGATACCAAGGCATTAGTAGGAATTTTTACTGTACTAGATAAATTATCATTTCATATTCATACTGTATAGATGAGATTGTAAATTATCACAACACACGTACATGACCTACATACTAAGCATATTTGGATAATTCACTTTCTGTAACTTTCATTCTTGAGTCTTTGTTTCGGGTTTACCGAGCAACACTTGTGGAATTGCGATTCGGAGTTAAGTTAACGGGCTTGAAGGGCTTTGCCTCGGTAAGACTTTCAGTAAGAAATCCTTCCTCAAGCTCCTCGTGGCATACAACCGAAACGACACCCGCTAGATAGCCGCCCCTTTCTCTCTTTCAACAGCCTCGTGGCCGGACGAAAGATAGGAAGTTACAGAACGGGGCAGTGAAGGCTTGCGAAATAGACAGCAAACAGCAAGCAGCAAGCAAGAGCTTCTCAACCCCCTAACCTTAAAAAAGCACTAGCGCTTGACTAATAGAATAGAATATAACTAAAGATCTCAAAATGGAAGAAGGAGCTCTTTTGCCCACCCTATCTCTATCTCTAAAGTGCGTAATAAAATTACCGTTTTTCCTTATCAATTCTTGTAGTTATCTACGGTTCTCACAACTCTCGAGTCGACATATAGCTCATCTCCAGCCTAAAATCTCGTAATCTCGTTTTTCTCTTCTTACCACATTGTCATTGCTCCATCTTAGTTGCCAACACTTGCCTATAATTTTTAGTTTCCAAAGTTTTATTATTAATTTATCAAAAAAATAACTACATCTACGTAAAGTTGAATCTTAAAAAAAATCATCAAAAGTTTTATTATTATAATCCCTTTTTATCAAAAAATAACTACATATACGTGAAGTTCAAATTGTATCTTGTCTTGGTTTAAAATCGTTTAAAAAGGCATTTTAATCATTCAAACTAAATTATTGAGGGTTTAAAAAGGCATTTTAATCATTCAAACTAAATTATTGAGGGATTCCCAAATATGAGAAACCCTCTCCAAAAATAGGAGTATGCTGCTTTAATGCAACGCGCACACGGTATTCTTTAGTAAAAGGCGAAAGAATAGTTCGCTATGTGCTCATTGCGCAGCTGCTTGAAGGATAAAATCAACGTGTTGGTCAAATATCAAGCATGAGGTGTGACACCCACGTAATGCATAATTCGATGTGGGAGGTCAATTTTGTTGGAACAATTACTACATGATTCTTGTGATGCATACTAATATAAAAGGGAAAGAAAATTCTCAGAATAACTCATCTAAACCTTTGTCTGTTGCTTAATAATAAGGAGCAAATTAGTTTTCTTGGCCACTTTTTGTGTAGATAGCAGCTGCTGTAAGCCTCTTACGATCAGCTTGGTGATGGAAATAAATGGGAATTAGAATTAAAGGTAGGTGGAATGAAGCCAGATGCCCTTTTGGATTGGCTCGTTGCATTTGAGGATCTTTTGGATTGGCTCGTTGCATTTGAGGATGTTCTCGATTACACAAGGTGGAATGGATCCAGATGCCCATTTGGATTGGCTCATTGCATTTGAGGATGTTCTCGATTACACAAGGTGGAATGGATCCAGATGCCCATTTGGATTGGCTCATTGCATTTGAGGATGTTTTCGATTCTCATTGCATTTGAGGATGTTCTCAATTATCCGCTAATCGTCATGAGATTATGATTTACGATAGTATGGATTGGCTCATAATTATCCGCTAATCGTCATGAGATTATGAATTGCATTTGAGGATGTTCTCGACTCTCATTGCATTTGAGGATGTTCTCAATTATCCGCTAATGTCATGAGATTATGATTTACGATAGTATGGATTGGCTCATAATTATCCGCTAATCGTCATGAGATTATGATTTACGATAGTATGGATTGGCTCATTGCATTTGAGGATGTTCTCGACTCTCATTGCATTTGAGGATGTTCTCAATTATCCGCTAATTGAGGATGTTCTCTGCATTTGAGGATGTTCTCAATTATCCGCTAATTGAGGATGTTCTCAATTATCCGCTAATCATCATGAGATTATGATTTAAGATAGTATAGGACATAATTATAAAACTTGAATTGTATAAAGATTGAAACTTGTATTAGTATAGGACATAATTATAAAACTTGAATTGTATAAAGATTGAAACTTGTATTGGGCAGGGTCTGCGCGAACGCAAGACCCCACTGCCACAAATTATGACGTAGGCTCGACCACTTGGGCCGACCTTAGGCGGGCGCCCTTCCTAAGTGCAATGGAAGTCACCAACCTAGGCCATGAGTCTTCTTGATCACCCATTGACCCCGTCCAGGTAAGTATGTAACTCAGAGCATTTCCTTCTTATTTTATACACTCTTGCGAAGCATCCTATACATCCGTATTCCATGTGGGATGCAGAAACTTTCTTTGTATTTATATTTAATATTACAATATATATAAATAATATATATATAAATATTACAATATATATATATTTAATTTAAAAATAACGAGATTTAATTTTTATTTAAATTTTAAATAAGTTAATATTTTTGATAAATAATTTAACATATTAAAAATTTTTAATATGAAAATTATATGTTAAGGAAAAAGAAATTAATTATTTTTTAATTTTTGTAAGTATATAAAATGAGACATCATATAAAACAAAATTATAATTATTAATATATCTTATGTTATATGGATAAAAATAAATAAACAAATATAAATATTTGATTCCTTACCAGGACGTAATGGCTAAACCCATGGGGGTGCATGAATGGTGATTCCCTTATTTGAAGGAATGCACATTCCTTACGGAATGAGCATTTCTAGAAACAAAACATACCAAACTTAAAAATGGAATTAATATTGGAAATTATGATTCCATTCTCAAATCATTCCTTCATACCAATCATGCCATAAATATTTTCAAATAGAGTGTGATGCGACTAATGACATTCAAATTTGATGAGCCGTAATTATTAACCTCAATAAAACAAAAACAAAAAAACACAAAAAATGATTGTGCATTAAGAATTGATAAGAAAAGTATGATGTGAACTCTCTAATATATGATTAATTATTGTTTCAATTTGTGCACCAGTCATTTGATTTTAGTATAATTAAATTGCATATATCACAAACAGTAGTATGCTTCTAAGGTTAAATTTTCTTAAGCTTTAGTCTGGACAAATTGTGTTGAATTTTTTTAAGTTGTGTTCTATAAAAATTAATTGATTAGTTTTACAAGTACTCTTCACAACAGAAGAAAAAATAAGTAGTGAATTTTCTTATATATATATCCATGAAGTATTTTATTTAATTTCTTAGATTGAAGAACTTAAACTAAGATGATATCCAATTACAATAGAAAACTTTTAATTTTTTTTTTAAAAGGTTTGATAATATTTAACATATGAGAGACATGGGATATGGGGGTCTCTATATTAGAGGCTAGCTCAAGGTTTTTAATCTTTGATTGTATTATTATATACCATTAATTCAATAGTCCATTTTTATTAGATGTTGACTTCTTCCTTGTATAGTTTATCAAAAATATTATTTTCTTGTACAGTTCACACGATATCAGTCTAAACAAGAAACTTGAGAAATAGATGTTCACTTCTTCCTTATATTGTTTATCGAAAATATTCTTTTTCTGTACAGTTCACACGGTATCAGTCTAAACAAGAAACTTGCTTCTCAGTTCTCCCCATATATTAAATTGAAATCAAAATGGATTTTAACCATATTGAAACTATATTTATATAACGTAAATTTGTCATTAATCAATTTTATAATAATTTGTATTAATCTCATACTAAAAATCATGTCAATGTTCAAATAATGTTTGGATTTCTAAAGCTTTTTAAGTAAGAATATTTTGAATGTTGACAAAATGTTTGGATTTCTAAAGCTTTTTAAGCAAGAATATTTTGAATGTCATGCTCACTACAAGAAACTGTCATTATACCGACGGATTTACTGACAGAATTAAATCATCGGTAATTACCGACGGTTTACCGACAATTTATTGATTTAATAGGATTTATTTCTAAAAAATCATCAATAAAAATTTTCGACGATTTTGCGACGGATTACCGACGAAATTAGTGACGGATTATTTTTCTGTCGGTAAATTCATCGGTATTTTGGAGGAAATAAATCTCGGAAGATTACCGACGGATTAAATCCGTCGGTAAATATATAATTTTTTATTTAATGAAAATTTATTTTAGTTTTTAATTTACCGACAGATTAATCCGTCGGTAAATATATTAAATTTTATTTTTAAAAAAATTTAATTTTAGTCTTTAATTTACCAACGGATTTATTCCATCGGTAAATATATAATTTTTTTATTAATAAAGAAAATTAATTTTAATCTTTAAATTACCGACAAAATTAATCCGTCAGTAAATATAACTTTATTTTTAAAAATAATCGTCCTTAATTACCGACGGATTAATCCGTCGGTAAATATGAAAACAAAAACAAAATTTGATTTTTTTTGTCTTTCTTTAAGTAAATTGTTGTTTTTAATCTTAGACTTAGAATTGAAATGTAATTCCCCAAATGAAGAACTCCAGAATGTTAGATTGAGGCTTCCCGTCGACGAAATCGAAGAACCCGCCACCACTTCTCGCCGCCGATCGCACTCCCTATAGCCTTTCGCGACGTCGCCCAGTCCCGCGTAGGGCGAACTCCGCCTAATCGTACGTCAGCATCGCCCAAACTTCGCAAAACCCTAAAATTGACGCCACCAACAATGAATTCGCGATGTTGGCACCCGCCACCCACTCGTGTCGCTGGCTTTTGTCGACTGCTCGCACCACACGCTCTTGTCGATCGCTCGTGCTGCCCGCTCTCGTCGATCGATTGAGCCTTAGCTAGCTCTCGCCGGCAGCTAGCTCACACGGAGGGTAGGGAATACTTTTACAGCCTTCAGTGGCGCAATCTACGGCTGCATTGAACCTACTCAGACGTATGGCGATTTTTCAGTGGGAAGCCCTAATTGGCGCTGCAATTTCTACTCGATTTGAAGGCACAACGGCCCAAACCTAGCGGGTCCATCTATTCACCCTCAATTATACTGGTAAAATCGCACCCTCCAATATTTTCAGATCAATTTATTTCTCTGAATGGATGTGCTTCTGGTTATAGAGACAGTTTATTCTGCAATATGGCCTTAGTATATAGTATTGTCATTTATATAAGTTTGGAATTACAACGAAATTGTTTAGGTATTTGTATTCAGGTGACAGTTTGAGCGAAATTGTTGGAAAAAGTGTTGATGTTTCACCTAGGTAATACATTTTGTTCAAAACTTGTTCAAATTTGATTTTGGGGTTTAATATGATTGAAAATATTATAACTTTGAGGAGAACATTGGTTGTTTTTATTATTAATATTATGCAGGCTGTTCCTGACTTATCTTCCTCTCCACAATGAAGCATTGCGAGCTTTATATAGTTCCTTTTTAGGATTCACTCTGAGACCTTTCTCTGATTCTGGGTAAAATTACCTATCCCATGTGCAGTTTATTGTTCAAATTTAATGAACTATTGAATACTTTAGTTGAGTGAGAAAGCTGTGTCATGTGTGGCTGCCCCACCCTTTGGAAATATATGTAGGAGGCTGCTAAGATACGTAAGCCATTTGCCCTTGTCTTGAAGGTAGTACGTGTCAAATATTTTGAAGGTGCATGTTGCATAGGACAAATATACCTCAAAACAAAAAAAATAGTAATGTGAATATATCATGTTTTATTAAGTGTGTGTGTGTGTCGAGAAAAATTAATTTTAACAAACTGTTCAGACTTACTATTTGATGTCTAAGAAAATTAATTTTATCCTAGCTCTCTGTTACCATATCTTAAATAATTTCCAATTTTAAATTGAAGTATTGTGCTTATTATAGTTGGACACTTCGTGTAAAATCAGTTATAAAACTGTAATTCTTTAGACATTTTCTAAAATTTTATTGATTAGGAATATCAATTTTGCTCTGCGTAACTATGATATTTTTTTTTGTTAATGCACCGGAGCTTTATTTGATTATAAATATTGTTTGTCTTCAAGATAAGCACCAATGTATTTTGGTAGGATAAGCAGCTCACTAAAATGGTACGAAAGTTCAGCAGGAAGAATTGAAAAAAAAAAGTGTGTCCAATTTGTAGTTGATGGTGAGCATATAAAATTATTGAATGGATTTCGTAACATTGGGTGTTTTAAATTACATAATCTGTTATCTTGCATGAGTTCGTGTATGCGAATGATAAAGCAGTCTCCTCACTCCCACCTTATTCTTTCCTTTTCACTTCTTTCTCTTCAAGAAATCACACACACATTGGGTGTGTAATGAGCCATGCCACCCCTCCTCTGTTTGGAGACACCTTTAAGCTGCTTGTGTTGCTAAGCCTACTACTGAACTTCAATTGTAATTTACCACTATAATAGAACATAAATGCCATTCCTTGTTTGGGGTTTTCTCCAAGCTAACCAATGCATATTGTCTGTTTGCAATTGGGGGTTCTGAAAACTTTCAAAGGTGCCATCTTCATCTCAGCTTCCGTGCCAGTCATGTATTTATTTTTGTTTTTTTAGACTTGTTGTTTGGTTTCAGCACATATGAAGCTGAATTGGCGGATGTAATTCTTGTGATTAAGACCTCCATTGCTTGTACTAGAATCATTGGACGTCTATGTGCTAGTGAGAGCTCAGTTTTATTTAAGTGTTGCTTTATTGAATTCACCAAAAAATGACTTGAGAAAATGCTTCATTGACAGGGAATAAAAATGAGTTGCTTCTGCCTTACTAAGTTACTATACTACTGATCATGGATATCTCTACTTATCTCTGATATATATATCTCAATATGCATGGTTAGCTTGAGATTTGCCATTGTATGCGGCTGCTCGTGCACAGAGTGAAAAATGCCAGGCTGAGGCAGCACAAAGGCAGCTGAACTGGGTGATGTACATGGTAAGTTCCACCACTTTGTCTGTTTCTATCGAATTTGATTTTCCTCTCTTGACACTCACGAAATTGAATTTTCATGTAGACAGAATTACTCATACTTGGATTACGGCACAATAACTACTGTTTAAGTTAGGTTAGGAATCTGAATGCTAAATCTATACATGCAAATTAAAAATATAAGTTTTGAAATGCATGTCGGCATCATGCATTATTCATTGCACCTAAGTTGAGTTCCTCATTTTAAGTGATTCCTAGGACACTTGTATTATTTTTCCAGAGACAATCATTTTCTTTTTAGTTCTCTTAAATTTTGGTTGATTGACATTAATTTTCAAATAATATTGTTCCATTCTTTTTAGGCATGCATGTTTGCTTTTATGGTTACGTTGGGTTTCAGATTCCAAACTATGCCACTACATGTTAAATTGATTGAATCTATTCATCATTATGGCACAAGAAGTTAGTTTATTTAACACCCTCTAGCTTTCGTTGCTCACTACAGTTTTTATTATATTGCAGATGATATGACAAATCGATCTTCGGCATTGAAAATTTGGGCGAAGGAAGTACAAGTAGCCAATCTAGTTTTACTCAATGTTTAATGTAATCAGATATTATGTATTAAGGATTTAGTAGGATTTGATATTTTGTGATGAATTTGGTCTTTATTTGAAATTCTGGAGTTTTTATATTAGGTTTGAAGGTTTATTTAATGACAATTTTTTTATTTATCAGGTATTAATATTAATTTAAAAATATATATTACAAAATATAAAAATACTTTAGCGACGAAAAAATTCGTCGTTAAATCTCACTTTCAGAATTTTACCGATGGATTTTTTCGTCGGTAACTTATTCCGTCGGTAAATCCGTCGCTAATATAAGTGTTATATGACACCATATTTTGTAATTACCGACGGATTTTTTCATTGGTAATTAGCGACGGAATATTTCCGTCGGCAATCGCTAATTTTGGCTTCTGACGAATTTTATTTGCATGACTACCAACGGAAAATTCTATTTACCGACGTCCATAATCTGTCGGTAATTACCGACGGATTTAAATTTCTGTCAGTAATGAATTACTGACCATGGTTTTAGCGACGGATCAATTTTCATCGGTAATCCATCGGTAAAATCATTAAAGACGGTTTTTTCAAGTATTACCGACGGAAAATTTCTGTCGGTAATCCGACAGTTTCTTGTAGTGGCTAAAAATCATGTCAAGTTCAAATAATATTTGATGTTTAAAACTTTTTAAGGTAAAGTAATTTTCGCTAAATACTAATATTTGGACTAATTACCCACAAATAAAAATAAATAAAGTTTGTGATTTTCTAATAATTCATTATTTTACCTCATTTTACATATCACTGCCAATTCAGACAGCTTTCATTTGATCTGGGTGATGATTTGAAAGAAGAGTTAGAAGAAAAGAAAATAAATATATTAAGAAGTGACTGCTCAACACAGTACATAATTAGACAATTACTAGACACCAAATATGAATTTTCCATAATTCGAAACTCAAGCCTTTAAATAAGATTATCAAATCAACCATTGAAAAATGATTAAATCAAATACTCCCAAAGTAGAAATATATAAATCTTACTGGACAAAGGGAGTATAAAACAAATTTATCATATACCAGTACTAAATTACTCATAGATTAAAAACTAATTATTATTAATAATAAATAAAATATCAAAAATGAAAATTTAAAACTTAGATTTGTAGAGCTTGATCCCTAAAAGGGAAAGAAAGCCCTTTCAGAATTCTCGACGGCCGGAGTTAGACTCAGGCCGAGGAGGGGGTTTGGAAATAGTTTTCAACCAGCAATGGACGCGCCTCGGTTAGAACCTCACTAGCTGCGTCATTGCCCCAAGCTCAAAGATGAGTATACTTGGCTAAGTTGGTTTCACTTTAATCATGTGCCAGTGATATGTTTTTTTGGTGTACTTTTGATGTGGGACAAATTTATTGTACATATTTTGTTTTGGAGGACACAGAATGCTTTCCAATCAACTCAAGAGGATAATGATAGTTAATCTAAATAACTTTCAACTCAAGAGGATAATAATAGTTAATCTAAATAACTTATAGCGAAGAATTATAAAAATTAACCCTAAATAACTTCTAACATTCCCTTGTTTGTGAGCACAAACAACGAATTAGATAGTGTGTCATCTCTTATCTAGCTAGAGTTTAAGTTGAGTTAAACGATTAACATAGTTGTCTCATGTAACGATAATTATGTAATACTATGAAATTTTCCAATTACATTAGTCTCACAAACTAAAATGCAAAGACTTGTGTGAGCCGGCTCACGGCCCTTACGTGAGGCTAATAAAAAGTGATAATTTCTATAATAAAAAGTGGAGCATAACTAGCGTGAACCTTGTCCACCAATTCCAAAGTTTACGACCGTGGGCCTCACCCCCTTATCACCCAAATTCGTTACTGATGAGGCGATGACCAGCTTTTTTTGTTTTTTTTCCTTTTTTTTTTTAAATCTAATTTTAGAGTTTAAGGTACATTTTACCCCTAGAATTTAAGATATAATTGTAATTTCATCCTTGTGGTTTGTAGTATAATTTATTCTTAGGATATATGGTATAATTGTAATTTTATCCTTGTGGTTTAGGGTATAATGTATTCCTAGGTGTATAGTATAATCGTAATTTTACTCTTGTGGTTTAGGGTATAATTTAACCTTAGGGTTATAATCGTAATTTTACCCTTGTGGTTTAGCGTATAATTTAACCTTAGGATTTAGGGTATAATTATAATTTTACCCTTGTGGTTTAGAGTATAATTTACTCATAGGGTTTATTGTATAATTTATCCCTAGGGTTTAGGGTATAATTGTAATATCACTGTTGTGGTTTGGGAATATTTTACTCTTAAAGTTTAGAGTATAATGGTCTTTTAACTAAATAAATTTAAAAAAAAATAAAAAATAACATTATTGAAGGAGGGAAAACTAATTAGAGGGGTGGGGACCACATATTCCACCAATCCATTTAGTAAGACTGGTTCCAACCAAGTTACACTCTAAAAAGTGATATTCAATTAATGAAAAGTGATAATGATATTTCATGAGCAATTTATTTTAATATAAATGAAAAGTGACAATATTTTATAGAAAAGTGACAACTTTCATGAGATGAATAAGAAGTAACAATACTAACAAAAAGTGATACTTTAATTTTTGAAAAAAGCAAAAGTTTTATTGATAATTAAAAGGAGTTATAGAGCATCAGATATGCTCAATAACTCATACAATCGTATGTAAAATTTGTTATCAATCAATACATAATAGTGGCTCCCTTATCCATTCGCTAAAAGAACTCCCAAATCTACAACTCTCCGATGCTTTAATCCAAAGCCAAGTGATAACTTTGATTGTCATAACTATCCTATTGCAATCTGCTTCTACTCTGTTAAACACCTTGTCATTTCTAGCCTTCTATATATACCAAATCACACCATGCCAAAATAATTGCCAAAGTTTTGAACAATTTGGCTTAACCAAACTCGTATGCGATAAGAAATGATCCCATACAGAATTTTCAGAAGCTTGCTTTGAATCAAGTCATTCATAGACCTTCTCCCAAGCCTCTGAAGCTATCTTACATTTGAGTAAGAGGTGGTTAATATCTTCAAGTGCTGAATCACATAAAGGGCAATCTGACAAAAAATTAGGATTCAACACACCTCTTTTTTTTAGATTATTTCTTGTTGGAATTCTATCTTGAATAGCCTTCCATGAGAATGATGAAATTTTGAGAGGAATCTAGTTGCACCATACTCGGTTGATCTCTGGAAAGATACAATCGTCTGAATTGGAGCTTTGAAGGATATTATAAGCTGATTTGACCGTGTAAAGACCACAAGGAGTGTAATCCCAAGACCACCTGTCAGGCTCATCCATGATTCTAGTAAATTTCTCCACCTTGGAAATCAAATCTGCAGCTTGCTCTTCTTCCCAAGAAAATAAAGTCCTATGCCAATTCCATTTTCCAATCAATGATCCCTCCCTCCACTCAACTCTATCCGCTATGGCATAATGGACATTTGAATCAACCTGGTATAATATAAGATATAAATTCTTCAAGCATTTTCCACCAACCCATTTGGAAGACCAAAATTTAGATTCACAGCCATTACCAATTAATCTAGAACATCCATTAAAAAATCAATCATTATTACCAAAAAGGGAAACTAGATCATACCACCATGAAGACCAAGCTCTGCAACACTTCTTTTTTTTCTTCCATTCTTCTATGCACTTTAAATAGTCCCAATATTTTGATGTAAGTACCTGCACCCACAAATCTTTGCCTCCTAATAGCAATCTCCAAGCCCATTTCCCCAAAAGAGCAAGGTTGAAAAGCTTAATGATTCTTGTCCCAAGACCTCATTTTTCTTTTGGTTTGCAAATGATGTCCCAATTGATCCAATGAATTTTTTTGGACCCTTTTCCATCACATCCCCACAAAAATTTCCTTTGCAATGAGGTTATTTTACTGATGATGCCACTCGGAGCTTTGGAATATAATAAGAAATAGGTGGGCATATTTGTGAGAACTGCGTTAAGAAGCACAATCCGACCTCCAAAAGATATCCATTTGTTCTCCCAACGACTTAGACAATTTTCGATTTTACTGATGACTGGAGCCCAAGTATTCTTTCTTTGAAAATTAGCCCCGATAGACATGCCCAAGTATGGAAGAGGGAGACTACCCACCTTGCAATTGAGATAAGCTGCCATTTCTTCTAATAACAAAGAACTCGTATTAACCCCTGCCAAAATGCTTTTGTTAAAATTGATTCTCAGTCCTGACCAAAGCTCAAATATTCTCAAAATACTTTTCAAAACCATTACATTTTCCACTGTAGCTACTCCAAAAAATATAGTATCATCCGCAAATTGGAGGTGAGAAACTTCCACCCCTTTCTCCCCCACTCGAATAAGTGAAAACAACCCTTCTGAGCAAGCTTTTCTTATCATCAAACTCAAACATTCAGCTGCACATACAAGCAGAAACAACGATATCGGGTCTCCCTGTCTAATACTTTTCTCCATCTTGAATTCCTTTGTTGGGCTCCCATTAATCAACACAGAGGCTGTAGCTGACTTTATGCATTCTTTTATCCAAGTACACCATTTGGTATCAAACCCGAATAGATTCAGCGCATCCAAAAGAAATTCCAAATCCACTGAATCATAAGCTTTTCAAATTCAATTTTAAAGATAAACATACTGCCACCACTTTTTCTTACCTATTCCACTGTTTCATTAGCCGCAAGAACGCTATCCATAATACTTCTGTTTCTGATGAATGTTGATTGGTTTGAAGATATACACTCATCCATTACTTTTGTAAACCTGTTCGCCAACACATTTGCTATGGTTTTGTAAAGACACCCAACAAGTGATATGGGTTTAAAATCCTGTATAGCATTGGGATTTCTCACCTTAAGAATGAGGCAAATGAAAGAAGGATTTGATCCTCTGGGAAGCCTAGCATTTGTATGAAACTCGGACAGACTTCTAAAAAAATCCTCTTCAAGAGTATCCCAAAAACAACGTATGAACTGAAAATTAAACCCGTCTGGACCAGGGCTTTTATTTGGACCTGATCCCCATAGCGCCATTTTCAATTCTTCTTTAGAAAAAGGAGCAATAAGATATGTATTTGATGCTCTGCTAATCTTCAAGCCACTGATCCCTTGAACTTTTAATCTGAAATCATTAGTAGATGAAAATTTTTCCTTGAAATATAAATATAAACTCTCCTTTAAATCCTCAACTCCTTCCGTCCACGACTTGTTAATGTAGAGCCCTTTAATTTTAGATGCTTTAGTTCTTGCTTCCATGCGGCTGTGAAAAAACTTAGAATTTGTATCTCCTTTTTTCAACCACTTCTCCCTGGACTTTTGAAAAAACAATTTATCATTCTTCCTCATCCCTTCTTCTAGCTTGACAAGAGAATTTTGATAAACCAACTCATCTGTTTGATTCCAGCTGCTGTTTTCTTTCTTTAAATCCAACTCTTGTATGGTGTTCTCTGCCTCTTCAATAATATTTTCAATGTTGCTCCCATTTGCCAATTTCCATTCTTTTATCTTCTCCCTCAACTTCTTCAACTTTTCTTTCACAACAAAGCTGCCCTATCCCTGGACTTCGAAATTAGGCCATTCCTTATATATTAAAGACTTGAAGCTTTCTTGAGACAACCACCAGTTAATAACTTTGAATGGTTTTGGACCCTAATTGATCGGAGCAGCCATCGACAGAGTAATTGGGGCATGATATGATATAGATCTTTTTAAACCATACTGTGATGAATTAGGCCACTCAGAAGACCATCCAGAAGACACAAGAAATCTATTGAGTCTGCTGCACGTAATCCCATTACCTTTGTACCAAGTGAATCTTCTCCGAATAAGAGGTAGATCACATAAGTCTGCCTCTGAGATAAAACGGCGAAAAGCTTTCATATCTTTCTTATGAATATAATGACCTTTTCCTTGTCTTTCTGATTCATGAAAAACAAAATTAAAGTCCCCACAAATATACCATCGGTCGTTTCCGTCCTCCTTTATTTTTGTAGAGATTTCCTCCCACATGGCTAATTTCTTCTCAAGATACACATTCACAACATTTATGGTCTTCGAACAAGGTAACCAATTCCCTTGAATGCCTAGAATGCCTTCCTCACTCCAACATGAAATTATTTTGAAATTTATTCTTATTCCACAAACACAACAGCCCTCCTGAATTCCCAATAGCTCCGTAAAAAAGCCAATCAAAACTGTCACCTCCCCATATCTCCGAACACACTTTCTTATCTATATACCCCATCTTTGTTTCTTGTATACATACAATATCCACACTCTCCTTTTGAATTAGCTTTCTTATCAACAATTTCTTTATCCTCCCCCCAATCCCTCTGGCATTAAAGCTTAATATAATCATTAATTACCTGCAAGACCTCCTTCCTCGCAAAGCTTCTTTCCGCAATCAATTTTCTTGGCTTCTATCTTTGCCCTTCTATCTCTTTCTTCCATGTTGTTTAAAATCCCTTTCAACTCCTTTTTAGATGCGCTATTAACAAAACCTAGTTTGTAACTAACCTCCCAAACAGCTGAAGAGTCTTCCTCTGTACTCCTCTTCCAAAAAGCTTCGTTGCATCGTTGAATATCACTGTCTGTGGGAGAAGTATTTGGATTACCTAATTTCTTGCTTGTGCTTCCATCTCTGGGCCTTTGTTGTTTTCTTTTGGAGATTTCTTTCCTTCAACCACCGATTCCCCCTCTTTGTTGTTCTCTTTTCCTAGTTCATTCACCGACACTTGTTTAGAATGAACTAATTTGGTACTTTCAGTTTTACGATTTGTGAATATTTTTTGGATAATGGGCATCAACTCAAATGGGTCAGAATTTTGAGTAGTCTGGATCTCTTCGCAATCAGCTGCCTTAGTAACTTCGTTGGGCTTTTCCAACGTATGGTTGGTATCTAAACTTGGGTTTTCCATGATATGGGCTTCACCAAAATTTTCTCCATTATTAATTGGGCCTAATTTAGGCCCATGCACTCTTTCCCTCTCCAAAGAAGTATTATCTGGGCCCTCAATTTGGTTCTCCTCGACCTCTTCAGCATCAAAAGGCCGACAAATGACTTGGTGTAATGATTATCTTCGGCGCCATTATTACACCTAACGTTGCAATCTTCCGTTTTTTCAAAATTTTCCTCTGAAAAACCGCTCGCACAGTTGTAAAAGTCGGCAGCGCCTTGGGGAAAGTTCACCTTTTTCGCTTCCCCATGCATCCTAAAATCTTCCACTCCTCCTCTGTTTGCCGAAACCGTATCCTGATCGGAATCCGATTCGACGAGTTCAACCTCCGATCCTGACGACGGAGCATACTGTGATGATGCCACCTCTGAATCTGAATTCCAGTCCTCCATGACAGATTGGAGTTGATCTTCCATGATGTGGATTGTAAAATTTTCTCCATTCACTATTATGTTAACTGATGCCCGAATGAAATCCATAGTAGGAGTTGATACTTTTACGCGTCCTTTATCCAAAATAGATTTCGAGAGAGTACTTTTATCAATCTCTATGATGGAACCCATATTATGAACAATAGATTCAAACGTTGCTTTATTCCAAGCATGTAATGGGACTCCAAAAATTGAAAGTCATACCGATCTCTCACTTGCGGAATCCGTTGGTTTCCATATTCTCAGTGTCTCAAACCATTGATCCAACCACTTCTTTTTCTCTTTTAATAGATTACTAATGGCTGACTCTTCTTCAGAATGAATGTAAACACATCTTGGACCAAAGGGGATAATTTGAGTACCGCTATACCCTCCTTGAACAATACCAGTTGTCACGTCCTCCAAAGAAACAGAAGCTTTGCATCTACCTACTAGACCTTGTTCTGCCCATTTAAGGTCACTTTCAGTTGGACTGAACTCCAAAATATTCTTAACCCGACCTCCACCTTCTTCATGTGCCTTAGCTGTCGGGGATCTTGCGACTTCTGCATAGCTTTTGTCCTTTCTGAAAGAGTTCAAAGAAAGAACCTGGTTACTTCTAGAGGAGTTTCTTTCTTGCCTCAATATTCCATCTTGGACACGTGCAATGTTTGTCTGGACTTTGTAAGTGCCGATCCATGCTCTGCCGATGATATTGGCCAATCGAGATGAATCTGTCTCATCCATGAAACTCACAAAGCCGAATCTTCTACCGATCTTTGTTCTCTTATTTGCAACGTAAACATCTCTCACTCTGCCAAAACATCTAATCCATTTAAAGAAGTCTTTCGTATTCCATTCCGGCGGAAAGTTTGACACAAACACTCTGATGCTCCTTTGATATCGTTCCTTAGGATGTGTAATCTTATGGTGGCTCCTGGTATTGGGATGAAAGATTTGGGGTTGCTGGTGGGAATGTGGACGGCTGCGGGGTTGGGGTTGGTGACGGTGGTGGATAGCAGTTTGGTTGGTGGGGAGCGACCGTGGGTGTGCTCTCTCTCTCATCTCTCTTCTTATTGCATACAATAAAAGTGATACTTTAATTATTGAAAAGTGATAATAATATTGTGATTATTTCATTAACTATTCTTAATATTATTGAAAAGTGATACTTTAATTAATGAAAAGTGATAATGGTGCTGTGATTATTTCATTATCCATTCTTAATATTATTGAAAAGTGATTATCTTTAATAAAAAGTAATAAATGTTTTAAAAATTATTTTATTTGTATCAAAAAATTATTACAATTTAAAAATTAAAATATACTTTTAGAGATATCTACGTTAAATTGGTATATTTGAATTCAAGGAATATGAACTCATTTGAATATTGGTATTTGTAAATTTAAAGTCTTAATTTTTTTATAGCGACCCTCATATGAATTCATTTTAAAACATGCTATATTTCGATTTCAAAACGTATTATCTAGAAAATTACAAGATCATATCATTAGTGTGAGAGTAATATTCATTGAAACTTGTATTGAATAAACCTTAAGCCCATGTAAGCCCTGAATATACAGGATATTACTGAAAATGTAAGCTCACCAACAGTGGATAATTCCTCCATGGATAAGAGTGATCAGAAGATGACAAATCCAGCTAGCAGCTAGCCCATGTTGTCCTTGAAGATTGTCAAGTTTGTTAGGCACTATCCTATAGAGGGAACCAATGAAATGTTGCCAACATTAGCCTACTTCTTTGTATATAAGAAATGTATCAATCACACTTTATCGAACCAATGAAATGTTGCCAACATTAGCCTACTTCTTTGTATATAAGAAATGTATCAATCACACTTTATCAATCAATGAAAAACGTTAGAAATTATCTCTGTTACAACGTGTCTTCTCTCATCAACCACAAATTTCATTATGGTATCAGAGCCAGCAGTTTTTTTTGGATATAGCCCCTCTTACAAAGGATATAAAGTTTTACTTCCAAACAAAAAATTCTCATTACTAGACACATTATGTTTAATGAGTCAATTTTCCCATTTCATAAGGAATCAAAAATTCCAAACACTACACCTCAGCACACACAACTCCACCCACCTTCCTCTACTCCAAGCACCATAGCTCCCCTCATATCTCTGCCACCTCTCATACAACCTTAACCAACGTCAAAATCTGTTCAGACTCCTTGTATAACCACTTCACCATCTCCTTCCCAAACTTCTCCCATCATTATTTCTCATTCAGCATCACCTTTGAAGGGGCAGTTATTTATAGATTTGTCTAATGCGACTCATGCAAACTTTGACCAAGTTTCTAATGACACTTTAGAGGCTGTTGGTTCTTCTTTTTCCCCTGTGTAGGAGCATGCAACAATTCCTTCATATCATCCTATGATTACTAGATCCAAGGCAGGCAGGCATCAACCAAGAGCCCTTATTGCTGAAAATTTTGGTACTAGAGAACCTGCAGACCACTTGGAGGCCTTGCAATATCCTCAATGGAAAGATGCTATGGTTGACGAATATGCATCCTTGTTAAAAAATGGAACATGGGAGTTGTGCACTCTTCCAGCGGATCAATCTGTCATAGGCTGTAAATGGGTATTCAAGTTAAAAAAATGCAGATGGATCTATTGCTCGATATAAGGCCTGATTGGTTGCAAAGGGATACACACAAGTACCTGGTTTGGACTATACTGATACTTTCAGTCCCGTGGCAAAGCCTACAACTATAAGAATTCTTCTAACCATTGCTCTACTCCACTCTTGGCCTCTACATCAATTAGGTGTTGATAATGCGTTTTTAAATGGTGAAGTTGATGAAAATCTGTATATGGTTCAACCCCCGGGTTTTGAGCTTGGGGGAGGAAGACAAAATATTGTTTGCAAGCTCAAAAGATCACTTTATGGGTTGAAGCAAGCTTCACGAGCTTGGACTTCAAAATTTGCTGGTGTTCTAAAAAAACTTGGATACAATGTGTCAAAGGCTGATACTTCTCTATACTATAGATATTTAAATGGTTCCACAGTATTGATATTGGCCTATGTAGATGATATCATTGTTACGGGTTCAAGTGAGGTTGAAGTACAGAAGCTTATTTCTAATCTTCATAACTTCTTTTCACTAAAAGATTTGGGAGAACTCAATTTCTTCTTAGGAATTGAGATAGTCAAAACTTCACAAGGCTTATTTTTGAACCAAAAGAAATACTTGGTTGAGCTCCTGAATAAAACTGGAATGATTGAAGCTAAAGGGTCTAACATGCCTATGATATCAAGTCATCATTTATCCAAATTTGAAGGGGACCCTTTATCAGATGGGCATAAGTATAGGAGCATAGTAGGGGCTCTTCAATATGCCACTGTTACTAGGCCCGACATTTTATTTTCAGTGAATATGGTTAGCCAATACATGCAAAATCCATTGGACACTCACTGGAAGGCATTTAAGAGAATATTACGATACTTGGCTGGAACTCTAGACTTTGGACTCTCCTTTTCTATTCCAAAGTCCATGGATATTGTGGCTTTTACTGATGCAGATTGGACTTCGGATGTAGACGATAAGAGATCAACTACTGGATATTGTGTTTTTGTTAGAGGAAATCTTGTGGTTTGGAGTGCAAAGAAGCAGCCAACTGTATCAAGATCAAGCACCGAAGCCGAATATAGGAGTTTGTCCTCTGCAACTTGTGAAGTTATGTGGATCCAATCCTTGCTCTTGGAGTTAAAATGTTCAGGTTCTAGAATCCCAACAATTTGGGTTGATAATCAAGGTGCAATTTCATTAGCTGCTAATCCTGTTTACCATGCTAGAACCAAACATTTGGAGTTGGACTTACACTTTGTTAGAGATAAAAGTTTTGGAAAAGAAAATACAAGTATAGCATGTTCCTAGCATTGATCAGATTGCTGATTGTCTCACCAAGGCTCTATCGGGACAATTTTTCATTCGACTTAGAAACAAGTTACAAGTTGTTCCTAAGAGCTCACTCAAATTGAGAGGGCATGAAAATGTAAGCTCAGCAACAGTGGATAATTCCTCCATGGATAAGACTGATCAGAAGATGACAAATCCAGCTTGCAGCTAGCCCATGTTGTCCTTGAAGACTGTCAAGTTTGTTAAGCACTATCCTATAGAGAGAACCAATGAAATGTTGCCAACATTAGCCTACTTCTTTGTATATAAGAAATGTATCAATCACACTTTATCAATCAATGAAAAACTTTAGAAATTATCTCTGTTACAATATGTCTTCTTTCCTCAACCACAAATTTCATTAATTACTATAGAGAGTTTTTGGTTCACTATCAAACACTCTCATAAAGCATTGCATCGACCACTTGAACTTGTATTGGGTAGGGTCTGTGCGAACGCAAGACCCCACTGCCACAAATTATGACATAGGCTCGACCACTTGGGCCGATCTTAGGCGGGCACCCTTCCTAAGTGCAATGGAAGTCACCAACCTAGGACATGAGTCTTCTTGATCACCCATTGACCCCGTCCAGGTAAGTATGTAACAAACACTACTACAAATCTGTGGAAAGACATCATTGAATAGACATCGGTTTTGAGTAAAATGTGATGTCTTTTTATGAAGAACCGATGTCTTTTCAATAACCGATGTTTATCAGCAAAAAAATATGCTGATAGACATCGGTTTTAATTCAAAATACGCTGATAGACATCGGATTTAACTAACCGATGTCTATCAAGTGATGTCTATTCTCAACTTAAAAAAAACACGCTGATAGACATCGGTGGACTAAACCGATGTCTTTTATATGATGTATATTCTTTGATAGACATCGGTTTCACTAACCGATGTCTATTATGTGATGTAATTCAAAATTTTAATTTTAAAATTTTTTGCGAGATAGAGGTTCGAACCTGACCATATGCTTCACCATTTAAGTTTTCAAGCCATTTTTACCAAATCATATCTTACTAAAATTTTGAAAAAAGAAATACATATCTAATTAAATTTAAACCTTAGAATTCTTCTTTTCCCTCTAACCCATTTTCCCTCTAACATATATGATTTTTTAAATTTATTTTAAATATAAAAATTAGGGTGATATAAATAGGGGACTTAGAAAAATTTTCTTTTCTCCCTTCTGCCCTAATCGAGCGTGAACACGCACCACCCTCCCTCCACCATGCTCGCCCGTCGCTGTTCCAAGCCCCGTCGCTAGTCGCCGCTGCACGCCACCAGTGGCAGCTGCCCGCCGCGTCGCCCTTGCTCTTCGCCCGTCGATGTTGCCCGCCGCGTCGCCCTAGCTGTTCGTCCGCCGCATACAGCCGTCTGCCTCCGCCAGTCTTCACCGTCCGCCCACTTGCCCTCCTGTCGCCAGCAGGTGGCCACCCGTCGCTAGTCTCTCCCGTCTTCACTCTCGTCACGGTACCCTCTCTCCCACCACTTTCTTACTCTATTTTGAATCAGCAACCAAAAATTCATAATAATCTATGAAATTGAAATTGAAATTGAAATAATAATAATATGTTTTTATAATCTGTGTTGAAACAATCTATGGGGTTGGGTTGGGTAGCCACTGATGTTGTCCACTGATGCTGTGTTGAAATAATCTATTTAAGTGAAGATTCGATTTTATGGTTTCTTTGCTCAACTTTTGTGGCGCTTAAATGTTCTATAAAAAAAAGTTAATATTAAGGAATACCTTGGCAACCATCATAAATCTCTGCTATCGCAACCAAAGATTGAAATCTGCTGAATTGAAGAAATTAGGGATTCGGGAATTCAATTCTATGATGGTTGGGAAATTTTTAGGGTGTACATAAGAATATTCATTTTTTATTTTTTTTAATTGATTGAATTTAATTTTTTGTAACACACATTCTAGAATACAGAAAATTAATTCCAGTGTTCAAAAAAATTGTTGTTCGATCATTAATGGAAAATTCTAAATCTTTGAATGGTACAATTCATATATTCAGATAGGATAGATGTGAAGTGAAAATAAAAGTAGTATATTGAAAAATTAGAGTTGAAATTCAAATGAAAATAAAAGAAAATGTCAACTTTGTTATTTTAACACTAAACTTAGCATTCAACACCTAAATTAGCATCCACGAAAGTTAAAAATTCTACTCCCTTGCAATTTTTTTAAAAACCATTTAATTGAAATTGATCTTGCAATTTTAATGCAAAAAAAAAAATCAACCTCGGGAAAGAAGTTCCAAGTTGTGGCTGTTCAACTCATCCCAGTTATTGATGTATCTTTCATGCTAGGTAAAGCTCAGTATTTTAAATTTTTGTTGGTGATTTCAGATTGCCCTTAATAAACCCTCAGGATTATAAGTTCTTCTTGGAGGATTATTCATCGGCTTGGGAAGGGAACATCAGGTCAGTCTTTATATGTAGCCCTTCTATGTATTATCTACAAGTTTTCTAAGTTTTAATTAAAAAGAAAAAAAGAGCAATCAAATCATGGTATTATGGACATATTCAGTCTACCTTTACACATTTTCTTTCTTTTGAAATGCCATCTTAGTCTAGAACCTTATAGTTTCTCAGAAACATATTTGGCTCTTTTCATGTTTTTAAAACTAGGAATCCTTACATGTCGCTTTTTTATATTTCTTTTATAGTAAGGCTTATGGAATGACCTTAGACATTGCTAACTACATGTGATATAAGATATTTTTTGGTAATATTGATACTTCTTATATGCTTGGTTAAGTAGGGTTACTATATATCAACAAAATGGACAAAACATGGATGCATAAAGGTCGATTATCAGTTGAATACAGTAAAGGGGTTGAATATTTCTTGCAGTTTGCAAATGATAATGTCGATTCTAATGTCATATCATGCCCTTGTTCAAAGTGTGGAAATCTTAGGAGAGGTGAGATAGAGCACGTCAGGGCACATTTGATAACTAATGGTATGGATATGACATACAAAACATGGATATGGCATGGTGAACGAAGTTCTAAGGTGTTTCCAAGAAATGATAGTGAAGACGTTGATCAGGGTGAACATGTGTACTATCGTGATGAACCCCTTGATGACATGGTGCATGATGCCTATGATGAAAATATGAATCCAGATAAACTCAAGGAACTACTTGAGGATGCAGAAAAGCCTTTATACCCTGGATGCACAAAGTTCACCAAGCTGTCGACAATTGTGAAACTATATAACTTGAAGGTAAGATATAGTTGGAGTGATAGTAGTATGAACGAATTGCTTAAATTGTTTGGAGAGATGCTCCCTGTTAGTAATGAATTGCCTCTAAATTTGTATGAAGCAAAGAAGAGCTTGGCAGCATTGGGGATGAATTACGAGAAAATTCATGCGTGCCCCAACGATTGCATCCTATAACAATATAACAATGTTTATATATTTTTCATTATTCATTGTTTAAGTTAGCTAATCTTTAGTATTTGATTGATTCTTCAGAGTGTGAGCAATGACCATAAAACAATTCAGAAACAAAACAAATATCCCCATAGATTGGCACGCAAAAGTTATGCAAACTATGCACAAGAAAATGTATAGTGCCAATCTCTAGCCACTCTACCAATGTCTTCGTATTGTTAGTATTTAATTACGATGAATTACTTTCAACTAAGCATAATTGATTTATTCCATGTAGCCCTCAAAGTTGAGTGGGAATATGGAGATAGATAGAGCTACCGTCTAGATTGAGAACCGAAAAAATAAAAAAGGAGAAGTTGAAGGATAAGACCTCAATAAAAAAGTGAATAAAATTGTAAGTAAACCTTCTAAAACTCGTGTATGACATCATTATACCAATTAATATTGTAAATGAGATTACTAGTCCAAGAAAAATAGATGGAAAGACTGAACATATATCAAATGTGTGTTGATATATTGTTCTGATCTTTTGTATTATAGAATGAGTGCATAGAAGTTATGAAGAGTGGAACCCAACAATTTCATGGAATAAAGGATGGTATTCTTGCTAAAGCTTTTGAAAAAAGCGAACATGGCGGTCGAGTGAGGGGTGTTGGGGGTGACATTACCCCAACAACATGGTTTAATCTCCCTAAAGGCAAAAATGGTGACAAAGTAACAAATAGTCATATCATGGCACGCATAGAGAGACTAGAAGCTACTATTTGCAAAACTCACGAACGGAGTGACATTTGATTTTAATATGTTATCTAAGTTAACATGAGATCTTATTATATGGAGGAAAAATTGTGGCATTGAGCTTGGAGTCATGCACAGATATTGCTGCTTACGGAACGATTGTAAAAGTTGATGGAGCAAGGGCTAATTGTATGCGAGTTGTAATTGACGAAGCCGTTGATTCAAATGCAATTTTACCATTACCAACAAGTGAACATCATAGTATTGGTGATGCAGTTGGATATGATGTCTCATGGCCAATTCACTTGATAAATTTACAAGTTCAGGTATTCTCTTATATCTAACAATATTAAAAATATATAAAACACATTTGACTAATCTTTCATTGTACATTTATTTTTATTTAACTTAGAAGCATGAAAAAAAGCAAAAGAAAGAGACGCGTATCCTTGATTTTGAATCAGTACCACCCACTCTGTATGCGTTGCATTGTTATGCCGTTAAGCCTACATCACGCATCATACAAATTAAGTTGAATCCAGATGTTTTTGGCCATGATCAAATGTTGTTTGTTAACTTTGATGATGTTGAGCCATTTTGTCACTTGGAACCAATTTCTGGCACATGTATCATGGTTTACATATGGTAAGTAATCTAGTTTTTCACTATTTTTATCTTAAATTTTCTAAAATATTTTTGTTTATTTTTATTTTCATCTGTCGATTAATGTGGTAGGTGCACTTATCAAAAGTTGAAGCTTCGGAACAAACTTGAACAAATCATATTTGTTAATCCAAGTAATGTCAGCCACAATCACTCGACCATAACAGAGAAAAAAATGATGGATCAACACATTCAAGAGAGGGCACGTGCTCTGGTAGATAGATTGGTTGACACAACAACGTCAAATCAATTATGCATAGTGCCATGCAATGTGTAGTAAGTACATATTTAATTCATAGTGTTATAATCGTTAATAGCTATCAATTTTGCAATAACTTGTCGTGTGTTTATGTATAGTAATCACTGGATTCTCACAATTATCTTTCCACACAAGGAAGAGGTGTGCTTATTAGATCCCTATTATAAAGGCAATCATGATGATACTTGGAAATAAGTTGTTGACTTGTATGTTATCGTTGCAACCCTCATGTTTCTCTAGTATAACTTTACATCAGAATTATTCAAATGAATTCTACTGATTATTTTTATCATGCCTGAAGGGCTCTACGTTTGTTTAACGCTCGAAAAGGTATAAAGAAAAGAAGAAAACAAATTATGTGGAAAGTAATTAAGGTACAACAAGATATTGTTGATCACTTTAGTCCAATTTTACTTTAATTTAATTTGCTAATGTTACGTTTCTAATATAGGCTCCAAAGCAACCAGATGAATTCCAATGTGGTTTTTATGTATTGCGATACATGAAACAAATACTTGAGTCTGATCAAACATTAGATATCGACTCGATTCAATCATTGGTTAGTCAAATTAATTTAATGATAAATTTACTATAAATGAATAATAAATGTTTGTTGGTGTTCGTATATTACAGTTTATGCAAAATACTTACACTTCTGATGAAATTGATGAAGTGCAAGCTGAATGGGCTAATTGTGTTCTGCCATACACTTCTAAGTAAAAGGTAATAAATGAGCATTCGTGTGTGTTCTTTGGTGTAGAACATTTTATATAAATGGTTATTAAGGTTATCACATGTGGATGATTTATTGAATGAAACTAGATAGATCAGAGAAGTCTTTTTAAAAATTACTTAACTTTCTCTGTTTATTTCCATAACATTTATGCAATCACTAAAAAATCAACATGTTCTTTCCATATTAGTGAGTTGGGTACTGCGACATAATTTTGTTTATCCTCTAATGTAGTCATGTTTTACTTTATCATTGGTTTATCCTTTTATGTTAGTCATGGTGTGGAATGTTAGATTTGAATTATTGTTTTGTGCTTAGTGTTTGTCAAGCCTGTGATTCCTTGCTGCTGTGTTTCCATGTTATATAGTTATCCTTCTTGTTATCTCTAGTAGCTTGTTATCTTGGTTCTTCATGGTTTTTTTGAATTTATGCTTACAAGATGTATTTGTACGGCAGGAGGTCGAGTCTCCAACAAATCCATGCATTACAATTTGTTCCAAGTATTTGTTCAAGTGAGGTTTTGATGATATTGCTGAGAGGAGATCCATGGTAATTTTAGGGTGGTTTTGTGTAGTAATTTTGGATGACTTTTTAGATGACTTGAACATGTTTTAGACATGTAAAACGTATTTGTAATGGGAATTGAGATGTGATTATTTGGATATGATTTAATGTATTTGGGATTAGATGATTTGAGCATGTAATGTTTTTTTTAGATTTGAAATTCTTGTAATTGTTATTAATCATATCACCTGATATCTTTAATTGAATAGTTGTTAAATGATGTCTTTTCTAGAAAAGACATCGGTGGAGTACCGATGTCGAATGGTTTGAGCCGATGTCTTTTCTAGAAAAGACATCGGTGGAAAACTGATGTCTAACGATTTAGAGCCGATGTCTTTTCCAGAAAAGACATCGGTGGAATACTGATGTAAAATGGTTCGAGCCGATGTCTTTTTTAGAAAAGACATCGGTGGAAAACTGATGTATGACGATCTCGAGCCGATGTCTTTTCTACAAACGACATCGCTGGAATACCGATGTCAAATGGTTCTAGCCGATGTTTTTTCTAGGAAAGACAACGGTGGAAAATCGATGTCTAACGATCTCGAACCGATGTCTTTTCTAGAAAAGACATCGGTGGAAAACCGATGTCTATCAGCGTGAATTTTGACATCATGGGATACAACATCACCTATTTGGTGAAATAGACATCGGTGCAGCACCGATGTCTATCAGCGTTTTTCTACTAGTGAAAGAGCATTTTTTTCTTATTTTATAGGCTCCTGGCATCATGCTATACACCATTTTCCATGTGGGATACAGATATTTTCTTTGTAATGACAGAAAGAATTCACAACTATATAGTAGTAATATTTGAGAGGTAGAGCACTTTGGCCTTTGCAATATTTAATGGCTTTTAATCTCCCTTTATGTGCAAAACTCGTCGACTTAAATGTGTGCACCCCTATATGTGCTTGTCTAGGTAAGTAGACTTGTTTGAAAAAGTCTAAACCTGATTTATTTGTTAAAGAGGTCCAACTAAGCTAGACTTTTTGTGGGCCAAGTCATAAACCCGGGTAACCTGACCTTATGCGTGTATAATTGTAGCTTTAAGGTGTGTAAGAGTTTCAATAAATTAAAAGCGATGTTTATTTAAGCAACATTATTTGTTTGAACAATTAATCTAAAAGAAATTCATCAACTAAATTAAATAAGTAGATTTTAATTATTTGAACTAAATTGTAGGGGTGTCCCAAATATGAGATAGCCCCTTCCAAAAATATACAAAATTCATCAACATTAGCCTACTTCTTTGTATATAAGAAATGTATCAATCACACTTTATCAATCAATGAATATACAAAATGTATCAATCACACTTTATCAATCAATGAAAAACGTTAGAAATTATCTCTGTTACAACATGTCTTCTTTCCTCAATCCTCAACCACAAATTTCATTAATTATTATAGAGAGTTTTTGGTTCACTATCAAACACTCTAATGCATCGACCATTTGAACCAACATAATTAAATTGAAACTTATATTGGGTAGGGAAACTGCCACAAATTATGACGTAGGCTCGACCACTTGGGCCGATCTTAGGCGGGCACCCTTCCTAAGTGCAATGGAAGTCACCAACCTAGGACATGAGTCTTCTTGATCACCCATTGACCCCGTCCAGGTAAGTATGTAACAAAGATCATTTTTTCTTATTTTATAGACTCCTGGGTAGCATGTTCCTAGCATTGATCAGATTGCTGATTGTCTCACCAAGGCTCTATTGGGACAATTTTTCATTCGACTTAGAAACAAGTTACAAGTTGTTCCTAAGAGCTCACTCAAATTGAGAGGGCATGAAAATGTAAGCTCAACAACAGTGGATAATTCCTCCATGGATAAGACTGATCAGAAGACAAATCCAGCTTGCAGCTAGCCCATGTTGTCCTTGAAGACTGTCAAGTTTGTTAAGCACTATCCTATAGAGGGAACCAATGAAATGTTGCCAACATTAGCCTACTTCTTTGTATATAAGAAATGTATCAATCACACTTTATCAATCAATGAAAAACTTTAGAAATTATCTCTGTTACAATATGTCTTCTTTCTTCAACCACAAATTTCATTAATTACTGTAGAGAGTTTTTGGTTCACTATCAAACACTCTCATAAAGCATTGCATCGACCACTTGAACTTGTATTGGGTAATTATGACATAGGCTCGACCACTTGGGCCGATCTTTGGCGGGCACCCTTCCTAAGTGCAATGGAAGTCACCAACCTAGGAAATGCGCACACGGTATTCTTTAGTAAAAGGCGAAAGAATAGTTCGCTATGTGCTCGTTGCGCAGCTGCTTGAAGGAAACGGTCAACGTGTTGCTATACTATTAAGCATGACGTATGACACCCTCGTAATGTACATTTCGATGTGGGAGCTCAATTTTGTTCCAATAATTAATACGAGTACTTCTTGAGATGCATAACAAATTTAAAAAAAAAAATAGTCAGAATAGTTAATCTCAACCTTTGACTATTGCTTACTAATAGAAAGAAGCAAATTCATCTCAACTTTTATAATGCCCCCGCTTCATGTTTTCACGTGGTTAAGGAAACAATTAATTTTTTTATCAACTTTATTAACTTGAGGTAATATAATATTTTAGATAATATAAATTATTTTATTTGTATCAAAAAATTATTACAATTTAAAAATTAAAATGTACTTTTAGAGATATCTATGTTAAATCGGTATATTTGAATTCAAGGAATATGAACTCATTTGAATATTGGTATTGGTAAATTTAATGTCTTAATTTTTTTATACTGACGCTCGTATGAATGCATTTTAAAACATGCTATATTTCGATTTCAAAACGTATTATCTAGAAAAATTATAAGATCATATCATTAGTGTGGGAGTAATATTCATTGAAACTTGTATTGAATAAACCTTAAGCCGATGTAAGCTCTGAATATACAGGATATTACTGAAAATGTAAGCTCGCCAACAGTTGATAATTCTTCCATGGATAAGACTGCTCAGAAGATGACAAATCCAGCTACAAGCTAGCCCATGTTGTCCTTGAAGACTGTCAAGTTTGTTAGGCACTATCCTATAGAGGGAACCAATGAAATGTTGCCAACATTAGCCTACTTCTTTGTATATAAGAAATGTATCAATCACACTTTATCAATCAATGAAAAACTTTAGAAATTATCTCTGTTACAACATGTCTTATTTCCTCAATCCTCAACCACAAATTTCATTAATTACTATAGAGAATTTTTGGTTCACTATCAAAACAAATCGACCACTTGAACCAACATAATTATATTGGAACTTGTATTGGGTAGGGTCACTGCCACCAATTATGACGTAGGCTCGACCACTTGGGCCAATCTTAGGCGGGCACCCTTCCTAAGTGCAATGAAAGTCAGCAACCTAGGACATGAGTCTTCTTGATCACCCATTGACCCCGTCCAGGTAAGTATGTAACAAAGAGCATTTTTTCTTATTTTATAGGCTCCTGGGCAGCATGCTATACACCATTTTACATGTGGTATACAGATATTTTCTTTGTTTTTTTTTTATCAGAAAAGGAAATTTTATTAGTGAGTACCAGAGGTACTCAAAAAATTACATGAGAGTACAAGGAAAATAGGAATGATCTCCTAGACAATACACTAAACATTATTTTAAGTACAACACAATCTAGGATTGCAACACCAATCTTGAAATGATAAATGGATTATACTCCTATTCTTAAAATAATAAAAGCACCACGCTTTGGTTCTGATTTCTTCAAACAATTTTGTTGGATCAATCTCCAAGTTCTCAAAAATCTTGCAATTTCTAGCTTTCCAAATATACCACACCACACACGTCCAAATGCACTCTAAGATATGCTTCTTTCGCTTTTGACCAAGTATACCCATATGTTGTAAGAAATGTGGTACTGGTTGGTTATTACATGCCATGGGAGCACTTAGCCATGAGTAGCAAAGTGACCATACCTGGTGTGAGAAGTCACATTCAAAGAAGAGGTGTCGAGTGCATTCTTTGTAATGAAGAAAGAATTCACAACTAGTAATATTTGAGAGGTAGAGCACTTTGGCCTTTGCAATATTTAATGGCTTTTAATCTCTCCCTTTATGTGCAAAACTCGTCGACTTCAGATAGCTCATCCCCAGCCTAAATTATCTTGTTTCTCTCTCTCTTTTCCTCCTCTTTGCACCTCATTGTCATTGCTCCATCTTATTTGTTTTATGCACCTAAATCTTGATATTTAGCAACATAATTTATCAGTTGCCATTTTGGTTGCTAACACTTCGACATTAATTTTTGGTTTCCAAGTTCCATTAATATTGTAAGATGTTCATCATGGCTTGGTTAGTTCTTGCAAATTTAAATTATGCCCTTTTTTGCTTTGGAGTCATTGTTGGAATTAAATTGTTCAAACTCTGTGTCAAGAGATCGTCGTTGAAGGAATATTGGGGATTCTAATATTATTGTCTGTTGGATAATTACAGAATCGAAAGTTGAAAAAATAACAAATTTTATTAAGGCACCATATATTTTACGGTAACACTCTCAAATTCTCACACTCTATCACTTTTAGATACAGCTCTATACTCAAGCGGACCCTCAACCTCACTCCCAATCGTATTCTTAAATTATGAGTCCTATCACCTATTTACTCAGTGTGAAAGGATGAGATCAACCTAGAATCTTCAATCTTTCTATAATCACCTAGAAGAATCTAAATAATGGAGCAACTCTTTTTAATCTATCAACCAACATAACTAGGATAGGATAGTTTAGAACCTGGTGGTGGGTTGTTCACTTTGAACAACAATAGATATGGCGTCGAATGAAGATAAGAGTGAATGTTAAACTTAAGATTTTGAAAGTAAAATTAAATTTTGAAAAGAGCAAGAGAAAGATTTCTACTTTAAGTAAGTGAATTGAATTGGGGACTTTGCATGTGTAGGGGGGTGAAAGAAGGTCGAGCTTAGTTGTGTATGGTCTACCTATATAATCTTCACGCTTAAGCCTGACATGTTATCTACAAGAGGTTATTTTATGTGCTTAAGCCACAACTATAATGACCATTTTAGACTTTTCTTTATTTTAAATTTAAAAAACTCTACATTAATAAAGATTATATAAATTCATGTATATTAATAATGTATTATTATTATATAATTATAAAAGCAAATTTTACTCTTTGGCGAATAAAAGTAATAAAGTTATCAAAAACAAGTAATAATAATAAAAAAATTCTTATCAATTCTTGAGTAGGGCCTGTTTAAGTAAGCATACTTTTTTTTGAGAAAAAGTCTAAGCGTGATTTATTTGTTAAAAAGGCCGAATTGAGTTAGACTTTTAATGGGTCGAGCTGTAAGCTCTATTGGGTAGCCTGACTTATTTCTTTCTTAAATGTGTGTAGGGGTGGGAGGTATGATATACTGAAGATTTTTTATCATATCAAATACCGTATCAAAATTTTCGGTATATAAAAAATCATGCCGTTACCTTACCTAAACTTTCGGTATATCATAGTTCGGTATACCGATATTTCGGTATAGGAAAATAGTATACCTTCAATTTACCAATATTTCGATATACCGTATCATGCCTAAAATATCGGTATATACCGTCCTATTAGATAGTTTGTTGTGCTATTATGCACCTAAAATTCAATAAATCTAATTAAAAAATGTACTAAAAAAGTGAAAGATAGCTATAAATAAATTTTAAAAGATAACAAATTCATAATAAGAAAAATATACGAAATTCACAAACGACCAAATTAAATAAGAGTGAGCCTCATGTAAATCGGGTTTACTTGTAAACCCTATTTTTTAAAATTACACTTTAGTATATAAAAAATTACTCTTTGAAGAGTAATGATTTTTATACAGAAAAGTATTAATTCATGTCTCTAAAAAGAAATTTTTCATGTACTAAAAGTAATCGATAAATAAGGATTTACAAGAATTTGAAGAGTAATTTTTTAATTTAGAAGAGTAACAATTAATGTGCTTAAGAGTGATTTTTTATGTACTAAAAATTAACAAAGTTTAAATAATTAAACTTAAATTCAGTTTACAGAAGTATTTGTCATTAAATAAATAGTACACAAGAGATCTACTCAAGAACCATATGGAACTTATATTAAAATCAACACTTTTAAATTTTCATATAGGATAGAACTACCTATATAATTAAAAAAAAAGTACAAGATATTATTAAAGCCAATAAACTTTATCACCTATTTATAATTATGAAATTTACAGTAGGATTTTAAATTTAATTTTTTAATTAAATAGTGTATATACATAATTTAATTAAAATTATAAAATATAATTAATAATTATAATTGCATATATCATGTAGTATGGTATACCGTATTATATTACCCAAAAATTGAATATTTAACGGGATTTCGGTATATATCAAAATACCGCGGTATTAATAATTTATATACCTTTATCATACCAAAACTTTCAATACGATATCATACCTTACCAAAAATTTTGGCATACCTAAAATTTCGATAAAATCAATATTTTTCGATATGATAAGGAAGGTATACCGAAATTTTGGTATTTTTCCCTAGCCCTAAATGTGTGCACCCCTATATGTGCTTGTCTAGGTAAGTAGACTTGTTTGAAAAAGTCTAAACCTGATTTATTTGTTAAAGAGGTCCAACTAAGCTAGACTTTTTGTGGGCCGAGTCATAAACCGGGTAACCTGACCTTATGCGTGTATAATTGTAACTTAGGTGTGTAAGAGTTTCAATAAATTAAAAGCTATGTTTATTTAAGCAACATTATTTGTTTGAAGTTTGAACAATTGACCTAAAAGAAATTCATCAACTAAATTAAATAAGAAGATTTTAATTATTTGAACTAAAATTGTAGGGGTGTCCCAAATATGAGTTAGCCCCTTCCAAAAATAAGAGTATGCTGCTTTAATGCAACGCACACACGGTATTCTTTAGTAAAAGGCGAAAGAATAGTTCGCTATGTGCTCATTGCGCAGCTGCTTGAAGGAAAGCATCAACGTGTTGGTCAAATATCAAGCATGAGGTGTGACACCTGCATATTGCATAATTCGATGTGGGATGTCAATTTATTACTGCATGCTTCTCGCATAACACAGCCATTTGTAGGAATTGAATTCTTTTACCTCATTTTACGTGTTGCCATCTTTCTCAGTTTTCGATAATTTGGAAGAAATGTTAGAAGAAAAGGAAAAGATATATTATGGAAAAACTTAAAGAAAAATAGAAGTTGTTCTCCCAAGTGGAAGCGTACATAAATATAATTTTTTGGATGGTGATAAGTGTGGAACGAATGAAAATATAAAATTTGAAGATAAGTTTGGTACGAAACGAGTACAACTAACTATACTAGTGAATTCTTAGGGGAAATATCAATTTTAGTCCTTTAGGATAGACCAAATCCATTTTCAGTCCTCAAGTTTGGTAATTTCTCAAAAGTGGTCCTTCGTTTTCGAATTTAGTCTATTTGATTCACTTTTAGTCCTTGTTGTCCACTTTTGGTCCCTTTTTCCAGCAATTTTAAGGATCATATCCATAGTTAAATAATCTACCCAAGAAAAAGGGAATTATTACGGCCAAAGATACCAAGGCATTAGTAGGAATTTTTACTGTACTAGATAAATTATCATTTCATATTCATACTGTATAGATGAGATTGTAAATTATCACAACACACGTACATGACCTACATACTAAGCATATTTGGATAATTCACTTTCTGTAACTTTCATTCTTGAGTCTTTGTTTCGGGTTTACCGAGCAACACTTGTGGAATTGCGATTCGGAGTTAAGTTAACGGGCTTGAAGGGCTTTGCCTCGGTAAGACTTTCAGTAAGAAATCCTTCCTCAAGCTCCTCGTGGCATACAACCAAAACGACACCCGCTAGATAGCCGCCCCTTTCTCTCTTTCAACAGCCTCGTGGGCGGACGAAAGATAGGAAGTTACAGAACGGGGCAGTGAAGGCTTGCGAAATAGACAGCAAACAGCAAGCAGCAAGCAAGAGCTTCTCAACCCCCTAACCTTAAAAAAGCACTAGCGCTTGACTAATAGAATAGAATATAATAGAGTTGGGCATGTATTCAAGTACTAATGCTTTGAAATCTTTGTTAGAGCAACTAGTGAGAACTTTAGTAAGATTTCTGTGACGAATGTTGCGTAGTACTTCACATTCAACGTCAAAACCCTTGAAAGCATCTTCTGATTGCAAGTTAAACACCTCACTGCAATCTCCTCCCATCTCTAAGAACTCCTCTGTAAACCCAAGCACAACCTCCGACGCCTAGTAGATTACTTTCGTCTAAGTGTTTGGTTGCACGCAAGATTTCATAATAGGTAATTCTTTGTGGTGCAACGGATACCATTTCATTAGTACTACTTATCAACTTCTTCTTCTTTCCATGTCTTATGAGGATAAAAGCCAAATAAGTGATAACCGTGATAAGCATTACAGCTCCGATGATAATAAGCCAAATAAGTGACCTATTTCTTTCTTAAATGTGTGTAGGGGTGGGAGGTATGATATACTGAAGATTTTTTATCATATCAAATACCGTATCAAACTTTTCGGTATATAAAAAATCATGTCGTTACCTTACCTAAACTTTCGGTATATCATAGTTCGGTATACCGATATTTCGGTATACGAAAATAGAATACCTTCAATTTACCAATATTTCGATATACCGTATCATGCCTAAAATATCGGTATATACCGTCCTATTAGATAGTTTGTTGTGCTATTATGCACCTAAAATTCAATAAATCTAATTAAAAACTGTACTAAAAAAGTGAAATATAGCTATAAATAAATTTTAAAATATAACAAATTCATAATAAGAAAAATATACGACAATTCACAAACGACCAAATTAAATAAGAGTGAGCCTCATGTAAATCGGGTTTACTTGTAAACCCTATTTTTTAAAATTACACTTTAGTATATAAAAAATTACTCTTTGAAGAGTAATGATTTTTATACAGAAAAGTACTAATTCATGTCTCTAAAAATAAATTTTTCATGTACTAAAAGTAATCGATAAATAAGGATTTACAAGAATTTGAAGAGTAATTTTTTAATTTAGAAGAGTAACAATTAATGTGCTTAAGAGTGATTTTTTATGTACCAAAAATTAACAAAGTTTAAATAATTAAACTTAAATTCAGTTTACAGAAGTATTTGTCATTAAATAAATAGTACCCAAGAGATCTACTCAAGAACCATATGGAACTTATATTAAAATCAACACTTTTAAATTTTCATATAGGATAGAACTACCTATATAATTAAAAAAAAGTACAAGATATTATTAAAGCCAATAAACTTTATCACCTATTTATAATTATGAAATTTACAGTAGGATTTTAAATTTAATTTTTTAATTAAATAGTGTATATACATAATTTAATTAAAATTATAAAATATAATTAATAATTATAATTGCATATATCATGTAGTATGGTATACCGTATTATATTACCCAAAAATTGAATATTTAACGGGATTTCGATATATATCAAAATACCGCGGTATTAATAATTTATATACCTTTATCATACCAAAATTTTCAATACGATATCATACCTTACCAAAAATTTCGGCATACCTAAAATTTCGATAAAATCAATATTTTTCGATATGATAAGGATGGTATACCGAAATTTTGGTATTTTTCCCTAGCCCTAAATGTGGGCACCCCTATATGTGCTTGTCTAGGTAAGTAGACTTGTTTGAAAAAGTCTAAACTTGATTTATTTGTTAAAGAGGTCCAACTAAGCTAGACTTTTTGTGGGCCGAGTCATAAACCCGGGTAACCTGACCTTATGCGTGTATAATTGTAACTTAGGTGTGTAAGAGTTTCAATAAATTAAAAGCTATGCTTATTTAAGCTACATTATTTGTTTGAAGTTTGAACAATTAATCTAAAAGAAATTCATCAATCAACTAAATTAAATAAGAAGATTTTAATTATTTGAACTAAAATTGTAGGGGTGTCCCAAATATGAGTTAGCCCCTTCCAAAAATAAGAGTATGCTGCTTTAATGCAACGCACACACGGTATTCTTTAGTAAAAGGCGAAAGAATAGTTCGCTATGTGCTCATTGCGCAGCTGCTTGAAGGAAAGCATCAACGTGTTGGTCAAATATCAAGCATGAGGTGTGACACCTGCATAGTGCATAATTCGATGTGGGATGTCAATTTATTACTGTATGCTTCTCGTGATGCATAACACAGCCATTTGTAGGAATTGAATTCTTTTACCTCATTTTACGTGTTGCCATCTTTCTCAGTTTTCGATAATTTGGAAGAAATGTTAGAAGAAAAGGAAAAGAGATATTATGGAAAAACTTAAAGAAAAATAGAAGGTGTCTCCCAAGTGGAAGCGTACATAAATATAATATTTTGGATGGTGATAAGTGTGGAACGAATGAAAATATAAAATTTGAAGATAAGTTTGGTACGAAACGAGTACAACTAACTATACTAGTGAATTCTTTGGGGATATATCAATTTTAGTCCTTTAGGATAGACCAAATCTATTTTCAGTCATCAAGTTTGGTAATTTCTCAAAAGTGGTCCTTCGTTTCCGAATTTAGTCTATTTGATCCACTTTTAGTCCTTGTTGTTCACTTTTGGTCCCTTTTTCCAGCAATTTTAAGGATCATATCCATAGTTAAATAATCTACCCAAGAAAAAGGGAATTATTACGGCCAAAGATACCAAGGCATTAGTAGGAATTTTTACTGTACTAGATAAATTATCATTTCATATTCATACTGTATAGATGAGATTGTAAATTATCACAACACACGTACATGACCTACATACTAAGCATATTTGGATAATTCACTTTCTGTAACTTTCATTCTTGAGTCTTTGTTTCGGGTTTACCGAGCAACACTTGTGGAATTGCGATTCAGAGTTAAGTTAACGGGTATTGGATTTTTATAAAAAAAAGATTAGAATGATAATGGGAGTAGACATAGGATAGATAAGTGGGGCGGTGATGTGAGGCATCCCATTTTGTAGATGGGAGTTTAATTAGTTACTCCTCACACACACACTCAATTACATGCCACAGCTCTCTCCATTTATAATGGTACATGATGGTTTTGTACACCGACTTTGACTAGTCTACCAATTCTAGTTCATTCTTTCTTAATAACTAAGTGTAGTTGTTTTGAATTTTCTCGCCTAACTAATTTGACTAGTAGGCTTCTAGAATGTGCGTCAATTTTATCACTCCCCCTTGATGCGCATTTGGATGATCCGAGCTTTTCTTGTAGTATCTCGAACCTTGATCTTGGTAGAGCTTTTGTATTGTTGGCTATTTGAGCGTTTTTTCTTCAACTTTCACCAGGTCTCTGTTGCCCAGTTTCTTGATCTTTCACCAGGTCTCTGTTGCCCAGTTTCTTCGTCTTTCACTAGGTCTCTGTTGCCCAGTTTCTTCATATTTCACCAGGTCTCTGTTGCCCAGTTTCTTCGTCTTTCACCAGGTCTCTGTTGCCCAGTTTCTTCATCTTTCACCAGGTCTCTGTTGCCCAGTTTCTTCATGTTTCATCAGGTCTCTGTTGCCTAGTTTCTTCATGTTTCACCGGGTCTATGTTGCCCAACTTCACTTGAGATTTGATATTTTTGTCAACATTTTGAAATATCTTCTCGTCTCCCATCATATGGTTGCTGCACCCACTGTTTACGTACCACGTGTCATTTTTACTTCTGATGCGACATGATTCGCATAGAAGAGATTATCTCCTTCTTCTTTTTCTTCAGAGTAGTTGGCCTGGTGATCTTTCTTGGAGCGACAATTTTTCTCCAGATGTCCAAATCTCCCACAACTTCTGCATTGTGGTTTATCTCTGTACTAACAATCTTTTTCAAGATGATTGGTCTTTTTACAAACTCCACATGGGGGATATTTTTCTTTTCTATAATTATCTCCAGTTTTTCTCCCCCTAATTTTAGAATTATGAGACCTTATTTTTAGTTTAGACTGAAAAGCATTTTTCACATTTTCATCTTCACTAATGCTCAGTCTTTTTTCATAGGTTTCTAAAGAACCCAATAAATCAGTCACTGCCAATTTTTCTATATCTTTAGTCTCTTCTATGGTAGTGACTATTGGGTTGTATTTAGTAGGAAGAGATATTAAAATCTTTTTCACTATTTTCTTATCGGTAATATCTTCCCCATAAGATTTTAGTTGATTTACTACTTCTCGTAATTGAGTGTAGTAATCTTTAATGGTCTCAGATTCTTTCATTTTCATATTCACGAAATCCCTCTTAAGAGTTTGGAGTTTTAGATTTCGTACTTTATCGCTCCCTTTGTACTCCTCCTTTAGAATATCTCAGGCCTCCTTGGATGTCTTCGCTCCACTTATTCTCAGAAATAGTGACTCCGCCACAGCCATCTGTAGAATGTATAGCGCCAAGTTGTCCTTCTCTGTACTCCTGTCTAGTTTTTCATTGTCCGTACTAGACAAAGATGATGCATCTGCGGGGATAGTGTACCCCTTATCGACGATCTCCCATAGGCCTTGAGACATAAAATATGTCTTCATTTTAATGGCCCAATAATTGTATCCTTCACCTAAAAAGGTTGGGATTGGTATTTGATGGGTATTGGCTAGAGAGGACATTTTTTAAGGTTTTGGTGATAATATGCGGAAGCTTATTTTGAACCCAGTTAATGAACTAACCGGGCTCTGATACCACTGTTGGTATTTGAGATAATGGAAGAGTGTGGTGGTGTGAGGAATTTATAAATAATAGATAGTTGGAGTAGGTATCTCTCTACATTTGTTGGTCTTTGAAAGAGACGGGATGCTTTTGATGGTAGTGGGTGTAGGTGACGAAAGTAGATGGCAAGTGGTAGATGGTTTTTTATTTCATGTCTTGCTATATCATTTATCACAACTTTACACATATTTATAGGTGACAGGAGGCGGTAGACGATTGCATGATAGATCATTCCACCAAGTTTGACTTCTCATCTCTATCTCATGCGTATACGTCTCTCTATTTCTTCCTAATTAAGTCTTAATATGTTCTAGAATTTTTATTGCATTACAGATAAGCATCAATTATTTTATCACCCCCCTTGATGCTTATTCGGGTGATCCTGAGCTTTTCTCGTAGTGTCTCGAATTTTGATCTCGGTAGTGCTTTTGTAAATATATCTGCTAATTGTTCTTCTGTTCCAATGTGCTTGAACTCGACTTCTCCATTATTAGCTACTTCTCGTAGGAAGTGATATTTGATAGCGATGTGTTTCTTCTTGCTGTGATGCACGGGATTTTTTGCCATTGCTATTGCTGACTTATTGTCGCAGTAGATCTCTGTTGGGCTTTCTTGATGTTCTGCCATATATCCGAGAATTCGTCTTAGCCATATAGCTTGACTCACTGTTAGTGCGGCAGCTACGTACTCTGCTTCTGCTGAAGATTGTGCGACACAATCTTGCTTTTTAGATGCCCATGAGAATACTCCTGAGCTTAGTGAGAATGTATACCCTGAAGTACTCTTCATGTCATCTGCTGATCCGGCCCAGTCACTATCAGTATAGCCAACTAGTGTTGAGTCATCATGTGGCTCATAACAAATGTCGTAGTCCTTTGTTCCTTGAAGATACCTCAGTATCCTCTTTGCAGCTCCGTAGTGGATTTGACTTAGGTTCTGCATGAATCTAGATAGTAGGCTCGTCGCATACATGATGTCCGGCCTTGTAGCTGTTAAATATAGCAGGCTTCCAATTAGGCTTCTGTATGTTGATTCATCCGTCTTTGGAGTACCATCTTCTTTGCAGAACTTCTCATTTGTGATGAGGGGAGTTGCTATAGGATTGCATCTTTCCATCTTGAATTTCTGCAGCAGATTATTTGTATATTTTCTCTGCGAGATAAATATCCCATTTTCTTTTTGACTTACCTCGATACCGAGAAAGTAGTTCATCAGTCCGAGGTCAGTCATTTCAAATGACTTCATCATGTCTGCTTTGAACTTTTTGATCATGTCTTCATCGTTTCCTGTGTAGATAAGATCATCGACATATAGAGAAACGATTAGTCTTTTGTTGTTACCTTGGGTCTTGATATAGAGAGTTGGCTCGCTTTCACTTCTCTTGAATCCATTGTTGATGAAGAAATCATCTATGCGGCTGTACCAGGCTCGTGGAGCTTGTTTTGACCCGTACAGTGCCTTTAGTAGTTTTAGCACCTTGTCTTCTTGTCCTTCTGCCACGAACCCTTGAGGTTGTTCAACATAAATCTCCTCTTCAAGGTATCCATTTAGAAATGCTGACTTGACATCCAGCTGGTATATCTTCCACTTCTTCTGGGCTGCTAGTGCAATGAGAGCCCTTATAGTATCCAGGCAAGCTACTGGAGCAAATATCTCATTGTAGTCGATCCCTAGTAATTGTGAGTAACCTTTGGCTACCAGCCTTGCCTTGTGTTTCTGGATTGAGCCATCTGGGTTAAGTTTTGTTTTGTAGACCCACTTAACTCCAATGATTCTTTATTGTTGGGTAGTTCTGCCAACTCCCATGTATTATTTTTCTCGATCATCTTGATCTCTTCTTCCATTGCTTTGACCCATTCTTTTTCTTTGACAGCTTCTTCAAAGCTTGCTGGCTCGATTGCTGCAAAGTTGCACGTCTCATAGATTTCTCTTAGTGACTTCACCTTTCTCGGTGTTTCATCTGAGTCTGGTCCTTCTTGAACTTGAGTTGCTTGAGTTTCAGGACTTGGAGGTAGTGGAGATTTTAGTTCTTCTTCTTCAACTTCTTGATGCTCACTAGGTGGTCGTATTTGCGGCATCATGATAGTTTTCTTTTCGATTTTTTCTTCATCCCAGTTCCATGAGGCGTTTTCATCGAACTCGACGTCTCGAATGATGATTAGTTTCTTTGTTTTGAGACTATATAGTCGATAGCCTTTGGACTGAGTGCTGTATCCGAGAAATATGCACTTCTCGGTCTTCTCCTCCAGCTTGTGTCTCTTTTCTTTTGGGATGTGCACGTAGCAGATGCTTCCAAAAACTCTTAGATGTTTTGTTGATGGCTTCCTTCCACTCTAGGCTTCAATTGGTGTTTTATTTTGTACCGCCTTTCTTGGACACCTATTCAGCAAATAGACTGCGGTGTAGACGGCTTCTGCCCAGAATATCTTTGGCATGCCTTTTTCTGCTAGCATTGTTCTAGCCATCTCCATTACCGTCCTGTTTTTTTTCTCTGAAACTCCATTTTGTTCTGGAGCGTAGCCAACTGTTAGTTGATGGTTGACTCCTTCTTCTTCACAGAACTTGTTGAACGCCTTGGATGTGTACTCAGTCCCTCTATAACTTCGTAGGATTTTGATCCGTTGACTGCTTTGGTTCTCCACTAGATTCTTGAACTTCTTGAAGATAGAGAAGACTTCTGATCTTTCTTTCATGAAGTACACCCAGGTCATTCTTGTGTAGTCGTCAATGAAGAGAATGAAGTACCTGTTCTTCTCGAACGTTGGCGTTCTCATTGGCCCACATACGTCTGTATGAACCAGCTCCAAAGCTTGTTTTGGTCTCCATGTTTGTCCTGATGGAAATGGCTTCCTGTGTTGCTTGTCTTCCATGCATTTTTCGCATACATCCTCTTTTCGTTGGATTGGTGGAAGATCTCTCATCATATTCTTCTGTTGGAGTAGATTTAGCCCATAGAAGTTGAAGTGCCCGAACCTCCGGTGCCATAGCCATGATTGGTCTTCCTGGGCCTTCAGTGCTGTCTCCACGTAGTTCCATTGGATGGGAAAATTTCTTTGGTGCTGCATTTTGACTACAACTATCACTTGATTTTTGTTTGCCTTATCATAGATGGTGCATGAGTCACCTTTGAATACTAGAGAGTATCCTTTCTCCATCATTTGTCCCACGCTGAGTAGATTTGTGCGTAGTTTTGGTACTAATAGCACATCATGGATGTACCGCGTACCTCTTCTTGTGTTGACAGCTATTGTGCCTTTTCCTCCGACTTCCACACCACCAGCTTCATTACAATCCAGTCACCACCTTCAAATTCCCATACATAGGCCTCATAGAGGGTTCCACTAATGGTGTGCTTCTTCTACGGCAACTTAGCCGCTTCAAGCCCAACACCAACGGTCTTTACGTCTGTAATCCGGTCACCCGTGATTATATCGAGCTCAAATGCCCTAAGGATTTCATAAATCCCTATCCTCAAGTGGTTACTTTTGGATTTGGGACGAGCAAAACAACTGGCCAGCTTAAGGTGGTTAGGGTCTCCTATGATTGGAGAATCCCTAAATGCGAGTGCCACGTGTACACACTAGGGAGTGGATCATGGAGAAGCATCAAACATGGTACCTCACTCCAATACAGTACTAGTGTCCGTTACTTTGGAGCCTTTCTGCATGGAAAACTTCATTGGCTGGTGTGGGATTTGAAGAACGTCCCCTTGTTTTCTTGCTTTGATACCATATTGGATTTTTATAAAAAAAAGATTAGAATGATAATGGGAGTAGACATAGGATAGATAAGTGGGGCGGTGATGTGAGGCATCCCATTTTGTAGATGGGAGTTTAATTAGTTACTCCTCACACACACACTCAATTACATGCCACAGCTCTCTCCATTTATAATGGTACATGATGGCTTTGTACACCGACTTTGACTAGTCTACCAATTCTAGTTCATTCTTTCTTAATAACTAAGTGTAGTTGTTTTGAATTTTCTCGCCTAACTAATTTGACTAGTAGGCTTCTAGAATGTGCATCAATTTTATCAACGGGCTTGAAGGGCTTTGCCTCGGTAAGACTTTCAGTAAGAAATCCTTCCTCAAGCTCCTCGTGGCATACAACCGAAACGACACCCGCTAGATAGCCGCCCCTTTCTCTCTTTCAACAGCCTCGTGGGCGGACGAAAGATAGGAAGTTACAGAACAGGACAGTGAAGGCATGCGAAATAGACAGCAAACAGCAAGCAAGAGCTTCTCAACCCCCTAACCTTAAAAAAGCACTAGCGCTTGACTAATAGAATAGAATATAACTAATAGAAAGTAAAGGGACTCTATTATCGAATCTAAAGATCTCAAAATGGAAGAAGGAGCTCTTTTGCCCGCCCCTATCTCTATCTCTATAGGGCGTAATAAAATTACCGTTTTTCCTTATCAATTCTTGTAGTTATATACGGTTCTCACAACTCTCGAGTCGACATATAGCTCATCTCCAGCCTAAAATCTCGTAATCTCGTTTATCTTTCTCTTCTTACCACATTGTCATTGCTCCATCTTAGTTGCCAACACTTGCCTATAATTTTTAGTTTCCAAAGTTTTATTATTAATTTATCAAAAAAATAACTACATCTACGTAAAGTTGAATCTTAAAAAAAAATCATCAAAAGTTTTATTATTATAATCCCTTTTTATCAAAAAATAACTACATATACGTGAAGTTCAAATTGTATCTTGTCTTGGTTTAAAATCGTTTAAAAAGGCATTTTAATCATTCAAACTAAATTATTGAGGGTTTAAAAAGGCATTTTAATCATTCAAACTAAATTATTGAGGGATTCCCAAATATGAGAAACCCTCTCCAAAAATAGGAGTATGCTGCTTTAATGCAACGCGCACACGGTATTCTTTAGTAAAAGGCGAAAGAATAGTTCGCTATGTGCTCATTGCGCAGCTGCTTGAAGGATAAAATCAACGTGTTGGTCAAATATCAAGCATGAGGTGTGACACCCACGTAATGCATAATTCGATGTGGGAGGTCAATTTTGTTGGAACAATTACTACATGATTCTTGTGATGCATACTAATATAAAAGGGAAAGAAAATTCTCAGAATAACTCATCTAAACCTTTGTCTGTTGCTTAATAATAAGGAGCAAATTAGTTTTCTTGGCCACTTTTTGTGTAGATAGCAGCTGCTGTAAGCCTCTTACGATCAGCTTGGTGATGGAAATAAATGGGAATTAGAATTAAAGGTAGGTGGAATGAAGCCAGATGCCCTTTTGGATTGGCTCGTTGCATTTGAGGATCTTTTGGATTGGCTCGTTGCATTTGAGGATGTTCTCGATTACACAAGGTGGAATGGATCCAGATGCCCATTTGGATTGGCTCATTGCATTTGAGGATGTTCTCGATTACACAAGGTGGAATGGATCCAGATGCCCATTTGGATTGGCTCATTGCATTTGAGGATGTTTTCGATTCTCATTGCATTTGAGGATGTTCTCAATTATCCGCTAATCGTCATGAGATTATGATTTACGATAGTATGGATTGGCTCATAATTATCCGCTAATCGTCATGAGATTATGAATTGCATTTGAGGATGTTCTCGACTCTCATTGCATTTGAGGATGTTCTCAATTATCCGCTAATGTCATGAGATTATGATTTACGATAGTATGGATTGGCTCATAATTATCCGCTAATCGTCATGAGATTATGATTTACGATAGTATGGATTGGCTCATTGCATTTGAGGATGTTCTCGACTCTCATTGCATTTGAGGATGTTCTCAATTATCCGCTAATTGAGGATGTTCTCTGCATTTGAGGATGTTCTCAATTATCCGCTAATTGAGGATGTTCTCAATTATCCGCTAATCATCATGAGATTATGATTTAAGATAGTATAGGACATAATTATAAAACTTGAATTGTATAAAGATTGAAACTTGTATTAGTATAGGACATAATTATAAAACTTGAATTGTATAAAGATTGAAACTTGTATTGGGCAGGGTCTGCGCGAACGCAAGACCCCACTGCCACAAATTATGACGTAGGCTCGACCACTTGGGCCGACCTTAGGCGGGCGCCCTTCCTAAGTGCAATGGAAGTCACCAACCTAGGCCATGAGTCTTCTTGATCACCCATTGACCCCGTCCAGGTAAGTATGTAACTCAGAGCATTTCCTTCTTATTTTATACACTCTTGTGAAGCATCCTATACATCCGTATTCCATGTGGGATGCAGAAACTTGCTTTGTAGTGATATTCATTTCTAGTACTATTAAGGACATGATTGGTATGATTGAATGGAATTATGTTGGAATGGAATGAACTAATGAAAATAACGAGATTTAATTTTTATTTAAATTTTAAATAATTTAATATTTTTGATAAATAATTTAACATATTAAAAATTTTTAATATGAAAATTATATGTTAAGGAAAAAGAAATTAATTATTTTTTAATTTTTGTAAGTATATAAAAATGAGACATCATATAAAACAAAATTATAATTATTAATATATCTTATGTTATATGGATAAAAATAAATAAACAAATATAAATATTTAATTCTTTACCAGGAGGTAATGGCTAAACCCATGGGGTGTGCATGAATGGTGATTCCCTTATTTGAAGGAATTCACATTCCTTACGGAATGAGCATTTCTAGAAACAAAACATACCAAACTTAAAAATGGAATTAATATTGGAAATGATGATTCCATTCTCAAATCATTCCTTCATACCAATCATGCCATAAACATTTTCAAATAGAGTGTGATGTGACTAATGACATTCAAATTTGATGAGCCGTAATTATTAACCTCAATAAAACAAAAACAAAAAAATCACAAAAAATGATTGTGCATTAAGAATTGATAAGAAAAGTGTGATGGGAACTCTCTAATATATGATTAATTATTGTTTCAATTTGTGCACCAGTCATTTGATTTTAGTATAATTAAATTTCATATATCACAAACAGTAGTATGCTTCTAAGGTTAAATTTTCTTAAGCTTTAGTCTGGACAAATTGTGTTGAATTTTTTTAAGTTGTGTTCTATAAAAATTAATTGATTAGTTTTTCAAGTACTCTTCACAACAGAAGAAAAAATAAGTAGTGAATTTTCTTATATATATATCCATGAAGTATTTTATTTAATTTCTTAGATTGAAGAACTTAAACTAAGATGATATCCAATTACAATAGAAAACTTTTAATATTTTTTTTAAAAGGTTTGATAATTTTTAACATATGAGAGACATGGGATATGGGGGTCTTCATATTAGAGGCTAGCTCAAGGTTTTTAATCTTTGATTGTATTATTATATACCATTAATTCAAGAGTCCATTTTTATTAGATGTTGACTTCTTTCTTGTATAGTTTATCAAAAATATTCTTTTCTTATACAGTTCACACGATATCAGTCTAAACAAGAAACTTGAGAAATAGATGTTGACTTCTTCCTTATATAATTCATCGAAAATATTCTTTTCTTGTATAGTTCACACGGTATCAGTCTAAACAAGAAACTTGCTTTCTCAGTTCTCCCCATATGTTAAATTGAAATCAAAATGGATTTTAACCATATTGAAACTATATTTATATAACGTAAATTTGTCATTAATCAATTTTATAATAGTTTGGATTAATCTCATACTAAAAATCAAGTCAGTGTTCAAATAATGTTTGGATTTCTAAAGCTTTTTAAGTAAGAATATATTCAATGTTGACAAAATGTTTGGATTTCTAAAGCTTTTTAAGTAAGAATATTTTGAATGTCATGCTAAAAATCATGTTAAGTTCAAATAATATTTGATGTTTAAAACTTTTTAAAGTAAAGTAATTTTTGCTAAATACTAATATTTGGACTAATTATCCACAAATAAAAATAAATAAAGTTTGTGATTTTCTAATAATTCATTATTTTACCTCATTTTAACGTATCATTGCCAATTCTGACAGCTTTCATTTTATCTGGGTGATGATTTGAAAGAAGAATTTGAAGAAAGAAAATAAATATATTAAGAAGTGACTGCTCAACACATTACATAATTAGACAATTACTAGACACCAAACATGAATTTTCCATAATTCGAAACTCAAGCCTTTAAATAAGATTATCAAATCAACCATTGAAAAATGATTAAATCAAATACTCCCAAAGTAGAAATATATAAATCTTACTGGACAAAGGGAGTATAAAACAAATTTATCATATACCAGTACTAAATTACTAATAGATTAAAAATTAATTATTATTAATAATAAATAAAATATCAAAAATGAAAATTTAAAACTGAGAATTTTGATCCCTAAAAGGGAAAGCCCTTCTAGAAATTCTCGACGGCCGGAGTTAGACTCAGGCCGAGAAGGGGGTTTGGAAATAGTTTTCAACCGGCAATAGACGCGCCTCAGTTAGAACCTCACTAGCTGTGTCATTGCCCCAAGCGCAAAGATGAGTATACTTGGCTAAGTTGGTTTCACTTTAATTATGTGCCAGTAATATATTTTTTTGGTGTACTTTTGAGGTGGGACAAATTTATTGTACATATTTTGTTTTGGAGGACACAGAATGCTTTCCAATCAATTCAAGAGGATAATGATAGTTAATCTAAATAACTTATAGCGAAGAATTATAAAAATTAACCCTAAATAACTTCTAACATTCCCTTGTTTATGAGCACAAAAAATGAATTAGATAGTGTGTCATCTCTTATCTAGCTAGAGTTTAAGTTGAGTTAAACGATTAATATAGTTGTCTCATGTAACGATAATTATGTAATACTATGAAACTTTCCAATTACATTAGTCTCACAAACTAAAATGTAAAGACTTGTGTGAGCCGACTCACGGCCCTTACGTGAGACGAATAAAAAGTGATAATTTCTATAATAAAAAGTGAAGCATAACTAGTGTGAGCCTTGTCCACCAATTCCAAAATTTACGACCGCGGGCCTCACCCCCTTATCACCCCGAATTCGCTACTGATGAGGCGATGACCACCTATTTTTTTTAGTTTTTTTCCTTTTATTTTTGTTTTTTTTTTTTAATTTAATTTTTGGGTTTATGGTACATTTTACCCCTAGAATTTAAGATATAATCGTAATTTTATCCTTTTGGTTTGTAGTATATTTTATTCTTAGGGTTTAGGGTATAATTATAATTTTATTCATGTGGTTTAGGGTATAATTTATTCCTAGAGTGTATAGTATAATCGTAATTTTACTTTTGTGGTTTAGGGTATAATTTAACCTTAGGGTTTAGGATTTAGGATATAATCGTAATTTTACCATTGTGTTTTAGCGTATAATTTAACCTTAGGATTTAGGGTATATTGTAATTTTACCCTTGTGGTTTAGAGTATAATGTACTCATAGGGTTTATTGTATAATTTATTCCTATGGTTTAGGGAATAATTGTAATATCACTATTGTGGTTTAGGGAATATTTTTCTTTTAAGGTTTAGAGTATAATGATCGGTTAACTATAATAAATTTAAAAAAAATATATAATAACATTAATGAAGGAGGGAAAACTAATTAGGGGAATGGGGACCACATATTCCACCAATCCATTTGGTAGGGCCGGTTCCAACCAAGTTACACTCTAAAAAATGATACTCAATTAATGAAAAGTGATAATGATATTTCATGAGCAATTTATTATAATATAAATGAAAAGTGACAATATTTTATAGCGAAAGTGATAACATTTTATAGTGTAAGTGATAATTTTTTAAATAAGTATAAAATAGTCTCACGGTGACGATCTCACACAACACCTACCCAAGCACGAATTATATTCAATGAGTATTACCCCGATAAAGTTTTTGGTATGAATATGTCACCAGAAAAATAATGGATATGGTATTTGTTTATACACACTTAAAAAAATCCATGTAATGTAAAAGTTCATCTATAATAAACGATTAACTAGTCATATTTTCGCGAATAATCATTCATAAGATAATCCTCCATTCATCCCAAATTGAGCCATAACTATAAATTGAACCATTACACAATGAAATTTCTTTTGTTTTTTTTTCAAGACAATAAAATTTTTAAGTATATCAAAATTTGTGTCAAATTTGTTAGGTAATAAATTGAATTCTTTTGTTCTACTTTTACGAATCAACATAGCTTTGAGAATATTCTTGAACAATGTTTAAATTTAATTATTTATTGTTGCATACTACTTGTAATTATTTATTGTTGCATACTACTTGAAAATCAATTTTTAAACAATCGCCCTCAAACTAATCCTTGTTGGAACTCTGATCTTTGAGAAGAACTCAATGCGGTTTAGGGACCAAAAACTTACCCCACATTAGAATTGGACCTTACTAAATCCCAAATACGCTTAATGGGCTTTAATTAATATAAAACCATATTAGATTTGGGCCTTATTATCAACCCATATGCACTTAATGGGCTTAAATTTAATATTAATTTTAACTTAATTGGTGGGGTGTGCCAGGCCCCTAGTTGTAGTGCAACACTTGGGCGACACTCGAAGGCCCAGATAGCAAGCTACCATGATGGGCCTTCACCCTTAAAAAATTAATTTAATATCGTGTGGACCATTGGCCCACATATCAGATATTAAACTGATAAGAACAGATACTACACTTGATCTTAGCCAAAAGGCCGAGAAAGGTATGAGCTTTAGAGTGCAAGCCACGCCTTTTTTTATATTAATGTTCAACAGCTTTGTTCAGCTGAGCAAATGATGTGGGACAAAACTATTTAAACTCTCTTACAAAATTATATTAGATCCGATTAAACCTTAACTAAACTTATCTTCTCTCTAATTATTATGGAACTTATTTATTTATTTATTTATTTTTATTTTTTTAAAATTTTCAAAAAACTACTATTATTGAATAATCGAAAAGATAGTTTCATGTGTCTCTCGATCTTCTTAAATTAATAATCATCGATTCATTTTATACCGTATAGTAGAGCATTATCTAAGTTTGCATATGGTATTTGGCATGAATGCTTTTAAGATTGAGTTTTGTGGAAATGTATAATTAATTTGATTTTTAATAGTGTTTTTACATATTCAAGGAAATTTGATGTTAAGATTAGTGGTAAGTTCTGTTTCAAATCACTCTTAAAAAAAAAGAAGGTTCTGTTTCAAATCAATCAAATTAGAATAAATAGAGATGTAAACATATGGTTTTATTTATCAAAATATTTTTAAAATAGGTGGTGTACCATTTTATTAACTATATTTTATTTGTTTATTTTTTGTATTATGGGAAAGAAAAAGAAAAAAAAAAGCATCATGGCATCAATCGAATATTCTATCATTTATTATGTAACAAGAAGAAAATTAGATGACTATTTTCACATCAAGATTAGAACAAACCAGTTGCATTATCAGACCTCTTTAGCTTCCAAGAAGATTGAAATAATAAAAGGGGTACTATTGTCATGGTTTTATTTTGAGCACCCAAATTGAAGACAAAAAAGATGTAAAATTATAATAATATTCCCACCCTTTTTTGTAAACCCTAACTCATTCAATATATTAAGAAAAATACAATTTTCTTTGTACGCCTACCAAACGTTACACCTAAAACAAACATTAAAAATACACACTCATAAAGAAAAGAAAAAATCACACAGATACACCAAAAACGTACACTAATCACACACAACACATGCATTGCAGGAAAAAAATGTGAGAAAGAAGAGAGGATTTTGAATTGGGTGTTCAATATTTTACTTTGCCAAGGATAGATGTATTCTAGAAATTGAAATGAAGTCTCTCCAGTGCCTGTTAAAATTACAGTAGATTGCCATGTGATTTAGATTTTAACAATAGATTATTATGTGATTTATTAGTTGTTGTCTCCTAGATATGGATGGATGTATGGATTTCTCATTCTTTGTTGAAGATGATGATCTATATCAGCAATCTTCACACTCCTCTAACAGTTGCAATCAACTAACAATATGACTGAAGAAGAATTAAAACAAGGAAGAATGGAAGTATGTGTGTGTATGTGTTTTGAATCTGTGAACACCAGACGTATAGTGGTTCGGCTTATTAACCAAGCCTACATCCACTTCCTGAGAGAGATCTTTTATTGCTTGAACAAGTATGAATGAATTACAACGCACACATGCATGGATTTCAGCATTTTATATACACCATGCAATATCAGCAAAGTTACAGGACCAGTTCGTGTAACTACTTTCCAGCTGGATTATCGAGCAGTTAAAACGAATCTTTCAGTTTGCAACTGACTCCATCACACACCCTGCGTGACAAGCTACACATCCATGTGTAGAACCTTCCATTCCACGCGCATATGACACGTGTATAACCGTCACAAAGTACCCTGGTCCCCACCTTTGCACATGAGCTCAATTCAGCACAATTTGAGCTGATTCCTCACTGATCTTTGCTGCTGTCAACATTCTAGCTTACAGCACCACTAAACGTGAGTTTTAATCATGCACTTAACACTCCTTAATGTTGATCAAGCATTTGGAATGAAGTTTTTATCTCAAATCTCCACCTAAAACTTCATAATCAAGCATTACCAATCTCCTCCCTTATTCCACTGTTTTGTCAAGACAGCAAACTTGCACACTGCTTTTGTGAGAGCAGCTGAACTCTTCACTGACATACTCAGGACACATTAATAAGGTTCTTACATAGTTCAAATTTTGAACTAGGCAAGGCCTTAGTAAGAAAATCAGCTGGATTCTTGGCTGTTTCAATCTTCTTGACAACCACTTTTCCATCTTCCACCAAATCTCTAACAAAATACATCCTTACATCTATGTGCTTTGTCCTCTCATGATATCCCTGATGTCTTGACAAATGTATAGCACTAGAGTTATCACAATGCATCAGTACTGACTCTTGTATCACTCCAAACTCAGACAAAATTCCTTGTAACCACAAGCCTTCTTTTACTGCCTCTGTAAGTGAAATGAACTCAGCTTCAGTTGTAGACAATGCTACCACTGACTGATGTGTTGATCTCCAACTGACAACTGTGCCAAACAAGTAAAATACATAGCCTGACAATGACTTCCTTGTGTCTAAATTAGCAGCATAATCAGCATCCACATAACCTGCAAGAAACTCAATGTTAGAAGTAAACTTATTGAAATACAAACCTGTTGCCAAGCTGCCTCTGATGTATCTCTAAATCCACTTAACAGCCTCCCAGTGTTCTCTGCCTGGATTCCCCATAAACCTGCTTACTAAGCTCATTGAATGAGCTAAATCTGGCCTGCAACATACCATTGCATACATGAGGCTGCCAACTGCATTAGCATATGGTATCCTTTCCATTTCTAATATCTCTGCACTTGTTTTAGCTGATTGTTGAGCTGACAGACTTATCCCTTGCTTTACAGGTGTAGTAACAGCTTTACTCTGGTCCATATTATATCTCTTGAGCACTTTCTCTAAGTAAGACCTCTGATGCAACACTATAGAACCTGCTGATCTATCTCTATTGATCTACATGCCCAATATAACAGTTGCTTCACCCAAATCTTTCATATCAAATTCTGATTTTAACATCTCCTTCACCACTGTGATACCTTCCATAGACTTGCAAGCAATTAAAATATCATTAACATACAATAACAAGAAGATATACCATTCACTGTCTTGTTTAATGTATACACAACTGTCAAACTTGCTTCTCTCAAAACCACACTTGATAATATACTCATCAAATCTGAGATACCATCTCCTTGGACTTTGTTTCAATCCATAAAGGGATTTTAAAAGTAAACAAGCCTTACTGGTTGGTGATTGAACTGAAACTCCATCTGGAACTGTTATATAGATTTTCTCCTCCAAATTACCATGAAGAAATGTTGTAGTCACATCCATCTGATGTAATTCCAGATTAAACTGAGTAACTAAAGCCAACAAAATCCTAATGGAACAGTGTTTCACAACTGGTGAAAAAATCTCAGTGTAGTCAATACCCTCCCTCTGAGAGAATCCTCTAGCAACTAGTCTTGCTTTAAATCTGATTCCATCTGCTCTTTCTGGTGAAACCTTCTTCTTGTAAATCCATTTGTAACTTACCAACTTCTGATACTTTGGTCTCTGAACAACTTTCCATGTCTAATTCTTCTCCAAAGAAAGTAACTCCTCTTGCATAGCAGCATTCCACCTAGCACTATCTTTGCTGTTCATTGCTTCATCATAGTTTCTAGGTTCATATGAATCAACATCCTCTGCAGAATAAAGTGCAAAGGATACAATATCAGCTTCTGCAAACCTTGATGGAGTTTTAATAGCCCTTCTCTACCTATCTCTTGCTTGCTGATAGCAGTTAAGTAGCTCCTCAGTGTCAGATGTAATCTGATCACCTTTTGTTGGTGAATTAGTACTTTCTTGTACTGGTTCTTCCTCAGTTCTTGACTGATCCTTCTGTAACTTGTTCATAAACTCCACCTCAAGCTCAGCCTTATTCTTCTGATTTTGAACTAGAGGTTTCAGTGGCATGATATCCTCATTAAATGTAACATCTCTGCTTAGTATAAACTTCTTACTCTCAATGCACCATAATCTGTAAGCTTTAACACCTTTAGGATATCCAATCATGACACATCTGATAGCTCTTGGAGCTAATTGATCTTGCTTGACATGTGCATAAGCTAGACAACCAATTACTTTTAGTCTTGAATAGTTAGCAACCTTTCCAGTCCACACTTCTTGAGGTGTTTTAAATTTCAAAGGTGTTGATGGACTCCTATTGATAAGAAAAGCTACTGTACTAACCAACTCACCCCAAAAATCTTTGGAAAGACCAGAACTACTCAAGATACACCTTACTCTCTCAAGTAAAGTCTGATTTAATCTCTCTGCCACACCATTTTGTTGTGGTGTTCCTGGTACTGTCTTATGTCTTATGATCCCCCTATCCTTACAGAACTTATTGAATTTATCAGAGCAATATTCAAGACCATTATCAGTTCTTAGTATCTTAATCTTGCTACTGCAAGTATTCTCAACCTCAGTTAACCAATTCTTGAAAGTAATGAAAGCATCATCTTTGGTTTTCAGTATATATATCCATATCTTCCTACTATAATCATCAATAAAAGAAATGAAATACCTGCCTCCACCTTTTGTTAGTGTTCTTGCAGGTACCCATAGGTCTGAATGGACATAATCAAGTCTGGATTTGCTTGTATGTTCACCAATGCCAAACTTAAGTCTCTTAGCTTACCCAAAAATGCAATCCTCACACTGATTAAGCTTGTCTGTTGAACTGATGTTAATGGCTCTCTGCCTTGCTAATTCCTGTAGTCCTTTCTCACTAATATGAGCCAATCTACCATGCCACATATGAATTTCATCATTTCCAGTAGTGTCATAGTTTTGTCCAGTCACTGTATGACCATCAAGAATGTACAATCCATCCTTCCTGATTCCTCTCATCACTTCACATTCCCCTTTCTCTACAATGAGTATACCTCCTTTTGATCTATACTCATAGTCTGAAGCATCTAAGATTCCTAGTGAAATCAAGTTTCTCTTGAGTTCTGTAACATACCTCACACCTGTCAAAGTCCTGACAGTTCCATCATGCATCCTCAATATAATTGATCCAATGCCTCTGATTTTACATGTGTGATCATTCCCTAACAACACTGATCCATCATTCTGGAGCTTAAGGTCAGTGAACCAATGTTTCATAGGGGACATGTGAAATGTACATCCTGAATCTAAGATCCAATCCATGGATCTTCTTGATGAACCAACTAACAATGCCTCAGGATAAGCAACAACCTGATTCTGATCATTTGTTACCTGATTTACCTGCACTCTTTGTTGACCCTCTTTATCAGCTTCTTGTTTTCTTTTCCTTTCATTCTTAAACTTATAACAGTTCTTCTTGTAATGGTCTAGCTCATGACAGTGAAAACACTTTCTAACTTCCTTACCAGATCCAGAATAAACATTCCTGTTTGCTTGTTTCTTTGAATCAGAATTGCCCTTTTTGTTGTACCTTTTGCCATGATCATTTCTTTTAGCCATCAAACCCTCCCCTAATGTTTCATGATCATCAGAAACCTTCTGAAACTCCTTTGTCTTCAGAGCTATTTTAACCTCCTCAAGACTTATAGTTTCTCTATTTCCAAACAAGAGTGTATCCTTGAAACTCTCAAATGTCTTTGGAAGAGCTTACAACAACTTTGAGGCCTTATCTTCTATTTCAATAGTAGCATTAACATTTTCCAGATCATCTAATATCTTATTGAACTCATCAAGTTGCACCAAGACTGATCTATCTTCATCCAACTTAAATGAGTAGAACTTCTACTTTAGATATAAACGGTTAGCAAGTGACTTTACCATGTATAGATCTTCAAGCTTCTTCCATACTGCCTTTGCAGAAGTCTCCTTCTGCACCTCCCTCAGAGCCTTATCACCAAGGCACAACACAATGGCACTTAATGCTCTTTCTTGTGTATCAGCTTCTGCAGTGGCTTCAATGGATGATTGTGCAGTTGCTTCAGTGATTGGAGGCTTCTCCTTAATAGCATCTGCCAAACCTTGTTGTACCAGAATAGCTTTCATCTTGATCTTCCATAATCCAAAGTCAGATTTCTCTGTGAATTTCTCAATATCAAACTTGGTTGCAACCATGGTGTGAACCTCCTTTTAACTGCTTCTTGATTTCTTCTACTGATTGCAGCTCTGTGATTTCAGTTTCCCACAGACGGGGCCACTTTGTTGAAGATGATGATCTATATCAGCAATCTTCACACTCCTCTAACAGTTGCAATCAACTAACAATATGACTGAAGAAGAATTAAAACAAGGAAGAATGGAAGTATGTGTGTGTATGTGTTTTGAATCTGTGAACACCAGACGTATAGTGGTTCGGCTTATTAACCAAGCCTACATCCACTTCCTGAGAGAGATCTTTTATTGCTTGAACAAGTATGAATGAATTACAACGCACACATGCATGGATTTCAGCATTTTATATACACCATGCAATATCAGCAAAGTTACAGGACCAGTTCGTGTAACTACTTTCCAGCTGGATTATCGAGCAGTTAAAACGAATCTTTCAGTTTGCAACTGACTCCATCACACACCCTGCGTGACAAGCTACACATCCATGTGTAGAACTTTCCATTCCACGCGCATATGACACGTGTATAACCGCCACAAAGTACCCTGGTCCCCACCTTTGCACATGAGCTCAATTCAGCACAATTTGAGCTGATTCCTCACTGATCTTTGCTGCTGTCAACATTCTAGCTTACAGCACCACTAAACATGAGTTTTAATCATACACTTAACACTCCTTAATGTTGATCAAGCATTTGGAATGAAGTTTTTATCTCATTCTTGTATTAGTGGTTGTCTCCTAGATATGGATGGATGTATGGATTTCTCATTCTTGTATTCGTTTAGTGGTAGCAATGACATACTTTTATCAATTGCCTAGCTCTTTCATATTTTGATGTTTTAGTTGTAAAATTCAAATTCTCCTTTTTCTCTTTTTTTTTACAGTGTGTGAGGGGTGTGTGTTTTTTGTGTATTTGTGTGTGTTTTTTTAATGTATATTTTAATGTGTATTTTAGGTGTAATGTTTGGTGGGTGTCCAAAGAAAATTTTGGTTTTCTTAATGTATTGAACGAGTTAGGGTTTTAAAAAAATAGTGGGATATTATTATAATTTAGCCCAATATGTAATTGCTTGTGATGAAGTACTTAATCAACCATTTTGGTGGAGTTGATCAAATCGATGAAGTACTTAATCAACCATTTTGATGGAGTTGATCAAATCGTTTTAACTAAATTGGCTTCTGTTATACAGAAACTCTATATATTCAGCATGCTGTATATAATTGCATGTGATGAAGTACTTAATCAAACCATTTTAACTAAATAATTAAATCGATTAAAAATCATTTAGACTAAATTGATTGGGCTTCTGTTACACAGAAACTCCCTCCAAAAATAAGAGTATGCTGCTTTTGTGCAGAGCACACACAGTATTCTTTAGTAAAAGGCAAAAGAATAGTTCATTTTGTGTTCTCTGCATAGCTGCTTGAGGTTAAAGATAGACGTGTTGGTCAAATATGTAGCGAGAGGAATGACACACTACTTCTGTATAATTTCGATGTGGGAGATCAACTTTGCTGCAAAAACACATGCTTCTTAAGATTCACACACAAAAAGAAAAAATCAGAATGGCTCTTCTAAACCTTTATTATGTATATTACTTGCAATTTATTTATAAGTAAAAAGAAGCAAATTCATATTCCCTTGCTTAAATAGAAAAGCTTGATTATCATGTATACTTGCATGAGTTTTGAAAACTATGAAAAGTGAGAATATAAATTTATTTTGGATCTTTTTAGAATGAATTTTAACTTTATTTCAATTTAGAGGACTACATATGTGACCCGTGGCCATTCAGTACTTCACTAGGATTTCCTGTCCACACCAAACAATAAAAAATGGCGGGGGAAATCCTCTTCCGCCATTCAACTTACCTTTCCCGATCACTGTCATTACCTCTCCGGTTAGTGTCTTCAACCTGAAGTGCAGCAAGTCGGAGACAATGTTAGATGACTCAGATCTGTGGGCAAATGCGGTCGTCGTCCCTCTCGAGTACGACGAGAAGGACCTTCACGACGTTCGGAGCGCCTACTCTGATCGATTCTGGACAAGGGTTTCCCGCATCCGACATGGGGTGATCAAGAAAATGTCTTTCATTAGTGAGAGAAATCTAGATATTAATGAGTATAAGAAGTATAACGTCGAGTGGACTATTCAGAGGGTCGGTTTACTGAGTTTTGTCATTGATACGAGGGTGTACCTTTAAAATGTGGGCAGAAAAGAGATTGGTTAACTATGAGTGGGCACAGCTGTGAATTCCTTCTTATTAATTTAACACAATGGAATCAAACAAGTTCTTTGACAACGTCACCTGAACTCCGCCTTCGCCTACACCCTATCGCTATGTCTAGCTTCGGAATGTACCCAGAGTTTATCTATAAGCTGATAGTCTCTCGAATCGGGATGTGACCCCTAAAACACCTTCGAAGTCCATTATGTATTGGCCATATTGCAGCACAATCTTCAGTGATTTAAGGATAGGCAACGACGCCAATTGGAATATCCTCCGTACATATGTCGGCCTTACACGCATGCACACACAATATAATATTAAGCTACAAATTCCTAATACATTGCCATTACAGATCATTATATATTAAGCTACAAATTCCTAATACATTGCCATTACAGATCATTATACCTTCCGTACAGTTCCAGTTCATACATTTATCTTTTCAGGGAGCCGGTTGCTGCGCCGACGTTGCGAAACACCATGTGCCCAATAATTCCGAGCTAACAAATGGGGTATGTGGTGGTGAACACGAAGTTGTGTCTGGTATCATAGAGGACACCTGGCATTGAGAGGAACCACATGAAGCTTCGGAGATGCTCAAGCATACGGACCGTCTCCAGCCCTACCTCAAATGGAAGATAAAACCGCTCCAGGTCTATACTCATCTGGTCCGCGGCATCAATGAACAGATTGACCACCTCCCTAGTGTCGTGAAGTTCCTTTGGGTCAGAGGTTTTGTTGGTAGTTAGAAGATAATTTAGGATGTATATGCGTTCTATTTCGAATAGGCCATCTCGGTTGACAAAATAATCCATGAAAAGTTTTGATTGAAGGTGCAGGGTTTGTTGAAGAGGGGAGTGGATACGACGCGGAGTGATAACGTGACTTCACGTACATAAAGGGAGGAAGTAGGTTGTGAGGTGCAGAGTCGGGGTTAATGTCAGAATTGAAAATTTTGTTTCCTACCCACATTTTAAGGTCATGTCAAGTAATGCTGAAATGACTGAAATGACCTTTACTCGATTTTGACGCGATATGAATAAAGTTATTGATTCAGGTGTACTGAGTCATCCTTCTTAATTTTTGAAAAAATTCAGTATGGAGTCAACTTTTTTAATGTGACTCAATACAAATGGTGGACTTGATACATATTTATTTTCAATATTAAAAAAGTTATCGCGTCAACATTTTTTAAATTGATTGATTACAAATTGTTGTCTCGATACATTGAAGAATCGACATTAATCTTAATTTTATCAAGTTTAAATCCTTGGAAAATAGTAATCCCTCAATTTCATAAAAGATGATACACTTTCCATTTCGAATTGTTCAACAAAATTTTCCTCATGTCTAAAAAAGTCATTAAATTCAAACAATCACCCTTCGCCATACATTTTTTTACAAAAAATCACAACTATCTAACACACTTAACATACTTTATCATTTATGTATTACCAAGAATATCATAATACTATTACGTTCTTCATCTCCGTGCCGGATAGTGAGGTGCAAATATTTATGAGATCGACGGAGTACATTTTTCAGATTAGCTAAGTAAAGATAATTTGTCCTATGAGCTATAATCAAATTGAACTTTTTCAATACAAGGAATTAGGATTGAGATCAGACACCACGCACTCCAATATCAAACAGTCGATTACTCGTCATTGGGCCATCGGCGAGTATGAGCCTTAGGTAGTAAAACTGTGAAACACGTTGAGATAATCATCATTTATCTTATATTATTAGTCAGTTAGATTAACATTTACGCGAACTACCTGCGGAAGATGCCTCCTATACTAACGACCTAGGTAATTTATGTTGTTATACCTGGAGGAAAAACACACATCCCATGACATAAACGTGCCTTGTAGAGGCTAGCTCAAGGTTTTTAATCTTTGATTGTATTATTATATACCATTAATTCAAGAGTCCATTTTTATTAGATGCTGACTTCTTCCTTGTATAGTTTATCGAAAATATTATTTTCTTGTACAGTTCACACGATATCAGTCTAAACAAGAAACTTGAGAAATAGATGTTGACTTCTTCCTTATATAATTTATCGAAAATATTCTTTTCTTGTATAGTTCACACGATATCAGTCTAAACAAGAAACTTGCTTTCTCAGTTCTCCCCATATGTTAAATTGAAATCAAAATGGATTTTAACCATATTGAAACTATATTTATATAACGTAAATTTGTCATTAATCAATTTTATAATAGTTTGGATTAATCTCATACTAAAAATCATGTCAATGTTCAAATAATGTTTGGATTTCTAAAGCTTTTTAAGTAAGAATATATTCAATGTTGACAAAATGTTTGGATTTCTAAAGCTTTTTAAGTAAGAATATTTTGAATGTCATGCTAAAAATCATGTCAAGTTCAAATAATATTTGATGTTTAAAACTTTTTAAAGTAAAGTAATTTTCGCTAAATACTAATATTTGGACTAATTATCCACAAATAAAAATAAATAAAGTTTGTGATTTTCTAATAATTCATTATTTTACCTCATTTTACATATCACTGCCAATTCGGACAGCTTTCATTTGATCTGGGTGATGATTTGAAAGAAGAGTTAGAAGAAAAAAATAAATATATTAAGAAGTGACTGCTCAACACAATACATAATTAGACAATTACTAGACACCAAACATGAATTTTCCATAATTCGAAACTCAAGCCTTTAAATAAGATTATCAAATCAACCATTGAAAAATGATTAAATCAAATACTCCTAAAGTAGAAATATATAAATCTTACTGGACAAAGGGAGTATAAAACAAATTTATCATATACCAGTACTAAATTACTCATAGATTAAAAACTAATTATTATTAATAATAAATAAAATATTAAAAATGAAATTTTAAAATTGAGAATTTTGATCCCTAAAAGGAAAAGCCCTTCCAAAAATTCTCGACGGCCGGAGTTAGACTCTGGCCGAGGAGGGGGTTTGGAAATAGTTTTCAACCAGCAATAGACGCGCCTCAGTTAGAACCTCACTAGCTGTGTCATTGCCCCAAGTGCAAAGATGAGTATACTTGGCTAAGTTGGTTTCACTTTAATCATGTGCCAGTGATATATTTTTTTGGTGTACTTTTGATGTGGGACAAATTTATTGTACATATTTTGTTTTGGAGGACACAGGATGCTTTCCAATCAACTCAAGAGGATAATGATAGTTAATCTAAATAACTTTCAACTCAAGAGGATAATGATAGTTAATCTAAATAACTTATAGCGAAGAATTATAAAAATTAACCCTAAATAACTTCTAAAATTCCCTTGTTTGTGAGCACAAACAACGAATTAAATAGTATGTCATCTCTTATCTAGCTAGAGTTTAAGTTGAGTTAAACGATTAACATAGTTGTCTCATGTAACGATAATTATGTAATACTATGAAACTTTCCAATTACATTAGTCTCACAAACTAAAATGCAAAGACTCGTGTGAGCCGACTCACGGCCCTTATGGGAGACGAATAAAAAGTGATAATTTATGTAATAAAAAGTGGAGCATAACTAGCGTGAACCTTGTCCACCAATTCCAAAGTTTATGACCGCGGGCCTCACCACCTTATCACCCCAAATTCGCTACTGATGAGGCGATGACCAGCTTTTTTTTTTTCGTTTTTTTTTCCTTTTCTTTTTGGTTTTTTTTTAATTTAATTTTATAGTTTAAGGTGTATTTTACCCCTAGAATTTAAGATATAATTGTAATTTCATCCTTGTGGTTTGTAGTATAATTTATTCTTAGGGTTTAGGGTATAATTGTAATTTTATCCTTGTGGTTTAGAGTATAATTTATTCCTAGGGTGTATAGTATAACCGTAATTTTACTCTTGTGGTTTAGGGTATAATTTAACCTTAGGGTTATAATTGTAATTTTACCCTTGTGTTTTAGAGTATAATTTACTCATAGGGTTTATTGTATAATTTATCCCTAGGGTTTAGGGTATAATTGTAATATCACTGTTGTGGTTTAGGGAATATTTTACGCTTAAGGTTTAGAGTATAATGATCTTTTAACTATAATAAATTTAAAAAAAAAAATAATAACATTAATGAAGGAGGGAAAACTAATTAGGGGAGTGGGGACACATATTCCACCAATTCATTTGGTAGGGCTGGTTCCAACCAAGTTATACTTTAAAAAGTAATAATCAATTAATGAAAAGTGATAATGATATTTCATGAGCAATTTATTATAATATAAATGAAAAGTGACAATATTTTATAGAAAAGTGACAACTTTCATGAGATGAATAAGAAGTAACAATACTAACAAAAAGTGATACTTTAATTATTGAAAAGTGATAATGGTGTTGTGATTATTTCAATAACTATTCTTAATATTATTGAAAAGTGATATTTTAATTAATTAAAAGTGATAATGGTGCTATGATTATTTCATTATCCATTCTTAATATTATTGAAAAGTAATTATCTTTAATAAAAAGTAATAACTATTTTAAAAAATGAAATACGCCATCCTTGTCTCAATTTGAAAATTCTCTGTTATTTGTTTAATTTGTACCATTTCTCAGCACCTATACTAAATTACTCTTGCAAAATAATCCCTTATTTCTTAAAAAAAATTGACTATATTGTCGAGGGCTTCCCAAAATAGGAGAACCCCTGTTCAAAAAAATAAGAGTATGCTGCTTTAATGCAATGCGCATTCTTTAGTAAAAGATGAAAGAATAGTTCGCTATGTGATCGTTGCGCAGCTGCTTGAAGGAAACGGTCAACGTGTTGATATACTATTAAGCATGACGTATGACACCCTCGTAATGTACATTTCGATGTGGGAGCTCAATTTTGTTGCAATAATTAATACGAGTACTTCTTGAGATGCATAACAAATTAAAAAAAAATGACAAAGTCTCTTGTGAGACGCTATCTTCATGAGACGGTTTGTGAGACGTGTTAAATTATGTCGATTATTTAAATAAAGTATGTTAAATGGTTGTTAATGTATGTTTTTTAAAATATGTTGGATTATGTATTAAAGTATGATGTTAGTGGGTTATAATTTGATTTATTATCGACATACTTTAACCACAAATAAGCACACTTTAACCACAAATAAGCATACTTTAGTGATGGGTTGACCCGTCTCACATCCGTCTCACCAATAACCCGTCTCATAAGAGACCAACTCAAAAAAAATAGTCAGAAAAGTTAATCTCAACCTTTGACTATTGCTTACTAATAGAAAGAAGCAAATTCATCTCAACTTTTATAATGCCCCTCTTCATGTTTTCACGTGGTTAAGGAAACAATTAATTTTTTATCAACTTTATTAACTTGAGGGTAATATAATATTTTAGATAATATAAATTATTTTATTTGTATTAAAAAATTGTTACAATTAAAAAATTAAAATGTACTTTTAGAGATATCTACGTTAAATCAGTATATTTGAATTCAAGGAATATGAACTCATTTGAATATTGGTATTTGTAAATTTAAAGTCTTAATTTTTTTATACTAACGCTCATATGAATTCATTTTAAAACATGTTATATTTCGATTTCAAAACGTATTATGTAGAAAAATCATAAGATCATATCATTAGTGTGGGAGTAATATTCATTGAAACATGTATTGAATAAACCTTAGGCCGATGTAAGCTCTGAATATACAGGATATTACTGAAAATGTAAGCTCACCAACAGTGGATAATTCTTCCATGAATAAGACTGATCAGAAGATGACAAATCCAGCTAGCAGCTAGCCCATGTTGTCCTTGAAGACTGTCAAGTTTGTTAAGCACTATCCTATAGAGGGAACCAATGAAATGTTGCCAACATTAGCCTACTTCTTTGTATATAAGAAATGTATCAATCACACTTTATCAATCAATGAAAAACGTTAGAAATTATCTATGTTACAACATGTCTTCTTTCCTCAATCCTCAACCACAAATTTCATTAATTATTATAGAGAGTTTTTGGATTGGGTAGGGTCACTGCCACAAATTATGACGTATGCTCGACCACTTGGGCCGATCTTAGGCGGGCACCCTTCCTAAGTGCAATGGAAGTCACCAACCTAGGACATGAGTCTTCTTGATCACCCATTGACCCCGTCCAGGTAAGTATGTAACAAAGAGCATTTTTTCTTATTTTATAGACTCCTGGGTAGCATGTTCCTAGCATTGATCAGATTGCTGATTGTCTCACCAAGGCTCTATCGGGACAATTTTTCATTGACTTAGAAACAAGTTACAAGTTGTTCCTAAGAGCTCACTCAAATTGAGAGGGCATGAAAATGTAAGCTCAGCAACAGTGGATAATTCCTCCATGGATAAGACTGATCAGAAGATGACAAATCCAGCTTGCAGCTAGCCCATGTTGTCCTTGAAGACTGTCAAGTTTGTTAAGCACTATCCTATGGAGGGAACCAATGAAATGTTGCCAACATTAGCCTACTTCTTTGTATATAAGAAATGTATCAATCACACTTTATCAATCAATGAAAAACTTTAGAAATTATCTCTGTTACAATATGTCTTCTTTCCTCAACCACAAATTTCATTAATTACTATAGAGAGTTTTTGGTTCACTATCAAACACTCTCATAAAGCATTGCATCGACCACTTGAACTTGTATTGGGTAGGGTCTGCGCGAACGCAAGACCCCACTGCCACAAATTATGACATAGGCTCGACCACTTGGGCCGATCTTTGGCGGGCACCCTTCCTAAGTGCAATGGAAGTCACCAACCTAGGACATGAGTCTTCTTGATCACCCATTGACCCCGTCCAGGTAAGTATGTAACAAAGAGCATTTTTTCTTATTTTATAGACTCCTGGGCAGCATGCTATACACCATTTTCCAGGTGGGATACAGATATTTTCTTTGTAATGACAGAAAGAATTCACAACTATATAGTAGTAATATTTGAGAGGTAGAGCACTTTGGCCTTTGCAATATTTAATGGCTTTTAATCTCCCTTTATGTGCAAAACTCGTCGACTTCAGCCTAAATTATCTTGTTTCTCTCTCTCTTTTCCTTCTCTTTGCACCTCATTGTCATTGCTCCATCTTATTTGTTTTATGCACCTAAATCTTGATATTTATCAACATAATTTATCAGTTGCCATTTTGGTTGCTAACACTTCGACATTAATTTTTGGTTTCCAAGTTCCATTAATATTGTAAGATGTTCATCATGGCTTGGTTAGTTCTTGCAAATTTAAATTATGCCCTTTTTTGCTTTGGAGTCATTGTTGGAATTAAATTGTTCAAACTCTGTGTCAAGAGATCGTCGTTGAAGGAATATTGGGGATTCTAATATTATTGTCTGTTGGATAATTACAGAATCGAAAGTTGAAAAAATAACAAATTTTATTAAGGCACCATATATTTTACGGTAACACTCTCAAATTCTCACACTCTATCACTTTTAGATACAGCTCTATACTCAAGCGGACCCTCAACCTCACTCTCAATCGTATTCTTAAATTATGAGTCCTATCACCTATTTACTCAGTGTGAAAGGATGAGATCAACCTAGAATCTTCAATCTTTCTATAATCACCTAGAAGAATCTAAATAATGGAGCAACTCTTTTTAATCTATCAACCAACATAACTAGGATAGGATAGTTTAGAACCTGGTGGTGGGTTGTTCACTTTGAACAACAATAGATATGGCGTCGAATGAAGATAAGAGTGAATGTTAAACTTAAGATTTTGAAAGTAAAATTTGAACTTTAAATTTTGAAAAGAGCAAGAGAAAGATTAAGGTTATGTTGGAAATTTTATAATTTCCAATATAATCTAATTGTGGGCAATATATTATTATGCACTTATATTAGCTATTCAATTATTTTATGAACTTAATTAAGTGATCCAATTAAGGTTAAAGTTTCATGGGCTATAATAATAATTAATATGGGCTTATTGAGTAGATACCCAATACTACGTGATTAGGTGATTATGGATGGTCTAGTCAAGTAGTATATAAAGGTTACCCGGTTATGGTCCCCAATATACTAAGCCGCACTTGGTCTTCCCTTCTCCCTATCGGGAGGGATTACTACGGTCCCCATAAAGGAATTAGGAGGGCTTAGTTGAGGAAGGCCATATAACCACTGATCCTGAGTTCGTGTTCCGCCTAGAGACTCATTGGATCAGGTACGCTTCCGCTTTATAGTTTAAATCTCGTTAATCATAATAGGATTAAGGTTTAATGGATTAATTTCCAACAAGTGGTATCAGAGCCAGGCCCCAGACTTAACCGGTCCGGCTCGGGGTTGGTGGGATGTTCGGATCTCAAACTGGATAGTCTAGCTGCGGGACTTTGTTTGAGGGGGAAATGTTGGTTGGGTGTCAACCAAAGTCCCACATCGGTTATAAGTGGGGATGACGATGGGTTTATAAATGAGGGATGGACTCTCCCTAGCATGAGGTCTTTTGGTGTGATGCCCAGTGTGGTAAAACCGTGCGGGCCAGTGGGCGGCCCAAAGCGGACAATATCATGCTAGTGGATTGAGTGGGCCCGGCTCCCTGGGCGGATAAACCCAACAAGGGGTATCCCTATTGATGATTATTTAAGATCGGTAAAATATTGTATTTTAATAATTGATATCTTGAATTATTATTTGGTTCAATTGTTCCGAAATTATTCGGATTCTTAAGAAAAATTAGTGCGATTATTTCCCTTTTTGACTGTTTGTACATCTCTGCATTATGGTATATGGTCAATTTATTGAAATTTGATATATATGCGTTGACCTCTAGCAGAGTATTAAGAAATAATCTATATAATTTTATAATTTATTTATTGGGTATATTTTGAATAACCAAATTTTTTATTGATGGTGTGCATGTTGACAATTCAATTTAGAATTGCTATGCATATATCTGTGAATTGTTTTGAGAATGTCTAATATGTGATTATGTATATTTACATATTTGCAGACACATGTGCCAACATTCTCATTTTGGCTTAATATTCTAAATTAATTTTCTATTTTATTAGTTTATATTCAAACTAATGTTGTGTATGGCATGAATTTGGTTATCTATGGTAATTTAATATCTTCGTGAATATTAAATATTTTTTAATTGAGACTACACCTTCATGCCTGTTATATAAGTTGGTAAATTGATTCAATTCTTGGTTGAGTCATTCTGAAGTTTTTTTTTTGGTCGTATGTATTGCATATATACGTCCGTTAAAGATTAAATTATCGTACTTATGTAATTTGATAAATATAGAGTATGCATGGAGTGCAATAATTATTTACCATGATGACTCCAAATTACATGAATTATGGATTAAGAGCTTGTGATTTAGCTCCTTTTTTATAACGGGAGAATAATTTGCATGAACATGCTAATTGGTTGAATTCTATTACATAAAACTCAGTTATGTTGTTGCAAATCATATCAATTGATATGAATTAACGTATCTCATCCCGTTCATAACTTTAGATTATTGAATCAAATTGGGCATTAACGTTTAGTAGTTGAGATTCTGATTAACTTTCATAATAACTATTTTTTATTAATCTCGACTATCTTAAGATTTCAATTTATTTTATATTATTGAAATTTCATAAGCTTATGCGCATATTTAGGTTTGGAAAGGGTTTAAATATGGATATTTAATAGTGCACTTTCTCATATTGGTTGCTTAATAACCTTAATTTATTGATTCAATTTCTTAATTTAATTAAGGAAACTGGAATGTTTAGAATGTTATTCATTTTAAGTTAATATATATACTCGTGTATGCAGTTGGGTGAATAACAGTTTGATGTTATGCATTATAGAACATGCCCGCACATGCATCTTTCCAGTATAGTCTATGCACATTTTTAATAAAATTTGGACCCTTGAATTCCATTATGTGATATATTGCTTATGCCATCACATTCCTTTCTTGGCAATGATTTCAATTTTGATTGAGATCTGTATTTGGAATTGAGTTTTTCATGTATCACGTAAAGTAAATTATTTTATGACAATTAAGCAATTTTAATGTATATCTATGATTGTTAAAATCAATTTTAATTAATTGTCAACAATGCACAATTATCATGATCATGTAAAAGTTCCATCCTGGGGTAATACAAGGCTTTAGTTATAATTTCATTATTGGAATATATTTCCAAAAGGATATATATAGCCTTGTTTTGGGAACTTCTATTAAGTTTATTATTTGATTTTAAAATTTGGATTTCATTTAATTCATTCATAAAAGGTATATTGTTCCATTTACGTGAATATTTTGGAGCATTTAATTGTGGCCAACAAAATTTATGTGGGATGAGTATACTTAATTATATATAGAGGATAATTTATTCTAAATTAGGATTTGGAATCCTTATTTAAGTTAAGAGATCTTTCAATATTTTTTAATTTGTATGAATCATCTAATATTCCCATTTGATTGGTGGAATTTAATCAAATTAAATTTGGGGAGACATTTTTTAATGTTGTTTAATTAAATTAAATATTTTAATATTTATTTAATTAGTCTAGTAAACCTTCAATCTAGTCAATCGAAGCACCATGTTGCCACAGCAATATCGTGTGTGGAGAAAAGCTTTATTGAAATTACATAGATGGGTGTGGTATTATTTATGTGTTATGTGTTCGGCCCACAGGTAGGCACAGTTTGACAGAATAATAACATACATGTGATAATAAGTATGTGATAATTATTTGGATTATTCATGTGAACATGAGTCGGTCCACAGATAGACTCTTGTTTGACAGAACTTATTGTTAATACTTGATTGTTACACCAAGATTACTCCTGCAGTTAATTTTTGTCCATAGACGAGGTTAATGTTGCACAAGGTGTCTTGTGATGGGTCCCTAATTAATAATATTGTGCAAGTGTATCTTCATGCAGGTATTGATCGGCCCATAGGTTGATTAATATTTGGCAGAAATACACAAGCACATGTGGTGGTAAATACGTGACAATTATTTGTTTGACATGTGAGTAATAAGTCGGCCTAAAGGAAGGCTATTGCTTGACAGTTTTATTATCAGTATTTGACTACTACGTAGAAAGTATCACTTACAAGTTGGTATTGATACTAATGATGTGATAGATTCCTTGAGATGATTCTAAACTATTTAAAATTTGAAAGATTATAAAGTTTAGTGCAAGCATGATAATCATTTTTTGATTAATTCTCTGTACAATTAAGAAGTATGTTAATTAAGTTTAACTTATATCAACAACAAAATTATACATGATGAGAACTTCAACAATAAAGATGAACTAATAAGTTTCTAACAAACTCTGTCTCAATAAAGTATAAGGGCAACAAAGAAAAACCCGTTTGGAAAGCTGTTAAAAAGAAACTAAAGTATAACCTTTCGTTTTCTCCTAAAGGCTTGTGTAATTATTTTATAATACACCACATTAAGATTACTTAGTATGAATTGTATTGTGGTGTAGTTAAAAGACAAAAATAGTACTCCACAATATATGGTTACTAATTGGAGAAATACTAAAGATTGCAGCTTATGGTCTCAATAAAGTTCCAACCAAAGTAGTTGTGAGAACTCTTTGAGTTTCACATATGGTGATATCCAACTAAGGTTAGATCATTGGGATCTACTATAAAAAATTGGATTCAAATAGATACAAGCTACTTTATTGGTATTAAATAAAGATAATAAGTTTATGATCCAATTGATCGGATCATATTTGAGACGGGTAATACGGTATTATGTGAGGATGTTGATTTTGGGGGAAGAATAATATTAGAGACATTGTCCTTAAGGGGGAGTCGATTCGATCCCCACTTATGCTTTAAAGAATTGGTGCAAATTTAGAATAACGATATGACAATATCAATAATATTTAAGGAATAACAAATTCAACAACCTCAAGAATTAATATCACTAAGAAAACCACTAGAGTTGGGTGAAAGACAATTCGAATGATTATGTAGTTTTTCTCTTAAATAATGAGGACACTATAGAATTAATGGTAGAACATTCAAACAATGTTCATCAAACCATGAAAGGTCCAATTACTCCAAGATGTGTTAATGCTATAAGTTATGAGTTTAAATCAATACAAGATGATTAGGTCCGCATCTTGGTAAAGGATTATACTCAAAAGGAAAGGAAGACATTGTTTTAAGAAACTTTCTATCCGGTTACTTAAAAAAATTCTTTTAAATCGTAACATTAATAGCACATTTTGATCTTGAATTGGATTAAATGGATATAAAGATGATGTTTCTTAAGAGTAATGTTGATTAAATGATCTCAACGATCTAAGAACTAAAAGGAAATCCATATATCAATTCAAGTTTATCTTTCACATATAGGAATCACAAGTATCATCATAAGGTAGTTGTCTCATTTGGTTTTGAGATAAGTGTAGATGATTATGTGATTCAGTGGGAGAATGTTTAAGTTAAACTAAGGGAGACAAGTGCAGTGTCAATCAGGTGCCCTAAAGTTAAACTAAAGATTTAAGAAATGTAGAAACATTCCATATTCATTGGTTGTTGGAAGTTGTTGTATGATGAGGTCTCTACAAGACTTAATTTGGCTTATGTTGTTGGTATATTAAGTAGACATTTAAGTAACTCTAGTATGGATCTTTATAAAGTATGTATAGAGAACTAAGAATAATATGACTGTACATCAGGGATCAGATTTGTTAGAGATCATGAGAAATTCTGATTCTGAGTTTGTTGGATGTTAATATAGTATAAGATCCACTTCAGGCTATATTTTCTGTTGGTCGGAGAGCTATGCAAGTAAAAGTATTAAGCAAACACTTTAGCTCATTAACCATGACAACAGAATTAGTAGCACACTAAGGGCATTCAATCATAAAATAAAGGTTGCGAAGCTTTGTCACATAAAGTGTATTGTGACAGTTAGTTCACAGTAAAGTATTAGCAACAAGAGTTCTTATAAGTCAAGCATATTGACATAGAATTCTTGGTTGTTAAAGAAAGTGTTTTGTGTAGATAAAATTTTAGAAGAGCATATTATGATAGACTCCAAATATGGATCCACCAATTATGTATTCAACGCCCTGCAATTTTATGAGCTAGCTACTCATGTGGGTGTTATATGGTTTTAGAATACATTGGTTCAGTGGGAGTCTATATTTATTATTCTTTAAAGTTTTCAAAATACTTTGATTTGGATAATTTGATTTTCTGCAGAATAAAGTTGATAGTTGATGGTTTTGAATTCATTGTGAATTCACTTAAGTAATTTCATTTTGTAATATTTTACATTATGGACTGATCTCACTAAAGTTTAAAGTTGGACCAATTGGAAATAGACATGATATTGATCACGTTGCATGTAATTTTCATGATACTCATCATATTTGATCTATGTCATTGAGTATATTGATATGGTGATTGTCGGGGTTTAATTACGATTTATAATATGGTGAATGCCGCGGTAGTTCCATATTAGTATATGAGATGGACCAGATTGTTAAGTATAGCCTGAAGAGGAATAGCATAAAGTTGCGCAACTAAGGACTCTTGATATAATTGCTAACGGAAAATATATAGCCCAAGTGGGAGATTGTTGGAAATTTTATAATTTTCAATATAATCTAATTGTGGGCAATATATTATTATGCAATTATATTAGCTATTCAATTATTTTATGGACTTAATTAAGTGATCCAATTAAGGTTAAAGGTCCATGGGCTATAATAATAATTAATATGGACTTATTGAGTAGATACCCAATACTACGTGATTAGGTGATTATGGGTGGTCTAGTCAAGTAGTATATAAAGGTTACCCAGTTATGGTCCCCAATATACTAAGCCGCACATGGTCTTCCCTTCTCCCCATCGGGAGGGATTACTACGGTCCCCATAAAGGAATTAGGAGGGCTTAGTTGAGGAAGGCCATATAACCACTGATCCTGAGTTCGTGTTCCGCCTAGAGACTCATTGGATCAGGTACGCCTCCGCTTTACAGTTTAAATCTCGTTAATCACAATAGGGTTAAGGTTTAATAGATTAATTCCAACATGTTAAACTTAAGATTTTGAAAGTAAAATTTGAACTTTAAATTTTGAAAAGAGCAAGAGAAAGATTTCTACTTTAAGTGAATTGAATTTTGCATGTGTAGGGGGTGAAAGAAGGTCGAGCTTAGTTGCGTATGGTCTACCTATATAATCTTCACGCTTAAGCCTGACATGTTATCTACAAGAGGCTATTTTATGGGCTTAAGCCAGAACTATAATGACCATTTTAGACTTTTCTTTATTTTAAATTTAAAAAACTCTACATTAATAAAGATTATATAAATTCATGTATATTAATAATGTATTATTATTATATAATTATAAAAGCAAATTTTACTCTTTGGCGAATAAAAGTAATAAAGTTATCAATCATTCATAAAACAAGGATAATAATAAAAAAATTCATATCAATTCTTGAGTCGGGCCTGTTTAAGTAAGCAGAACTTTTTTTGAGAAAAAGCCTAAGCAAAAAGGCCGAATTGAGTTAGACTTTTAATGGGTCGAGCTGTAAGCTCTGTTGGGTAGCCTGACCTATTTCTTCCTTAAATGTGTGCACCCCAAGATGTGCTTATCTAAGTAAGTAGACTTGTTTGAAAAAGTCTAAACCTGATTTATTTGTTAAAGAGGTCCAATTAAGCTAAACTTTTTGTGGGGCCGAGTCATAAACCCGGGTAACCTGACCTTATGCGTGTATAATTGTAGCTTTAAGGTGTGTAAGAGTTTCAATAAATTAAAAGTGATGTTTATTTAAGCAACATTATTTGTTTGAACAATTAATCTAAAAGAAATTCATCAACTAAATTAAATAAGTATATTTTAATTATTTGAACTCAAAACATTATTTGTTTGAACAATTAATCTAAAAGAAATTCATCAACTAAATTAAATAAGTAGATTTTAATTATTTGAACTCAATTGCAATTAATCTAAAAGAAATTCATCAACTAAATTAAATAAGTAGATTTTAATTATTTGAACTCAAAACATTATTTGTTTGAACAATTAATCTAAAAGAAATTCATCAACTAAATTAAATAAGAAGATTTTAATTATTTGAACTCAATTGTAGGGGTGTCCCAAATATGAGATAGCCCCTTCCAAAAATAAGAGTATGCTGTTTTAATGCAACGCGCACACGGTATTCTTTAGTAAAAGGCGAAAGAATAGTTCGCTATGTGCTCATTGCGCAGCTGCTTAAAGGAAAGCATCAACGTGTTGGTCAAATATCAAGCATGAGGTGTGACACCTGCATAGTGCATAATTCGATGTGGGATGTCAATTTATTACTGCATGCTTCTCGTGATGCATAACACAGCCATTTGTAGGAATTGAATTCTTTTACCTCATTTTACGTGTTGCCATCTTTCTCTGTTTTCGATAATTTGGAAGAAATGTTAGAAGAAAAGGAAAAGAGATTATGGAAAAACTTAAAAAAAAATAGAAGTTGTTTCCCCAAGTGGAAGCGTACATAAATATAATTTTTTGGATGGTGATAAGTGTGGGACGAATAAAAATATAAAGTTTGAAGATAAGTTTGGTACGAAACGAGTACAACTAACTATACTAGTGAATTCTTAGGGGAAATATCAATTTTAGTCCTTTAGGATAGACCAAATTCATTTTTAGTCCTCAGGTCTGGTAATTTCTCAGAAGTGGTCCTCCGGTGTTCGAATTTAGTCCATTTTTGTCCACTTTTGGTCCCTTTTTCCGGCAATTTTAAGGATCATACCCATAGTTAAATAATCTACCCAAGAAAAAGGGAATTATTACGGCCAAAGATACCAAGGCATTAGTAGGAATTTTTACTGTACTAGATAAATTATCATTTCATATTCATACTGTATAGATGAGATTGTAAATTATCACAACACACGTACATGACCTCCATACTAAGCATATTTGGATAATTCACTTTCTGTAACTTTCATTCTTGAGTCTTTGTTTCGGGTTTACCGAGCAACACTTGTGGAATGGCGATTCGGAGTTAAGTTAACGGGCTTGAAGGGCTTTGCCTCGGTAAGACTCCCGCTAGATAGCCGCCCCTTTCTCTCTTTTTACAGCCTCGTGGACGGACGAAAGAAGGGAAGTTACAGAACGGGGCAGTGAAAGCTTGCGAAATAAACAGCAAGCAGCAAGCAAGAGCTTCTCAACCCCCTAACCTTAAAAAAGCACTAGCGCTTGACTAATAGAATAGAATATAACTAATAGAAAGTAAAGGGACTCTATTATCGAATTTAAAGATCTCAAAATGGAAGAAGGAGCTCTTTTGCCCGTCCTATCTCTATCTCTAAAGGGCGTAATAAAATTACCTTTTTTTCCTTATCAATTCTTGTAGTTATCTACGGTTCTCACAACTTTCGAGTCGACATATAGCTCATCTGCAGCCTAAAATCTCGTAATCTCGTTTATCTTTCTCTTCTTACCACATTGTCATTGCTCCATCTTAGTTGCCAACACTTGCCTATAATTTTTAGTTTCCAAAGTTTTATTATTAATTTATCAAAAAAATAACTACATCTACGTAAAGTTGAATCTTTAAAAAAAAATCATCAAAAGTTTTATTATTATAATCCCTTTTTATCAAAAAATAACTACATATACGTGAAGTTCAAATTGTATCTTGTCTTGGTTTAAAATCGTTTAAAAAGGCATTTTAATCATTCAAACTAAATTATTGAGGAATTCCCAAATATGAGAAACCCTCTCCAAAATAGGAGAAATATGAGAAACCCTCTCCAAAATAGGAGTATGCTGCTTTAATGCAACGGATAGGAGTATGCTGCTTTAATGCAGCGCACACACGGTATTCTTTAGTAAAAGGCGAAAGAATAGTTCGCTATATGCTCATTGTTCGCTATATATATTTAATTTAAAATAACGAGATTTAATTTTTATTTAAATTTTAAATAATTTAATATTTTTAATAAATAATTTAACATATTAAAAACTTTTAATATGAAAATTATATGTTAAGGAAAAAGAAATTAATTATTTTTTAATTTTTGTAAGTATATAAAATGAGATGTGATATAAAACAAAATTATAATTATTAATAAATAAACAAATATAAATAGTTGATTTCTTACCAGGACGTAATGGTTAAACCCATAGGGGTGGCATGAATTGTGATTCCCTTGTTTGAAGGAATGAGCAATCCTAAAAACAAAACATACCAAACTTAGGAATGGAATTAATATTGAAAATGATGATTCCATTCCCAAACCATTTCTTCATACCAATCATGCCATAAAATTTTCCAAATAGGGTGTGATGCCACTAATGACATTCAAATTTGATGAGCCGTATTTATTAACCTCAATAAAACAAAAACAAAAAACACACAAAATGCTTGTGCATTAAGAATTGATAAGAAAAGTATGATTGGAACTCTCTAATATATGATTAATTTATTGTTTCAATTTGTGCACCAGTCATTTGATTTTAGTATAATTAAATTTCATATATCACAAACAGTAGTATGCTTCTAAGGTTAAATTTTCTTAAGCTTTAGTCTGGACAAATTGTGTTGAATTTTTTTAAGTTGTGTTCTATAAAAATTAATTGATTAGTTTTACAAGTACTCTTCACAGCAGAAGAAAAAATAAGTAGTGAATTTTCTTATATATATATCCATGAAGTATTTTATTTAATTTCTTAGATTGAAGAACTTAAACTAAGATGATATCCAATTACAATAGAAAACTTTTAATATTTTTTTTAAAAGGTTTGATAATATTTAACATATGAGAGACATGGGATATGGGGGTCTTTATATTAGAGGCTAGCTCAAGGTTTTTAATCTTTGATTGTATTATTATATACCATTAATTCAAGAGTCCATTTCTATTAGATGTTGACTTCTTTCTTGTATAGTTTATCGAAAATATTCTTTTCTTGTACAGTTCACACGATATCAGTCTAAACAAGAAACTTGAGAAATAGATGTTGACTTCTTCCTTGTATAGTTTATAAAAAATATTCTTTTCTTGTACAGTTCACACGGTATCAGTCTAAACAAGAAACTTGCTTTCTCAATTTTCACCATATATTAAATTGAAATCAAAATGGATTCTAACCATATTGAAACTATATTTATATAACGTAAATTTGTCATTAATCAATTTTATAATAGTTTGGATTAATCTCATACTAAAAATCATGTCAATGTTCAAATAATGTTTGGATTTCTAAAGCTTTTTAAGTAAGAATATTTTGAATGTTGACAAAATGTTTGGGTTTCTAAAGCTTTTTAAGTAAGAATATTTTGAATGTCATGCTAAAAATCATGTCAAGTTCAAATAATATTTGATGTTTAAACTTTTTAAAGTATAGTAATTTTCGCTAAATACTAATATTTGGACTAATTATCCACAAATAAAAATAAATAAAGTTTGTGATTTTCTAATAATTCATTATTTTACCTCATTTTACATATCACTGCCAATCCGGATAGTTTTCATTTGATCTGGGTGATGATTTGAAAGAAGAGTTAGAAGAAAAGAAAATAAATATATTAAGAAGTGACTGCTCAATACAGTACATAATTAGACAATTACTAGACACCAAACATGAATTTTCCATAATTCGAAACTCAAGCCTTTAAATAAGATTATCAAATCAACCATTGAAAAATGATTAAATCAAATACTCCCAAAGTAGAAATATATAAATCTTACTAGACAAAGGGAGTATAAAACAAATTTATCATATACCAGTACTAAATTACTCATAGATTAAAAACTAATTATTATTAATAATAAATAAAATATCAAAAATGAAAATTTAAAACTGAGAATTGTAGAGCTTGATCCCTAAAAGGGAAAGCCCTTCCAGAAATTCTCGACAGCCGGAGTTAGACACAGGCCGAGGAGGGGGTTTGGAAATAGTTTTCAACCAGCAATAGACGCGCCTCAGTTAGAACCTCACTAGCTGCGTCATTGCCCCAAGCGCAAAGATGAGTATACTTGGCTAAGTTGGTTTCACTTTAATCATGTGCCAGTGATATATTTTTTTGGTGTACTTTTGATGTGGGACAAATTTATTGTACATATTTTGTTTTGGAGGACACAGAATGTTTTCCAATCAACTCAAGAGGATAATGATAGTTAATCTAAATAACTTTCAACTCAAGAGGATAATGATAGTTAATCTAAATAACTTATAGAGAAGAATTATAAAAATTAACCCTAAATAACTTCTAATATTCCCTTGTTTGTGAGCACAAACAACGAATTAGATAGTGTGTCATCTCTTATCTAGCTAGAGTTTAAGTTGAGTTAAACGATTAACATAGTTGTCTCATGTAACGATAATTATGTAATACTATGAAACTTTCCAATTACATTAGTCTCAAAAACTAAAATGCAAAGACTTGTGTGAGCCGACTCACGGCCCTTACGTGAGACGAATAAAAAGTGATAATTTATATAATAAAAAGTGGGGAAAAACTAGCGTGAACCTTGTCCACCAACTCCAAAGTTTATGACCGCGGGCCTCACCCCCTTATCACCCCAAATTCGCTACTGATGAGGCGATGACCAGCTTTTTTTTTTCGGTTTTTCCTTTTCTTTTTGGTTTCTTTTTAAATTTAATTTTAGAGTTTAAGGTACATTTTACCCCTAGAATTTAAGATATAATTATAATTTCATCCTTGTGGTTTGTAGTATAATTTATTCTTAGGGTTTAGGATATAATTGTAATTTTATCCTTGTGGTTTAGGGTATAATTTATTCCTATGGTGTATAGTATAATCGTAATTTTACTCTTGTGGTTTAGGATATAATTTAACCTTAGGGTTATAATCGTAATTTTACCATTGTGGTTTAGCGTATGATTTAACCTTAGGATTTAGGGTATAATTGTAATTTTACCCTTGTGGTTTAGAGTATAATTTACTCATAGGGTTTATTGTATAATTTATCCTTAGGGTTTAGGATATAATTGTAATATCACTGTTGTGGTTTAGGGAATATTTTACTCTTAAGGTTTAGAGTATAATGGTCTTTTAACTATAATAAATTTTAAAAAAAACAAAAAATAACATTAATAAAGGTGGGAAAACTAATTAGGGGAGTGGGGACACATATTCCACCAATTTATTTGGTAGGGCTGGTTCCAACCAAGTTACACTCTAAAAAGTGATATTCAATTAATGAAAAGTAATAATGATATTTCATGATCAATTTATTATAATATAAATGAAAAGTGACAACATTTTATAGAAAAGTGACAACTTTCATGAGATGAATAAGAAGTAACAATACTAACAAAAAGTGATACTTTAATTATTGAAAAGTGATAATGGTATTGTGATTATTTCAATAACTATTCTTAATATTATTGAAAAGTGATACTTTAATTAATAAAAAAGTGATAATAGTGTTATGATTGTTTCATTATCCATTCTTAATATTATTGAAAAGTGATTATCTTTAATAAAAAGTAATAACTATTTTAAAAAAATGAAATACGTAATCTTTGTCTCAATTTTAAAATTCTCCGTTGTTTGTTTAATTTGAATCATTTCTCAGCACCTATACTAAATTACTCTTGCAAAATAATCCCTTATTTCTTAAAAAAATTGACTATATTGTTGAGGGCTTCCCAAAATAGGAGAACCCCTCTTCCAAAAATAAGAGTATGCAGCTTTAATGCAACGCGCACATGGTATTCTTTAGTAAAAGGCGAAAGAATAGCTATGTGCTCGTTGCGCAGCTGCTTGAAGGAAGCGGTCAACGTGTTGCTATAATATTAAGCATTCAATTTTGTTGCAATAATTAATACGAGTACTTCTTGAGATGCATACCAAATTTAAAAAAAAAATAGTCAGAATAGTTAATCTCAACCTTTGACTATTGCTTATTAATACCTTTGACTATTGCTTACTAATAGAAAGAAGCAAATTCATCTCAACATTTATACTGCCCCCCTCTTCATGTTTTCACGTGGTTAAGGAAACAATTAATTTTTTATCAACTTTATTAACTTGAGGGTAATATAATATTTTTAGATAATATAAATTATTTTATTTGTATCAAAAAATTATTACAATTTAAAAATTAAAATGTACTTTTAGAGATATCTATGTTAAATCGGTATATTTGAATTCAAGGAATATGAACTCATTTGAATATTGGTATTGGTAAATTTAATGTCTTAATTTTTTTATACTGACGCTCATATGAATGCATTTTAAAACATGCTATATTTCGATTTCAAAACGTATTATCTAGAAAAATTATAAGATCATATCATTAGTGTGGGAGTAATATTCATTGAAACTTGTATTGAATAAACCTTAAGCCGATGTAAGCTCTGAATATACAGGATATTACTGAAAATGTAAGCTCGCCAACAGTTGATAATTCTTCCATGGATAAGACTGCTCAGAAGATGACAAATCCAGCTACAAGCTAGCCCATGTTGTCCTTGAAGACTGTCAAGTTTGTTAGGCACTATCCTATAGAGGGAACCAATGAAATGTTGCCAACATTAGCCTACTTCTTTGTATATAAGAAATGTATCAATCACACTTTATCAATCAATGAAAAACTTTAGAAATTATCTCTGTTACAACATGTCTTATTTCCTCAATCCTCAACCACAAATTTCATTAATTACTATAGAGAGTTTTTGGTTCACTATCAAAACAAATCGACCACTTGAACCAACATAATTATATTGGAACTTGTATTGGGTAGGGTCACTGCCACCAATTATGACGTAGGCTCGACCACTTGGGCCAATCTTAGGCGGGCACCCTTCCTAAGTGCAATGAAAGTCAGCAACCTAGGACATGAGTCTTCTTGATCACCCATTGACCCCGTCCAGGTAAGTATGTAACAAAGAGCATTTTTTCTTATTTTATAGGCTCCTGGGCAGCATGCTATACACCATTTTACATGTGATATACAAATATTTTCTTTGTTTTTTTTTTTATCAGAAAAGGAAATTTTATTAGTGGTATACAGAAATTTTCTTTGCTTTAATGCAACGCGCACACGGTATTCTTTAGTAAAAGGCGAAAGAATAGTTCGCTATGTGCTCATTGCGCAGCTGCTTGAAGGAAAGCATCAACGTGTTGGTCAAATATCAAGCATGAGGTGTGACACCCACGTAGTGCATAATTCGATGTGGGAGGTCAATTTTGTTGGAACAATTACTACATGATTCTTGTGATGCATACTAATATAAAAGGGAAAGAAAATTCTCACAATAACTCATCTAAACCTTTGTCTGTTGCTTAATAATAAGAAGGAGCAAATTAGTTTTCTTGGCGTGATTAAATGGAATTATGTTGAAATTGAATGAACTTATTAATGGAATAGAGATAGGAAAGGAATTGACAAAAATAATTTTTATCATGATTAGTGTAGTTTAGGAATAGATTAAGTAATGGAAAATAATTTGATTTAAATGTCATATTTATTATTCTATTTAAATTTTAAATTAATTAAAGTTTCAATAAATTTCATATGTTTTAATAACTAAACTAAAAAAAAAATATGAAATTAAAGATAAAATAAATATATATTATTTAAATTTTAAATAAAAAATTATATGTAATCTAAAAATTATTATTTACATTTATTTTTATTATTACAATATATATAAATAATATATATATTAATATTACAATATATATATATATTTAATTTAAAAATAACGAGATTTAATTTTTATTTAAATTTTAAATAATTTAATATTTTTAATAAATAATTTAACATATTAAAAATTTTTAATATGAAAATTATATGTTAAGGAAAAAGAAATTAATTATTTTTTAATTTTTGTAAGTATATAAAATGAGATGTGATATAAAACAAAATTATAATTATTAATAAATAAACAAATATAAATAGTTGATTTCTTACCAGGACGTAATGGTTAAACCCATAGGGGGTGGCATGAATGGTGATTCCCTTGTTTGAAGGAATGAGCATTCCTAGAAACAAAACATACCAAACTTAGGAATGGAATTAATATTGGGAATGATGATTCCATTCTCAAACCATTCATTCATACCCATCATGCCATAAACATTTTCAAATAGAGTGTGAGGCCACTAATGACATTCAAATTGATGAGCCGTAATTATTAACCTCAATAAAACAAAAACAAAAAACACAAAAAATGCTTGTGCATTAAGAATTGATAAGAAAAGTATGATTGGAACTCTCTAATATATGATTAATTTATTGTTTCAATTTGTGCACCAGTCATTTGATTTTAGTATAATTAAATTTCATATATCACAAACAGTAGTATGCTTCTAAGGTTAAATTTTCTTAAGCTTTAGTCTGGACAAATTGTGTTGAATTTTTTTAAGTTGTGTTCTATAAAAATTAATTGATTAGTTTTACAAGTACTCTTCACAACAGAAGAAAAAATAAGTAGTGAATTTTCTTATATATATGTCCATGAAGTATTTTATTTAATTTCTTAGATTGAAGAACTTAAACTAAGATGATATCCAATTACAATAGAAAACTTTTACTTTTTTTTAAAAAGATTTGATAATATTTAACATATGAGAGACATGGGATATGGGGGTCTCTATATTAGAGGCTAGCTGAAGGTTTTTAATCTTTGATTGTATTATTATATACCATTAATTCAAGAGTCCATTTTTATTAGACGTTGACTTCTTCCTTGTATAGTTTATCGAAAATATTCTTTTCTTGTACAGTTCACACGATATCAGCCTAAACAAGAAACGTGAGAAATAGATGTTGACTTCTTCCTTGTATAGTTTATTGAAAATATTCTTTTCTTGTACAGTTCACACGGTATCATTCTAAACAAGAAACTTGCTTTCTCAGTTCTCCCCATATATTAAATTGAAATCAAAATGGATTTTAACCATATTTAAACTATATTTAATAACGTAAATTTGTCATTAATCAATTTTATAATAGTTTGGATTAGTCTCATACTAAAAATCATGTCAATGTTCAAATAATGTTTGGATTTCTAAAGCTTTTTAAGTAAGAATATTTTGAATGTTGACAAAATGTTTGGATTTCTAAAGCTTTTTAAGTAAGAATATTTTGAATGTCATGCTAAAAATCATGTCAGGTTCAAATAATATTTGATGTTTAAAACTTTTTAAAGTAAAGTAATTTTAGCTAAATACTAATGTTTGGACTAATTATCCACAAATAAAAATAAATAAAGTTTGTGATTTTCTAATAATTCATTATTTTACCTCATTTTACATATCAGTGCCCATTCGGACAGTTTTCATTTGATCTGGATGATGATTTGAAAGAAGAGTTAGAAGAAAATAAAATAAATATATTAAGAAGTGACTACTCAACACAGTACATAATTAGACAATTACTAGACACCAAACATGAATTTTCCATAATTCGAAACTCAAGCCTTTAAATAAGATTATCAAATCAACCACTGAAAAATGATTAAATCAAATACTCCCAAAGTAGAAATATATAAATTTTACTGGACAAAGGGAGTATAAAACAAATTTATCATATACCAGTACTAAATTACTCATAGATTAAAAACTAATTACTCCCTCCGTTCCACGTATTTTTACCCACTTTTCAATTTGGGGTGTCCCACGTATTTTTACACATTCCATCTTTGGCAAAAATACATAATATTTTATTACCTACTTTTTACAATCCCAACAACTTTAATTACTTTTTTACACTTTATTCATCATTCTCAATAACTTTATTCACTTTTTCTTTTTAAATTTCTTTTTAAATTACTAATTTATCTCTACTTTCTCTTATATTATATATTAAAAAAAATAAAACGCCTTAATCTCCGTGCCCGTACAAATGGGTAAAAATACCCGGGATGGAGGGAGTATTATTAATAATAAATAAAATATCAAAAATGAAAATTTAAAACTGAGAATTGTAGAGCTTGATCCCTAAAAGAGAAAGCCCTTCCAGAAATTCTCAACGGCCGGAGTTAGACTCAGGCCGAGGAGGGGGTTTGGAAATAGCTTTCAACCAGCAATAGACGCGTCTCGGTTAGAACCTCACTAGCTGTGTCATTGCCCCAAGCGCAAAGATGAGTATACTTGGCTAAGTTGGTTTCACTTTAATCATGTGCCAGTAATATGTTTTTTTGGTGTACTTTTGATGCGGGACAAATTTATTGTACATATTTTGTTTTGGAGGACAGAATGCTTTCCAATCAACTCAAGAGGATAATGATAGTTAATCTAAATAACTTTCAACTCAAGTAGATAATGATAGTTAATCTAAATAACTTATAGCGAAGAATTATAAAAATTAACCCTAAATAACTTCTAACATTCCCTTGTTTGTGAGCACAAAAAACGAATTAAATAGGGTGTCATCTCTTATCTAGCTAGAGTTTAAGTTGAGTTAAACGATTAACATAGTTGTCTCATGTAACGATAATTATGTAATACTATGAAACTTTCCAATTACATTAGTCTCACAAACTAAAATGTAAAGACTTGTGTGAGCCGACTCACGGCCCTTACGTGAAACGAATAAAAAGTGATAATTTCTATAATAAAAAGTGGAGCATAACTAGTGTGAGCCTTGTCCACCAATTCCAAAATTTACGACCGCGGGCCTCACCCCCTTATCACCCCAAATTCGCTACTGATGAGGCGATGACCAGCTATTTTTTTCGTTTTTTTTCCTTTTATTTTTGGTTTTTTTTAATTTAATTTTAGGGTTTAAGGTACATTTTACCCCTAGGGTTTAGGGTATAATTGTAATTTTATCCTTTTGGTTTGTAGTATATTTTATTCTTAGGGTTTAGGGTATAATTGTAATTTTATCCATGTGATTTAGGGTATAATTTATTCCTAGAGTGTATAGTATAATTGTAATTTTACTCTTGTGGTTTAGGGTATAATTTAACCTTAGGGTTTAGGATGTAGGATATAATCGTAATTTTATCATTGTGTTTTAGCGTATAATTTAACCTTAGGATTTAGGGTATAATTGTAATTTACCCTTGTGGTTTAGAGTATAATGTACTCATAGGGTTTATTTTATAATTTATTCCTAAGGTTTTGTGTATAATTGTAATATCACTGTTGTGGTTTAGGGAATATTTTACTCTTAAGGTTTAGAGTATAATGGTCTTTTAACTATAATAAATTTTAAAAAAAATAATAATAACATTAATGAAGGAGGGAAAACTAATTAGGGGAATGGGACCACATATTCCACCAATCCATTTGGTAAGGCCGGTTCCAACCAAGTTACACTCTAAAAAGTGATACTCAATTAATGAAAAGTGATAATGATATTTCATGAGCAATTTATTATAATATAAATGAAAAGTGACAACATTTTATAGCGAAAGTGATAACATTTTATAGTGAAAGTGATAACTTTTTAAATAAGTATAAAATAGTCTCACGTGACGATCCCACACAACACCTACCCAAGCACGAATTATATTCAATGAGTATTACCCAGATAAAGTTTTTGGTATGAATATGTCACCAGAAAAGCAATAGATATGGTATTTGTTTATACACACTTAAAAAAATCCATGTAATGTAAAAGTTCATCTATAATAAACGATTAACTAGTCATATTTTCGCGAATAATCATTCACCATAAGATAATCCTCCATTCATCCCAAATTGAGCCATAACTATAAATTGAACCATTACACAATGAAATTTCTTTTGTTTTTTTTCAAGACAATAAAATTTTTAAGTATATCAAAATTTGTGTCAAATTTGTTAGGTAATAAATTGAACTCTCTTGTTCTACTTTTACGAATCAACATAGCTTTGAGAATTCTTGAACAATGTTTAAATTTAATTATTTATTGTTGCATACTACTTCTAATCTTTGAGAAGAACTCAATGCGGTTTAGGGACCAAAAACTTACCCCACATTAGAATTGGACCTTACTAAATCCCAAATACGCTTAATGGGCTTTAATTAATATAAAACCATATTAGATTTGGGCCTTATTATCAACCCATATGCACTTAATGGGCTTAAATTTAATATTAATTTTAACTTAATTGGTGGGGTGTGCCAGGCCCTAGTTGTAGTGCAACACTTGGGCAACACTCGAAGGCCCAGATAGCAAGCTACCATGATGGGCCTTCACCCTTAAAAAATTAATTTAATATCGTGTGGACCATTGGCCCACATATCAGATATTAAACTGATAAGAACAGATACTACACTTGATCTTAGCCAAAAGGCCGAGAAAGGTATGAGCTTTAGAGTGCAAGCCACGCCTTTTTTTATATTAATGTTCAACAGCTTTGTTCAGCTGAGCAAATGATGTGGGACAAAACTATTTAAACTCTCTTACAAAATTATATTAGATCCGATTAAACCTTAACTAAACTTATCTTCTCTCTAATTATTATGGAACTTATTTATTTATTTATTTATTTTTATTTTTTTAAAATTTTCAAAAAACTACTATTATTGAATAATCGAAAAGATAGTTTCATGTGTCTCTCGATCTTCTTAAATTAATAATCATCGATTCATTTTATACCGTATAGTAGAGCATTATCTAAGTTTGCATATGGTATTTGGCATGAATGTTTTTAAGATTGAGTTTTGTGGAAATGTATAATTAATTTGATTTTTAATAGTGTTTTTAGATATTCAAGGAAATTTGATGTTAAGATTAGTGGTAAGTTCTGTTTCAAATCACCCTTAAAAAAAAAAAAGAAGGTTCTGTTTCAAATCAATCAAATTAGAATAAATAGAGATGTAAACATATGGTTTTATTTATCAAAATATTTTTAAAATAGGTGGTGTACCATTTTATTAACTATATTTTATTTGTTTATTTTTTGTATTATGGGAAAGAAAAGGAAAAAAAAAAAAAAAAGCATCATGGCATCAATCGAATATTCTATCATTTATTACGTAACAAGAAGAAAATTAGATGACTATTTTCACATCAAGATTAGAACAAACCAGTTGCATTATCAGACCTCTTTAGCTTCCAAGAAGATTGAAATAATAAAAGGGTACTATTGTCATGGTTTTATTTTGAGCACCCAAATTGAAGACAAAAAAGATGTAAAATTATAATAATATTCCCACCCTTTTTTGTAAACCCTAACTCATTCAATATATTAAGAAAAATACAATTTTCTTTGTACACCTACCAAACGTTACACCTAAAACAAACATTAAAAATACACACTCATAAAGAAAAGAAAAAATCACACAGATACACCAAAGACGTACACTAATCACACACAACACACGCATTGCAGGAAAAAAATGTGAGAAAGAAGAGAGGATTTTGAATTGGGTGTTCAATATTTTACTTTGCCAAGGATAGATGTATTCTAGAAATTGAAATGAAGTCTCCCCAGTGCCTGTTAAAATTACAGTAGATTGTCATGTGATTTAGATTTTAACTGTAGATTATTATGTGATTTATTAGTGGTTGTCTCCTAGATATGGATGGATGTATGGATTTCTCATTCTTGTATTCGTTTAGTGGTAGCAATGACATACTTTTATCAATTGCCTAGCTCTTTCATATTTTGATGTTTTGGTTGTAAAATTCAAATTCTCCTTTTTCTCTTTTTTTTTTACAGTGTGTGAGGGGTGTGTGTTTTTTGTGTATTTGTGTGTGTTTTTTAATGTATATTTTAATGTGTATTTTAGGTGTAATGTTTGGTGGGTGTCCAAAGAAAATTTTGGTTTTCTTAATGTATTGAACGAGTTAGGGTTTTAAAAAAATAGTGGGATATTATTATAATTTAGCCCAATATGTAATTGCTTGTGATGAAGTACTTAATCAACCATTTTGGTGGAGTTGATCAAATCGATGAAGTACTTAATCAACCATTTTGATGGAGTTGATCAAATCGTTTTAACTAAATTGGCTTCTGTTATACGGAAACTCTATATATTATATAATTGCATGTGATGAAGTACTTAATCAAACCATTTTAACTAAATAATTAAATCGATTAAAAATCATTTAGACTAAATTGATTGGGCTTCTGTTACACAGAAACTCCCTCCAAAAATAAGAGTATGCTGCTTTTGTGTAGAGCACACACAGTATTCTTTAGTAAAAGGTGAAAGAATAGTTCGTTTTGTGTTCTCTGCACAGCTGCTTGAGGTTAAAGATAGACGTGTTGGTCAAATATGTAGCGAGAGGAATGACACACTACTTCTGTATAATTTCGATGTGGGAGATCAATTTTGCTGCAAAAACACATGCTTCTTAAGATGCACACACAAAAAGAAAAAATCAGAATGGCTCTTCTAAACCTTTATTATGTATATTACTTGCAATTTATTTATAAGTAAAAAGAAGCAAATTCATATTCGCTTGCTTAAATAGAAAAGCTTGATTATCATGTATACTTGCATGAGTTTTGAAAACTATGAAAAGTGAGAATATACATTTATTTTGGATCTTTTTATAATGAATTTTAACTTTATTTCAATTTAGAGGACTACATATGTGACCCGTGGCCATTCGGTACTTCGCTAGGGTTTCCTGTCCACACCAAACAATAAAAAACGGCGAGAGAAATCCTCTTTCGCCATTCAACTTACCTTTCCCGATCGCTGTCATTACCTCTCCGGTTAGTGTCTTCATCCTGAAGTGCAGCAAGTCGGAGACAATGTTAGATGACTCAGATCTGTGGTCAAATGCGGTCGTCGTCCCTCTCGAGTACGACAAGAAGGACTTTCACGACGTTCGGAGCGCCTACTCTAATCGATTCTGGACAAGGGTTTCCCGCATCCGACATGGGGTGATCAAGAAAATACCTTTCATTAGTGAGAGAAATCTGGATATTAATGAATATAAGAAGTATAACGTCAGGTGGACTATTCAGAGGGTCAGTTTACTGAGTTTTGTCATTGATACGAGGGTGTACACTTAAAATGTGGGCAGAAAAGAGATTGGTTAACTATGAGTGGGCACAGCTGTGAATTCCTTCTTATTAATTTAACACAATGGAGTCGAACAAGTTCTTTGACAACGTCATCTGAACTCCGCCTTCGCCTACACCATGTCACTATGTCAGGCTTCGGAATGTACCCAGAGTTTATCTATAAGCTGATAGTCTCTTGAATCGGGATGTGACCCCTAAAACACCTTCGAACTCCATTATGTATCGGCCATATTGCAGCACAATCTTCAGTGATTTAAGGATAGGCAACGATGCCAATTGGAATATCCTCCGTATATATGTCGGCCTTACATGCATGCACACACAATATAATATTAAGCTACAAATTCCTAAACATTGCCATTACAGATCATTATACCTTTCGTACAGTTCCAGTTCATACATTTATCTTTTTAAGGAGCCGGTTGCTGCGCCAACGTTGCGAAACACCGTGTGTCAAACTACTGCTTTAATAAGCTAATCCGAAAATTAACTGACGATACATCGTATGGATAAAAGGGAATAATTAGATTATCAACAACATTGGTTTTTAAAATGACATGATGAAAAGACAATCTACGGCAGCGCTGTCTCTGTTTTAATGCGGCGGTTTGATCTGCCAATTGATTGTTTACAAATTTAGTGGGCACTTTAGATGTTATGCAAATACGTGGGCAAATTAGATGTTCCAAGTTCATTTTAAGGCAAGAACTGACATTTCTCTATTCTATTACTAATAGGTATCAAATCAAGTATATCAAGTAAATCTTTAAACTTCTGAAAAAATAATACTTCATCACTTTTTTAACCCATACGTCCAGCTTGACCTTTAAAATAGAATGAAAAGTAGGCAGGAAGCGTGACGGCAGCATGCGCATATGTTGTGTGCCCAATAATTCCGAGCTAACAAATGGGGTATGTGGTGGTGAACACAAAGTTGTGTCTGGCGTCATAGAGGACACCTGGCATTGAGAGAAACCACACAAAGCTTCGGAGATGCTCAAGCGTACGGACCGTCTCCAGCCCTACCTCAAATAGAAGATAAAACTGCTCTAGGTCTATACTCATCTGGTCCATAGCATCAATGAACAGATTGACCACCTCCCTTGTGTCGTGAAGTTCCTTTGGGTCAGAGGTTTTGTTGTTAGTTAGAAGATAATTTAGGATGTATATGCGTTCTGTTTCGAATAGGCCATCTCGATTGACAAAATAATCCATGAAAAGTTTTGGTTGAAGGTGCAGGGTTTGTTGAAGGGGGGAGTGGATACGACGCGGAGTGATAACGTGACTTCACGTACATAAAGGGAGGAAATAGGTTGTGAGGTGCAGAGTCAGGGTTAATGAGTCCGACTATTTGTAGATATGTGTATGTTGGGCTAATTTTTAACGTGATATAAGTTTAGGATACATGCTGGAAACATGAAGTCACGTTATCAATTACTACGACTAAATGTTTTTGAGTAAAGACAATGTTGGCGTAAGTATACTCAAGTAAATAAGTTTTTGAGTGTATTCATTTAATCACCCACATCACGCATTAATCACCCACATCACGCAGACCGCACAGTAATCACACACAACGCCCACCGCACTTAGTAAATATATAATCAAAAGATTGTACAATTTATCACATTTACTCAGGAAAAACAATTAATTAAGCCTATGTACCCGAAAAATTGTTTACTCACATATTTTTACTTTACTCTAATACATTTCTCCAATATATTCGATTGGATGGTGTCTTTCGTCAATGAAAGCGGAAAAGGATTAATGATTATAATTAAGAAGAGAATGTATACAAGATGTAAGTGGTGCACATAGAATATTATAACAATGGAATAATTATTCAATACCTGATCAGAATTGCAAATTTTGTTTCCTACCCACATTTTAAGGTCATGTCAAGTAATGCGCGAAATGACTGAAATGACCTAGACTCGATTTTGATGCGATATGAATAAAGTTATTGATTCAGGTGTACTGAGTCATCCTTCTTAATTTTTGAAAAAATTTAGTATGAAGTCAACTTTTTAACGTGACTCGATACAAATGGTGGACTTGATACATATTTATTTTCGATATTAAAAAAGTTATCGCGTCAACATTTTTTAAATTGATTGATTACAAATTGTTGTCCTGATACATTGAAAAATCAGCATTAAACTTAATTTTATCAAGTTTAAATCTTGAAAAATAGTATCCCTCAATTTCATAAAAGATGATACACTTTCCATTTTGGATTGTTCCACAAAATTTTCCTCATGTCTAAAAAAGTCATTAAATTCAAACAATCCCCCTTCGCCATACATTTTTTTACAAAAAATCACAACTATCTAAGACACTTAACATACTTTATCATTTATGTATTACCAAGAAATATCATAATACTATTACGTTCTTCATCTCCGTGCCGGATAGTGAGGTGCAAATATTTATGAGATCGAGGGAGTATATTTTTCAGATTAGCTAAGTAAAGATAATTTGTCCTATGAGCTATAATCAAATTGAACTTTTTCAATACAAGGATTTAGGGTTGAGATCAGGCACCACGCACTCCAATATCAAATAGCCGATTACTCGTCATTGGGCCATCGGTGAGCATGAGCCTCAGGTAGTAAACCTGTGAAACACGTTGAGATAATCATCATTTATCTTATATTATTAGTCAGTTAGATTAACATTTACGTGAACTACCTGCGGAAGATGCCTCCTACACTAACGACCTAGGTAATTTAGGTTGTTATACCTGGAGGAAAAACACACATCCCATGACATAAACGTGCCTTGTAGTGCTCAATTTGTGCTTCCTTAATCAGTCAACCATTATGTCGTAGAAGTGGCCGATCCAGTTGGTTCATTTTATACTCTCCACATCTCTTACAAATAAGAGATAAGCATGCCGAATGTCACTATTGTTCGACGAGGCCAATAATATCGCGACTGTAAAAAGTATGAAAGCTCAGATGAAGTCATCATCAATCTCTTCCTGTCTTCTGAGCATCTCTTCTAGATGCTTCCATTTGACTAGTTGTTTGCTTCCCTCAATGGTTACGAACCTTGATCATAGTTGGTCAATCTCTGACAGCCAGAGGAGGTATTCTATTGCATCCGGTTTTTATGCCCAACGAACCCAACAATCCCAAGTGGGTATCCAAAGGTGCAAGGAAAGATGGAAAGACCGGCGTATGAATGTCCTGAAGACAGAACTTCAGCATGAACAACCTGACCGACGAATGACCAGAGTGAGTTGCCGGGCCAGCCATAAAATGTTTTTCCCATTCTAAACGTGACGCAATCGGCGACTGCTACCTCTAAATAGGCGACGATCCAGGAACCTGCGTTGAAGGTATTCTGTTGTCGAGTGGGAACAGATGTTGAAAGAGGTATGCGATAGCGGAGAACCCTCCCATCACATAGTAATGTCAGTCGGAACACAGTGTCTGGGATGTGTGTTTCCCAGAAAACATCACGGGGTACATGCAACGGATGTCCGCAAAAGCAAGTTGTTTGCTTTTTTGGGGTCCAAGTAAATAGTAAAGCTGAGTCTGCAGGACCGAAGTTAATAGGCACTCTCCGTAAACCACCACCCCTTCACATCGTACTAAACAACACACTTTCAAAAGTAGTATGCACTACAATACCAATAATTCTAATTCTAACACCAAAAATGTACTGGGCTATTAAATTGGGTTGGGCCTCAGCGACTGGGCCAATCCGGCATCTGTCAATGATTACTATAGTGTGAAGAAAACTGTCGGACGGTGATGGGAAACCTACTCAAAAGAGGGGTAAATCGGATTAGGGTGGACGGCGTACATTCCTTGATGATCGAACCTACATTCCTACCATTGCAACACAGAGGCAGCCACCCTACGGCCGGAAGTTGAACAGGCTCTCCCAAGGACGGAGTCTCCCACAGAACAGCGGGCAGCCTCGGTGGTGGAACTGGGTGTGGTCGAACGGCTCCTGCATGTTACATTGAACAATTTCTGACTCTGCACCTCCCAATTTACTTCCTCTTTTTATATACGTGAATCACGTTATCACTCTGCGCCCTATCCACTCACCTCTTCAACAAACCCTGCACCTTCAACCAAAATTTTTCATGGATTATTTTGTCAACCCAGATGGCCTCTCCGAAACAGAACGCATGTACATCCTAAATTATCTTCTAACTACCAACGAGACCTCTAACCTAAAGGACTTCACGACACCAGGGAGGTGGTCAATCTGCTCATTGATGCCGCGGACCAGATGAGTATAGACCTGGAGTGGTTTTATCTTCCATTTGAGGTAGAGCTAGAGACAGTCCGTATGCTTGAGCATCTCCGAAGCTTCGTGTTGTTCCTCTCAATGCCAGGTGTCATCTACGATGCCAGACACAACTTCGTGTTCACTATGTAGGGAGTGGATTCTTTTTTTATGCCAATAATAATAGTCTCCCTCCACTTATTTTTTCCTTTTATTATTCATGCCAAAAATAATTTTAAAGATAAATAAATTTGTATGTATTTAAAAAAAGTCAAAGCGTAATATACAAAAATCAAATCATTTTTCAAATATAGGCACCACCCTCAACCAACTCACATGAGCTTTTTATTAAATTGTTTTTGTTCCTAATCGTAATATATTAAATTTTATACTTATTAAGTACCTTCCAATTTAAATTTAAATATATTTAAAAAGTTTTTTAACTATGATATTTAACAATTGAGTTGATATCGTGTGTGTAGGGGTACACGCATGCACCCACATATGTATTAATCTGTATTCGACAATAACATATATTTTTCTATTTAGAATATTATGTATATTAATTTTTTAATTATTTGTTATCTAATTAAAACTAAAAGAGAATTCTCTGATAAAGCGACGTTGTTGCTTTCGGAGGTTTATTTTTATGTTTCATATTATTCTGTATTTTTATATTTGAATGCATGAGCCATTAAGAAGGGGAAATTAATATATAAAATGAAAGAATGTGTATTTTAAAATAAAAAATTAACATATACAGGCTCAAAAAATTTTTAAAAAATTGAGTCAAATTCAAGGGAAAAAACAAATGCTAAGATTGGGGTGTGTTGTATTCGTACACAAGGCATTTGGGATATCCGTCTGTAATAACTATGTCATATGATGCCATTTCATTGCAAAGCCTATACGTTGTGGAGAACCCCTCCCCTAGTTCTTGTAAATAATCCCATCCACCCAATTAAGAAACAAATGTCCCGACACCCCTCCTCTAGCCTTACGCGACTGCTGTTTATCCAAAATGCCATCTCCGCGGAAGAGATTGAGTACCATAGCTAGGACAGCAAGCAATTCAACTCCCTAAACATCGTTCGTAGGTTGTTCACCAACTTCCAATAGGGTCTCAAGTGCCAGCCTCATATTCAAGCGTACCATATAACCCAACCCACACACCATCACCATCTCACCCCACTCCAGATCCTTTAGCCTCCACGTCTTCTCTATACGGAACTCACTGCTAGTCACTATCTTCACAAGAGATCTCCGCTGACTCTTCTGAGCCCTCCAAAGGTAAGGCAAATAATTTTTGTACGTTGTCATTCCTCCCCCCTAATCACACAGGCATGGTGGACATCCAAGATGGGGATAAGAACCAGGAATGGAGGTGGTCTCTGATTGGTTTTTTTGCAAGACATTTTCCAGGTGAAGAAATCATGTCAGACATCACTAGAAAGTGGGGAGTAGAGGTTAAGACATTTCACCACGAAAGTGGGTGGATCGTATTCCGGTTGAGTAGTGAGGACGATATTGATGAGTGATATTTTCACTTAAATTTTAGTGTCTTTTATGTGTGTTTTCATAGAATTTTATCTGTACTTCATGTGTTATTTGATTGTGTTTTGTATTTTTATGGAAAGGTGTGAGAATGAGGTTAAACGTATGAAAAATAGGTGAAAACGGAGCAAAAAATGGAGACGTGAGTTGAAACGGTGAAGAAAATAAAAAATTAGTAAAATGACATAAAAATACGATCGTGTTTTTATGTCATGACCGTGTTTTCTTGCAGGGTGAAGAAATATACAGAGAGCTGAAATTTTGCAAGAAAACACGGGCAAGTGCAGAAAAACACGCCCGTGTTTTCTTGCACTTGGGTGAAAAATCGCGTTCCGGGCTAAAAAATCACAATTTGCATAAAAACACGGGCAGATGCAAGAAAACACGACCGTGTTTTCTTGCAATAGTGGCAAAACTCAAGTGCGATTTCTAGATTTTCCAAGGGGGTATAAATACCCCCAATTACACCATTTGCAGCAGATTTTGAGGGTTTCTCCTTCCACACACACATCACACACATTTTTCTTCATTTTTTACCATCTTCTCCATCCATTCTTCATCCATCCATCTACACTTGATCCCCTCCATTAAATTCACCATCCAAGTGATCAAGGAACCAAGGGGGATTGAAGATTACAAGAAGAAGAAGAAACTCCATTGAAGAACTTTAAAGGGGGAATCTAATTCTAATTTTTGTGAACTTCTTTATAGTTTTGTCATGGGATTTGTAGATACAATGGTCTATGTTGTTTTCTCTATGACTATGATAGGCTAATCTCCTTTGTGAGATTAGCTTCATGATTGGTGTTGGATAATTTAGTTTTTTATGCGAATTGATTTTAATCTTGAATGGGCTTTGTGTTATTTCTATCATTTATTGTTAATTGTTTGATGTGTATGATTGATTTGTGTGATTAATTGTCACGGGCATGTGATTAGATTGGTAGATCAATTGTATGTTTAGGATAGTTCATTGAATTATTTCATCATACACTTCATGTGCATTATTTTAGAATGAGATAGGTATATCCTTCTAGATTTGGAACCCTTTGATAGAACATTTGATTAGCTTAATCGAGAGATTAGTTGATTAGATGAGGAGACCCAAGCCATTAGTGAATTCATAGTTCTTAAAAGGGAATATTGCATATGATTTAGTACCTAATTAGGGAACTCGTAGAGTAATTAGTACCTATTGGGAGGTGTTCGCTATGATATCGATCCTTTGTGCTTTTGGGAGTCTTATTGAGGGCCTACATCTTATCCATCTTGTTAGAGAGTTTAGGTGGAATTAGTGATCACTCCTATGCTATGTCCATGATAGATTATAATCAATTGCATGGTTACTTTGTTATCTATACCATGATTATTGCTAATCTCATCATTGCATCATTTGGAATCCCATTTATCTTTGCATTCCTTTTATCTTTTATTTTTTGCATTTCATTTATTTGCATGCTTATCTATCCTCCTTTTCGATCGTCTTGATAAAATCACGATAAACTTAAGATCGCTTAAACTATAGTACCTTCCTCCCTGTGGTTCGATAAATTCTTTAATTGGTCATCCCAACTATAACGACCAGTCAGATATCCATTCGATTCTGCGAAGTGGACAATATTCCTATTTTGGGAGATGCCTAATGCTTAATAAAATACCCCCTCGATTTCAGTTCGATCATCAAGGAATGTCGAAGGCAGAGATCCCCGACGAGTCATTCAAGGCTTTTGGGCACTGCACCAACCCACACTGGAAAGCATTGCAAGTATTCGACCAAGACGCACACAATGTTCACGACGTCCAAGAACTTGATCCAACTGCGTTGAACTTACCGCTTGCAAAGTCTATTCCAGAGGTGGGCAGATATTTGGAGAGATGGGCTAGGTTCAAAAGAAATATGGGAGTGGAATGTAGTGACTCACGGCACCATATATTGCTAGTTAGCAGTAAGGGTGTAGAAGTGGATGTCGTTACCCGATTCAATCGCTGGATGTCATCCCGATTTCATTCGATTGTAGAGGATATTTGTCATTGGCGGCCAATCGAGACGAAGGATATTTGGGTACGGGATGCCACCGGATACAGCGACTTGATTTTTCTGTTAAGCAGCGCATTCAATCCAGAGGTTCTAAGACATAATCGCAATGTGTTGAAGGGGGGTGGTACTGATTGGACAACAGGGTCGGATGAAGACTGTCTAGCAAAGTAGCATCGGACAGAGGTAGTGGAGTACTCAATTGGTGTTGATATGGAAAGTAATTCCCCAGTGGTGGGAAAATGTGAGGAAAATGGTGATGTCGATAGCAGGGTGCCACTTGTTCCTCCCTTAGATGATTAATTAAAGGTCATTGGATCATTGATGAACAACATTGAGGGTAGAGAAGAAAATATCCAATGAGTCATTGCTGACGAGAATGAAAGATTCTCATATGCGCAGATCTTGATTGAGGTTGATCCATTGTAGCCAGTGCTAGAAGAGATCTGGGTTAATACCTCGTGCGGCGGTTTCCAGCAGAAGATTATCTAAGAATTTCTTTCGACTTTCTACCTCAGATCGTTTATCGCGACATAGAACTGAATGCAGAACACGGCCTCCCCGTGATCCCATTACATGGACGTGGGCTGTGTTAAACACCGTCCATGTCAGTAAGGACGTCCTATGTTACTCCAGAAATTAATGGTCCTCATAACGCATAAAAATATCATCGTCGTCTTCGGCCGCACTATAGTAATTGTGAGTGTGTGCAACCTAAATGCTCATCTAATCCTAGTGATATACGGAACTCACGGGATGACTGTGACTGACCCGTTATGGCTATTGGTCCAATCCCACAAACCAGGACTGGCGGTGTGGGCGCACCGTCCGAGCGCTGATTTATGGGTCCGTTCTACACGATTCCTTTCCAGGTACTTCATGCTACAATGACAACATAGTAAATAAAACTACTGGAATATATAATTATTTATAATTTATATAGAAATTAGATATATTACAATAATTGATAATAAAATAAAAATATAAAGAAATTGAGGTGGGTCCCTAAAAAAATCTACTTTTTGAATTTAATGTTGGGACAGAGTTTCATTTTGTAGGTAGAGATTTTTTGGCGTGGTAGTGGCTCTGATATGGCACCAATAAATCTTTTTTTTGGGTATATGCCTTGTGGCATGCCTTATGGGTTGGAGAAGTCCCTGCCCCAATGGTGGAGGTTCGATCTGACAAGGCAAGCCTAGAAACCTATGGGTCGAGTTTTTACCAATGGGAGGGGTGGAGGCTTTTTTCCCATGTAGAATGTATTCTACCTTGATTTTTTTGGGGGGGTTTTTAGGAGGGAGAAGAGATAAATAACAAAAAAAGAAGGGGAAGGAGAGTCGGGAACGAGGAAATAGAAGAAAAAAACTCTTTTTTTAATTTATTTTGTTGAAGTGTATTATTTTTTAAAATTAAATATTTTGATCTTGTGGCGTTGACATGACAATGAAACTACTCTAACCTATTTTTAGAGGAATTGCCCATTTGTTCCCAAAATCAAAATTCAATAAGCAAAAATGCCCGATTTGACTAAAATTTTACAAATTTGCCCACTTTTCTTTTAAATTTATCAAAATATCCTTCACATGTGTCAAACACCCGTCAAATCACTCAATAATTGAATATTTTAATATTAATTTTTTTTTATTTGTTGTCAATGTAAGTTAATTCTATTCGATCATGTTTTTTTCTATTCGGTAAATGTGTGTTATCAATTTTCTGTCAATATTTTATTATATTCTGTCAATCTTTATTTTGTTATATTCGGTCAATGCCTATTTGTTCTATTCAGTCAATTATTTTTTTCTATTATGTCAATCTTTATTTTGTTCTATTCGGTCAATGCCTATTTACTCTATTCGGTCAATTATTTTTGTTCTATTCTGTCAATCTTTGTTTTGTTATATTCGGTCAATGTCTATTTGTTCTATTCGATCAATGCATATTTGTTCTATTCGGTCAATCCATTTAATTGACAGAATCAATAATGGATTTTTTCAAAAATTAAGTATTTAATTTTTTTCCAAAATTGTTGGTCAAAGGGTATTAATTTTAAATTATATTAAAGTGGGCAGATTTGCTTTATTGAAAAGGAAGTGGGCATTTTTGCTTAATGAAAATTGACAGTGGGCATTTATGCCTAAGCCCTTTTTTTTAATTTCATGCAAAAGGTGGATACGTAGAGGCCACCTGACATTGAGAAGAACCACACGAAGTTCCTGTGCACAACGTCCAGCATGTGTGGTGTAAGTTCATGTCCTCTACGATTACTCGAGTATACTTACGCCAACATTGTCTTTACTCTATCCGTTGCTATTGATTAGCCATTTTGTAGTAGGGATGACCAATTAAAATAAGTTATCAAACCACAGAGAGTTAGGTACTAGTGCTTAAGCGATCTCACGTTTCTTATAATTTTATAGAGACGAATCATCAATAGAGGTTGGTGATCAAACAAGTAATTAAAGAGTTATCAATGCAAGTAAACAAGCAATGATCAAACTAACAAGATGGATAGATGGAAAGTGGTTTACCAAATTGATTAAAAGTGAGATTAACAACAATCAAGAAGTGGTAATTTGAGAAATTATTTATCAAATGCATATGTTGTTGGATTGTATACTAAAATTCTAGCTTTAGTATGAACAATGTCATAACAATATTTGAATTGAGAATCATTGATCAAATGATTGCATCTTATAATTTATTTATATGCATGATGCAATAGTCCACTTACTTTATACTGTAGATAATATGTTGTGCGACAACACGCGGAAGATCATATTATCAGTTTCCTTATAAAGTATAAACAGATGCTCACAACTGAGATAGACGGGGACTCTCTATCGGTATGGTTGTAGTGTGGTTTGGTATTAGCTTGTCTTGGCTATAAAATCACATTAGTGCACTTGTGTGTATTGAGCAGGACCGCTTGAGATCGTTCTTCTTATACTGACTAAATAGTAGAACTTGATCTCTGTTATTATGGAAGTTCGTGCTCTTAATCCCTATACAATAACCTCGACACGTAGGGCAGTATGTATTTCTTTGATTCATCAATGGGTGAGATTTATAAGTATTAAATCAACAAACTCGGTGAGTTGGGAAGTAGTGTTGTATCTATGGTGTGCTGTTGATTGTAGAAGGAATCCATGTCCGTCATAGGTTGATGATGTCCCCTTGAGGAGCTCATAAGGTTTATCATGTAAATCTTGCAAGTGGATTAATTTCCGGCATGATAATAAGCTTGAGTGGTACTACTCTCGGATGAGATATTAATTAATTTGAGTTGTCAGTAACTTAATTAATTAATGGACATTGTATATCTTAAACATGGGGAGACTATCGGGCTCATAATAAGAAGGAGCCCAGAACATAATTTGGGATTGGATGGGTAGTGCAATAATAATATTTTAGTGGACTATATTATTATTATTGGATTTAATTAAAAGCTTTGGGCTAAGCTTGGTTAATTAAATTCAATTGAGGCCCAGCCCAATTTCTCCTCCTGGTCCCTGCAGTAGCCCTTATTAATAAGTTATCTCAGTTCCTGTTAACCCTAAGTCAGTGCCTCATTTGACAGTTAGAAAGAACAGGAGCAGATTGAGAGAATCCTGCGGATTGTTGCCCACACAACAGCAGGATTCAACTTGGGACATACTGCAGAAGATTGAGAGGTGGTTCTCTGCAACGGTTCATCCTCTACATCAACCCAGAAGTACGGTAAACGTTATCCTAACGATCACGTTTGAGCCACAAGATCCAATTGCCAACAATTGGTATCTGAGCGTTGGTTTCGTGGTAAAACGTGACACGTTAAAGGGTTTATGTGCTATTTGCATTTCTGGTCAGATTAATAGCATGTTTGATTGGGATTATTTGATTAAGTGAATTAATCTGGAAATAATCTCATGGGTTCTGTAATATTGTTATTTGTGTGATTGTAATTGAATGATAATGCTGGACACAACACACACTCTGCTCGAAACCCATCTGCAATCTATCATTCTTGACTGCTCAACACACACACGGCTATGGGCTTGACGACCCAGAAGGTTGTGGGTGTGTCGCTGAACGACAACGAGGAACACACATGACTGCACCATGAGCGACGGGTGAAAGGCTGTGAGCGGCGACCGAACAACGATGATGGAGTGACTGGACTGCTGCCCTGCAATCGCGACAGGCTGATTGAATGCAGCGCTGTCGGATCAAGGATTCAAGGCGATTACTGACAGGGACTGGCATCGGAAGCACGAATCACCTGTTCCGTGCCGGTCAGACCCGGGTCTGCTGCAAATTCCGAGATCGGACTGAAGGTCTTCTGGTCGGAGTCTATGGCGGATCCCAGGAGTATCAATCCGGCGCGTCTATTGCAGTTTTTGGGCAAGAATAGAAGGCTGTCGGGTCGCTGTAACTAGTCATTCCAGTCGGTGTTTGACGTTGATGGCGAGGCGATGAGATCGCAGGCTGCTTTTCTGGTCGGATCAGCAGTCGGTTCCGGCGAGATCCTTGAAGGCCAGGGCATGTCAGCGATGGGACTGAGGGCAGCAGGCGGTGTGACGACCACTGCCGGCTGTGAGTCACACACAGTGATCGATGGTGGATTTCCAGCGAATAAGGAGGTAGCGCGGATGATTGATCATGGCATGGGCTGCGTCGGCGATTTTCGAGTGGCTGGCGGAGAGGATGGCTGCAGATGCGGCCAGCTGCATGTGCGACCGATCCCAGTCGGTCAGCGGCGACTGTCGATTGGCGGCTTGTGCGTTGCAGCAATCCATGGTGGCAGGTGGCCAAAGGTCTAACGGCGCGACTCCGAGTGCAGCGGCACCATTTTGTTCGCGTGACGGCTGCCGGTTTTGCATCGGATTGCGGCTGTTGCTATAGGGCAGAATGCTGAACCCTCCTTTTGGGTATTGGGCCTTATTAGATTGTTTTGGGCCTTGTCTCTATCTGTTGGGCCTATTTTTCTCTTAATTGGTTTTGGGCTGCTGGGCCCAATTTTATTAAGGAGTTTATGGGCCCAAATTTTATTGAGGGTTCTATTGGGCTGGCAAGTTTTTTTTTAAAGGGCCCAATTCAGTAATATATTAGGGGCAGCTAATTTATTTAATTTGATTTTGGGCTTTTGGGCCCAAATTTTAATTAAATGGTAATGGGCTGCTGGGCCAATATTAATTGCTAGTTTTAATTAATTGTGGGATTGATGTTGGGCCAAGGTTAAATATTGGGCTAGACCTTAATGATGTAATTGGCAGGGTAAATGGGCTTAATTATTTTATTAATGGGTTGCTCATTTTTTGCTAATAAAGTTTGGGTCAGCTGGGCCTATTTAATTGATCCAATTTTTTTTATACAATTAATTAATGATATATAACTGATTTAATTGTTTTAACTTGACAATTAATTGTTATATATGAAAGGCATGTTCTATGTGATTTATTTATTTAAATTGCTGTTAATAGAAGCATGTTTAAGTTGTATATTTTATTCTGGAATATTATATGCATGTTAAAAACCCTCGGTGTTAAATAACTAAGTGGGAGAGGGGATTGGTTATAAATTCCCGCGGCCTCCATTATTGGTTTGTTAGCGATGTGAATAGACTTGCGCGTCGGCATTAGAGCCTTCCTCCCCATCGGATAAGTTTATTCATGGATTGCTGGAACAGACTTCATTAAATAATTACGTTTGTAATGTGATGCATATGAACTTGCGCGTTGGCTTAGACCTTCCTCCCTATCGGATGAGTTTATATGCGGTTCACGGGTACAAACTTGTAATTGATGACTATAGGAAGTTATCCGAGCGCGTGTGTACTTCTCCATCTGTAAGGCACACAAGCTTGGGCTGCGGACTTGGGGTCAAATAATGGTGTACACTTAGATGTAAATAATAAGTATCCTCCCCATCGGAGTCACTGCTTTTATTTGCATGGTTAAAGAGGAACCGGCTATTAATTATTTTGTCATAAAGTTAGGTTGACAAATGAAATTAATGGGTAAAACCTTCTCTTGTAAATGTTCGGGTTTGTAAACGTCCACACTATCGTGGCTTGCAGACTCACGGTGCTTGAGATGTCGGTGAATTTTATTTTATATTGTTTTGAGGGAATCAATATAAAAGAATAAAATTTGAAGTTTTGATCGGTAAATTTATTTGTGATTCTCTGAATTTCGAATGGTTTTATTTCACTAATTATTAACTAAAAGACATTATATTTACTTGTCCAAATTACATGATTAGAAAAGAATCTTGGTTTTGAAAATTTCTGCTTATGAAAATACATGTGTATTCTCACAAAGGACGTCTCATGATGCCTATTAAAGTCTCTAATGAAGAGATGAGAGGTTCATAGAAATATGATGGTCTCATATAACTCTTCGGATACTTGAGTAAGTTAAAAGGCAGAAGATCATGGTTGAATTGATGAATGAATTGGAAAAGCTTGGAATAGAAATTGAAAGGGAAACCTAATTCAATTTATTCTTCACAATTTGCCTGGATGTTTTGTGCAAGTTCTACCTGAAATACAAAAGGTTGTATATGGTGGGAAACTTCTAAACAAAACATGGGGCAAAAGAAAGCCAATTTTCATCATGAACTGAACAAGGTTAATATCTTATTTACTAATGGTTTAAACATGATTAGTGATGGCATCTACTAACACGAAGTATGTAGATACTGGAATCACTAAATGTTTATCACTGAGTAAGGATAAGATTGTTAATAACATGGGTAAAACTACAAAGGTAGTGGCAATTGCAGTGGGAGTTGTTTATCTATCTCATGATAAGAATAAACGATTGACTATGAGAAATTGTCTTTACGTACGTTTCATAGAAAGAATTTAATTTCGGTTTCTATGCATTAACGGATGGATACTTCATTTCATTTAAATGACATGGTCATAGAAATGAGGAATGAGGCTATAATCCGTTAAAGTACATTGGTGGATAATTTGGATACTCTTGAATCATGCACATCCCACAGATGCAATAAATAGTAATTAAATAATGCATCTACTAATATTAGTAAGAGAAAGGAACCTTCGAAAATGAACTAAACATACATTTGGCGTCTATGACTAATTCATTTTACTTGAGTAGGATTCAAAAGTTGATAGCCGATAGACCGTAAGGTTTATCTGAAGTGGAAACTATCGGACTTGCGAGTCGTGCTTGGAAGTAAAATTGATTAACTGCCTATTCAAGGCTGTGGGGTGTAGAGCCAAAGATATATATGTTGGAATTAGTTCATTCTGATTCAAGCGAACCTAACAATATCCAGGCGAGAGGTGGTTATGAATGTTCAAAGATTATTCTGGGAACCGATATATTTATTTGATGCACTGCATGTCTAAGTTCTTGGATTAATTCAAGAATTGTAAGGCTGGTACAGTGAGCGTCATGGAAAATATATCACATCATTACGATTCAATCGTGATGATGAAGACCTCTTAGGATAGTTAGGAACTAATAATCAGAAGTTGAGATTAAATCTCAAGTTGACTACACCGGGCATGCCCCAACTGAATGGTGTGGTGAGTAGAAGGGATAAGGCTCTTATGGTTATAATTAGATAGATGATGAATTATTTGGAATAATTAAATTCATTTTATGGATATACCCTAGATACAGTAATTCGTGAAACATTTGTCTGTATATGGGATATCCTAGAAAAATAGAGAGTGATTTATTTAGTCCAAAAGATCGAAGGGTGATTGTCAACACAAACACTAGATTTTTGGAAAAGGACTATGTAATAAATCAGAAGCCCATGTATAAGTTGTTCTAAAGGAAGTGAGAGGAAAACACTAAGTATAAGTACCAAGTGTACAAGAGGATATACCACAAGGTAAACTGCATCGCCTGTCACGTCTGATACACAATTACATGTAGTGCCTTGTCGTAGTGGGAGGGTTGTGTGACAACTCATAAATATATGTTTGGGAGAGTCGTGAGACTTGATCCCTAGTGAACATGGTATTATCCCACGGATACGACATAGCACTACAAGATTAAAATGCGGAATCTTAGTAAGTTGCAATGTACGTTGAAATAGAATCTACGGATTCTATATTAAGTCTGGGAACTTGTATGACCACTAAATGGTGTAAAAACCATTGCAAGTGGTCATAGGAAATAAAAGAGGATCATACAGAAAGGTGAAAACCTTGGAAGCAAAGCTTGTTGCGAAAAGGTGTACTCAGAAAGAAATGGTTCGATTATGAGGAAACATGTTCGCTGGTAGCTATGCTAATATTGATTCGGATTCTTTTATTTATTGCTGCTATGAGGAACAACAAATAGATGCCAAGACAGCTTTCCTGATTGGAAGTCTTGAGGAAAACATTTATGTGAAGCGACCAGAGTGATTCATTGCAAAATACTAATAGCATTTTGATAGTAAGCTTAAAAGTGTCCAGCGATGGACTAAAGCAAGCTTTAAGATCGTGAAGCATCTATTTTGATTAGGTAATCCAGTGGCATGGATTTAAATCAATGAGCGGATGAGTCTTGTGTATTGTAAAGAGTGACGGAAACGTGGTGGTGTTTCTTGTACTATACGTAGATAGTATCTTGCTCATTGGAGACAATGAAAGAGTATTATCGGGCGTATGGGTACGGTTAATAAAGCGGTAGTGATGAAGGACTTAAGAAAGGCAAATACATCCTTTTGATCACGGTAATACGGATCACAAGAAAGGATGTTATGCTTATCTCAAGTTTCATAAAATGATACAGTGCATACTCATTTAGCATGTAAATTTATCAAAGTGAATGTGTCTTTGAGACACAAGAAGAAGATAAAGAGGATGAAAGCGGTTCCTTATGCTTCGGCGAATAAGGAAGCTTAATCTAAGAAATGCTATGAACAATGTTGGACATCTGTTTTGCTAAATGCAAGAACAGTGGGGATCAACGTAACCCGGAACAAGAATGATGAACTGTGGTAAGACATTTATAAAGTGCCTGAGAAGGACTGGTAATTATATGTGGACTTACTGGACAGATTCACTGCTTCTTGTGGATTACGTAGATTCGGATTTTTTAGTCAGATTAGACGGCAGTAAATTCACCTCAAAGGTTATGTGTTTAATCTTAGGAAGTAGAGTCATAATATGGAGGAGTGTTATATAGAAATATATTTCAGACTCCGGACTCCATCATGGAAAGATGATGAATTGGAGCCTATGAGGCAGCTAAAGTATCTATATGACTCTAGAGACTTCATGATGGACTTCGAAGTGTTTCTAAGTTTACCCAAGGTAATCACAATTTACATTGATGATATGGGTGCAGTTGCAAACTTGAAGAAATCACAAGTCCATAAGGCAATTAAACACATGGAGCGCGAGTACCACCTGTTACGAGAAATCGTATGATGAGGCGAAGGTTGTTGTCGCCTAGATTGCATCGGATGATGACCTAGTAAACCATTTACAAGGACCTTAAGGCGAGAGCTTTTAATGGTCGTGTAGTGGGAGTAGGAATCAGATGTATGGCAGAAGACATGACAGCATAGTCTTTTAGTATAAGTGGGAGATTGTTGGATTGTATACTAAAATTCTAGCTTTAGTATGAACAATGTCATAACAATATTTGAATTGAGAATCATTGATCAAATGATTACATCTTATAATTTATTTATATGCATGATGCAATAGTCCACTTACTTTATACTGTAGATAATATGTTGTGCGACAACACGCGGAAGATCATATTATCGGTTTCCTTATAAAGTATAAACAGATGCTCACAACTGAGATAGACGGTGACTCTCTATCGGTATGGTTGTAGTGTGGTTTGGTATTAGCTTGTCTTGGCTATAAAATCACATTAGTGCACTTGTGTGTATTGAGCAGGACCGCTTGAGATCGTTCTTCTTATACTGACTAAATAGTAGAACTTGATCTCTGTTATTATGGAAGTTCGTGCTCTTAATCCCTATACAATAACCTCGACACGTAGGGCAGTATGTATTTCTTTGATTCATCAATGGGTGAGATTTATAAGTATTAAATCAACAAACTCGGTGAGTTGGGAAGTAGTGTTGTATCTATGGTGTGCTGTTGATTGTAGAAGGAATCCATGTCCGTCATAGGTTGATGATGTCCCCTTGAGGAGCTCATAAGGTTTATCATGTAAATCTTGCAAGTGGATTAATTTCCGGCATGATAATAAGCTTGAGTGGTACTACTCTCGGATGAGATATTAATTAATTTGAGTTGTCAGTAACTTAATTAATTAATGGACATTGTATATCTTAAACATGGGGAGACTATCGGGCTCATAATAAGAAGGAGCCCAGAACATAATTTGGGATTGGATGGGTAGTGCAATAATAATATTTTAGTGGACTATATTATTATTATTGGATTTAATTAAAAGCTTTGGGCTAAGCTTGGTTAATTAAATTCAATTGAGGCCCAGCCCAATTTCTCCTCCTGGTCCCTGCAGTAGCCCTTATTAATAAGTTATCTCAGTTCCTGTTAACCCTAAGTCAGTGCCTCATTTGACAGTTAGAAAGAACAGGAGCAGATTGAGAGAATCCTGCGGATTGTTGCCCACACAACAGCAGGATTCAACTTGGGACATACTGCATAAGATTGAGAGGTGGTTCTCTGCAACGGTTCATCCTCTACATCAACCCAGAAGTACGGTAAACGTTATCCTAACGATCACGTTTGAGCCACAAGATCCAATTGCCAACATATGTATCATGGATATAGGATTAAGGGTCAATACTACGTTCATCTAAACTCCCTCTCGAGATGGATAGGATATGAAGATCAAATAGCTCAATGGATTGGTTCTCACATAAACAATTTCAACTAGGTACTAAGCTTGAAATGAGAGTCCCTTCACACTATTAATCAACCTCTCGATCAAACCAATTACATGTTCTATCAAAGGGTTCTAAATTCTAAAGGACTTCTCAATCTCTTTACAATTTATAATGCACATGAAGTGTATAATGAAATAATTCAATGAACTATCCTAAACATATAATTGATTTCTCAATCTAATCACATGTTCATGACAATAAACCACACAAATCAACAATACAAATCAAGCAATTAATAATCAATAATAGAAAATCATAGATCCAATCAACATATGAATTCAAATACACTAATCCTAGAATTATCCAACAACTCTCATGTTGCTAATCCCACAAGGGAGATTAGCCTACCATATTAACAAGGAAATTAACATAAACATTAAGATCCTTACAAAACATGATGAACAATAATGTTTCAATACAAAAGTTGGATGAAAACTCCCTTGGATGCCTCCAATGGTGATCTTCTTCTTTCCCTTGCAATCTTCCTCTCTTCCTTGCTTCTTTTTCTCAATTGGATGAAGTTTTTGATGGTAGGATGAAGGTAGATCCAATGGATGGTGAATGGATAAAGATAGTGGTGTAAAATGGAGAAAATGATGTGTGATGTGTGTGTGCAGCCTCAAACCCACGAAAATCTACTCAAATATTGAAGTATTGGGTATTTATACCCTTTGGGAAGCTTCTAGAAGAATTCTTTTTTTTGCAGAAAAAGCACCTACACGGCCCGTGTATGGTACACGGCCACAGGGGTGACCGTGTAGGCGTTTCTGGTGACGAAACTCGCCCAAAACACACAGGGCCGTGTTCGGTACACGCCCCATGTAGTTGCTGGCCGCGCAGTCCCACTGTTTTGAGCATAACTTCCACATCCGATCTCCGATGGCAGTAATTCTTGCGCTCACGCGATTCTCTTTTCCTTATCTTTCTATTCATGTAAAGATCTCATAAAACTTCTAATATTTGAAGGTGTAACAAGTCATGCAAAATAGCACAACCGTGCTGAGTAGGAACAGCTTGCGCGACGTCACCATTTTAATCATAACTTTCTCGTTTGGGCTCCAATTGAAGTGTTTCTTATACAAAAACGATCCTCTTTTCTGTGGCTTTCCAACCATGTATCACACTTCTAATTTTGAGCTCCAAAAGAGTACAGAAAAATTACACAAGTTGGACGTGCGTTTTTCAGCATTTTGCTTTGACTCATTCTCCCTCGTTTCAACTCCGAATTGAGATCCGTTTTTTTCCTACGTCTTCCTTGTCGCGCCTAGAATCTCTTTTTACCTGAAAATCATACATTTAAGCTCATTCTCACATATTTTCATAAAAACACAAAACACAACCAAATAGAATACAAATACGGATAAAATAACACGAAAATACATATAAAAAGACACTAAAATTTAGGTGAAAATATCACTCATCAGCTATTCCTAATAATGTTCGTGCAACGCATTGGTTTAAATGCTAGTTATTATATATAAAGATTAAATATTGTGTTCTATAAGATACAGTAATTTGACATTCCAAATATGGTTGGAGCTGTAGATATTTTCTCGAACTTAAGTCGGATTATATAATGCCTAATTTGCTGGCCCACCAGATTAACCATGTATGAGGCCCATCAAGTAGTTAGTGCTACCGCAGGCTTGACTTTAGGGAATAATGGGCCGATTTCAGATATGAATCTATCTGATTCAAAAGGGAAGAACTTGCATCAGTATCTCGAAGTATGCATTGTGTTGGGCACTCTCGTTGTATGCACCCTGTCACCTCACCACTTTCATAATACCTCAGGTCTGCATGCATCGTACGGACGTAGTTCTTCTTGGTTGATTTACTGCCACTCATACCTGTAACTGGATGTGAATGGGGTCATGGATGACCACGGGTTATCCAAGAATCACCCTTCAATTTAATACTCCATATAAAAAGTGAGTGGATAATGTGTTATGGATATGGGAAAAGTGCACCTTTATCCCATGTAAATAAATTCATTTTAAAGTTTGTCCTTTTACTTACATTTTTGTAAAAGTATTTGGACTTTTTCTGTCTCTCAATTAACCACGTATGCATCGTTGAGTAAGAGGGTGTGCTTGATAAAAACAAAAAAATTGGAATAAAAAATTCATAACCCTAATCTTAAATTTCTCTCAACTATCCTCAACAAGACCAGCGTGATGTGAAGCCTCATATTGAACAGTGTCCGGCTGAATTCACCTCTATCTCCAAGAACACCTCCTCGATTTCCTCTTTCTCGAACTAGCAGTGGTAGTTCCTTTCGTTCAAAAACCTGCACGCACAAATCACAAACGCAATTTGAATTTATTCTCGGATACCCATGCCTCACACAATTTTTTACCTCATTTATAACGTTTATAAAACTTTGATTGGTGTCTATCGGAACCAGTTCCACTTGTGTAGACAGACGATGTAAATATTGTGGTCCTCTTTCCAATCATATATACTCTATGTATTACTAGGGTTTTTAAATTAAGGGGGTTGCTGTAGGGTGGGGGTTCGAATCATGCCTTTGGCATGAATTTGACCCCTTGCAAGCACAAGTTAAACAGTGAGCCCTCTCTATAAGCCACTTGAGACACATCCTGCGATTTACCTCCTCCACCAATCCCCAGGTCAGGGGCAGTGGGGGCCCCTAATGGTAGGGTACATCATTTAAGGATATATGATATAAACCCGGTTTATAAGAGACTAACTCATGGGAACCTACCCGGAACTGTGACGGAAGATGGGATCTAGTACACGATGATAAGAGAGACTACTCGAGGTGATCACTTCTCAAACAATCAATTAATTAAAATATTAAAAGGCAAATTATTAAAACTCCACGAGTATATCATTATAAAAGCACCTAAATTCATATACTAGCAATTTGTCATCCTGTAATCAGTCATTTGCGCAGAGTTGCTCAAATACAACAATTTCTAGTTGAAGCAATAAATATAAGCCTAGCAGTCTTAAAAAAACAACTATACACTATTAAAACATCCAAGTTTAACACGAGATTTGTTTATGATGCCGTGTTTTCTAAGGCAACAGCGCTTCTTTTGTCGGACACCTCACGATCTGTCGTTCTTCCAGTGGATCGTTTCTTTTTGCTGTGTAGACTTTTACCTTCAGATCGCCTAGCCACACAGCGTTGTGTAATTCGTAAAGGAATTCCTCCTAAATCAAAGTCTTCCTTGAGCGACCTCGTTAAGAACCTCAGGTCTGTATCTGCTAGCTGGACCTTCCCACTCAAGAACGCAACAAATGTAGGCGGACGAGCCTTCACCTGGGTGAAATACTTGATCTTTGGTTGGGCTGACTGATCTTTCCAAGAATGTCTGCTCATAACCTGCACACCAAAGCACTACCATGAAATCGATTGATAAATTAATTACCATTATAGTATGTGTACGTTTCAGACCTTTCTGGTAACACAAAATTGAAAATGGTCACTAGACATTTCGCCTTTAAAAGACTAAAATACCTGATAGATAAAAAATAAATAAATAAATAAAAATAATTCTGCTCCATCTACGCGCCCTTGAGACATGCAGAAGATCCAAGATACGAATGTATCGAGCACAGTAATGCAAGTCTTGGAATGCGTCAACAAAGATAGAACTGAAGAAGAGTTTCATAGACTTTTCATATGCCGAAATCACCAGGTACCACTTCTTCCTATATGTGCCTAGAATGTATTTTATCATTCTCCACAAAGTATGAAAACACTGTTTAATTTATATGCAATTCCAAGTATAAGATATAAGATTTTCAACAAACCTTGCGTAACCAGCGATTAAGACAAGCAGTTGACAATCTACGGCACCATTTTTCGTATATATTAACAACCTGGTCCATCACATCAAACTGGCCTTTCCCCTCAAGTGCAGAAACAAATACCACAGGTATTCCTGTCAACTGCCAACATATCTCCATCAGAGCAAGTTTAATTATTTAATATAATCTTTTAATTAACCATATCATGATTTTAGAGACCGACAATTGATATATCACCACGATCAGACAAAAATATTATTCCAATTTAGCATGCTTCATATGCATAAAATAATTCATTCAACATATTACAAAAAAATAATAATAATAATTTCTTTTGAATATATAAGCTGGCAAATGATGCAAAGATAACAATGAATTCCATGCCATGTGAAAGGCAGTTAAAGGGTCAAGAGAATAATCACTATGTAAACAGAACATGTATTTAAAAAGATCCCATCACATGATAAAATTAAACTGCCTCTCTGAAATCGAAGATACTACAAAACCATTCAATGCACAACTGGGCAACAAATCAGATAAATATGTAACAAGAAAGCTTCCTGTCAGTTTTTCAGTTGGTAACAGAATCTAATATCTGCTACACTTGTGGTTGAGGACCTGAGGTGGGTTCCATCAAAATCCATGACCACGGCATGAACTTATCACTCAGACCCAGTCACCCAGCCCAAAAATTGTTGGACAAAAATTAAATACCTACATTAAAATCTAACTAAGAAAATGCACACACAGAGTCTCCCTGAGTATCTCTCCCTCTCACTCACAAATAGGTTATATAACAAATCAATAATTCTGTTTTCATATGCTGCATCATCATTTTATTTAACAAAAAAGATAATGCTGACAATGACACTTCCAATGAGCACACTGTAAAGCAAAATGAGAACAATACTAAAAATGTTCCTTCTGCAGGCAACATAACTAATGACTTAATGTCGGAAACTAACAATACTCATAATAATTGTAGAAATTGCGCTACTTTGTAAAGACAGACCTGAGGTATTACACTCTGAATTTCTTCAGGTACAGCGTTGGTAACGCTCTCATATTGTTTCTTATTTAAAAGATCCATCTTGTTTACTACCACAACCAAGCCTCGCCCTTCTTCCACAGCTCGCCTAGCTATGACTACTTCAGTATGCTTCATGCTTCGTCTGGCTTTTGCAATCTATTTTAAAATAAATAATAAACACAAAATACAGCACATAATATTGAGATAAATTAGCTATAGCACTTTTTCTTTGCAGAAATCAACCAATGCAATTTTACAGAATTACAAACAACAGACCTCATCTCCATCTAGAATTAAGGCAACCACATGGGCCCTCATGAGATGTTTTCTTGATTGCACAATGCTCAAAGATGATGGCCCCTTGTCCTGTTTTGTCCTCTCCAACCAGCCTGCAGTGTCAACCTGGAAAGACATTCATATACATTGGCACTATGTTCTGACTGCATTCTAAGTTTAATTTTTCAGGGAAGTTTATTTTGGAGGGATCAAGGGAGGCATGTGAAGAGAATGAATTTGCAAATGAAATCTTGGAACATAATGTATAGCAATGAAACATAAATATATATAGAGCATTCAAAAAAATTTCTTTTATAATAAAGATAAATAAACATTTTATTTTAGAAGATATAAAATATGTTTACAGCCTCTGGAGAAGATATCCAATCCAAAAGTTTCAGACCTAAGATCCACAAAAACAACCAAACAAAAGTTTAACTTTGGAAGTAGCTAAACATTACACACATTATCTAGTGTTGATTTCATTTCATATAAGTTTGTGCGTAACTAGTCATTTTCTAAAGGTATGTCGTTATTAAACTCAAATAAAGACTGAAAATAATACCAAAGTAACTATTTTAGTAATATATACTCAAATTGATTACATATACAGAAGGCTGTACACACATAAAAGACTTGATGTAAGGATCCAAGATTTTTTTTAAAAGAAAAAGGGCAAAAATTCTGGAAATTAGAATTCATTTTGCAGATGTGTTGCAAGAAGCAGATTTTTATATTTCTAGGAAAGTAGATCCAGAAAATGTCAATTTGCTTCTTCAATGAATTATGAAAGAATGTGTTTTTTCCTGACATAAAAACAGGCTAACCTGCCACACGCACAACACCATGATCCCGAAAAAAAAAATGCATAAAGTGATTAGATATTTTTACTAGCAATGTCTTAAGTTTAGAATGTGGCATGAACGAAAAAGCAGAGATGAAGGAAAACTTAATATCTACTGTAGGTTAGAGTTATGCATATTGAGTATGAGCAAAAGAAAAACTAAGATGAAACATTATAAATTTGTTGTTTTAACGCATTTAAAATTTCAGGTTTCCAGAAATGTAAATGCAGCTAACTCTATGTAAAGTGCCAGACCTGTTTATCCGTTTCATAATAAATATGATCATCTCTATTGAAAAAGGAAACATAAAAGATCAATGATATTGGCACTTACAAGGTATATATTTCTCCCCTCATACTGAAATTCAACTCGAATTGAATCTCTGGTCAAACCAGCTTCTGGTCCAACCAAGACCCGATTTTCCTGCAATAATGCATTCAGCAATGTAGACTTCCCAACATTTGGTCTCCCTACAATTGCCAACTGTAATGGTAGCTTAGAGTCAACATCCTCATCCACAGTGGAGTAATTATCCGGTATATTTTCATCTAGGATCAGAAATAGAAACCATATGTCATTAGGAACACCACTCTAACTAATTAGACAGGCAAGTGGATAACTATCTGATAAGGTATATAAACATGTAACGAGTGAGCCATGGGTTGGTTTTGACAATCATCAATAAATGAAAATTTCAAACCAATTTATGGTTTACAGAGTAAATAAAGATAAACAAAATCATTGACCAGGTTAAACAAAAAATAAACTTCTAGAAGCAAGTAAGATCTATGACCGGATGACATTTTAACAATTAGACCAAATCTGAAGGCAGAGGCATCATATTACAAACATAAAAAGGAAACTGACCAGAAAGTGGATAGATACTGTTACTTAAAAGTATAGATTTCATAACATAATAATTTGATACTCCTTCCGTCCCAAGAAGTTTTTCACTCTTTCCTCATTTGTTTGTCCCACTACACCCTTCACCCTCCAAAAATAGTAAAAGTTTCAAAACAAATAACCTCTCACTACATCATATTTTCAAAAATGTCACACTCACCTAGCTCACATAACTTACTTTCTCATTTATTTATTACTTAAAAATACCACAATACCCCTAAAAGTCAATAAAGTTAAACTTCGAATCTACAGAAGCAGTGAAGAGCTAACCAGGACGGAGGGGGTACTTTTTAAGTTATCGAGTATAAAAAGTTTGGAGTTTGATTAATCAATACAATGCAAATTTCATATGACAAATGCCACTAGGCCGCATAACAAATGGTACAATGCTACAATAAAAAAAACTGAATCTCAATTCTTACAAACTGCTTTTCAAATTTAAAACCAAACATAGTCCAAGTTTTTTAACGTTTCTCCGCTGCTTCATCTACTGCTAAATCATCTCATTTTGTTGTACATAAGCAAAATAAATAACATGAAGACATTTTCATGCTTAATACCAGGCAATAAAATCTGAAAACTGTAATTTAATACCTCCTTGTAAGTTGTAGTTGTCTTCAATATATAAATAAAGAAAGACCTAGAAATCATGCAAACAATCCAAGTATAAAGCTGAAAAAACAAAAGATGAGTCCCATTCACATAATTTGCCTTGAGCATATTACCATTTAAGTGCTGAAGCACGTAGTCCTCAAGAGATGGCCTTAAAGCATCATACAGCTCCCCCAACCCAAATCCAGTTTCAGCAGATATGGCAATGGGATCACCGAAACCTAATGTATAAGCTTCACCAGCAGCAGCAGCAAGAGAACCAGAAACGTTGTCAAGCAGCTCAGCTTTATTCATCGCCACAATAGTCTTCATATCAGGAGCATTCTTTCTTAACCACTTTCCAACATCCAAATCCATGGGCTGTATTCCATCTCTAAACTCCATATAATTGCATCAAGTAAATAACTAAAATAATTCCAGCATTTTCTACATCATAAATGCTTTTTAGGCATATAATAAAAAAAAAGGATTATAATTATTAGCAAATTAAATTGAAGACACATCCGTAGTCAGTACAGAATCACACATTTTTATGCAATCAAACGAGAATATTTTACATATAAAGAAACTGCATTTTCCCTGTCCAACAAATTTTGAGCTAACACGTGTTTATCACTTCTCTACTTTTGTCTATTCCTCAACAGTTTTTTTTAAAGGCATGTGTAGCAGTACTACTCAAAAGTCGGTTTTTATAAGACGAATTACAGACATAGTCAATCAAAGAGGTCTAAACATATACAACCATAGTCACTACTTAATAAAGCATATATATTCCATGAATATAAGAACAAGTCTAACCTTGCATCAATTAAAAAGATTACACTATGTGCATTTTCCAGCACAGCTTTAATCATTGCAGAAGTTCTACAAAGAACAGAACCTGAAGAAGCTTCTGCCTCCAAGCCCGCTGAATCCAAAACACGGAATCGTAAATCACCCAATTTAGCAACTCCGTCTCGTATGTCACGTGTGACATGATCATTAGGGGTGTTGTAAACAAGGGCCTCCCTCCTTCGAATCAAACTACAATTTCACCAGTGTAACGAGAGATTTCAAGTCTATAACATGTCAAAGACTAAAAGATGTTCTCTTAAATTGTAAATTATTAAATCAATAGACCAAGATTTAGAAGCATATATTGCCAACATTACTAAATAAATGATCAAAACTGACCGATTAAATAAAGCTGACTTTCCAACATTTGGACGTCCGATAATTAGTACAGTCGGAAGCTTATTAATGGGAATTTCGGTGAAATCAATAGAATCTCGGGACATAACATTAGCATTTGAATCATTGCAATCATTATGATCAGAAACAACTCCAAACTCTTCCTTTACACTGCCTGAATCTTCAGATGATAATGAAAAAGTTGCAGAACCTACCAACTCACCATGTCCCACATGTTCAGCCAAGGAACAGAAATTTTCAGAACTTCGAATAAAAGAAGACATTTGTATGGAGAGTAGTGTCCTGTTAACCAATCCCGAGGGTTCCACTCCTATACCACACACTGCAGAATCCACTAAGTATCACAAAGCCAACAAATGAAGTTATAATTTTAAAAAATAATTAATTAAATACATCCACATGCATAAAGCACCGGATGCATGAGCACGCAAATAAAAATCCTGCTAGTGAAGAGTGGCAAACTGCATGTGGCAGATACTTTGTAAATGACAAGAATCCACATTCAAAAGATACAATTGCATAAGAGAGTCTTCCCAGAATTTCAAACATATCCAGAACATATTTTATTACACATTTAGCCGGAGTCTTAAGGCAAATCCAAGTAAGAATGCAATGCCTTGTCAGAAAATTCAAAGCACAATTGTAATTGGTAATTCTTGTAGTTGTTAAAATGCAGTGTATATCATACCTACGAATTTGGAAGCTGGATTGTGCGCAAAGCAAGTAAAAGTGGCGGTTCTTGAGAGTAGTCCAACGGCATGGCGGATCTTACGGCCCGAAATGGCCCGACACCATGAGTAGTACATTCCAAAACGAACAATTTAAAAGAATTACAGATTAAATATTTCCTCGTTTCAATACATCCAAATCATCAACTTACAAAAAGGGGAAACGTTCACTAGTGTTCATTGCTTTAAATGTTGTAAAAGTTAAAGCTAACACTTTGATTGTATATACCGTAGTGCAATAATGTAAACCCACTTGCCAGAGAAGCTCTTGTCGGAGAATAAACCCACGGAGGAGCTGCTGTCGGAGAAACGGTCTCTGAAATCGATTTACCAAAAAAAATTTAAACGAATTACATTTGGACAAGATATGCTTGCACACAAAGTGTTTGATGAAATGACTGGCAAGAAAAACTATTCTGAACTCTTGAGGGTACAAGAGAACGGAAATATGTAAATGGACCAACTGTTTACCCAAAACATAGTCGTTCTAGTTTTGCCGATAAATAGGCCCAAATCCATCAGAAAATTGGGCTTGATTGCAACCCATATTGAGGTTGATTAAAATGGGTTGCTCCATGTGGGTCTAGAATTTAATCAGCCCAAAGATGATTTAAGATTTTGATTTGTTAAGAGAGGAAAAAAACTTTTAACTTCTTAACTACTAGTATCCATACTTTTATTTTATAACGTTTAATAAATAAATTTAAATTACCGTACAAATATCCCCACAAAAACTGGCATGGAACGGATTTTATAATAAAATTAGGGTTACTCTATAGCAGTGATTAGAAAATTGGACCGGAGAACGAACTGGTGTCTTCAACGGTTCGAGGTTCAACCGATCCAATCGAAAGGTTCAACCGGAAAAATTAAATTAATATATTTTTAATTATATTTTAAAATAATTATTAAATTAGATATAATAAATAAATTATTTAATAAGTATTTATAATTTATTGAACTAACCCAGCAGCCCAAGCCCATTAGGAAAAACGTAGAGCTTCATTTTGAAGCCCACAACAATAGTTGTTATTATATTATTTTTCAATAAATAAATAAATAACTAGTACAAGTACCCACACAATTAGGGCAGCGCTGCTTCTCGCTCAACTTCTCCGTCCTCTCACTTCTCTCTCCATCCTCTCACTCTGCTTTTCGTCTCTCACTCTTCTCTCTCTTTTCTATATATTTTAACTTAAATAAATGCTTCACAATACCAAGTTTGCAGCAGATTTGTAGTGGCCCACAAGTTTGCAACAGATTCGTGGAGGCTGTATTTTGGCTTATGAGATCCGATTAGATCTGTCATCCGTGTATTTCCTTAGAATTTTCAATGTTTCTTTTTAGATTTGTTTGATTTCGTGGAGGCTGTATTTTGGTTTATGAGATTCTATGTATTTCTCCGATTAGATCTATCATATGTGTATTTCATCTAGATCAGTCTCAAAAAAAAGAAATTTCAATGTTTCTTTTTAGATTTTTTAGATCTGTTTGATTTCTTGGTGATTTAAATTAATGGTCATCCTGTTTTTTTTATTTGTATGGATGTGATGCAATTTAAATAAAAACCTGCGGTTTTCCGGTTTCATCGACTTTACCGGTTTTTTGGTTCTGACCGGATTTTTCCGGTTCAATAGTAAAACGGTTCTATTGGTAGTTTTGGACCGATTCCGGCACCGTTCCCGATTGAACTGGTTGAACCGAATCCGACCGGTCCGATTTTCTAATCACTGCTCTATAGTACTATAGTCCAATGAAAGGTTGCTGTATATATAAGGAATTTTTACTCTTTTAGGAATATTAATTTAAGATGAAATAAATTCAACAACAAGCATTCAACTAAAGATACAATGAAAGGTTGCTTTATAATATATAAGGAATTTTTACTCTTTTAGGAATATTAATTTAAGATGAAATAAATTCAACAACAAGTATTCAACTAAAGATAAAATAAAGGATAAGAGTAATTTGGATCGAAGCACGTCTCAGCGCTCTCTTTAGAGAAGAAATGTCCCACTGCATTGGTATTAGATTCTTAATGATTAATACGTTATTCTTCCAAGATTCGACAACCCAATAGTCTTTTCCTGTGCATCGATGAGAATCCCAAATCATGCAATTACTCAATGCTCAAAAATAATATATGGTATATAAGAACATATATTTTTTAGTAGCTAAGAAGATATGTGTATATATAGAATGTGACGAAGCATATGTATGTATAGAGTATGAAATCATAACCCAAAATCACATGAAATCTTGTAGTAATATTTTTATAAACTATTCACGCAGCCATTTTTATCAAAGAATAAATACACATTTATGTGATATATATATTGTTAATGGAGATCATAAAAATAAGACGATTACATGACCATTGGAGGTTTTAAAACCATGTAATAAGTATCATAATAATTATAATAATAATTTTTATTTAAATTAAAAAATAAAACATTTTGTATAAAAGATAAAATTATTGTTATTATTGAACTCTTTGAGTAGAGTGATTTTATGCATTCTAAATAATCTATACTCTACTAAATGAGGATTTCAACTTGATGAGGTGCCAACTCCACATAATTTCTGTAATTTTTTTTAGTTGATGTTCTGCGCATAAATAATAGGTTAATTCATTATAGAACATCAAAGAATTAAAATGGGAAGAACTCGTCATTCCCTCAAACTATCCATTAGATTTACACACACTTTTGACAATAATTCGATAACCATATCATAGGTACTTGTCCCGTTTGAATCTAACTCTAGCTTTGGCCTATCCCTAAGACTTAGATTGTAAGAATCCCTCTTGAATAAAAACAGATCAATCTCTTCCTCACCCACTCAAGAAAAACAATATGAAGATATAAGAAATACAATTCTTTTTCAAAACAATAAAAACTTTGATCGACTCAAAAAGTGTCGCTTAACAATCCTCCATCTCCGATTATATAAAGATTTCTCCCACCTTGTCCCTTTGGTAAGCTTTTCCAAAATTGGTTACTACAATCTCTTTGTCAATCATTCCTTAATTAACTTAATCAATCATGCAGCCTTTTATTTGTCCAATTCCAAAATCAATCACGGCGGATTCCCCAATTAATCTTCTTTCCTTGCAGTATTCAATCAATTCTTTTAACACTTTTCAACCTGCAATACAAGGAAACAAAACATATGGCAAAATCTGTACTCATGACATATGTTAATCTCAACAAACCCCCTTGGCATGAGCTACATTTTTGCATAAGATAGAGAAGTGATAGAAGATATAACTAGGCATGCAAAATTTAAAGAAGGAAAAATAATCACAACCCCTGAAGTTAGACAACATCCTTCCTTACAGCAAGGTAGGATTCAGTTCAAAAACAAAAATAAATGGGAATAAAGTTTAGAGTTCAGGTAAGACAATTTCAAATTAATTTGGGACATATAAAGACAGATTAATTCGCCCTATGTATCTGGAGTATTGCATCCTTTAGACGTACATCATTTCTTTAATTTCACCTGCATATATTCATATTAAGGATGAGTTTATAATTACATGAAACATTTGATTCCTTATGTCTGTTGAAGTTATGCTGCTACTTAAATTAGTAAAACATTAAGACTTTGGTGACCCAATTAGGCACCAATTTGGTTGATTATGTATGTGGATGCTATATGCTATGTATTTTCGGTTGGAATTATATCAATCATGATCTTATGTTTTTGTTATAATTCATTCAATATTCTATACCAAAACCCTGTTAAGTGTCACTTTAGTGTTTTATCTTTTATAGATTACTGTGAATAAGTGACCTTAAATCTATTGTCCAAGCAAAAGCAATTGTCTTTACAGCCTTCTTTTTCTCCAATTTAAATGACTATAACACGCTAGTACTCACTGATATTTCTTGAAGATACAAGAAAAGGTTCCTAGACCTTTTAATATCTGGTTCTCATGTTAGCTTTGGAACTTGTTGGAGAAATATAACAAGCTTTTATTGTAATCACACCCTTTTCTTTTCCACTTCACTTGAGCATAGGCACAATCACAAGTCTTGACCAATCTACTATGTGCTTATTTTTATTTCAGGCTTTTATGAGACTTTATTTTTGTGAGAGGTGGTATGGAGTAGGGACATTAGATTTAGACAAGTGTTGATTTTAGTCCGTACATATAATTTTCGTTTTGTAGGTGGGATAGTCATGAAAGATGATGTCCAATTGCCCCCTTTTTGCAGGAATTTTTGGAAGGAGAGCGAGCTGCAACATACTCGACGGAGCTCAGAAATGAACTCTTGCAGGGTGCTTCTTCAGAGATTACTCTTCGATATTACGAATTAGCTTCTGACCTCATTAGTGTGGTGTGTTTATTCAGAGTACTTTTTTTTCCTGTCTTTAGTCAATTTATAATATTTTGTAGAGATTTATCATCTCCTTGGATTACTCTGCATCAACAATACAATACATATTGTATCTGATAATCCGTTTTTGTTATGAAGTGCATGAGCTAGACCTATTTATTTATTACAAACAATTATGTAAATCAAGTTCACTGTGTAAACTCTGTGGTCCCCCCTCCCAATCCTATGTACCTAGGTTTAAATTAAGAGGATCACAGGGTTTACAAGGTTTTATAATGTAAACCCGTTTTACAAGAGACTAACTCTGAGAAAAATTTGTTTATGAAGAAATTGGCGGTTATTTATTCCATCCACATTATGAGCATATTGGCCCTTTTCCTAAAATCTTATGCTCAAAGAATTTAAACTATTTAAATCAGTACTTTCTATTTCCTTGGAGCAATCATGCGTGACTAGGTGCATTTTATATTCCAAAATTAACCATGCCAACCTGCCACTCATATACAGGCCCGGAAAACGGAGTCATCACTTCAGAAAATACGTCTAGGTGCACAAAGAAGAGCTGGAGCGAGCTCAGATGTCTCGGGCAATAACATCTCCGATACAGACAAGATTTGTATGCAGTTCTTTCTTGATATCCAGGTAACACCTCTTGCCTGCACTCTGAAGAAATGATTAAGATCTTGTACTCGGGTCACCCTAATGTTTATAATTTGATGTACGCAACCTTGCTGCCCTTGGGTTGATGGATGCAGCTACTATTGAATCATACCGTTTGTTGTGGCAGTGTGTCGCACCTCCAGATAGACAAAACAGTATAACCTTCTAGCTCGTATAAGATTCTTGAGTTGAAGATCATGAAAGGGAAAAAAAAGTTTTGATATAGTTTTGAATTTTATGCCTTTCTTCTTGTGATGAGTATTCAGTTGAATGTGTAATTTTACTTTCATTTTACCGATGATTTGTAGTGGCAATGGTTCCAACCTTTATATTTTAAAGAAAATGTTTAATGACATCAAATTACATAAATGAATAAAATGTGATATTTTCCCAATAAATGTATTAAAAAAAACAGATCTCTATATCGATGTTGGATTATATTTATCATTAGCCCATTACAACATAGAACACCTCTGTTTTTTAATTGAGTAATATCACCTTTTTCTTTAATTAGATATATTATTATCACTTTTCTATAATAGAGATTATTCCATTTCCATTGACTCGTTTATCAGGAGGACATACCATGGAAAGGTGAGCAGAAAAACGTACTCTCTTCTTCCGCTTTTAAGGTGTCCATTTTACTATTTTTAGCGTCCGTTTCGAAGGTATTTATTTCTCCTATTTAGTAAAAAAATACACAATATGTCCTAGCACTTCCCTGTAATACAACTACCCACTTTACATATAATAATAATACTCTTTAATCCACGTGTAAAAAGCAAACGGATACCTTAAAACCGAACGAAAGGAGTAAATTTTATTCTAAAAAAGATATAATAAAAATCTGTAAAATTGAACAAATTCTTAATATTGAAAAACATTATTATCATAAATATTTACAAATTGATCTCAGTAACATTTAAAGGGTAAAACTTAATTGACGTTTATAATAATACTACTGGTGAGATCGAATGTTATTTTTCTTATATATATGTACTCTATTTCATTCTTTACATTTGAAAGATTTAATTATTAAAAAAAAACTTTTTTATAAAGCATTATTTTGCATTTTTAATAAACGAAAAGATTTTGTTGTAATTTTTTTCTAAAACTATACTCCTACCAATTTTATTTATGTTAATCCTATATATTTGAAATTATGTAATTATGATTATATTTAGAAACCTTCTCTTTTTAATAGTAACTATTATATAAATTTAATATCTATATCTTAATAACACAGAATTGTAGAGAAAAAAAATGAGGATCTTCTTTTTTTTAATAGTAACTATAATATAAAATTTAATATCTTAATAACACATAATTGTAGAAAAAAAATGAGGGTAGATAAACCGATTAATATCTTAATAACACATAATTGTAGAAAAAAATGAGGGTAAATAAACCGATGAATCAGCTTAGTGACTGAGTGAGAGATTTTTATGTTCAAGTAGAGTGAGGCGCGCCTGGCGAACGGAACAATGCGTCTTTAGAAATTTAGTATTATGGGTAAGGGTACATTGCTTTGTCTAAAGGATATACACTTTAATTAATAAAATGTACACCATTTTATTCTAAAGGGTATACACTTTTATTAATATTTTTTTTTAGAAAATAAAGGGTACACATTTTTATGCTAAAGAGTACAATTTAACACAAAATTTTAAAATCGCACGGAGTATTGTCCATGCGCTCAGATACACACAATAATTTTTTTTAGAAAATAAAGTTACACATGTTTATACTAAAGGATATACAATTTAACACAAAATTCTAAAAGCGCACGGAATGTGATCCGTGCGCCCGGATACACAGAAGTTTTTGCCGTTCAAGTAACCTATATTATAGAATTTGATATCTTATATATTTTAATAACACATAATTGTAAATAAAAAAATGAGTGTAGGATAAATTATCGATGAATCACCGAGTACGCGAGAATATATTCGCTCATAATACGACAAATGTCAGTTTGAAACATCAATGTAATTCAACCACGCGCAATACATGCATCCATGCACGCTTCTTCTTCATACTTGCATATATATCTATATTCAAATGTTATAAAAAGAACAAGTTTGTCCTAAAATTTCAAATCTAGAAAAAGTTACTACAATACTAAGAAAACAATCATGTCTATGCACTTTGAAAATAAGTATCCCTCCTAAAATTTTGACGCTGTCACATAAAAAATACAAATATATAAATGTGATATAAAATATACAAACATATAAATTTATATCTTACTTGACATTTATTTATCATAGCATCTCGGATATCATTGAATCCCAAATATCAACATTAAAATACTATATTTTACTAATATCTCAACAAAAATTTAAAAAAATATCTTGAAAATCTTAATTTTTTTTAAGTAAATGTATAGAACTATCATTCACTTGTGTAAAGTTGTTGATAGAAATGTTATTGATGTAATGAATGCAGAAATGAAGTTCAAACCAAAATATCATCATTAAAAACACTCTATTCTAGAAATGTCAACAAAATTTCTTTTGAAAAAAAAAAAAAAGTAAAGTTCACATATGAACTTAATTTACACCAAATTCACTTTTAAAATTTAACTAATACAGTAATACTCACTCCCCCACAAAATTCTTTACACTTTATTTATATGTTTTACACACAAAAATCTTTCCTACCCAAAAAGATATCAATTTATTCAAAAAAGTCTATTTTTTTCATTTTGAACGTCCGCCCTAAAAGGTTTCATTTCCATTTTTAGACTCATAAACACATAACTACTAATAGAATTAAAATATGAATGAGACTCTCATATCCACTAATACAACTACCCAGTATACATTAAATAATAATATTTTTAATTCACGTGAAAAAACAAATAGTATTCTTTAAACCGAATAAAGATAGTATTATTTATTACCTAAAATAATATCATGTCTTTTAAAATCAACAAAATTGGTTATAAAGAGCAATCCTTAGTAAAGTCAACAAATTGATTATTGATTATAAAGAGCAACTTAAATAAGATGGAATTGATTATAAAGAACATTTTTTTCTTAAATATAAGGTGAACAGTAAGCAGTAAGCGAAAGAAGTAATAATTAAAAATAATTATGGAGAAATAAAATCAAGAATTTTGGATAATTATTATGAATCCATATTTTTAAAGACATGAGACTTATATACTCCTTGCGTCTCAAACTTATTCTATACCCATTGTTATAGACGTCCATTGTTATAGACATGAACTTTCAAGCTTATTATATACCCATTGTTATGCCCATTGTTATAGATATGAACTTTAGAAAAAAAGCATTTTTTTATCAATAACTTTCTAGAGATATTATAGTATTTTTAAATAAATAAATTATAAAATATATTGTGTGTTAAGTTAAAGGGGTAAATTTATAACTAAAATGTATTTTATGGGTGAAATTGATATAATATTTTATTTTTTAATAATGAAATTTAATGTTTTTCGGAGAATAAGATAACTTTCAAGCTTATTCTGTGCCCATTGTTATAGACATAAACTTTAGAAAAAAATATTTTTTTATTAATTTTATTGACTTTTTAAGAGTATTATAATATTTTTAATTAAATAAATTATAAAATATATTGTGTATTATGTTGGAGTAATAAATTTATAACTAAAATGTATTTTATAAGTGAAATTGATGTGAAATTTTGTTTATTAATAGTGAAATTTAATGTGTAATGAACAATAAGAGAAAGTTGTAAGGGAAAGAGTATATCATGATCATATTAATATATGATACTCCAACAACCACTAATGAAACGGAGATTGAGCGTGTTAATGAAATAATAGCGGTGTTATTTACTTTTAAAAAAAAATAATAACGTAGTAATAACTTCAGCCTTCATAAAATCACTCCACACCATTTTATTTATTATTAATACAACCCAACACTTCGTTACAAAATCCAGAGCTCACAATACAAATATATTAGATTTTCGACATCCAAATCCAATTTCTGAAATGAACACACATATGTATATAACAGAGTGACACATTACCGTCAGCCGGAAATGTCAATAGCCTTCACCTCGGGCTTCTTCACTTCCGCCTTCGGAACCGTCACGGTCAGCACCCCGTTCTCCATACTCGCCTTGATCTCATCCGCCTTCGCATTCTCCGGCAGCCGGAACCGCCTAAGGAACTTCCCGGAGCTCCTCTCGACGCGGTGCCACTTGTCGTTCTTCTCCTCCTTCTCACGGCTGCGCTCGCCGCTGATCTGGAGGACGTTGCCTTCCTCCACCTCCACCTTCACCTCCTCCTTCTTCAGCCCCGGCACGTCCGCCTTGAACACGTGTGCCTCTGGCGTCTCCTTCCAGTCGATGCGTGTGGCGGCGAACTGCGACGTGTCGTCGCCGGAGACGAGTGGCCAATCACGGAAGGGTTCCCAGATGTCGAGGGAGAAGGGGTCGAATGCGCTGCTTCTCCGACCGAAAACACTTGGAATCAGCGACATTGATCTGATTTCTAACTATAATCGTTGTAGGAATGATTGGATGGGATGAATCGAGTAACTTGTTAGAGATTGATGCTTGAATTGTTGTGCTTTATCGATTGATGGAGGAGAAGTATTTATAGAGGTGAAAATCATTAATTTGTTCGTCAAAAGCATTGTCGCGAACAGTTTAGAAAGCTTGGTGAATACTCTCGATAGAACTCGGGATTTCCCAATTATTAAATTTTATATTATTATTTTTATTCCTTTCACAAACTTGACGAGATTTCGAGAATTTTATTGATGCTAAAAATATGACTTTAAACATAAGTTAATTTGGAGAGACTATGTGAACAAGTTTACCATAAACACTAAATTTATTTCTTGGTATATAAAAATAAATTTTTATAATAATTAAATAATTATTACTCTTTTAAATTAAAAAAAAATTGTCACTTTTTAAATTGTGCTCAATAAGAACAAAAAAATTCACAAGATATAAAAAATTGAAGAATAATATTTCAGAAAAATATTAGTTCATCCCTAGAGTAATATATTTGATTTTATTCTGAAACGAATAGTTTACTATATATAGTAATTTTTCGAGTAGATTAATCACTAATTAATTAGGATGTAAGAATTTGAATAAAAAAAAAATTCCTCATTTAAAAGAGTAGATTAGTAAATTTTTATGTATTGTTAACTCACAAACTCGATTCACAAAAGTGTTTACGCGATTCACAAAAGTGTTTACGCGTTTGTCATAAATTTAATTATCTCTGCCATATGAATGATAATTGTTTGTGTTTTTACAAAGTTGATTAGATACTACCTCGTCCACGGTCAATTTATCAATTTTATCATTTTGGGCCGTCCATCTTTAATCTATTCATTTCTCTTTTTGTACTATTAGACTCACACTCTCCACTAATACAAATAAAATATGAGACTCACACTCTCCACTAATACAACTACCTACTACACATGAAATAATAATACTCATTAATCCACATCCAAAATGTAAATAGATACATTGAAGATGGACGGAGAGAATATTATTATTAAAAATGGAGTTGAATTATAAAAAAGATAAATTTAATAACTTTTGGTTAGATTAAGTGAAATAACCGATCCAATATTTCAGTTTGGTTTATATGGATTTTGTAAAATCACTCCAGTTTTTTTATTTTTAAATTGATTATTATTATTAATTACTCCCTCAGTCCATTCTTAATGAATCTATTTGCTTTTTTACTTTGCACGTGGATTAAGGAGTATTATTATTTTATGTATAATATGTAGTTGTATTCAAGGATAAAAATATTGACATCGGTAAAAATATCGGTACTTCAAATTTACGGATATATCGATGGATATATCGAATATCGACATCGATATCGGTAAAAATTTAAAAAATCACGAAAACTAAAAAAAAGAAAATTAAGTAATCAACGTTTCAATATATCATAACTAATTTTAATACATAAATACACTTTAAAATCTCAATAAAACTCATAACACATGATAAGTAAATCAATAATGACATATTTAAATAGTCTGAAATATTGTTTTATACATAATAATACATAAATACACTTTAAAATCTCAAATAAAACTCATAACACATGATAAGTAAATCAATAATGACATATTTAAATAGTCTGGAGTATTGTTTTATACATAATAACTAATACCAAAATAATGATCTATAAGGCTCAAATGTAAAACATGTCATGCCGTCTAAATCTAAACGATATTGGTACCAACTCATCGAATTGGAGAAATTCTGAACATAGTTCTGAATGTGTCAATAGTACGTCGTTCTATCTTGTCCAACTATTTGACCATGGATTGAATAATGTTGGCTAATCCAATCACCATGTTGTTGAGACATGATTAAATCTACTCTATATGGCAATTGAAGAATAACAATTTTAATAAAAAGTGATAATTAATTAATCAAACGTAAAACAATCTCACAATGAGATGGTTTCACGCAAGTGTTGCTTTATTTTTTATTTTATTTTTTTAAATTAAACATATTAATAACAAAAAAATGTATTTGGTTAGTAAAAGTAAAACAAGAAATTTTTTTAATTTTTTTAAATTATAGATAATTTTTCAATATTTTCGATATATCCTTGATATTTTGTCAATATTGTATCGATATTTCCTCAATATATCTAGATATCTGGGAAAATTTGAATTGTGACAATTCGATATCGATATTATTACCGATATTTTCCGATATTTTTCGATATATTATCGATATCAGAAAATATATATCTTTTTCCCCCATATCGATATCGGTACTCTAAAAAAATAAATATATCGTGGATATATCGGGATATTTTCGTCCTTGGTTGTATTAGTAGAGGATGTGGGTCCCATATTTTATTTGTATTAGTGGAGGGTGTGGGTCCCATAGTCCAAAAAAGAAAATGGTTAGATTAAGGATGAACGGCCCAAAATGATAAAATGGATAGATTGACAGTGGACGGAGGGAGTAAGTTTTAGAAATTTGCTCGGTTAGCTTTATTAAACCGATGAATGCATACAGTATTTGTTAGGGATGTCAATGGGCCGGGACGGGCAGGGTAGTTGAGTACTCGGACCCATTCTTTTGACGCGGGTCCGGACCGCCCAGTGGCCCGTACGGGGCGGGACGGGTCCGCCCCATTTTTTGCCCATTTTGATTTTTTATTTTATTTTAAATATTTATATCTATTATAAATAATGTGTATTATATATTATTTCATTTAATTAGTAATTATATAAATAGAAATATCATGTATTTTCTATTTAATTAATCAATTAAGCAAATATATCTTGTGAATATAATAAAAAATATAAATAAAATATACATGTTATACACATAATATGTTATATAATATAAATATTAAATGGGTTCAAATGGGTCCAAACGGACCAAAATGGGGCATCACTACTACACGGACCCGCCCCATTCTTGATACGAGCCAGGTCGGATCCGCCCCAAAATCACGGGCCAAGGCGGGTCCGGGCGGGCCGGGCAATTTTTGACATCCCTAATATTTGTAGTGAATCATAATATAACACTTTAAAATCATACTTTAACTCATACTAATTCATTATACTTTACAAAAATATATTTTAATCACCATCAACGGACGTCTTACATTAATTATTGATTTACCTTTCTCATATAACTACAGTCTCATATGATATTTTTCAAATTATTTTTTTGGTAATTATATTTGTTCTTACATAAATTTCCAGAATATGTCCAAAAGTCGTGAAGCCCATTAAAGAAAAAAATCACTCTCTCTACAATTTGAAGTCATTTAGCAAAATATATTACCCAATTACAATTTTCTGTTTCGGGTATTTTATTGCCTAACCTTTTTTTCTCTCTCTTTTTCTTTATCTTTATCTTTTTTTTTTTTTTTTGGATTAAATTGCTTAAACCCTTTCACTGAATGCTAGGGGAGAGTGAGCGTTAATCTCAGAGAATTGGATGAGCAGCCCAGATGAAGAAGCAGAGTAGCAGTTAATACTCTCAATCCGCTTTGCTGCTGCCTCCTTTTCGCGTCGTCGCTGCCTCCTTCGCCGATCGGCTCGCGTCGCTGAAGAAATTAAACGCAGTAAAACTGGCAAATATTGCAGAAGTTGAGTGGTTTGGGTCCAATAGACTCGAAATGGCTAGGTCTGTTAGTTGGAGGGTGAAATTGTGTTGACTGATTATTTAATTTTATACAGCAAGGATTTGTGGCATGAGGAAATCTGATTCCCGAAATTTACCTAATCTTTTTTAATTTCGTAGGATAATGGGAAGGAGGAATTGACTATATAAGCCATTGTAGAAGCATGCGAAGTATCATTGGAGATTGAAGTTACAGCATATCTTTGTCTTGGACTGCTGCAGCCAACGCAATCTTCCAAGAAAAGTATTTTCTGTTTTCATCTAAATACGCTTACAATGTTAGTTTTTGCCAAAATAAAATTAATAATCAAATCAAGACTGTTTGTTAGTTTTGGATTTTTGGTTTTAACAATTATTCTGCTTATTGGCCGAGTGAAAATCGAAATCTTTGTAACTCCGTGATTAAGTTTCTTGAAGCGTAATCTTTTATTTACTCCGCACTCAGTATTTAATTTTCTATAATGTCAATATTTTCTGCGACCTTTTTAATGGTCTTTTTTTGGTTGGTGTAATTATGCAGATGGTGTTCATATGCCATGTCATAATGTATAATAGACACAACATCAACATTGCATGCATCATCCATTCCATAAGCTGCTAGCAGGCAGTTCATTTTATCAAATTGAAAGATGCATTCCTGTGAAATGGAGACAAAAACAGCAAACAACCATCTAATATCTCAAAGAGGAACAAGAGGAAGTCACATTTTTCTTATGAAACTATTGTAGGATCTGATGAGATAACTGATAATGTTATGGTGGATTGCCTTGTCACGACCTTGAAAGAATTCGCCACCCGAGGTCATTTGTGTGATGCCTTTAGGTCTTTCTCTCTCATTCAAGGTCATGCCTTAGCTTCTTCTTCTTGTAATTCTATTGTAGATTCATTATCCACTTTGTTGTTCTCTTGCGCTAACCGTAAGTTTCTACGGGAAGGCAAACAACTTCATGCCAAAATTATAACTTGGGGACTTCATTATGATTGTGCGCTGGTCCCTAAACTCATATCTTGCTATACGGCATTTGATCTTATGGATGATGCTCGTTTCATTGTTGCAAACACCAATATTCTTAGTCCTTTACCATGGAATATCCTTATTAAATCATACGCTAGGAAAAGGTGTTTTGAGGAAACTATCCTCACCTATAAAGAAATGTGTCGCAAGAGAATAAGACCTGATAGTTACACTTACCCTTTTGTGCTCAAGGCTTGTGCTGAGCAATCAAATCTAGATTTTGGAAGAGAGGTGCATCACTCTATTAATGCAAGCCTTTTGAATTCGAACTTGTTTGTGCAAAATGCATTTGTCTCCATGTATGGAAAATGTGGTGATTTGGAAACTGCTCGTAATATTTTCAACAATATTCTGGTTAAGGATGATGTATCATGGAACTCAATAATATCAGAATACTCCTCAATGGGTATCTGGGGTGAGGTTTTTGAGCTTTTTGATATAATGCGAGCAGCTGGTGTGGAAGTGAACATTATAACTTGGAATACTGTTGCTGGAGGTTATTTGAGGAAAGGAAAATTCAAGGGGGGCCTTGAACTGATCTCTCAGATGGGAGTAGTAAACCATCATCTAGATCCTGTTACTATGATTATTGGCTTGGGGGCCTGCTCTCATCTTTGTGCTCTGAGACTGGGGAAAGAGATTCATGCATTGGCAATTCGAAATTTTTGTGTTGACTATGAAAACCTTAAAAATGCGTTGATTTCGTTTTATTGTCGGTGTGGGGATCTTACACATGCTTGTATTGTATTTAGATCCATGGAACCTAAAAGCATTGTTACCTGGAACTCCATGATATCTGGAATTGCACAGTGGGATCAGTATGAAGAAGCCATGTTTCTCTTCAGAGAATTGTTTCTTAGGGGGCATTGAACCAAGTTGTGCCACACTTGCTGGTATTCTGTCTCTCTGTGCACGTGTGGCAAACCTGAAACATGGGAAAGAGCTCCACTGCTACATCACCAGGCATGGGGAGCTGCATGGGTATCAGCTACTGTGGAATGCTCTTATTGATATTTATGCGAAAACAGGTCAAGTTTTTGTTGCTAGAAGACTATTTGATATACTGGACAAAAGAGATGCAGTGACCTACACATCAATGATAGTTGGGTATGACACGCATGGAAATGGCTTTTCTGCTCTTAAACTCTTTGAAGAAATGATAAGGTCCGAAATAAAACCAGATCATGTAGCAATGGTTGCTGTTTTATCAGCTTGTAGCCATTCTGGTCTTGTACGTGAAGGTCAGTTACTCTTCGAAAGGATGCAAACAGTGTATCATTTAACTCCTCTATTGGAGCATTTTGCTTGTATGGTTGATCTCTATGGAAGGGCTGGCTTTTTAAAGAAAGCTAGAGAATTTATCTTAAGGATGCCTTACAAACCAACCTCTGATATGTGGGCTACACTTATTGGAGCGTGTCGGATACATGGGAACACAGATATCGGGGAAACTTCTGGAACTAAAACCTCAGGATACTATGTGTTGATCGCAAACATGTATGCTGCTGCTGGTTGTTGGAACAAACTGGTCAAGGTAAGGACTTTTATGAGAGAGCTTTGTGTAAGAAAGGATCCTGGATGTGCGTGGGTTGATATTGGTGCTGGATTTTCTCCTTTCGTGGTTGAAGACACTTCCAACAGCCAAGCAGATGAAATTTTCCTTTTGTTGGAGGGCTTAACTAAACAAATGAAAGGTGTTGATAGCATAGATGCAGATTTTGAAGCAGATGAAGATTTTTTCTTGGATTACTATTGTAATTCAGCATCCTGGGCTATAACTACTCTTGACTCCGCAATTAATCACAGCAGCAAATCACTTTCTCAATCATAAGATACTGTTCACTGCCAAGTTTTCTTGAGGGAGGACTTATAGCTCTATTCGAGAAGGTTTGATGTACTCTTTTAATTGATTCATAATTACATCCTTTTGTTTTCTACTTTTGAATCCATTTATTGAAGATGAAATCTTGCATAGCAGATCACATTATATATATGTTGGTATGTTACTTTTGTTTTGATTATTAATTTGGTGCAGCTCCAGTCTGCAATTCCGATTCTCATGAAGAAGGCATGAATTGTCTTGTTTGTGTAGTATCTGTGGTGGTAGATTAGACGCATCTATTTTCTAGGCATATATTCCAAACTTGCAAAGCTATTGCTGTTAGTATCCCGTTTCTTCAAAATTATTTATTCATGTCCATTAACTTCTAGCTTGTTCTGATTTTTTAAATGAATTTCAAGTCATGCGCTGTTATGATGTCCCACATCGGTTCCACACGCAAGTGTGGAAAGGCATATAAGTGGGGGTCAACCCTTCACCTTTAGCCATGGTTTTGGGTGAAGTTAGGGCTCCCTAGCTTATATGCCTAACAATTTGGTCCGACCTGCCGGATCTGGACTGGCCACGGGAAGGGGCTACCCGATGTGTGGGCCTAGGGGTTGCCACCCCGGATGTGGGCCCAGGGGGGTTGCCACTCGGAGTTGTGGGCCCTAGGTATGCGGGTTGCCACCCGGAGTGTGCCGTCCGGTTCGAAGGGGGATTCACCCAAAACCATGGCTAAAGGTGAAGGGTTGACCCCCACTTATATGCCTTTCCACACTTGCGTGTGCCGTCCGTGGACGTCCGGTTCGAAGGGGGATTCACCCAAAACCATGGCTAAAGGTGAAGGGTTGACCCCACTTATATGCCTTTCCACACTTGCGTGTGGAACCGATGTATGAGCCTTCACAAGCACTTCTGCCTGCAATTCGGATGATTACATGCATTGTGGATCTCTATTAGAGGCTGGCACGAATGAGGTACTGGACTGGTCTGTTTATGTTATTAGACTAGCATGCTTTTAAATTGTGCTTCATGGGTCAATTCAATTTTGTTTTTTAAATTGTCTAGTAATATTTTTATTTCTTAGAAACAACAACCCATTATGATTTCAGTAGTTTGTTGTTCTAGTGACAGAATCACATGGATACATCAGCTAGGCTTAAGATGAATTCATTAATATACTTTATGTGTATCAATACATTAGTTGTCTTAAATTTGATCTGGCATTTGAGCTAATGAATCATTAACACCCATATCGTATTTGTTCTAATAAAATCTGTGTAGTAAACATATTGGTGATCTTGTAACGCCATGTTATCTAATTTAATTTAGGGATTGTTGTTGTTTCCCTCCTTTTTCATATTGGGGTTCTTTTCTTCTTCGGCAGATGCATCAGTTTTTACTTCTTAATTGTTGATTGTTTGAACTTACAACCACACCTGAATATTCAAGTCTGCACATCCATTTTTTTTTTTTTTTTTTTAATTTTGGGTTGAGGGTGGTTGTGCAAAATTGTGAAATGAGGTTTTGTACAAGTTGTGAAAATGAAGTTTTTGATTTGTTATGTAGTTTGGGGGGGAAAAAAAAGGAAGAAACTGGGTGATTTAGAAAAAATCACCTCTGTTATGCCTCCAATATTTCAACTTCTTTGGTAGTTTGGTTGAAAATTTTCCGATCATCCTCTGTTTTTTCAACTTTTTCTTGCTATTCACTATATTCATTGTTGATATCTCTGTGATTCATCATATTGGCTCTCATATTTTTAGATGAATTTATAATATTTTAATTAATATCGACAACACTTAAATATAATAAGTGCAAATGGTTAGAAGACTTAATGATAAATATTAAAATATAGAATGTATAATTATTTTTGTAAAAATATATTACTTTACTAATAGTTAATTGATGCTTAACTACCCAATACATCATATTTAAAAAAATGTGATTCTTGCCTAATACACATAACTTATTTTATTATTTACTTGTTATCTAAAAATAAAAATTTCAACAATCAATGAAGTTGGTCAATGAAGTATTTTTCTTAAAACTTTTTTGGACGGAGGGAGTATCACTTTCTATTTTTAAATATTTATTTTAAATAATTTATTTATATAATTATTATTTTTTATCAATTAGATTTCAATTTTTATTAAAATTTTATTATTTCTTATCTTTCTTACGAAAATAACAAATACTGATTTTTTGGAAGCTAAGATATTCTTGAGCGTTTTACTTTTAACTTCTTGTAGACAATTCAAAAGTATTGCTTAGCATTACTAACTTCCGGCAATTCTCTTATATCACTGAATCACAGTTCAAAAGTATTGCTTAGCATTACTAACTTCCGGCAATTCTCTTATATCACTGAATATTGATTTTTTAAAATATTTTACTTAGCTTCTTGCAGGTAGTTTAAAGCATTGCTCAGCAACACTGACTTTAGATAGTTTTTTTTATCATCGAATAATGAATTTTTGGAACGTTTTACTTAATTTCTTGCAGACAGTCCAAAAACGTTGCTTGGCAATACTGACTTCCGTCAGCTTTCTTGTATCATTGGCTCACCGACACTGTGCCCATATCCTAAATTTAAACATACATCAAATCTATCAATTCAATATTATTTTAGCAATTCTTTTGTTGTGTTCACATTCATTATTAAGAAGATTGAAATTAAAGGGCATTTAGTATAATGGAGAATAAAAGGGGCGTTCTTGGATTTGAAACCATTGTACAGCATCGCCAATCATAAACTAAATCAAATAAACCAATCCCTGATTTCACAGCATCGCCAATCATAAACTAAATCAAATAAACCAATCCCTGATTTCTCATCATGGATTTTACCGTTCAGAATCATTTTATAGGGAAGAGTAGTAGAAAAAAAAAAAAAAAAAGGATCAATGAAAGAATCAGTAGCATTAGAAATTTAAAAGACTTCCCACAGCTATTCAAGACTCTACCATGAATCACAAAATTAATTAAATAACAATAAAGAGAGTTACAACTCATACCACCAAAAAATAGGGTTAGTTGAAAGAAAAAAAAAACCACAAAATTTAATCATATTACAAATTAATTCCCGAGAAATTGCAAAAAGAACATCACTTTAAAATATTGTTGGAAAAATCACCAAATTTGTGAATAAAAGTGATAAAAGAGGAGTTCATTTTTGAGAAATTGTATGCCTTTTACAACAAAACTTATAGGTGATTGTCCTTTTTTTTTTCTTGCAATTTTTCAAAATTAGAAATTAATTTGCAATAAGAATAGAAATAAGGATTTTTTTGCAATACAAAAAATTAAAGCCAACTCCATTAAAAAATGCTTCCAAACATCCCTCAACTTTTAATTTCATCTCATAAACATAAAACACTTAACTCTCACATGATTGAGGAATAGCAAGAAAGTTCAACCTCATAACTCATAAGAGACCTGTCAAAAGTGTATTTATCTCCTTTCAACTCAGAAACAGGTACCCATGTTTGGCAACCAAAGAGACCTCCCATGTCCCTAAAATCCAACAAAATAATGATTATTCTTGTAAGAAAACAAGGATTTTTATTATAAGAAATTTTAAACGATAAATCCCTAAAATAACTCATGAAAACACTTTTCAAATTTTAATGCAAGTGTAATGAAAACATAATGTGATATAATTGATAAAATATCAAGGTTGGGATTAAATCGCAATTTAAGTAAAAATTGTAATTTTTCCTACATTAAATTCAAGATAACGTGAGAGCTGTCGTGACAAAGATTAACGTCATATCAACGGTTTGGCAGCTTTGACTGCTCCATGAGTGCAATTTGTAATAAAATTCAAAGATGGTGGTCCCTTTTGCTAATTCTTAAAAATTTGGATTAAATTGTAATTAAAGTAAATGTTGAAGTTTCTTTTTCACAACTAACCCTTAAATTTTTATATGCCCATAATTTAACAATTTTTTTAAATGCCTAAATTTTAGTAATAAATGTTAAAATGCTCAAAATAACAAAAATACCTTTGACTCAAATTGAATCATGGAGTGAGGAACATGTACAATAGAATCATAAAAATATATACAATGGTCATGTATTTAATCCAAAACAATGAGGATATTTTGTATAATTAGACAATTTAATCGCATACCATTAAAAATTGAAAAAAAAAATCTAAAGAAAGAAAAAAAGGGCAATGCTGTGCATTACATTATGCGTGACACGTGGCCGTTGTCAATTGGCGGAGCTAGACCTCTCCAGAGGCTTCGTCCTTTTTCACGAATTCTCTATAATAATCTCGCGACAATGCAAATTAATAACCAACGGATTCAAATAATCCATCCCTATAAATACCTCTTCTCCCTTCCTCACCACATAATCAATCAATCAACAAGTTATTCCTCATACAGACCAATTCAAAACTGTTCATCAAATCCAATCAGAAATTCGATCAATGTCTCTGATTCCAAGTGTTTTCGGTCGGAGAAGCAGCGTATTCGACCCCTTCTCTCTCGACATCTGGGAACCCTTCCGTGATTGGCCACTCATCTCCGGCGACGATACGTCGCAGTTCGCCGCCACACGCGTCGACTGGAAGGAGACGCCGGAGGCGCACGTGTTCAAGGCGGATGTGCCGGGGCTGAAGAAGGAGGAGGTGAAGGTGGAGGTGGAGGAAGGCAACGTCCTCCAGATCAGCGGCGAGCGCAGCCGCGAGAAGGAGGAGAAGAACGACAAGTGGCACCGCATAGAGAGGAGCTCCGGGAAGTTCCTGCGGCGGTTCCGGCTGCCGGAGAATGCGAAGGCGAATGAGATCAAAGCGAGCATGGAGAATGGGGTGCTGACCGTGACGGTTCCTAAGGAGGAAGTGAAGAAGCCCGAGGTCAAGGCTATTGACATTTCGGGCTGAAAATTTTCTGGTCAATTCTTGATTTGCTTATGGCAGATTTTTAAAATGGTGCGACTGTAATAAATCGTGATGATGATGTGTGTGTTTACTTTAGCTTGTAAAAATCTGAATGTATTGTGTGTGGGCCGGATAAAGAGGCCTTTCCTTCATGTATTATGGTTGTATTGATTGTTAATAAAATAAAATAAGTTTTTTGGCAAAGCAATTTGGCATGTGTTAAAATCAACTTAAAAGAAATTAAAAGTGGACTAGAAGTAAGGAATAACTAATCAGGTTTGTATGAGATTTTGTAATTGAAATAAATGAAGCAGTGAATGTGAGTAGCGCGGAACAGTGCCACACCGCACCACACGTCGCTTGTCCAATTTCAAAAAATTAGCATGTCTTGAGGTCAATTCCCACCCTACAATGGTAATGTGGCGACTTGCTGGTGATGCTCTTCTAGTGGGTTTAGTAATTAAGTTATTGGTTGTATATTTGGGGTTAAAATATAAATTTTTTTATGTATTTTTACACTACATCCATATTATAGTTATGCTAATTAGATGTATAGTTTAAGAAAAATTATTTTTTAATTAATTTTATTGATATTTTAGTTGTATTGTAATATAAATTAAATATAAAGTATATTATGTATGGTTGAAGATGATCAACACCGACTTTATAGAATTATCTGCATGATTGCAGAAAGATGGAGTGGGCGGCTAGCTAGAACCTTCTAGCTAAATGGAGAGATGATAGATGGCAATAAAATATATCCAAAGGTTAATAGGTTAGTATAGAAAGTTCTAGGTAACAGTTGATGGCCGACAATCCAGAATCATCTACTAATTACTATAAATAGACATCATATGTCATTCGTGAATGTAAGCACAAAAAGATAGTAGTGAGTGCAACAAGTAGAAACAGAGTGAAGTTCAAGAGTAGTTAGAGAGTCTTGGGGGTGAGTTCTTGTATTGTAAAATATTGTGAACCCATTAATAAAGTAGTCACTTCCCCAACTACATCCGATCCTACAATAACTCAATAGGCATGTTGAGTGAAAGTGATATTTTTAAAATTAAAATAATTTTTAAGTTTGTTAGTTAATGTGAAGTTTTTTTAGATAGTGAAAATAAGTATGGAATAGATAAAAACAGTGAAGATAAGTGATAGTTCATGGCTGGATAGATAATTTGATAAGTCAATGATTTATTTTCGTGTTTCAGAATACGATTAACCAACATGTTAACTAATCGATTACGATAAATTGGATCGAAGGTGTTCTTTTATAAAAACTTCTTTTTCCAAAATTTTAGTGATTAGACTAAAATATCCTTAAAATTTTAATTAAATGTGATAACTTTATAAATATTTGTTGTCAGAATATAAGCTTTGAAAATGTGAGAGAATTAAAAGAACTCTCAAATACAAATATTTTTTTTAATAAAAAATAAATATTTATATTCAAAATTTATTAAAAGACACGAACACAACTATTTTTAAAAACTTTGATACATTCAAGGGTTAGAGCAATCCTTTATGTTTATTTATAATTTTTATCTTTGTTATCTAAATTAACAATATATATTAACTCCGTCTCACCATAATATTTACGTATTTTCATTTTTAACGTCTCATCCTAAGCTTTACATTTCTTGTTAGGGTTACACTATTGATACCCAAAACATTATTGAGAGCACCCAAATTTTAAAAAAATAAATAGTAAAAATACTTTATATCCCCATTCCTAAATCAAAACCCAAACTCCCTAATTACTAAGCTCACCCACAATCCATCGGTCTACAGACTACAAACTTCAGTATTTTATCATTACACGCTAGCCTCCATTAATGGAAAGCTTATATGTAATACTTTTTTTCTTTTGTTGTTTTGCAGCAAACATAGTGATGACAAATTATCTCTCCTGCGACATTGCTTTTGTAGTTTTGATGCATCCTTTTACTGATCTATTCGATATGTATAAATGTATAAGGCAAGGCCGACATTCTGTTTCATCACAACTGTGTTCTTCTTTATTGTTTATATTCATAAATTAATACTAAAATATCAAATGGAGTTTACGAAAAATCTAAAACTTTGTTAATTGATTTCTTATTCTCTAGAGAGAGATAAAGATTGAAAAATCAAAATAGATTATTAATATTATGATTCTCCATTGGGTGATGATTGGTGGGTGGATTTGTTTTGCAATTGAGGAATTTTTGCCATTAGTAACAGCAGTGGCGGACGCAGGAAATTTGTCCAGGGGCCCAAATTACTTCCTCTTACAAAACGATTCATATTTACAGTTCCATATTATTTAAGAAAATTTATTTATTTACTAACTTTATTAACATTTTTTAGATATTTTAGTATTTTTACATAAATGCAAAGTGGGTTGGATGTATTAGATGAGATAGATAATTTTGAAATTTTAATCTTTTAAATATCGGATAAAAATATTATTTTTTCTTTACGAGTGTAAAAAATATTGTAATATAACAAAGAAGTGTAAATAATTTTGTAAGATAAAAGTAATATCAAATACGACTCCAATGTATTTTTGGTCAAATAAACATGAGCAAGGTCAAATAAACATAAGTAAAATATTTTAAGTCAAATAAACCCATAAATAAGGAGTAATATAATGATATCATATAAAAGAAAGATTAATAAATAGTCAATTTAAAATAAAAGAAGGAGGAGCTTTGGGAAGATTCGAACTCCCGACCTCTCACTGCCTCATCCAGTAGGCAAACCACTAGACTACTTGTAGGTATATCACATTTAGGCATTATATATATAGTAATTATTTTGAAAAGTTCAGGGGGGCCCAGCAGTGGCGGACGCAGGAAATTTGTCCAGGGGGGCCCAAATTCCTTCCTCTTACAAAACGATTCATATTTACAGTTCCATATTATTTAAGAAAAATTATTTATTTACTAACTTTATTAACATTTTTTAGATATTTTAGTATTTTTACATAAATGCAAAGTGGGTTGGATGTATTAGATGAGATAGATAATTTTGAAATTTTAATCTTTTAAATATCGGATAAAAATATTATTTTTTCTTTACGAGTGTAAAAAATATTGTAATATAACAAAGAAGTGTAAATAATTTTGTAAGATAAAAGTAATATCAAATACGACTCCAATGTATTTTTGGTCAAATAAACATGAGCAAGGTCAAATAAACATAAGTAAAATATTTTAAGTCAAATAAACCCATAAATAAGGAGAAATTTGTCCAGGGGGGCCCAAATTCCTTCCTCTTACAAAACGATTCATATTTACAGTTCCATATTATTTAAGAAAAATTATTTATTTACTAACTTTATTAACATTTTTTAGATATTTTAGTATTTTTACATAAATGCAAAGTGGGTTGGATGTATTAGATGAGATAGATAATTTTGAAATTTTAATCTTTTAAATATCGGATAAAAATATTATTTTTTCTTTACGAGTGTAAAAAATATTGTAATATAACAAAGAAGTGTAAATAATTTTGTAAGATAAAAGTAATATCAAATACGACTCCAATGTATTTTTGGTCAAATAAACATGAGCAAGGTCAAATAAACATAAGTAAAATATTTTAAGTCAAATAAACCCATAAATAAGGAGTAATATAATGATATCATATAAAAGAAAGATTAATAAATAGTCAATTTAAAATAAAAGAAGGAGGAGCTTTGGGAAGATTCGAACTCCCGACCTCTCACTGCCTCATCCAGTAGGCAAACCACTAGACTACTTGTATATATATCACATTTAGGCATTATATATATAGTAATTATTTTGAAAAGTTCAGGGGGGCCCAGTGCCCCCCCTGGGCCCAATGTGCGTCCGCCCCTGAGTAACAGGTTGAAAAATTCATAATGGTGAAGTTTTGAACCCCAATTTTCTTTCACCTTGGCTCCATGGTGTTGGAAATGTGAATGACCACGAACCCAGTGAAGGAAACTTGTGACATGGATGCTGATTCAAATAGCGACATCATCATCTTGAAGGAATTCGAGAGTTATGCCGGAGGCGAACGCCTTCACGACAGTGAATGAGCTACGAGAGTTATGCCGAAGGCATTCACGACAGTGAATGGGCTACGCTCCGGGCTGAGAGTCGTAATTAATTGCATAAGAAGCAGCAGACAAACGCCGATCAAACTGGTCACCAAAATCAAAACCACCGTGATGAATTCTATGCAGATCGTGTGGGCGTGTGGGAGGAATGGGTTTGGGTGGGCTTAGTAATATATTTGGGTGTTCTTAGCACTAATGTTGATGTAATTTTAGGAGTGAGGATTTAATAGGAATTTCACCATCAATTTTTTTGAGATTCGGGTGTCCTTAGTAAAGTTTCGGGTGGCAATAGCGCCGCCCTTCTTGTTATAGTAAATGAGACCCTACAAAATAATTAATATAGTTTTATAGGGTCACACACAACACAAATGCAACTACTTACTATAGATTAAAATATTATATATCTTTCACCTCACTACACATTAAAAATATTATATTTCTCAATCTTCATGCAAAAGCAACTGTAAGTGTTTGGGCGGGATGGAAAGAGTATGTGACACGACCCACCTTACATAACTTATAATTCAAATACTAATTAACATAAACATCATTATTATAAAAACCTGCATGTATTTTTTTTCTCACATAATATATTTATAACCAAAATCATCACACCAGTTCAACATATGTAACTGGTTTCTAAAAATACTTCAAACCACCCAAACTTGTGACAATACTTATTATATTACATAACTAAAATATCAGCGGAAATAAAATAAACCTACGGCCTAGCCCAACAGGTCGTCATCTATGTACATCTGCTCAAAACCCTGTAGGAGCTCTACAGCTTGCACAAAACACCACATAATTCAATCATCAACAGGCTCACCTACAACGCATAAACTAGTGAGACAAAAATTTCAGTAAGTAGAAATCATGCATGTCAGTGCATGAAAATGCATTTAGTTTTCTATCGTCTATTTCCTAGTCTTTCTAGTTGGTCTCTTTTATTTTGAAACGTTGCGAGATCCCCACGACACACTTATAATATGCACCCCAAATAAGCTCAACGGGGATGATTTTTTTGAATCCCGAATATAGTGCCGAGAATGATTTTTTCGAACTCTGACAGAGTATTGGGGATGATTTTTCCAAACTCCGAATAAAGTACTGAGAACGATTTTTTTGAACCCAAAATAAAGTGTCGGGAACGATTTCTACGAACCCTAATAGAGATGCATATATAGTAGCTGCATACACCATTAGTATCTTATTAATTTTGGGAAAAACACTTTTCATGTTTATGCATGGTATGCAATCAGGACAATTAAATATGCATCATAAACCATTTACAATATCAATATCAACATTTAATCACAATAAAGCAACAACTTAGCTTCAATTCACACAGATCCACTTCTGGAATAACAATTTCACCTCAATCATATAGATTTATTTATAGAATAATCACTTCATCTTGGATCACACGGATCCCTTTTTGGAATAACAATTTAATCTTGGATCACACAGATCCTTATAACCAATATCTTCTCAAATCATATATATATATATATATATATTCAACAGTTTCCAATCACACAGTTCTATATAGGACAATGATATTATTTCAAATCACATAAATCCACAACTTATTTCACCAATTAACCCCAAATAAGTCATAACATAATTAAACTAATCACAAATAATTCATGGCATAATTATCACAAATAATTCACACACAACATGTTTATGCATTGTAATTGGATCTGCTGATGATTGAATTATGTGGTGTTTTGTGCAAGCTGTGGAGCTCCTACAGGGTTTTGAACGGATGTACATAGATGACGACCTGTTGGGCTAGGCCGTGGGTTTATTTTGTTTCCGCTGATGTTTTGTTATGTCATATGATAAGTATTCTCACAAGTTTGTGTGGATTGAGGTGGTGTTAGAAACTAGTGACGTATGTTAGACTATGATTTCAGTTATGAATATATATGTGAAAAAAAAAGTATATGCAGTTTTATAATGATAATGTTTTTGTTAATTAGTATTTGAATTATAAGTTATGTAAGGTGGGTCGTGTCAGAGTGGTATCAGAGCACGGTTTGGGTCCTGCAGACTGTCTATGTACATAAGCTCATTCCTTGGGAGTGCAACTTTGCGAGTAAGTGTTATTTTCATTCTGTGCTGTTATGTATTTTATAAATTTTATTGGTCATGTGGTAGAAGACTCGTAGATAGATTGTACAATCATGGTAAGGGCTATATATGAGTGGTGAAGAAGGTAGAACTATTTACTGATTAGATTGTGTTAAGTATGAATGATTATGATATCATATTGGTCATGGATTGGCTGTCAAAGTACGGTGCTATAATAGATTGTCAAAAGAAGAGTGTCACTTTTTAGCCATTGGAAGAAGAACTATTCACCTTTATTGGGATTAAGAAGAACTTCAAATTTTCTGTAATATCAGCGACAAAAACACAGCGATTATTGGAAGTGGTTGTGAGGGATATCTGGTGAGTGTGATGAATTTTGAAAGGCAGCGGTGTCGGTGATGTACCAGTAGTTCGGGCATACCAGGAGGTGTTCTCAGATGATCTTCTAGGGTTGCCACTAGACTGGGAAATAGAGTTTGTTATCGAGTTGCAACCAAGAATTGCTCCTATATCTAAAGCGCCATACAGAATGACACCAGCTGAACTGAAAGAATTAAAGATACAGTTGCAAGAGTTGCTAGACAGTCAAGAATAAGTATCCATTGCCTCGCATTGATGACCTATTCGATCAACTACAGGGTGCAGCTATCTTTTCAAATATTGATTTGCGATCGGGGTGTCATCAGTTGAAGATAAAGGAGGAGGATATTTCGAAGACTGCATTCAGTACAAGGTACGGGCACTATGAGTTCTTAGTGATGCCATTCGATTTGACGAATGCTCCAACAGCATTTATGGATTTGATGAATAGAGTATTTTAGAATTTTCTCGATAAGTTCGTGATTGTGTTTATCGATGACATTCTGATTTACTCAAAGAATAAGGAGGATCATGCTTTGCACTTGAGGAAGGTGTTAGAGATTTTGAAGGAGCAGCAGTTGTATGCGAAGTTCAAGAAGTGTGAGTTCTGATTAGACCAAGTTGTTTTCTTGGGACACTGGTATCGGAAGAAGGAATTTCAGTTGATCCAAGCAAAGTTAAAGCAATCCATGATTGGCCACAACCCTCAAATCCCACTGAGATTTTTTATGAGGTGTGGAGGATGTGATACCTGAGCTTCTCACTACTCATGTGCCAATATAATTTAATTTGTGTTATGTGCATTTTATAATTCTGTGATAATTATGTGGCAATTATGTGATAATAATGTGGCAATTATGTGACAATTGTTTCTATATTTTATTTATTTTTATATTTTATTTGAGACATACGTGATAAAATAGTGACAATATGTGAATATATATGTGTGCATAAATATTTACGTGCATTAATTTAGAAATATATATATAATTAAATTATTTTATTTGTATAAATATATTTATTTCTTAATTATTAAGTATCACACGTGTTCTCGTAATAATAATAGTGGCGAGAAAATGTACACGTATATATATTAATTTGTAAATGTATTATATCTTAGCTATTAAGTAGTGCGCGTATATTCGTAATGGATAATAATAATAATAATAATATTTACTATTAATAGTAAGTAATAATAATAATAATTTTACGTCACTTATGTGGTAATTAGGGAGGCAAGAGTCACTTGATTAATATGTACACATTAATACTTAATTTTGATTTAAAAAAAAGGAGATAAATATGGTATTGGAGTTAACCGACTCCAACCCCCTAACTTCTATCTATATATATTTGAACCCTTTTTGAGAAATAGGCAATAGGGTGATAACCCCATTTGAAAGGAATAGTGTGCAAAGAAAGATTTTTAAAAAAAAAAAGAGAAGAGAGAGAGGGAGAAAGAAGAACAGAGGGGCGTGCCGAAACGGGAAGAAAGAGATTAGTTACTGTTCTTCACGAAGTCTTTAGTATTATCACTATTTGGAGTCCAGATAAGTAGAGATCCAACTACAATGCACAAACATGTTGTGTGTAAATTATTTGTGATTAATATGTGATAATTATGTTGTGAATTATTTGTGATTAGTTTAATTACGTCATGAATTATTTGGGATTAATTCGTGATACAAGTTGTGGATTTATGTGATTTGGGAAAAGTAGGATTCATATTCAACAATATTATTTGTAAATTATTTGTGATAAATTTGCAATACAAGTTGTGGATTTATGTGATTTGAAATAATATCATTGTCCTATATAGATTTGTGTGAATAGAAACTGTTGAATATATATTTATATGATCTGAGAAGATATTATATAAGGATCTGTGTGATCCGAGATGAAGTTGTTATTCTAAAAAGTGATCGGGTGATCCTAGGTGAAGTTGTTATTCTATAAATGGACTTATGTGATTGGGGTGAAGTTATTATTTCAGAAGTGGATTTGTGTGAATTGAAGATAAGTTGTTGCTTTATTGTGATTAAATATTGATATTGATGTCGTAAATGATTTATGATGCATATTTAATTGCCTTGGTTGCATACTATGCATAATCATGAAAAGCATTTCCCCCAAGATTAATAAGATACTAATAATGTATGCGGCCACTATATATGCATCTCTGTCATGGTTCGAAAAAATCATTCCCGAAACTTTATTCTGGGTTCAAAAAAATTATTTCCAGTACTTTATTCGTGGTTCGAAAAAATAGTCCCCAACACTCTGCCAGAGTTCGGAAAATTCATTCTCGGCACTATATTCAAGGTTCGGAAAAATCGTCCCAATTGAGCTCATTTAGGGTGCATATCATAAGTGCGTCGTGGGGATCCCGCAACGTGAACAACTTTCAAAATAAAAAAGAACAACTAGAAAGATTAGAAAATAGACGATATAAAACTAAATGCATTTTCATGCACTAACATGCTTGACTTCTACTTACTGAGATTTTTATCTCACTAGTTTATGCATTGTAGGTGAGCCTGCTGATGATTGAATTATGTGGTGTTTTGTGCAAATTGTGGAGCTCCTACAGGGTTTTGAGCAGATGTACATAGATGGCGACCTGTTGGGCTAGGTCGTGGGTTTATTTTATTTCCGCTGATGTTTTGTTATGTCATATAATAAGTATTGTCACAAGTTTGTGTGGATTGAGGTGGTGTTAGAAACTGGTGACGTATGTTAGACTATGATTTCAGTTATGAATATATTATGTGGAAAAAAAAGTATATGCAATTTTATAATGATGATGTTTTTGTTAATTAGTATTTGTATTATAAGTTATGTAAGATGGGTCATGTCAGTATGTATTACATTAAAATATAAAAAAATAAGAGAGATGATTCTCGAATATGAAATTTTTTTTTTTTAAAAACTCGTTAATATTTTGGAGTTGAGATAATCTTTTGTGATCTAATATTCTTTTAAAAAGAATATGATAGAAATAGATGCAAAGATTATGGGTGTGTATGAAGCACTGTCAAGGTTAAAGGATTTGGGATTGGAACTAGTGATTAAAGAAATAGATGCAAAGATCGTGGATGATGCGCTCCAACACCCAACTGTGGAGGATTCGGTGTTTGGGAATTATACATGGCAGCTTGTAAACAAATCCTTACTTCAATTCCATCAGTCTCAATTCATCATGTTAATCGTGTTGCTAATAATGTAGTACCCAAAATTGCTAGGGTTTCTCGTGATTATTCAAACCCTCATATATGGGTCGAGCCTCCAAACTTTGTGAATGACTTTCTCTATCATTGTTCTTCGTGTTATTAATTTATAATATTTCTATTTTGCTTAAAAAAAGAATATGATAGAAAATTAAATAAAGTAATGTGATGTTTTATTTAAAATGATTTATTTTATTAAAGATATAGTAATTGATAATAAAGTTTAAAAAAAAACTAAAAGGTTTGAATAAAAAAAAAGTCTTAGACATTTAAAATTGAGCGATACTATAAAGTACTCGTCCTATGTAAACTTTTGTGTGACACCTAAAATAAATTAAAATTCTTTTGTAAGATCGTCTCATGATAATAAGATCATTTTACATTTATGTTATTAGTTATCATTTTTACGTTTTTATTTATACTAAATTGTTGAGCAATACTTTTTTTTAGCCAAATATGATACCCAATTTTTCAAGAAAAAATAACTAATTTAAAAAATAACAATAATAATAATAATAATCTCATAGTGATTTTCTCGTTAAAAAAACCGCTTTAATCTATATATACATAAAGCACAATGCTATTTTAGTAAGTTCCCGCCAAAATATAGTTATTATATATAGTAAATTTATTAATATAATCAAAAAGGTCTAAAAAAGTTAAAAAAATAAAAAGGCAGAAACTTAGGAATGGAGGGCGCGTGAACGTAGATGGCTGCTTTTTTACGAGGGACGGAGGGCGCGTGAATATAGATGTGATTTTACGTGTGATTTGCTGCAAGATATTAACCAATAAAATTCATTCCTTTTCTTATTTAAAATTAAAATCTCACATAAAATTTAAAATATATATAACTTTTTCATTTTAATTTTATTATTTATAAATTAAATATCAAATTATTCGTCTTTTCTTGATCTTTAATTAGACATCAATATTGCCTATATAAAAAATTCAAATATATAAATTTTATTGTATATTAAAATAATTTTACAAGAAAATTTAAATTAAAATCCCAAGCAATTAATATCACGCGTGATCACTAATAATCAGCACTGGGACAGGAATGGGAGAGGAGCAGTCAATCTGCTTTTTTCTTTTACTGTAGGAACTGGGAAGGAATGATTATAACCTTTAAGCTAATAAGATTATCAATACAGTACATCGAAACTATAAAATATATAATTTATATGTTATTTAAATTTTAATATACACAAATTAATTTATTTTTAAAAAAATGTAAAATAATCATTACACGTGAAATCTTTAATAAATTAAAGGATAATTTAATTTTGGTTAGATGGTAATTTGAGGATGACTTGGCTTTTTCTTAGATTTTAGAATTTTTTTCCCTCGATTGGTCATATGAATTCGGTGCTCCTTTGGTTATTTTTAATATATTATAGGGACCCATCTGCAAATTTTATGAATTTTAAGGAGAAAAATCTAACGCACACAAAATTTCATGCCAATCTTCTCTTCTACGCCTAAAGCTTCTTCCTACTCTCTCTATGGTTTCCGTCGGCGAACAAACTGTAAGGCTCCTCCACCATCATCCAAACCTTCCGTTGTACGTCATCAGAAACAGAAGAATCAAACACAGGACAAAAGAGAACAACTACTGTAAATTCGACGATCAGTTTCTTCAACTATTCACGTCGTCGTTGTATCTGCAGCTGGATTGCCTCGATGTGTTGCAAGAAGTACGGCCGGAGTGTTGGGTTGAGTTTCCAAATATGTAAAGAGCCCAAATCCATTCTGGCCCAACATCACTTTTTGGCCCATCATCACTTTGGCAGTAGAATAGGCTGTGTGTGTTCGGGTGGAAATCAGTACTCCATAAACGAGAGCAAGAAGAAAAAGAGGGCAAAACAGGAGAGAAACATCAGAACAGTGCAGAGGAAATAACCGGAGTTTCAACCGTCAGATCGAGCTGAAATTTTGTCAGCACGTTCGGAACTTGTGGAGGTATATTCTGAACGGTGGAGATTGTGTTTGGAGCTTTGGGTTGACGGGAATACGCCGAAGACAGAAACAGATTTGTGGGAGATTCTGTTCTGCGCAGTCGAGGGGAAAGAGCCGTTTCTCACAAACTAACCGTTGGATCGAGCTGTAATTTGGACAGCACGTTCAGGACTCACAGGGGTTGATTGTGGATGGTGGAGATCGGATTATGAGGGTTCTACAGTTGCGAACTCAGAACGTCAGTTGGTGTAGTTTGGTGAGGGCTTTCTAATCTCGTTGTTTGTTATCAAGTATTGATTGTCTTGATACGTTTGTGATAGTTCGTCTGTGGTGGCAGATTGTAACTCTTGAACTTTTGTCTCATAGTGAAGTTTTTGGTGGGCTTCGGTCCCGTGGTTTTTTACCTTCTCACATTGAGGAGGTTTTCCACGTTAAATTGCTTGTGTCGTGCGTTGTTGATTGTTTGTTTTATCGTGCATTATATTATTAGGATTGTTTCCTGCTAGATTCACACAAGAGAGGGATAATTGATCATTCCGCTGTGTAGACGAATAGTTTATTATTTGATTATTCGTGTGTTTATCCCAACAAAGTGGTATCAGAGCGGGTTGCTGCTCTGTGCCTTGTGGTGAATATGGAAACCAATACTAATAGAATGGTGAATCTCAATGGTTCTAATTATCATGTGTGGAAAGGCAAGATGGAGGATCTTCTCTATGTGAAAGATTATTACATGCCTGTATTTGAAACTAAAAAGCCTGATGATAAAACAGATGAGCAATGGAATATATTGCATCGTCAAGTATGTGGTTACATTAGGCAGTGGGTGGATGATAATGTATTGAACCATGTTAGTGGAGAAACACATGCACGAACATTATGGAAAAAGTTGGAGGAACTGTATGCTATAAAAACTGGGAATAACAAGTTATTTCTAATCAAACAGTTGATGAATCTGAAATTCAAGGATAGCACTCATATGACAGATCACTTGAATTCATTTCAGGGCATTATTAATCAATTGTCGGAAATGAATATCAAGTTTGAGAATGAAGTACAGGGCTTATGGCTTCTTGGTACATTGCCGAATTCATGGGAGACATTCAGGACATCTTTGTCTAATTCAGCCCCCAATGGTACCATTACAATGGATTTCGTTAAGGGCAGCGTTTTGAATGAGGAAATGAGGAGAAAATCGCAGGGCCCTTTACAGCAATCAGAGGTTTTGGTTACAGAAAAGAGGGGGAGAAGTAATAGTAGAGGTCCAACAGGCAAGCAAAAAGGCAGGAGGAGTAAATCCAACAGACATAGCAAGGTTGAGTGTTGGAATTGTAAAACTCCATGACACATAGCAAGGTATTGCAGAAAACCCAAGCAAGATGATAAGAAAGAAAATGGAAAAGAAAAGAAGAATGAAGAAACGAAAGATAATGATCGAGTGTCTGCTGCAACAGGTGATTTTCTTATCTTTCGTGATTATGAAGTTGTCAATATTGCATATGGTGAAAGCAGTTGGGTGGTTGATAGTGGGGCATCCATACATGCCACATCTCGTAGAGATATGTTCACATCCTACATGTCAGGTGACTATGGTAATGTTAGGATGGGTGATGATGGCTTAGCTAAAGCCATTGGCGTTGGAGATGTATGTTTGAGGACTAGTAATGGTGCTATACTAGTTTTGAGAAATGTGAAGCACGTGTCTGATCTTCGGTTGAACTTGATATCTATTGGGAAACTTGATGATGAAGGTTTCTGCAGTGTGTTCTTCGATGGTCAGTGGAAGCTTACAAGAGGTTCTTTAGTTGTTGCTAGAGGTCAAAAACACTCCTCATTGTACTTGATGCAAGCAAAGTTACTTGATGGCTCTATTAATGCAGTTAAGAATGAGGGGATAGTTGAGTTGTGGCACAGCAGACTCAGTCATATCAGTGAAAAGGGATTGAAGATTTTAGAGAAGAGAAATCTCATTCCAGACTTGAAGAATGCATCTTTAAGGAAGTGCTCTCACTGTTTGGCGGGAAAGCAAACTCGAGTTGCTTTCAAGACCTCAACTCCTACCAGAGCATCAGGTATACTCGATTTAATTTATTATGATGTTTATGGTCCTATGAAAACAAGAACTCTTGGTGGTGCTTTATATTTTGTTACTTTTATAGATGATCACTCAAGAAAGACCTGGATCTACACGTTGAAGACGAAAGATCAGGTGCTCGATGCATTCAAGCAGTTTCATGCCTTAGTTGAGAGACAGACTGGGAAGAAGTTGAAATGCATCAGATCGGATAATGGAGGGGAATATATTGGTCCTTTTGATGAGTATTGCAGAGAGCGAGGTATCCGACATCAAAAGACTCCTCCAAAGACTCCTCAGTTGAATGGTCTTACAGAAAGGATGAACAGAACATTGGTCGAGAGAGTAAGATGTCTACTATCAGAAGCAGGATTGTCTTCATCATTTTGGGGTGAGGCTCTGAGTACTGTTGTACAAGTTTTAAATCTTACTCCGTGTGTTCCTTTAGACTTTGATGTTCCAGATAGAGTCTGGTCAGGAAAAGATGTTTCCTATAATCATTTACGGGTCTTTGGATGTAAGGCATTTGTGCATATTCCCAAAGATGAGAGGTCTAAGTTGGATATGAAGACTCGACAGTGTGTGTTTCTTGGTTATGGCCAAGATGAGTTTGGTTACAGACTTTATGATCCCTTGGAGAAGAAACTTGTCAGAAGTCGGGATGTTGTGTTTGTTGAGGATCAAACCATAAGAGACATTGAGAAGACGGATAGCTCAATTTCTACACCTGGTGATGACTTGATTGACTTGGAAATTGTTCCTCACAGTCAAGGTCAAGTAGAAGTTGAAGAGGAGAATCAGGATCAGCCTGATTTCGGTAATGATGAGCATGTCGATCATTCTTTGCATGATGAAGAGGATATCGATCAGCCACAACCACCTAATATTCCAGAACAGGAGGTTCAAGAACCACCTAGAAGAAGTAGTAGAGCTCGTGTACCTTCTAGGATGTATCCTCCTGATCAGTATGTGCTCTTGACCGACGGGGGAGAGCCTGAATGCTATGGAGAAATAGTTCATGGAGAACACAGGAATGAATGGTTGGAAGGAATGTAAGATGAGATGAAGTCCTTGCATGAAAATGACACATTTGATCTGGTGAAACTACCAAAGGGGAAGCATGCTTTGAAGAACAAGTGGGTGTACAGGATAAAACAAGATGAGCACACCTCAAAGCCTCGATTCAAAGCTAGATTGGTTGTTAAAGGTTTCAGTCAGAAAGAGGAAGTTGATTTTGAAGAAATTTTCTCTCCGGTTGTCAAAATGTCTTCTATCCGTTTTGTGCTTGGTTTGGTTACTAGTCTTGACTTGGAGATTGAGCAGATGGATGTCAAAACTGTTTTTCTTCATGGTGAGCTAGATAAAGAGATTTACATGGTGCAACCTGAAGGTTTCAAGGTGAAGGGAAAAGAAGACCATGTATGCAAACTGAAGAAAAGTCTCTACGGTTTGAAGCAAGCACCTAGATTGTGGTATCAGAAATTTGAGTCAGTTATGGGAGAGCAAGACTACCAGAAGACTATTTCTGATCATTGTGTGTTTGTTCAGAAGTTCTCGGATGATGATTTTATTATATTATTGTTGTGTGTTGATGATATATTGATTGTTGGCAGGAATGTTTCAAGAATTGACAGGTTGAAGAAACAGTTGAGCAAATCCTTTGCCATGAAGGATTTGGGGCCAGCAAAGAAAATTCTTGGTATCAACATCACCCGAGATAGAGCAAACAAGAAGCTGCACTTGTCACAGGAGAAGTATATTGAGAAAGTGCTTGAGAAATTCAATATGAGCAAAGCTAAAGTAGTTAGTTCTCCTATTGCCACTCATTTTAAGCTTGGTGCTCATCATAGTCCTTCAACCGATGAAGAGAATGAAGCAATGAGAAGAGTCCCATATGCTTCAGCTGTGGGAAGCTTGATGTATGCAATGGTGTGTACAAGGCCTGACATAGCTCATGCAGTTGGTGTTGTTAGCCGTTATTTGTCTAATCCGGGAAAGGAGCATTGGAATGCTGTGAAGTGGATAATGAGGTATCTACGAGGTACGTCTAGTTTGAGACTCACCTTTGGAGGTGGGAAGCCCGAGTTAGTTGGCTATACCGATTCAGATATGGGATCTGATGTGGACACCAGAAAGTCAATTTCTGCTTACCTAGTGACATTCACATGTGACGCTGTGTCATGGCAATCAAGATTGCAAAAATGTGTTGCACTCTCCACAACAGAATCAGAGTACATTGCTACAACGGAAGCATGCAAAGAGGTGTTATGGTTCAAAAGGTTTATGGAGGAGATTGGACTGAAGCAAGAGAGATATGTAGTATTTTGTGATAGTCAGAGTGCTATCCATCTCAGCAAAAATGCTGCATTTCATTCAAGATCAAAGCATATTCACGTGAGATATCATTGGATGAGGGATGTCATCAATGATAAGTTGCTTGAACTTGAAAAGATTCATACAGATGATAATGGTGCTGACATGATGACGAAGGCATTGCCTAGAGAGAAGCTCGAGGTATGTCGTGTGATAGCCGGAATGACTAGTCTCTCCACATAATCGGAAAGGGGGAGATTTGTTGGGTTGGGTTTCCAAATATGTAAAGAGCCCAAATCCATTCTGGCCCAACATCACTTTTTGGCCCATCATCACTTTGGCAGTAGAATAGGCTGTGTGTGTTCGGGTGGAAATCAGTACTCCATAAACGAGAGCAAGAAGAAAAAGAGGGCAAAAGAGGAGAGAAACATCAGAACAGTGCAGAGGAAATAACCGGAGTTTCAACCGTCGGATCGAGCTGAAATTTTGTCAGCACGTTCGGAATCGTGGAGGTACATTCTGAACGGTGAAGATCGTGTTTGGAGCTTTGGGTTGACGGGAATATGCCGAAGACAGAAACAGATTTCTGGGCGATTCTGTTCTGCGCAGTCGAGGGGAAAGAGTCGTTTCTCACAAACTAACCGTTGGATCGAGCTATAATTTGGACAGCACGTTCAGAACTCACAGGGGTTGATTCTGGATGGTGGAGATCGGATTCTGAGGGTTCTACAGTTGCGAACTCAGAACGTCAGTTGGTGTAGTTTGGTGAGGGCTTTCTAATCTCGTTGTTTGTTATCAAGAATTGATTGTCTTGATACGTTTGTGATAGTTCGTCTGTGGTGGCAGATTGTAACTCTTGAACTTTTGTCTCATAGTGAAGTTTTTGGTGGGCTTCGGTCCCGTGATTTTTTACCTTCTCACATTGAGGAGGTTTTCCACGTTAAATTGCTTGTGTCGTGCGTTGTTGATTGTTTGTTTTATCGTGCATTATATTATTAGGATTGTTTCCTGCTAGATTCACACAAGAGAGGAATAATTGATCATTCCGCTGTGTAGACGAATAGTTTATTATTTGATTATTCGTGTGTTTATCCAAATACGGAGATGCACCAGGCAGATGGCGGCGGTGTTCTTCCTGATCGGCGTTATCCTCAACACGGCGGCGGTGGATATTTATATGCTCATCGCCGGTAGGATTCTCTTAGGCGCTGGCGTCGGATTCGGAAACCAGGTAATTTATAATTTCAATTCAATACTCCAATCGATTTCTTATTAATACTAATCGCATTAATTAAACCTAATTTTCGGATTCATAAACCTAATTTTGCAGGCGGTGCCGCTATTCATATCGGAAATCTTTCCGGCGAAGTACCGCGGAGGTCTGAACATATGCTAGATGCTGATCACCATTGGAATTCTCTGCGCGAATGTAGTAACTTTTTCACATCCAAAATACCCATCATGGGTGGAGATACCCTAGGGTTCGCCGGGATCCCGGCGATCTTACTAGGCGTTGGATCTCTTCTGATCGTGGAGACTCCAACGAGTCTGATCGAGAGGGTGAAGCTTGAGGGGAGTGGAGGATGTGGAGAAGGAGTACGAGGAGATCCTGGCGGCGACGGAGATGGCGAAGAAGATCGAGCACCCATTCAGAAACCTGATGGAGAGATCGAGCCGGCCACAGCTGTTCTGCGCCTCGATTCTCCAAGTGTTCCAGCAATTCACGGGAATTAATGTCATCATGTTCTACGCGCCGGTGCTCTTTCAGACTATGGGGTTGGGGAGCGAGGCATTGTTGCTTCCCTCCGTCGTTACTGGTATAATCAACGTGTTGGCGACGCTGGTCGCCATCTTCGGGGTCGATAAATTTGGCAGAAGGAACCTGCTTATTCAAGCTGACGTTCAGATGCTTATTTCTCAGGTATATATATATTTTTTAATTTATTAGTATTTGGTTCATCTGCATTCATTCTTATTTAAGAAACATGAGTAATTAATTTTTATCTCGATTTAATTTCTGAATGAGTAGTAATTAATGTATAAGAAACATGAGTATTAATTTGTTATCTCGATTTAATTCGGAATGAGTAGTGCTACATTAGTAGTACTTAGTAGACATGATTTGCTTAGTAGTTTGAATTCATGATTTGCTTTGTTGGTGTGTTAGTAGTCATGGTAATTGTTTTTTTTTACTAATTTTATTAATTTTATTGTTTTTTGGAGGGTAGTGTAGTCTCTTTATATAATAAATAAATTTAAAGCGATTATATGTTGATTTGAAGTTTCCATTATTGTGGACGAGTAAGACGCATGATCATATTCATATACATATTGGTGGGAATTCAGTTCATACTTGCATATAAAATTTATTTCAGGGTGATTAGCTGTACTGGAAGTGTAAAACCACAACAATTGGATTGATTTTTATGCTAAAATTTTTGTAATTTCTGGTGTAGAATTCGCCACGTGGCCACGCGTTTTCTGTTTAAGTTGATGATAAGGTTTTCAAGGCCAGATTTCAGATACACGGTCATGTGACGCAGTCCCGGCAGCCGTTCAGTCACAGGTGGCGCCAACACCGATCATAATTGTGCCTTTCCTCTCTTATGCAATTGCCGACAGCCACCATTAGAGCATAGCAGGTTATCCTAGTTCCCATTTCGTAGTTTAGCATGACCAATTATGTCGGAGCCTAAAAGTGGTGACTTCAGGTTATTGAAGTTTGTTTATTATCAGAGTAATTCAATATTTTTATTTTGGTTATGTTTTCGTGGAATATCATGCCTGTGAAAGAGGCTAAAATAAGAGATGAACTGCATAACCAAGTTTCAAAAAAAACTTGCAATTAAAAAATTTAAAAGTATTACAAAAGGTTAATGGAGCATGTGTGCTAATAGAAATAGGTCGACTGAACGATCTGGTAACTATGAACCAAGAAAAATTCCTCTTATAATAACAATTGTATTTCTTAATTCTCACAGCTCTGATCGTGCCCCCCCGCATCCAGCGCTTTCTTCTATTGTAATGGCAACAAGTAAGTACCTAAAGGATGTACAATTATCAACTGGAAGGAAAGTTTTTATTGGGGGATTAATTTTTCAATTTTCATATGATTGCAGTACGAGAATAATTGTGAGATTGGGGTTTCTCTAAGCTAACCAATGCATATTGTTTGGTTGCAATTGGGGGTTCTGAACAGATGTTGAACATGTAAATTTGGTATGTCTTTGATAAAAAGTAACCTTTTGGAAGTCTGCTAGAGTTTGTGTGGCTCCAGATGTATATTACTTAATATAATTGTGAATCTAGCTTTCATATTATAGGATCAAAGGACATTGTGTGTTTGATTATTTGTTTTCGGAACCAATTATTTTGCAAAATCCATGAGAGTTTTTCTTTGTAAGTTTGAGCCTTAAGGCCAAGGGAGATGAAAGATGGGCTCCTGTAAATTTTGATATGATCTTTGCCTTAGATAAAAATAACCTTTTTTTAAGTTTGCTAGAGGATTTGTGTGGCTCCAGAGCCAGAGTATTACTCAATATAATTGTGAATACAATTGTTGGAGCCAAGTAGCATTACATCCACTGTTGTCACTCGAGTTGTTTCTACGTAATTTATTTTTTGGATCCTTAAACATCCGAATACATTAGAGTCCTTATTCCTTGGTAGAGTTTCATGTTTAGGAACCTAACTGATCTTAGTTGGGTGAGATATGATTACTTTATTTACTTATGACTTATTGTGTTCGCAGGCATGAATTTTAAACATACACCCAAGCAAGTGGGTGGAAGGGATTGGGTGGAGAAAGGTCGAGAAACCGTGCATTTGATTCGGGCCATGATGCAAATATTGAGGAGTCTGGAGAGCCCGAAGATGGTAATTTTCATTTTCATATACTTAAATTTATTTCCCCATCTTATATCAATTTTCCTCGCATGAAGAACATTTAATAGAAGAGTTAGTCTCCTGTGAGACGGGTTATTGGTGAGACGGATGTGAGGCGGGTCAACCCGTCAATAAAGTATACTTATTTGTGGTTAAAGTGTGCTTATTTGTGGTTAAAGTATGTCGATAATAAATCAAATTATAACACACTAACATCATACTTTAATACATAATCCAACATACTTTAAAAAACATACATTAACAACCATTTAACATACTTTATTTAAATAATCGACATACTTTAACACGTCTCACAAACCGTCTCATGAAGGTAGCGTCTCGCAAGAGACTTTGTCTTAATAGAAACCTTCACATATGAACAAATCATGCATATTAGAAGCGTATTTTATTTTATTGATAATTCCCACAAATTGTATTCTACTGATTTAAGACAGATAAGTTCTCAACATTAGCTATATACAAAAACATATATGTTGTATACATGTATGTTGACAGTGCATTCAATCTTTGAAGTTATCTAGGGCTTATGGAAATATTGCTATAATTGTTTTGTGGGTTTTCATGCTCACATAAAATTTGATGCTTTGACATTTTCTTTTTCAACTACTACACATATTTTATCTTTAGAGAGGAGGGAGCCATGATAATTCACTTAAATATATATGAAGCTTGGTTGACAAAATATGGAATGGACGATGGAAGGAAAGAGCGATGCCCAAAGATGAAATTGTAAATTTTTTTGCTTGGTTGACAAAAATAGGGGATGGACGATGGAAGGAAAGAGCTATGCCCAAAGAAAGCGTGAAAGATGAAATTGTAAATCATTTGCTTGAGACATAGATAGGGAAAGTTATATAAATTATATTGAGACAATGAAAGAGCACATGATATATATAGTTAATGTTATATAAATTATATATTGAGACAATGAAAGAGCATGTAATAGAGAAAATAGTATATATTTTCTTTGTAAGAAAAAAGATAGTGAAAGTTATATAAATTATATTGAGACAATGAAAGAGCATATATATATATATATATATATATATATATATATATATATATATATATATATATATATATATATATATATATATATATATATTATATTCTCATGTATAATAATTAATTTGGCCATAAAATTTGCAAGAAAATGCTCACTTCAAGGAGTTCTTGACCTGGTTCACGGAGTAGAATCAGTTCTGCACTGTGAGTTTTTAGTGACTCTATGGTGCAATTACGTTAAAATACACCAATTTTTCCTCTTTTTTCAATTTAATCACGAACTTTATTTTTATCAAAAAAATACATGATCTTTAATTATATCTTCTCTCAATTTAATCATGAATTATCTTTTTTTCAATTAAATACACGATCTTTTTGTATTTTTTTAATCTAATCATGAGTTTTTTATTTTTTAAAAAATAAATTTAGTTCATATTTTTTTATAATTTTTTTAATATTTATAATATTTAATTTTATATATATTATAATATAAATATTTAATACTTGATGATTTTTATGTAATTAAGATAGTTAAATATATTTTATTAATAAAAATTTTGTAATTAAATTATAAAAATATAAAAATTTAAATTTAAAATTATATATATATATATATATATATATATATATATATATATATATATATATATATATATATATATATATATATATATATATATATATATATATATATATATATATATATTGACAGTGTCATATAATAATAAGAAGTATATTTTTTAAAAGGTTAATTGCATAAAAAAAACGAATTTTATTTCTATTATAAATAAATCCACACCTTTAATAAATTGCAAAATATCACTACACCTTTAAACATTATTGTAAAATCATCAAATATATGATATAGTTCTTAAAGTTGGAGATAATTATTAAAGAGTAATTTTGAAAAAAGGATTCATGTGTGAACTTGATTACGATTTACACTCAAAAGCAAATTATATATTTAAAAGGGGATGAACAAAGTATAATATTTTTATCAATACAATTTATAACTTTATTATTTTTTAATAATAATAATAGTTTTATTTTCAAAATAATATCTCAATACTCCCACGTTTTTATTGAATAAATAAAGATTCATTTAGTTAACTGTGTCATATAATTATATATAATAAAAGTAATTATTAGTCATTATTATAATACACATGAAACTTTTATGATATAGTACTCCCTCTGTCCCATTTCAATGTTTACGTTTGCTTTTTGCATATGAAAAATATAATATTTGATGTGAAGTGGCTAGGTGTATCAGTGTTGGATGATATATTAATTGTTTTAGATTGCTCCCATATTTCTAAAAAGGAAAACGTAAGCATTGAAATAAGACGCGTAAAATAGAAACGTAAATATTGAAACGGGACGGAGGGAGTAGTATTTAGCACCATTAAATTTTGAATTAAAAAAAAAGATTTGATTACTATTTTTTTTCCACTCTTGCTTGAGTGCATATAACCAAATATCATATTAAAATTGTTATATAATCATGTTTGAATCGTCATAAAAAAGTCATAGATTTATCACAATATTGGCACAGGTTGAAAATGGTCAGATAATTTATTTTTAGATAATTATAATCATTAAATAAATCATATCAATATAAATAATACAATAATTTTCAAATTAAGAGATTATGAATTTAATATTACCTGCTTACATGCATATTAAACTATTTTTTAACTTGCATTTTATTTTTACTATATACGTTTAAACCTTTCACAGTAAAATTTGATATTTACTCCCTTTGCCATATAGTCTTTCTTCTTATTATTATTTTTTGTCCTAAAAAAATTTAATGCATTTTATTTTATTTTATATATATATATATATATATAAATAAATTGATTTCACAATAAAATTTGATATTTACTCCCTTTGTCGTATAGAGTTTTTCTTACTTTTATTTTTTTATTTATCTCTAAAAAAATTTTAATGATCCTGCGCTTCATACTAGTAGTAATTGTAACTAAATACGGTGGGACGGCCGGATCTAATACTTAAGCCGCTCGATTATGCGTGACACGTGGCCGTGGTCAATTGGCGGAGCTAGACCTCTCCAGAGGCTTCATTCTTTTTCACGAATTCTGTGTAATAATCGCGCGACAATGGAAACACCTAACGGATTCATATAATCAATCCATCCCTATAAATACCTCTTCTCCCTCCACCTTCCTCACAACATAATCGATCAACAAGCAATTAGTCAAGCAAACTGAAGAAGAGAGGAAAACAATGAACTCATCCGCAGAGGATAACAACCCAAGGCTATCCAAGAGCATGATCAGAGAAGTAGAGAACAATATCCCAAAGCATTAGGTTGTTATGTTTTTGTCATTTAGTAGAATAGTGACATCTGTTATTTTCATACTTATCCATTACCTCACTACCTCCCTATATGTAGCTACTGTGTAAATGAATGAAAACAGATTGAAACATTACTTTACCATTATCCTTCTTTTACCTCAAATGCAATTCTCGGTTTCTCATCATAGTATCAGAGCTCCAGGATAACACCTGGGCTTTGTGCCATTCCCTTTACTTTATTGTTTTTTTATTTATCTTTTTCAACAAAGCTGTCATGGCTACTTCTAGTAGCTTTAGTGAGGTTACCAGCCAAGCCCCTACTACATTTCAACTCCCATTGAATCAACTTATCTCTATAAAGCTCACAGAAGATAATTACCTCATATGGAAACAACAAGTTCTTGCAGCAGTTAAAGGTTATGCTCTTGAGGGCTTTCTTAATGGTGAAAAAGCCCCTCCACAGAAATTTCTCACAAAAGCAGATGAAGATAGAAATTCATTAAATCCTGAGTTCGTTAATTGGGTAAGGCAAGATCAATTAATTGTTTCTTGGTTATTATCTTCCCTCACAGAAAGCATTCTTGTTAGCACAGTTGGTTTAAGCACTTCAAAAGAAATATGGGATTGTCTTCACACTGGTTTTGCTAGCCAATCACGTGCTAAAATTATGCAGTATAAGCAACAATTACAAAGTATTAGAAAGGGATCTCTTAGCATGAGAGAATACTTGAACAAAATCAAGAGTTGTTGTGATGTTCTAAATGCAGCTGGTCATAGAATTAGTGTTGATGATCAAGTTCTCTACATTATGTCTGGTTTAGGTTCAGAGTACAATCCTGTTATGGTCTCTGTTACCTCTAAAATTGGTCCGGCATCACTTATGGAAATTAGCTCTTTACTTCTTAGTTTTGAAGCCAGACTTGAAGGGAATGATATCTCATATTTTGGAACAGAAGGCTCTTCTCCTTCTCCTAGTGTTCATCTTACAACTCAAAACTATGGCAGAGGAAGGGGGTTTAACAATCCATATGGAAGAGGAAGAAATGGTGGACAAATCTATGGTGTAAACAGGGGAGGAAGAGCCCATAGAGGTGGTTTTCAAAGAGGAAGTGGGAGATTCAATGCTCCTAGATGTCAGATTTGCTACAGAAATAACCACACTGCTGAAAAGTGCTTTTATAGAGCAGACTTACAATACATTCCACCTACATACCAGCAGCAACACAACAGCCATCCCACCTCTTTTAATGGTAATCCACAATCCACGGCCAACATTGCAAGTTTCTCCAACCACAACAACACTATGGCAGAAACTTCATGGTATCCAGATTCTGGGGCCAGCAATCATGTGATATTTGATCTCAACAACTTGAATATGGGGTCTGAGTACCAAGGCACAGAAAGAGTCCACATGGGAAATGGCACAGGTTTGAAAATTTCACATTATGGTAATTCTATTGTAACTGCTTCTGACTCTCAACACTCACATTCTTTCTTACTCAAAAATCTTTTGCATGTTCCTCACATAAGAAAAAATCTACTAAGTGTTTCACAGTTTGCTCTTGATAATCATGTTTTCTTTGAGTTTCACCCAACTCATTGTCTTGTGAAGGAACAAGGCACCAACAAGATAATGCTTCAAGGGAGTCTTGAAAATGGTCTTTACAAATTCAGTTTAGCTTGTCCCAAGGATGTTTTATCTACACCTTTTACTCCAGCTTTTCAAAACAACCATCATTCTCCTCCAGCTTTGGTGAACTTTGCTGAAAACCGAAAGTGTCTTCCCTTAAGCACTTGGCACAATAGATTAGGACATGCCTCTTATGATGTTGTTAAGAAGGCTTTAGCTATAAGCAAGGTTACTTATCTTGATGACAGTTCTAATTCCCTTTGTTCAGCTTGTATGAAGGCCAAGAGCCATAAACAACCATTTCCTGTTTCAGTTTCTGAAGTATTTGAACATTTTTCACTTGTTCATAGTGATCTTTGGGGACCTTCGCCTATCAAGTCAGTTAATGGTTTTTCTTACTATGTAAGCTTCATTGATGCAAAAACCAGATACACTTGGATTTATTTTCTGAAACTAAAATCTGATGTTAAAGTAGCCTTTACTCACTTCAAAAATCTAGTGGAAACTCAATATAAAACCACAATAAAATCTTTCCAAAGTGATGGAGGCACTGAATTTAAATCACTCTCCGAACTCTTTCATCAGTCTGGCATTATCCATAGGATCTCATGTCCATATACTCCTGAACAAAATGGTCTTGCAGAAAGAAAACATAGACATATTGTGGAGGTTGGTCTTGCTCTTCTTGCTCATTCTGGTGTACCACAAATATATTGGGATGGTGCTTTTGTTTCCAGTGTCCACCTGATTAATAGAACACCTTCTAAAGGCCTTCACTACACAACTCCTTTTCAATTACTCACTGGCAATATACCAGACTACTCATCCCTTAGAATATTTGGTTGTCTTTGTTTTCCTTATTTAAGACCATATAATAAACATAAGCTTCAACATAGATCTGAATCCAGTGTATTTCTTGGCTACAATCCATATTATAAAGGTTACAAAGTCCTCTTACCCAATAAAAAAGGTCATAATAACTAGACACATTGTGTTTGATGAAACTGTATTCCCCTTCCTCTCATCTTCACCTTCTTCTTTTCCCTTCTCCCATACTTCTAACACTTTCTCACCCCTCCTTCCTCTTTGGGAAAATTCTCATACCTCGTCACCTGCTCATATATCTACTCCTCATTCTCTTTTACCCACCACATCTACTCCACATAACCCATCACCTCTCTCTTTTGGAGGACAGTTACATGTTGAATCACCTATTGTGAATAATAATGACCTGTCTCTTTCTCCTGATGTTTCTCTTGAGTGTGCAGGTTCTTCCGAACAATGCGCAAGTCATTCTACAAACTCACCATCACAGATCACACCGCAACTCAAAGAAGCACCCCAGTTAATTTCTTCCCATTCAATGGTGACACGAGCTAAGGCAGGTATTTATAAGCCAAAAGTTCTTGTAGGGGAATGCAAGTCTTTTAAGGAACCAACAAATCATGTAGATGCACTTACGCACCCTGAATGGAAAGCTGCTATAGAAATGGAGTATGCAGCCCTATTGAAAAATGGAACTTGGGAACTTTGCTCTCTCCCAGATACTCACACATTGATCGGATGTAAATGGATATTCAAGTTGAAAAAGAATTCAGATGGTTCGATAGCTAGACATAAAGCACGGCTAGTGGCCAAGGGATACACACAGGTTCCAGGTTTTGACTTCACGGATACATTTAGTCCAGTTGTGAAGCCAGTCACAGTGAGAATAGTCCTTTCTCTTGCATTAGCAAATGGTTGGAAATTACGTCAATTGGATGTTGACAACGCTTTTCTTAATGGTGAAGTTGAGAATGATCTTTACATGGCCCAACCACCCGGGTTTGAGCTAGGAGAAGGGCAAAACCTAGTTTGTAAGCTCAAAAGATCTATATATGGTCTTAAACAAGCTTCACGGGCATGGACTTCTAAATTTTGCTCTGTTTTAAGTATTTTGGGCTTTAGTGTTTCTACAGCGGATATGTCTCTGTACTACCGACATAACAAAGACTCGACCATATTGGTTATGGCATATGTCGATGACATCATCATCACTGGTTCAAACACAAATGATGTCAATAAGGTCATCAGTAATCTGCACAAATTTTTTTCGTTAAAAGACTTGGGAGATTTGAACTTCTTTTTAGGAATTGAAGTTGCAAAGTCCACAAAGGGGTTATTTCTCAATCAAAGAAAGTATATCACGGAGATTTTGGAAAAGGCAGATATGCAGAACGCAAATGCTTTGAGTACTCCCATGACATCTGGAATTCGCCTATCGAAGCATGAAGGACAGCCTATAACAAATGGTCAAACTTACAGGAGCATTGTAGGCGCTCTTCAATATGCTACAATTACTAGGCCTGACATCTCTTTTGCAGTGAATAAAGTTAGTCAATATATGCAAAATCCCATGGATATGCATTGGAAGGCTGTTAAAAGGATATTGAGATACTTGACAGGTACTTTAGATTATGGTATCTCTTTTTCAATACCGAAATCTATGGATGTGGTGGCTTTTGCTGATGCTGATTGGGCATCGGACATGGATGATATGAGGTCTACTTCAGGGTATTGTGTTTTTGTTGGAGGAAATTTGGTTTCTTGGAGTGCCAAGAAACAATCTACAATCTCTAGATCTAGTACAGAAGCCGAATATAGAAGCTTGGCACATGTGACGTGTGAAGTGATTTGGATTCAATCTTTACTTGCTGAATTACACTGTACATCTTCAAGAATTCCCACAATTTGGATAGATAATCAAGGTGCCATATCTTTAGCTGCGAATCCGGTGTATCATTCTCGTACGAAACACCTCGAGCTAGACTTGCATTTCGTGAGAGAAAAGATCAACGCAAAACAAATTCAAGTTCTCCATGTCCCTAGTATCGATCAGATTGCAGACAGCTTCACCAAGCCTCTATCTGGTCAATTCTTCTATCGCCTTCGAAACAAATTAAACATTGTTCCAGCAGGCTCTCTCGAATTGAGGGGGCATGAAGAAGAGAGGAAAACATTGAACTCATCCGCAGAGGATAACAACCCAAGGCTATCCAAGAGCATGATCAGAGAAGTAGAGAACAATATCCCAAAGCATTAGGTTGTTATGTTTTTGTCATTTAGTAGAATAGTGACATCTCTTATTTTCATACTTATCCATTACCTCACTACCTCCCTATATGTAGCTACTGTGTAAATGAATGAAAACAGATTGAAACATTACTTTACCATTATCCTTCTTTTACCTCAAATGCAATTCTCGGTTTCTCATCACAAACCAATTCAATATCACTCACCAGTTCCAATCAGAAAGATCAATGTCGCTGATTCCAAGTGTTTTCGGTCGGAGAAGCAGCGCATTCGACCCCTTCTACCTTGACATCTGGGAACCCTTCCGTGATTGGCCACTCATCTCCGGCGATGACACGTCGCAGTTCGCCGCCACTCGCATCGACTGGAAGGAGACGCCGGAGGCGCACGTGTTCAAGGCGGATGTGCCGGGCTGAAGAATGAGGAGGTGAAGGTGGAGGTGGAGGAAGGCAACGTCCTCCAGATCAGCGGCGACCGCAGCCGTGAGAAGGAGGAGAAGAACGACAAGTGGCACCACGTCGAGAGGAGCTCCGGGAAGTTCCAGCTGCGATTCCGGCTGCCGAAGAATGCGAAGGCAGATGAGATCAAAGTGAGTATGGAGAAGGCCGAGGTGAAGGCTATTGACATTTCGGGCTGAAAATTTTCTGGTCAATTTTTTATTACTATTTGAATAATGTAACATCTGAACTACTTTTACGAAATCATTTGATTTGCCCACCTTTTTATTAATACACTTAAGGGTCCGATTTTTTAATGGCCACTATTGACAAAGTACAATTTAAAATAGTCACATATCTTAAAATTAATTTTTACTAGCCACTTTTAAGTGGACTCCCCAAATTACCCCATAACTGTCAGGTAAAGGACGAAAATAATGGGGTCATCATCATGTCAGTTTTGACTGCAGTAAATGGGGGGAGGGTGGACCACATTTAAAGTTTTTAAATTTTGAATTTAAGATTTTGGATGGGTGTTGGTGGTACATCATTAAATCCATTTTCACCTTTTTTCTTTCTTTCTTTTTTTCTTTCTTTCTTTCTTTCTTTCTTTCTCTCTCATCTTTCGTCCAACATCCTCTCTCTTCTTCTCTCCTTTCGTCTCAGTATCAAGCACAGTGCATTTTTGGGTTTCTCTTCTCCATTTGCGGTCTCCCACGGTGCATTACACATTGGAAATGACAAATTTTCAGGTATGTATATAAGCAGTGTTATTGGCATCTCTAAATTAGTGTATAATGATTTTTAGGACTTTTTTCGAGGATATTTCCACTACATTTTTTGTGGTTTTGTTCATATTTGTAAAATGTAAATTAATTTGTATAATGTTTCATACATGTGGTTTGAAAATGTAATGCATTGAATGTGACTTGATTGTGCATACATCACATGTAGGATGTAAGACTGCAGTGGGGTGTTAATTTTTTTTTTTTTGAACTTTTTGTTGGCCGAATAGGGGTATTGTCGTAGACCGAATAGAAAAAAACTTTAGGCCGAATAGAACAAGTCTAGGCCGAATAGAGCAAAGTGTAGGAGTAATTACTTCGTAATTTTTTTAAATTTTGGTTGGCCGAATAGAGGTTTTTAGTAGGCCGAATAGAACAAATTTGTAGGCCGAATAGAACAAATATTTAGGCCGAATAGAACAAGTATAGGCCGAATAGAGCAAAGTGTAGGAGTAATTACTTTTTGACATTCTTTTAAATTTTGATAGGCCGAATAGAGATTTTTAGTAGGCCGAATAGAACAAATCTTTAGGCCGAATAGAACAAGTGTGCACCGAATAGAGCAAAGGGTAGGATCTTTTTTGAAATTTGTCTGAAATTTTGGTTGGCTGAATATAGGTTTTTGTAGACCGAATAGAACAAATCTGTAGGTCGAATAGAACAAGTGTAGGCCGAATAGAGCAATGTTTATGAGTTTTGAATTTTTTTGGAAATGGTTGGCTGATTAGAATAAGAGCATATTTGGTGGACGTTGATGATCGGTGGCAGGGCCAGCGTACGGATGATCCTGCAGCTTGGACGTCAAATTGGGATCAGCATTCTTACCGACCTCCCTATACTCATAGCCCTGAGCACAGTGGACACACTTCAGGGGAGACGAGGTACGCTGAGCCTAGTTCTTATGACCCGATGCATCATAGCTGGCATGCTCACTTTGTAAATGAGCATGACGGACAACAGCACCATGACGACGCCAGTTGCGGATCGGCCTGTCTCAGGACCGTAGAGGGAATATTAGAGAGGGACTTTAACTGGAACACCCCCGATCACATCTTGCGTTTCCATAAGCAAGTTGCTTTCCTAATCTTTCAGGCTGGTACCATTATTGCCAGAGCATGAACTTATACTTAGTTTAGAACTAATCAAACGTGATGAAATTCTTATAGACATTCATTTTTGTGTATAAATTTATTTAAATGAACCAATTAGGACTTTGTAATTTCGAGTTAAAATGGAAGTGACAATATTTTCACAGCTCTAAATTTCGAATTTGTAATTATAATGTATACACTAGATTTAAGAAGGACAACGTAGACGAGTATGCCCAATTTCACCACATTTTTCACATTTTTTTGGCCTATGTATACGGGGATTAGGGGCATCCGTCGCAGGAGGATTGTGCATATAGGTAGCTGCCGCGCCCAAAGGATGGCGTTGTTGTACGACTCAGCTGCATTTGAGTTCATAAACTCGTACCTACTGACAGGACAATGCACCCTTGACCATTTCTCATATCCCCACGACCAAACCAATTCCATTAACTCCTTCGACCGGGTACCACATTGCAATAAGCTGATGCACCTATAAATAACAAGTTAGGAATGGGGACCATTAATACAAAATAATTATACCAGCTCATTGTTGAATGTAATATTACAAAAGTTGTAGATGTTGGCAGACTAACTTATCAAAATCTGTCGATAGGTATGCATCCATCGCACGCTGAAATATATACAAAATGTTCTTTCCAAAGCCGGCCAATCTGCGCTTTAAATGGTAGCCGCATAGACCGTGATGGGCATCAGAATATACAGTAGAAATAGCGCGTGCAATACTGGAATGACCGTTAGAAACTATCAATAGATCTCGTGGACATCCATATGCCTCTCGTAACCTCTCTAGAAACTACGTCCACGAAATGTTGCTCTCAACATCGCCAGTGCCTAAGGCGAGTGGAAATATCTGATGGTTTGGATCATGCGTGACTGCGACAAATACAATTCCTCAGTGCCTCCCCTTCGTATGAGTGCCGTCTATGACAATGACTGGACGACCAGACTCTAGAAACTCCCATCTCGATGCTCCAATTGCATAAAATGTAAACCTTAACCGGTCATCTTCATCAACAGAGATTTGAGTGTGCATACCGGGATTTGCGTATTCCAACTGATACATATACGCAGGGAGCATTTCATAAGAGCTGTCGTGATCCCCGTACGTGTGTCCAACAGCATAGTGTTTCACCTTTAACGCTATATTGTAGCTGATGTTGAACCCAAAATCAGTCCTGATCTCGTCTCTCATCGCTTGGGGTCGGAGGCCAGTAACCTTATCATACTGCCTAGCAACAAAATATTGATCGATTACTTTGGATGACACTTGTGTAGGAGTAGACCTGTCTGGATCATTTAAACAACCATGATGTTCGACGAATTTAACCACTGCCCACAACCCATAGCTCATTCTTGCGTGCATCTTAAATGGACACCCTGTTTGACCCTTCAGGTTACATTCAATGTTATACTTGGTCGTGCTAGATCTTTGGACATGGGTCTCCACTCCGTGCCGCAAGTTATATATTCCGACGGCTATCTGCAACTTCTCTTTTGTAGCAAATACACTATTCTTTTGAAGAACACCAGACGCATCAAACTCAGGGCCAGTCAACTGATCTACTCTGTCTGATTCATCCGGAATGCCTATGAACGTGGCAGGTGCATTAGTTTCACATAAAAATATACTTTAGTTCTATTTCTATTATAAATAAACATAGTGTCCATACTTGGAATCAGCCAAGGACGGGTGTTGGGCCGTGTACTACGCAGCTCTTCTGGCTGCATTTCAGGACGGTGCAAGTCATGATTAATCGGTTCAAGAAAGCTAGGGCCGCCTCTCTGACGTATGTAATCACAGATTTCTTCATACAATTGGCGTCTTCTCTCCTCAGCACCATCATCGCTTTCGCTAGAAGACTGAATAGTATCCTGTGTATGTGATCCCCTTCTTCAACAGTCCTATTCCCTGGGCCATCATCATCATTACAACCATCTACATCATTCTCACCCTCACGAACGACAGCATCGGCTTCAACATCTAGACATTTTCTAAAACCAGAACACTGCATCTCTGAGGCCGAACTATACTCCACATTCAAATCAAAATCAAGCCTCCCACTAGAATGTGCCCTCGTATGTGGGTCATTGCTCGTACCACTACTTCGGTCATCATAACCTATCCCTGAAATCATACTACTCCCTGCACCCGCGATAGGACGGAGTGTCACATACACCATTCCTACATCAATACAGTTGAACACTTCTGCAACATATGCATCATTCTTTATCTTATATTTAGACAAACGGCCATCGTAATCAACTAGAGAATGAACTACATAATCCCAGTACCCCAAATCAGCTTGTACTATGTCATGAATTTCTTTTAGCAAACTACTATAACACAGACTATCCTCTGGCAAGAATAACCAGTTCACCACTCCACCTGTGTATTGCAACCCTTCCCAAGCTCCACCCCAAGTCATCCCAGCTTTTTTATAACTCATCTGCACATTTTTTCAAGAATAGTTTAATGACATCAACATTAAAACATTAGAAAATTAGTTGCAACATTATTACATTAAAAAAATTATACTCATATTGTATTCTATTCGGTCAACAAATTAATGTATCCAGCCCTACACTGTTTTCAAAATTGGACCTACCTTGACACACCTTAAAAAGTCTCTGTATTTTTTTCTTCTATTCGGCCAATGTTTCCTCTATTCGGTCCAAAAGGTTCTTTTATTCGGCCTACTAAAATTGTTCTATTCGGCCTACACATTTTTTAAATTTGAAAAATTCGTGGAAAATTTATTTCTTCTATTCGGTCTACGTCTTTCTATTCGGCCCACAGAGTTTGTCTATTCGGCCTATAAATGTTGTTCTATTCGGCCTACTAAGTTTCTAAAATTAAGAGAATTTTTGGACTATTCGACCAGCGGTTGTTTTATTCAGCCCCACTAGTTGTTCTATTCGGCCCACTGAGTTTGTCTATTCGGCCTACAAATGTTGTTCTATTCGACCTACTATGTTTCTGAGTTAAGAGAATTTTTGGGCTATTCGGCCCCGCGGTTGTTCTATTTGGCCCACCTAGTTGTTCTATTCGGCCTACTGCTCTTCACCCTGTTCGGCCTACTCACCAGTGTTTAACAAATTTTTGAGAAGATTACTTAAAAAATACGATCTAACATGACTGGTGAAGATTTAAGAGAGAAAAACTTTTGGATGTTAAAAATTATTATACTCGGCATACAATTTTTTCTATTCTATTATAAAAACGTTGAATAATTAGAATACACTCATGAAGCATGTCAAAATTATAAAATTAGGGCATTCATAACTATAAAATTAAGGCATTCATAACTGTTAAAATAAGTTTAAACATACCTTGTACAGCTGCTCCCCAAAATCTCACACCTCTCTAAAAATACTAGAAATTTGCTCCCGAATGGTCTCCCAAATGCTCAACCTCTAAAATAATTAGTACAAAATTATTTTATAAATGTTGGACGACTACCCCCATTTCCACTATATATTACCTCATTTCTTTTGTATGGATATGAGGGATCACATGCCTACATAGGAGTACTAGGTAGTAGTAGTTGTACTTCCACACTTTATTCAGAAATAAAGAGGAATCCGATTCCTTTACTGTACGTTTGGTACTTTTAGTCAAAAAGTGTGGAATCTCATTCTGTAGACATTGTGAAAAGTGGGTCCCCCTCAAGGGCATTTTGGTCCATTCCTTTAAAAGTGGCTAGAAAAAATTGTGTATAACATATGTGGCCACTTAAAATTACTCAAAATCAATAGTGGCCACTTTTTACCATTTCCACTATACTTAAATTACCTCAGTTACATATATCAGAATTTTTGTTAATTTATTGAAAAAGTAAGCTGACAATTACCACTTTTACTGACGTTGAAATTGGGAAGAACATTTGACCCCTTACACTCAGTGGACGATGGCATTGTTGATAATTAATCAACATAATTTTTTTTTAAATATAAAACATGTCCACTAAATGAAAAAAGTTTAGAATTGTAGGCGGACTGGTAAATATTTTATTCTATTCATTACAATTAATAAAAATAAAAATCCTTATACTATTTATTCCATCGGACAAGTAAAATTTTACTTCAGCGGACAAGTAAATATTTTTGTGAGAAATAGTAATTAATCAAATATGGTATCCACATTTATTATTATATTTTTTCTCGTGCCCACAGAATATTGCATGTAGCTAATTAGAATAATTTATTTTTTAAAGGAGACGTGAGAAATAGTAATTAATCAAATATGGTATTCACATTTATTATTATATTTTTTTCTCGTGTCCGCCGATTATTGCAGGTAGCTAATTAGAATAATTTGTGTTTTTTAAAAGAGATGTGGGAGATAGTAATTAATCAAATATGATATCCAAATTTATTATTATATTTTTTCTCGTGTCCGCCGAATATTGCAGGTAGCTAATTAGAATAATTTATTTTTTTAAATGAGGTGTGAGAAATAGTAATTAATCAAATATGTTATCCACATTTATTATTATATTTTTTCTCGTGTCCGCCGATTATTGCAGGTAGCTAATTAGAATAATTTATTTTTTTAAAGGAGATGTGAGAGATAAAAATTAATCAAATAATATATCCACACTTATTATTATATTTTTTCTCGTGTCCGCCGACTATTGCAGGTAGCTAATTAGAATAATTTGTATTTCGCCGACTATTGCAGATAGCTAATTAGATTAATTTATTTTTTTAAAGGAGACGTGAGATATAGTAATTAATCAAATATGGTATCCACACACTACTAGAAAAAAGGCCTATCACTATACTAATTTTAATGCATTTTATTTGAAATGTCACTACAACATAACTTGCTTTATATAACAAGTCAAAAGTGTTATTTAATAGCAAAAAAGTGTTATTGTAGATAATATGTAGTAACATTTTTTATGGTACAATGTTTGTCCGTGCTGCTCATTGTCTAAAGCAACACTATTTCGATCATTAATAACACTTTTAAAAAAATATTACAATAGATAAAAACTTTATTTAACACTTTATAAATGTTACATGTGGTATTCTTTTTATGTAACACATTTTATAAGGAAAAAAATATATAATAGCAAAAAAGTGTTATTGTAGATAATATGTAGTAACATTTTTTATGGTGCAATGTTTGTCCGTGCTGCTTATTGTCTAAAGCAACACTATTTCGATAATTAATAACACTTTTAAAAAAATATTACAATAGATAAAAACTTTATTTAACACTTTATAAATGTTACATGTTGTATTCTTTTTATGTAACACATTTTATAAGGAAAAAAAAATTTACCGAGTTTGAACCTTTGACCACTTAGATAGAATAAATTACTTCCACCATCTTGACTAACTATAACTTTGTTTTTATTTGAGTTTTTATTTTATTATACATGACTTCAACACTTTTTATTTAATTTATTAAAATATAATTTTTAAAATCATCTAATACATTAAACTTGAGTTGTTATTATACTAACTAATTTTAAAAAATTATTATATTATACGATATAATTTTATTAAGAAATATAAAATTTTAAATAATTAAAAATAATCATATTATATAATTAAAATATTTTTTTATTATAAATAAATTTATATGTATTAAAATTATTTTAAATAAAAATATATTTTTCATAAATTTCTAATATTTTTATATAACATAATAAATATTTTACACAATAAACATTTTACTTATATGAGCATATATTTTTTTCAACTTTTATAATATATAAATTGTTTAATAATGTGTTAGTTTTTTTTTAAATTATTTAAACTATATAAATATTGCATATTTCATTTATTTATATAAAATATTATGTATTTAAAAATGTAATATGATAGTGTTAAATATTTAATAGTGTTACATAAAAGGTGTAATATATGAAAAATAATACTAATAAAATATTACATATAAAAAAGTGTGAACTGAAAAGTCTTATGTTTATAAAAGTATTATTTAAAAAGTGTTATTTTTATAAAAATGTTACTTATTGATGTTGCATATAAACCAAGTGTTACATATTATTAAAACTTAAATAGTGTTACAATTAAGTGTTATATATAATTGTGGTAGGGCTTTTGAGTTGGGCCACCATTCCTGTTCATCTACTGGGCTTAATAGTCCCACGGCCCAGTAAGAGCCCAAAAGTCCCCCTAATTCGCGAGGAGTAACTGCCTGACTAGGACCATTAGGCCACTTGATCCAATTGCCTAAGATACGCAGATATCCTCCGTGATATCTGTATAGGCGATATCCTAGATCGGATCTTAAAATAGTCACATGAGTCTAAACGCATTTAATGCTCGCACTATACACGATAATCTGGCAACTTACCCAGATACGGGTGACATCAGGTTATCCAATATAAATATGGAAACTACCCATATCAATAAATCAAGCATTCACCCCCTAAAAAAAAGAGGGCACAAGCATGCCCAGGGGCAACTTTCTCTCCTTTTATGTTAGCTTAACATAGATTAACTTTTCATCATCCTATAATAGCTACATCAATCCGTCATCAGGAAGAGATTAGAATCTGACAAGCTACATTTGGCGCTAGAGGAAGGGGCCGCCTCCCTTGAACCTCCGGCAGCCGTCCCCTTTGTGAGAGCCGACTGCCATCCTCAGTTTGCCCCAACTGTGCATTCAATGGCGAATGAGCAGAACGAAGCCACTCCTAGTAGGGCTGATACGACTACTAGCCATCGCCGATAAGAAGATCCTAATCTTCCTCGAACTGTAGAAAAGGAAGTTCCGCCGCATGATACATACCCAGAAGAAGACGATCCACAGACTGATTTCTGGCAAAAGTACTTCGACCTTCTCAAATAGATGAAAGAAAAGCGAGCAACATAACCAATGACCACCAGTCGGAGGCTCAGCTTCAGCCTCGAATAAAACTCGACAAAGCAAACGAACGAGCGACTACATGAATGGACTCCACCTTGGAGGTCGGCACATGAACGGATGGGCTAAAAAGATGCATATAAGGAACCAAGAAAGGCCCAGAAAGTGGTTGATGAAGGACGTGAATGGAGAAAGACGGCATCCCATGGTAACTTGGTCACCAGTCGATCACCCACACACACGGCTGGATGCATAAGCGCCAAAGATCGACTGGGACCAGATCCCGTGAACATTCGACACGAACAGGTAGGAGAAAGTGCGGGGGACAATCCTGTCGCCCGACTCAAGCGATAGCATGACGAAGAAATAAATACGCTGAGGAGGCGACTCGATCAAATGGAGAGAAGAAATGAGGCCGGACTCCATAGCATTCCTGACCTGGAATCTGGAAGGACCCCATTCACCCACAGGGTCATCATGGCGGCAACCATGAAAAAGATACGAATCCCTCAAATCCCCCAATACGCCGGTGAATCCAGCCCAATCTCGCACCTTAATAAATATGTTGGGTGGATGCTGACACAAAGGTGTTCGGAAGAGGATCAATGTAAGATGTTCCCCTTAACGTTGGGAGACAAGGCACACGCGTGGTTCGAGTCTCTTCCCGTTAACTCCATCGACTCATGGGCACAAATCGCCATGGCTTTCTCGTCGCACTTCGCATATTTGGGGCAGGGAAAGGAGCCTAAATAGAAATTGGCTTACCACCAGCAAGGACCGAAAGAGTTCTTAAAGGATTTTATGAAAAGATTCAACGAACAGCACGTTAACACGGAAAAAGTGTCGGATGAGATGTCAACCATTCTGGCAACCGCCGCCCTACTCCCAGGGTCACCCATGTAGACTAGCAGTCAGCAGAAACTACCAAACAGCTACGCAGCTTTTATGGCCGCGGCTCAAGCGTTCATCTATAGTGAAGAAATTCTTGAAGAATATAAAAAGTCTAAAGTCGACCCTAAGGAAGGCGACAAGAAAATGAAAAAAGGGGAAAAAGATTACAGGGCTCCATCTTCTTTCAAACCATTCCCAGACGATGACCAAATTCAGGAGATGACAGAGTTGCTCGAACTCACACCCGAAGAGATATTCAGCAAGATACAAGACACCAATTTGTTTAGTCCCCCGCCTAGGATACGCGCAGATCCAGCCAAGCTAAATAAGAAAAAATTCTGCAAATACCACAAGTCCATCGGCCACGACACCAATAAATGCCGAGATCTATTGATCGAACTGCTCAGACTATTCAAAGATGGGAAACTGGATCGATTGGTGGCTGGCCCAAAATGGAGGAAAGAACAACCCCCTGCCATGACCGAATGGCTTAATGGACCAATCAACCCTCAAGGACAGGCTGGACCTAGAGACCATCTGCACACACCGCCTAGAGAAGTATACATGATGGGCGAAAGCTACGTGGGGACTTCCCAGGCCCTGACCACCCTATCACGAAAGAAGCAGAAGGCCGAGCTGCGGGAACTCGATAGGTACCAACATGTTCTTACGGCAAGTCCACGACCACCTCTACACGAAGCCGACATCTTCTTCTCCGAAGAAGATCTCGTCGAAATACAAACCCCCTCAATGACCCACTAGTGATCTCGGCCATGATATAAGGAGTAAGGGTGCACCGGTGTCTGGTCGATACAGGTGCATACACAAATATTATATTTAAAAAGGCGTTCAAAGCCATAGGGGGCTCTCTCACCATAAGACATCTCCGTGTAATGACGAAATTCGAGGTTTCGGTAATGCCGTCACTACCCTCTTGATGCAAATGGATCTATCAATCCAAATAATAGACTAGAAACAAGCGGTGAAAGCCCAACACATTCTCAAATTCAAGGTGGTGGATCTCCTATCACCCTACAATTGTATCTTAGGACGGACGTTTATTCACCGGTTCAAATCTGTTCCATCCATACTTCACCAATGCCTGAAGTTCGTAACTACTGACAGCTGGATCGATACCATTAGAGGTAGCCAAAGAAAAGCTAGAGAATGTTCGTTCATCAAAAAATGAGACGGGCTCAACTACCACGATTCGAGTTTTCAGTTGATGGTGATGGAACAACAAAACCTAGAAGAGGAAGCAAATTATGAAAAAGCTTCACCACAAGACGACCAGATGACAATAGACTCGAACCCGAGGGTAACCAAAAGTTCCGACCCTTTAACGACAAGGGAGTCAGCCTATCCTCAATAACCAATGAAGACCCGAGATTAGACAAGAAAAGGAAAAGAGGGGAACCGGCAGAGGAAGCCGAGGCAATAAGGGTGGAACCAAGTAACCCGGACCTAGAATTGTACATTGGATCGTAACTAAAGGAGGCCCACAAAACGACCTTGATCGAATTTCTAAAGTTCAATCTAGACATGTTCGCCTGGATGTCCAATGACATCCAGATCCAATATACGTGTGCCACCGACTCAATACAAACCCATCTTATCACCACGTGGAACAAAAGAAAAGGAAGTACAGCCTCGAGAAATATAAAATCATTGAAGCGGAAGCCAAAAAACTATTGGCAAACAATCTAGTGAGAGAGGCGTTATTCCCCGCATGGGTAGTCAACCCGATCCTAGTACAAAAAGTAAACAAGTCATGGAGATTATGCATCGACTTCACGGACCTCAACAAAGCATGCCCGAAGGACAATTTCCCACTACCACATATCGATCAAATGGTGGACGCCACGGCCAGCCATGAATTAATGAGTTTTATGGATGCATACTCGGGTTATCACCAGATTCCTATGCATTCGGACGACATAAAAAAATAGCTTTCTACACCAAAAGGAATTTACTATGCTGGGTAATGATGTCGTTTGGGTTGAAGAATGCAGGCGCCACGTATCAAAGATTAGTGAACAAGATGTTCCAAGAAGAGCTGGGAAGGACTATGGAAGTGTATGTGGACGACATGCTGGGTAAGAGTGTGGACACAAATGATCACGTGCGCCACCTGAGAAAAGAGTTCGACATCTTACGGCAATACGGGATGAAGCTTAACCCTAAAAAATGCATGTTCGGAGTATCCACCGAAAAATTTCTCAGGTACATGGTGAGTTAAAGAGGAATAGAAGCGAACCCGAATAAAGTAAAAGCCATACAAGGCATGAAACCTCCCAAGCACTCCAAAGGTGTACAAAGGCTAGCCGGAAAGATCGCGTCTCTCAGTCATTTTCTACCCAGAGCATCTGATAAATGCAAACCCCTTATGGATGTAATCTGAAAAGGAAAATTCGACTGGATGTCTGCGGCTCAAAAGGCCTTCGAAGAGTTAAAGGACATATTGGCTAATACACAAACCCTGTCAAAACCACAGCCGGGTGAGACTCTCAGCTTGTACCTAGCCGCTTCAGAATCAGCGTTGAGCGCAGTGTTGGTTCGAACTGAGAAAAAGCAATAAGAACCGATATACTATGTAAGTCAGATGCTTCATGATGTTGAACTCAGATATCCAGCAGTCGAGAAGCTCACTTACGCCATGGTAATGAGCGCACGCAAATTGAGACCATATTTCTTGGGACATTCGATTGAGGTGGTAACATCTTTCCCACTAAGGCAAGTGCTTTCAAAACCAGATGTAGCGGGAAGATTGATGAAGTGGGCCGTGGAGTTAAGCCAGTTCGATATTAAGTACGTACCCCGATTGGTAATCAAGGCACAAGCCCTGGCCGAGTTCATAGCGGAAATCACTATCCCTATTTTACCAAGAGAAATGATCAATAGACCCTGGTAAATGTCAGTAGATGGATCATCTACGACTTATGCATCTGGAGCCAGTATAGTACTCACTAGCCCCATCGGAGAGACGTTTTGCTCGGCCATGAGGTTTGGATTCCTAGCAACTAACAATGAAGCCGAATATGAAGCTCTACTATCCGGCATGAGAATGACATTGACAATCAGAGTAAAAAGAGTGATGATCTATAGCGACTCAGAACTAATAGTTAATCAAATAAAAGGAGATTATGAGGCTAAAGATCAGCAGCTAGTAGGCAACTGCAAGCTAGTAGCAGATATGATCCAAAAGTTTGATCATGTCTATATCACGCGGGTCCCTAGACACAAAACACCCAAGCAGATGCGTTAGCTCGCCTGGCGACTTTGGAAAATGCTGAACGACTGAGAAGCATCAGTATAATGAAACAGGAAGCCCTAAGTGATCAGACAATCTGGAAAATCAATGAGGAAGAGACATGGATGGCCCCTATTAAAGCCTTCCTGAAAGAAGGAAAGAAGCTGTAAAACAAAGCAGAAGCAAAATGACTATGGCTCCAAGCCTCCAGGTATACCATGATAAACGATGTGTTATATAAGAAAGGATATCTGATGCCGCTACTGAGATACTTGAACAAAGAGGAAGCCACAAAAGTGTTGATGGAAGTTCACGAAGGGGTTTGTGGGAACCATTTGGGAGGACAGGCACTGGCATTGAAGATAATCCGACAAGGATATTTCTGGCCCACTCTCAGGAGTGACGCCATCGAATACGCTAGAGCATGTAAAATCTGCCAAATCTACTATCCCATAATCAGAGTTCCCTCAACTGAGTTAGTCACAATAGTGGCGCCCTAGCCTTTCGCCAAATGGGGAAGCGATCTGATAGGCCCATCCCCGCCTGGTAGAGGAAGTGTCAAGTACATCGTGGTAGCAGTGGACTACTTCTCAAAATGGGTAGAAGTGGAAGCGTCGGCCACTATTAACGAAGCCAATATGATAACCTTCATTTGGAAAAAAACATCGTTTACCGCTTTGGGATACCCAACGCCATCGTGACAGATAACGGGAAATAATTCAAAGGCATGCAACTCCAAAGGTTCTGTGACGGGCTAGGGATAAGGAAGTTATTCTCGACACCCTACCACCCCCAGTCAAATGGAAAAGTTGAGGTAGTAAATAAAGTGATTAAGCACACCCTCAAAACCAAGTTAGAAAGCTTCAAGAAAAATTGGGCTTCGCAACTTCCCGGAGTCCTTTGGTCGTATCGCACCACTGCTAGAACATTAACTGGAGAAACCCCCTTCTCGCTGACGTACGGTACGGAGGCAGTCATACCAGCAGAAGTAGCCTGCTCGACATTTCGTATATCTTGTGAAGAAGGAGGAACCAATTCGGAAATCATCAAACTTAACTTTGACCTATTGGAGGAACTCCGACTACAGGCAGCAGAAAGGCATGCGATATACAAATCAAGACTGGAATCCCAGTACAATAAAAAGGTACGTAATAGGGATTTCAAAGTCGGGAATTTGGTAATGAGGAAAGTCTCCCAACAAGACGGAGTGTTCGGAGCAAACTGGGAAGGTCATACATAATGAAAAAACTTGGGTAACGGAGCGTATGAGCTCAGCGGGCTCAATGGCGAAAGTATCAAACATCCATGGAACATTCAGAATTTGAAACGCTTCTATGCTTAAGCATGCTTAGCTAAATCGCCATACGCACAAATTGTAAAATTTAGGCTACAGGATTGTAAGGCCGTAATAAGCAAAAGAGGTGCAAGAAGGAAAACATGCATTGTATCACAAAAGAGCCCACTACAACATCATAATCCAAAAGACAAGTTTTACAGAAAAGAAAATGATAGAAGGGCCTCCCATCAAATGCCAATAGGGCCCACACTACTAGAAACCGCGCCACCCGCTCCGCTAGGACACGTACCATCGTCGGCCTCAGAGAAGTTGCGAAGACTCCTCATCCACGCCACCTCTGCTTCCAGTTGAGCAACACGCTCCTTCTCTCGCTCTAATTCATGTTCAGCCAAATAACGGGCAACCTCCAACTGATGAACCAGGCTCTCGGCCAAGCGAGCTCTTTCCCTATAGGTCGTGGCCCGAGTATTAGTAGCGGTAATAAGTTTCTCCACCACCATAGCTTGTCGAGTCTCTGCCACTAAGGGAAGCCCTTCAGAACAAGTGGAGGCTCCTGTACTGAGAACGACTCCTGGAGGAACGGACTGCCCAAATTCTGTCACAAAAAGAAAACGGCACAGAAAAGTCAGTGCATGTCCAACACTCACCAAAGCGGCATTCCCAATCTCATGAGGCCTGGCACTCTACAGCCAGCGAGACAGCATGGGGTTCAAGGCACGAATGGGAATAAAGCCGGCTTCCAAGATGCTCAACTCCGATTCAATAACCGACCGAGCATCGCCCATACTTCTCAAGCGTAGCAACTCATCCAATGTAACTAGGGGGACGCCCCCACCAATGTCGCCTCCCATGGCGTAAGTTTCGCCGATGGGCACTACTATCAAGTCCTCCTCCTCGGGGAGACGGATCATTATTAGGACAAGGAACTCGAGGCTGACTGATGCTAAGGGGATCTTCAATCGAACTAATCCGAACGCTGGCGTCCCGACTAGCTCGACGAGTGGCCTCCAGAATGGTTGCCTTCAGAAGGTCACTTTTTCGTGCCTCGGTTTCCTCTATAGGAGCTTTTTCTTTTTCGATGGGCGAGTGTGTGCTGTATCACCAGCAGAAACCCTACCCTGAGTCGCCCCTATCACTGCCTCTTCAGTTCCATCAGCATGGAAAATTACAACACCGCGAAGACCAGTCCTACCTCTCGCGGCTGCGGAGTCATCTTCGGCCACAGCCGTGCTTGGGCCAGCTTCTTGACAAGGCCTTTCGAGGCAAAGGATAAATGACCTGATTGGAAAAATATTCATCGAGGACAGCAGCCCAAGATGAGAAATTATCTCTTACCCTCCCTTAGAAGCTTACCGGTGGAGCCCGAGTCAGATCTTGATAAAGGTTTGCCCCGATAGCCTTTCTTCAGATATAAGTGATAAGACATCACGCGGGAGAGTCATGCAGTTGATCGCATCGAAAGCTCGGTAAAACCCTAGGGATAGTTCTTTCTCGGCCTGCCAAAACGGAGCTGTTAAAAATACAAAGCACAATAGTAAGAAATAGTAAAGGCATAAGAAAAGAGGCGACAGTAAAACCTACTAGACTCGGGAGTCCGGAAGGCACACGGTACGGGCAGATAATTCCCAAGCGGGTCTCGGCATTCGAATCCTCGCACCCAAAACCACTGACGCCTCCAATGCTGCCCACCAATAGAGTTCTTATTAAATATAGGACGGACGTCTTACTGTATCTTTTGATAGTAGTGACCATGGCAACCAGGGTCACGAACATAACGATTGACATAATCAATGTCCCGGGCTAAAGGAGAGGGACACCCATTCTCATGGAGCAGTACCAGTAGGCCAATCAAATTAGCCCAAGCTGAAGGGATTATCTGCATTGGGGCCAAACCGCAATTAATCAGCACTCGGCCAATGACATGAGCCAAAGGCAGCCTAACACCAGCAGCAAACATGCCCATATTGAAGTCGGCATGATCAGGCTCACCACTCCAAGGACGCTCACGTTGCCCAGGCATACTGAACTCAACCCCAGGATAGCTGTACAAGATGAAGACCCCATCCATATCCTCGCACCGCAGGCTGGTAGGGTAACCCCTCAGAGTAGAGTCAGTTACCGTGCGGCCCCAACTGGAAGGATGACTCACACTATCAGGATTGGCAGAATCTTCTAGGTTAACAAAAGATGGAGAGGCTCGACTTTCAGTCTTGGGAACTACGCGCCGCCTCGATGAACCCTTCCCATGAAGAATGGGCTCTCGGGGAACTTCATAACGCGGAGACGGAGGAACTGAACGGCGGCCGCTCCAAGTCACAGGGGCAACAGAAGGAGCCCTAGCATTACTAGCCTCCTCGTCTTTCTCCGAACTGAGAAATTCTTATGAGGATCGCGAATCCACCGCCATGAGTGGAGGAAGTAGAACAACAAAAGACAGATAAATAAGTATGAATAACACAAGAGAAGAAACAACCGTCATTCTTTTTGTCACAAGTTCAACAGAAAAGAAATTTGCAGAGGGATAAAAAGTTTAAATATGGCCTTAGGTTTCAACATGGCCAACCCCTTTTAAAGGAGGAAAGTGGGGGGCCCAGTAACTACCCCACCCTCTGCCCCACCTTCTAGAACTCGAAGAGTCCAATTGCAGGAGAGATCGTGGAGCGTCAGATCAAGACACGAGGATGGAATCAAGCTTAAAGATCATGGGAGAATGATATTGATGTGACAGTTTGAGAAAAACTGGCGGCGAAGATATGAGGGATCCACCGCATTAAACGTATAATTAATAAATGTTAGAACCACTATTAAATATAATTATTGTCATTGAAGAACAAAACTACAAACCAGGTGAAAACCAACAAAAAGATAAATGAAGATTGCAGAGACATCCCACCCTAGAAACTAAGACCCATCAGGGGGCCGGTAGGAGCAGGAACAGAATGAGTGGGGGCCATGGCAGAAGTTGATGCCGTAGACGGCTGAGAAGCCACCCGACTAGGAAAACCTAGAACACGGAAAAAATCGGACACGAGTCCCAGTGGAGCCAAGTTCATCCCCTTTGACTCCCAATCTATGCTAGCTGGCAATCCCAAAGCTGCGATACTGGCATGCAGCATTTGACGAAAATTCACTAAAAGGACTATCGCACCGATCTCGTTGGCCAATCGCGCCGAGTGTGCCAAGGCTTTGGCAAAACCACTATCCCAGAGATTTTTCTCTCGGAGTTAATTAAGGAAGAAAAGTCTGCTTCATATTTGTAGGACAAAGCGGTCACCTCGACTCATTTAACCTTCAGCTCTTCCTGGAAGTAAGCCAGCTGCCTCTTCACTTCATCCAGCTCCCGAGTGAGTCGATCTCTCCCTTCCTCTAACTCTTTCAAAGCTCCCTCGGCGGCCCTCACCGACGCTTCATTTGAGAGGAGTTTCCCCTCGACCAGTCTTAGCTCCTTTTGGAGAGCCTTTAAGTCATCCTCCGAAGCCTTATGTTGACGGACCGCCTCCTCCTTAATTGCCGTCACCTCTTCCGAGTGCCTCCGCTCCCTCTTCTCCATCTCCTCCTTCAACTGAGTTAGCTCCACCTCCTTTTGAAGACTAAAAATGGCGATCTGAGTCGTCTCTTGACTCTGGCGAGCCAATATAAGGGACGTCTGGCTCGAATAGCTTAAAGCCCATGCATAGTACCCAGTCGCCGCATAGATAAGATCATCCATATTTAAAGCCCCTATAATATCACTCTCTTCTTGAGTGAAACTAGTAGGGATAGACTCCATCGCCCTCAGCATATTTGCGGGAAGAGTAGGCTGATCAGGATCATACGGATTTGACCCATACAAGCTGCGGAGTACTGGAGGCAGAGAACGAGCTTCTGAAGTAGTGGCATCAACCTTAAAATCGAGATAAGGGATCTCGGTCGAAGGCGCCCCTAAGGCGGCCCTGCCAGAAAAGAGACCATAAATGTCGGTCCAAACCCTCTTGCTTGGGGGCTCGGAAGGCCTGCTGATAGGTGCCGACTGACCGTCCACAGCCATCTCGCTAGAACTCGAGGGACGCCGTTGCACCATGCGGACAACAGGAGAAGAACAACCAGAGTCGTGAAGCAGAAAGTCCTCTTCGCGTCTCCCCTCTGAAGTGACTACCACGTCATCGAGATCCTCTTGAGGCATCGCACCAATCGATTCATGGCTCGCACTGACATCATCTTCCATAAAATCTCTGGCTCCCAAAACCAGTGCGACCGTGTCTCCCCGTAAGGCCCGAGGGCCCACCTCCATTGGAAAAGACTCATCCACCTCTATTATGTCTGTTAAGACGTCGGACCTTAAAATCGCTTGATCAAGGGAGGTGGACGACCCTACAGGAATCATCGCCACTCCAACAGGAATATCCGAATCAGCAAGGAAGGTCACCGGAGGCTCCAAATGGGTGACAACGTGAGCAGCCACAGTCACCGTCGACAAAGGAATCGGCACACCCAAATCCACCATGAGCCCATACTTTTTCAAGAACTCGTCGATAATGATGTCGGTGCTTCTCTCCTGAGCACTCATTCTATTAATGACGCTCACCAATTTCAAGAACTCTTTAGAAGGAGAGGGACCCAGACGAATATCCCTATCTGAAAATCAAGATCGGAAACACAATGACTATGCCCCTCATAAAAAAAATAAACAAAAAAAGAAAGAAGAAAAAAGAGAGAGAGGGAGGCATACCTCCGCGAGAATGAATCAACTGGAAGGCCGAAGGAACCCTAATTTGCGGCGGCTTCCATACGCCGTGGCCCAACACCACCATTCCTTTTAATCCTTTATGGAGGTGGACTTCCCTGAGAGAGTCAGCCCTCGAGAGGGGTTGACTCGGTAAAACCCTTTCTGCAAAATTTCCTCTGAAGGACGGAACTAGTAGTCAATTTCCTTGGGAGACAGGTGGTGATATCCTTTCTTACAAAATAAGAGTATGAATCCAATAACTGTAGCCCAGGCATTCAGTGAAAGCTGATGTGGTACCAAATTCTAATAGTTGATGAGTTTCGCTAAATAAGGAAGAAGGGGCAGACGAAACCCTAATTTCAGCATATGGACATTCACCGCCACTCGTCCCTGAGCTGGCTTACTCGCTTTCTCATTCTCAGCTGGCATAATGAATTCCACTCCTGGCGCCGCATATCTCGAAGATAGTTCCTCAAATTGAGAACGAGGAATGGTGCTGTCTTGGAAGTGTGCCCACATTTTATTATGGGCCCCTCCATGAGAAGCGATACGTGTCCGGATGTTCTCCGAATCTGGAACATCCACCGCCGTAGTAAATGAAGAGGGCAAAGAGCGAGTCACCGCCGGAAGCCTTCGACGCGATGAAGAAACCTCTGTCTCTTCTTGCAAATCTTGGAAGGCCCTCTCTAAGGATTCTGATACTCCCTCTCCACTGCTTGCCTCTCATCGAGGATTTGAATGACCAGTGGGATGACCGCTGAGACTCATGCTTCGAACGATTGAAAGACAGAGGATAGCGAATCGAAAGAGTAAACAAAGAAAGTAAAAGTAAGAAGCATAGCAGCAGAAAAGGCCCTTTTAAAGCACATCTCCCTGATCAATGTGACCCCTGCTCAGAAAAAAATTAATGCGGAGCGTGCCAAGGGTAGCTCGAATGACGAAAAGGCGCGTCGAAAATAACCCTGAATTTTAAAACGTCGCTTCAAGATCCCTAGTCCTCCTAAGACGTCACTTCAAGAATTCGAAATTTAAAATCAGGACACGCACACGCCTTGAAAAGGTTCCGCCTCCACTCGCCACGCTCCAGTGACGACGAAACCTAGGGGCTAATGTGGTAGGACTTTTGAGTTGGACCTCATTCATGTTCATCTACTGGGCTTACTAGTCCCACGGCCCAGTAAGACCCCAAAAGTCCACCTAATTCGCTAGGAGTGACTGCCTAACTAAGGCCACTTGATCTAATTGCCTAAGATACGCAGATATCCTCCGTAATATCTGTATAGGGGATATCCTAGATCGGATCATAAAATAGTCACATGAGGCTAAACACATTTAATGCTAGCACTGTACATGATAATCTGACAACTTACCCAGATACGGGTGACATCAGGTTATCCAATATAAATATGAGAACTACCCATACTAATAAATCAAGCATTCATCCCCTAAAAAAAAAGAGGGCACAAGCATGCCCAAGGGGCAATTTTCTCTCCTTTTATGTTAGCCTAACACAGATTAACTTTTCATCAACCTATAACAGCCACATCAATCCGTAATAGGAAGGGATTAGAATCTCACAAGCTACAATAATAAAAGTATTACTGTGAAGTGTAACATAACATCATTTATGTTGTAGTGCTTAATAGTTATTTTTTTAATACATTAATTCTATAACTACACTTTATAATATCTATTAATACACTATTCAATAAATATATTATTACATCTCTTTTAATTACACTATTATACTATCTATTAATACACTATTCAATAAATGTATTAATATAATAAGTGTGTTGGTTTTTTTTTTAAATTTACAATTACTATTACTTTTATTTTATAATAAAATATTTTAAATAAAGTAAAGCCAAATATAAACATATAAATTTTATAAAATAATAAAATAGATACGTATAATTTATTAATGAATTTGATTTAATATTATATAATATAATTATAAGTTAATGTAATAAAATGAATAATAAAAATTATAATTTTTATTAAATTATATATATATCATTAAAATTACAAATTTTTATTAAAATTATTATTACGTAACCAAATGAGTGATAGGTTATGTAAATTCATAATTAATTTATAATTTTTTTAATATTTATTATAGATTGATATAAAAAATAGTATTAATTAAAAATAATTTATTAGTAAAGATAAAAAAACGAACATTTTTTTATTAATTAAAGAAATTATTATGTGTAATCGTAATCTTAATTTTAATAATAATTATTTAATTTTAATCATAATTATAATATTTTAAATTTATTTGACCATTAAAGTTAAACTAAAGTGAAAATTAAAAACAAAACAAAAATTAAAATGAAAATTAAAAGAAAAACTAATGCAAAAATTAAAAAAAAAAACTACTATAAAAATATAAAAAATAAAATAAAACTAATGTAAAAATAAAAGTGAAAAAATAAAATACAAAAAAAACTTACGTAAAAATAAAAACTAATGTAAAAATAAAAACAAAGCAATAGTATTTGTATATATAAGAAATTTGAGAAAAAAATCAATAAGTGTGCATTTAGTTCAATTGGCTACAAGTCTAAAAAAATGATTCAGCATCTCAAGTTCGAGTCCAGTGAAATTGAATTAATTTTATTGATTTTTCTTTTTTTATTAAATTAGTTAATTAATTTTTTTAATTATTATAATTATTAAATTTATCTTTAATTAAGTGTAGCTTAAACTAATATATAATAACAATAAAAAGTGCATTGATAGGTTATGATCTAATAATACATTGGAATAGAAGACATTTTGTAGAAATGTCATTATATATTAAATGTATTATTAGCAATTCTTACACTACATTTATCAATGTCATAATAATTCATTTTTCTAGTAGTGACATTTATTATTATATTTTTTTCTCGTGTCCGCCGACTCAGGTAGCTAATTAGAATAATTCGTGTTTTTTTAAAAGAGATGTGAGAGATAGTAATTAATCAAATATGATATCCACATTTATTATTATATCTTTTCTCGTGTTCGTCGACTATTGCAGGTAGCTAATTAGAATAATATGTTTTTTTAAAGGAGATATGAGAGATAGTAATTAATCAAATATGGTATCCACATTTATTATTATATTTTTTCTCGTGTCCGCCGACTATTGCAGGTAGCTAATTAGAATAATTTGTTTTTTTTAAGAAGATGCGAGAGATAGTAATTAATTAAATATGGTATCCACATTTATTATTATATTTTTCTCGTGTTCGCCGACTATTGCACGTAGCTAATTAGAATAAGGTAAAAACTTCTGTGCACCCGGGCGCACGGACCACATTCTGTGCGCCTTTAGAATTTTTTGTTAAATTATATACCTTTTAGTATAAAGGTGTGTACCCTTTATTTTCTAAAGAAAATTATTGTGTGTATCTGGGCACATGAACAACACTCTTTGCGCCTTTAGAATTTTGTATACCCTTTAGTATAAAAATGTGTACCCTTTATTTTCTAAAGAAAAAAATATTAATGAAAAGTTTATACCATTTAAAATAAAACAGTGTACCTTTTATAAATTAAAGTGTATACTCTTTAGACCAAAGCAATGTACCCTTACCCATAATACTTTCTAAAGGCGCACGGAATGTATTTTATTGAATTAATTTTATTGATTTTTCTTTTTTATTAAATTAGTTAATTAATTTTTTTAATTATTATAATTATTAAATTTATCTTTAATTAAGTGTAGCTTAAACTAATATATAATAACAATAAAAAGTGCATTGATAGGTTATGATCTAATAATACATTGGAATAGAAGATATTTTGTAGAAATGTCATTATATATTAAATGTATTATTAGCAATTCTTACACTACATTTATCAATGTCATAATAATTCATTTTTCTAGTAGTGACATTTATTATTATATTTTTTTCTCGTGTCCGCCGACTATTGCAGGTAGTTAATTAGAATAATTCGTGTTTTTTTAAAAGAGATGTGAGAGATAGTAATTAATCAAATATGATATCCACATTTATTATTATATCTTTTCTCGTGTTCGTCGACTATTGCAGGTAGCTAATTAGAATAATATGTTTTTTTTAAAGGAGATGTGAGAGATAGTAATTAATCAAATATGATATCCACATTTATTATTATATTTTTTCTCGTGTCCGCCGACTATTGCAGGTAGCTAATTAGAATAATTTGTTTTTTTTAAGAAGATGCGAGAGATAGTAATTAATTAAATATGGTATCCACATTTATTATTATATTTTTCTCGTGTTCGCCGACTATTGCACGTAGCTAATTAGAATAAGGCAAAAACTTCTGTGCACCCGGGCGCACGGACCACATTCTGTGCGCCTTTAGAATTTTTTGTTAAATTATATACCTTTTAGTATAAAGGTGTGTACCCTTTATTTTCTAAAGAAAATTATTGTGTGTATCTGGGCACATGAACAACGCTCTTTGCGCCTTTAGAATTTTGTATACCCTTTAGTATAAAAATGTGTACCCTTTATTTTCTAAAGAAAAAAATATTAATGAAAAGTTTATACCATTTAGAATAAAATAGTGTACCTTTTATAAATTAAAGTGTATACTCTTTAGACCAAAGCAATGTACCCTTACCCATAATACTTTCTAAAGGCGCACGGAATGTATTTCCGTGCGCCCGGGCGCACGCAAACCTCACTCTTAGAATAATTTGTTTTTTTAAAGGAGATGTGAGAGATAGTAATTAATCAAATATGGTATCCACATTTATTATTATATTTTTTTCTCGTGTACGCCGACTATTACAGGTAGCTAATTAGAATAATTTGTGTTTTTTAAAAGGAGATGTGAGAGATAGTAATTAATCAAATATGGTATCCACATTTATTATTATATTTTTTCTCGTGTCCGCCACTATTGCATGTAGCTAATTAGACACTATTGCATGTAGCTAATTAGATTAATTTATTTTTTTAAAGGAGATGTGAGAGATAGTAATTAATCAAATATGGTATCCACATTTATTACTCCATTATATTTTTTCTCTTGTCCGCCTATTATTGCAGGTAGCTAATTAGAATAATTCCTTTTTTTTAAAGGAGATATGAGAGAAAGTAATTAATCAAATATGGTATCCACATTTATTATTATATTTTTTCTCGTGTCCGCCGACTAGGTAGCTAATTAGAATAATTTTTTTTTAAAGGCGATGTGAGAGATAGTAATTAATCAAATATGGTATCCACATTTATTATTATATTTTTTCTCGTGTCCGCCAACTATTACAGGTAGCTAATTAGAATAATTTATTTTTTAAAAGAGATGTGAGAGATAATAATTAATTAAATATGGTATCCACATTTATTATTATATTTTTTCTTGTGTCCGCCGACTATTGCCGGTAGGATTAAAAAATTTCCAACTGTTAGAATAATTTTTTTTAAAAAAAGTTGTTTGTCTAAATAAAATAATAATAAAATTTACCTATCCGTAGAATGAATATGATAAAATGTTATTAGTTACTATTATTAGGTATATATGTTGAAATGAATTTTGATTGTATTGAACAAAATAAAAAATTTACTTGTCCGCCGAAGTAAAATTTTACTTGTCCTCCTTTAAAAAATACAAATTATTCTAATTAGCTACCTGCAATAGTTGTGGGACACGAGAAAAAATATAATAATAAATGTGGATACCAGATTTGATTAATTACTATCTCTCTCTCACATCGCCTTTAAAAAAATAAATTATTCTAATTAGCTACTTGCAATAGTAGGTGGATACGAGAAAAAAATATAATAATAAATGTGGATACCATATTTGATTAATTACTATCTCTCACATCTCCTTTAAAAAAAATTAATCTAATTAGCTACCTGCAATAGTCGGCGAAACACAAATTATTCTAATTAGCTACCTGCAATAGTCGGCGGACATGAGAAAAAATATAATAATAAATGTGGATACTATATTTAATTAATTATTATCTCTCACATCTCCTTTAAAAAAATAAATTATTCTAATTAGCTATTTGCAATAGTCGGCGGACACGAGAAAAAATATAATAATAAATGTGGATCATATTTGATTAGTTAATATCTCCCACATCTCCTTTAAAAAAACAAATTATTCTAATTAGCTACCTGCAATAGTGGCGGACACGAGAAAAAATATAATAATAAATGTGGATATCATATTTGATTAATTATTATCTTTCACATCTCCTTTAAACTTTAAACTTTTAATTGTAAAAAATACTCGCCGGACATGCTTTAATTTAGAAAATGCTCAATGAAAATGCTTTAAATATTCATGTCCGCCAATGAAATTGTTCTAAATATGCTTGTCCGCCAATAAAATCAACCTCTTTCACCTTGTCCATCGATGAAATTCGTTTGAATTTGTCTGTCCGCCGCTCTAAACATGTTTCTTTTTTCTTCTTTATTTTACCATCTCATGTCCAATTAAATAAAAAATAATATTAATAATAATAAATTAGTAATGAATTAAATGTGCATGTCTGCGTATTATAGTCCACTTTGATGAATAGTAATTACTGTGCATGTATAATTATTTATTTATTTGTCATTATATGTCTGATGAAATTTAAAAATTAAAAATTAAAAAATAAAAAATTGTCTAACATATACCATGTCCGTGCATGAATAACTTTTTTTTTCTTATTCTTTACCATTTCATATCCCTAAACCCTAAAAAATAATATTATAATAGTTAAATGGCATGTCCGCGTATATAATATCCTAAATGTGGCACTACACCTCTAATTGAATTTACACTGCATAAGATTAAATTTTTTAAACTTAAATTCATGGTGTCCGGTGAAATTATTTTTTAAATTATAACTTCAAAAAATCAATTTTTATTAATCAGGTGTAAATAATTATTAAATTTAGAGAAAAACCTTTATTTATATTAATCTCGTCCGGTGGAAATATTTATAACTTTTAAAATTTAATGGTGAAAATATTTTTTAAATTATAACTTTAAAAAATAAAATTTTATTAATCAGGTGTAAATAATTATTAAATTTAAAGAAAAACCTTTATTTATATTAATCTCGTCCAGTGGAAATATTTATAACTTAAAATTTAATTTTTTAAATTAATCATGTCCGCTGACTTATGTCTGCTATCCCTGGGGTATTTTTTTTTAATTTTAATAATGTCATAATAACAATCCAATTAAATAATTTTAGAGACAACTCAGACTTGGAATTTAATTTTGTGTCTGTTGTCTAATTTGTTCACTCCAATTATTTAATCACGTCTGCCGACTCAAATTCTCTTTAAATTAAATAATTATTGTTTATCATGTCTGCTGACTCTCTCCTATAATGGCCCACATCATATTAAATGCCAAGGCTGACACATGATAGGTATCTCAAATTTTTTGAATCCTTAGAACTGATATGTAGGCCACCTTAGGGGTATTGCTAGTAGAATGATTTAAAAGTGGACATTTTAGATGTAATTTAGATATTGGGCAATTTAGATGTACCACATTCATTATTGGGCAATTCTTGACATTTTCCTTTTTTATTTATGTTATATTGTAGACATACATGCACGCATTGTGTGTGTGATCTCAAATAAGCAAGACAGGTGGAAGATGGTGATTGGATGATGAAGTGTTGATAAGGATCAACAAAGATCAGCTGCATGAAGTATAGGAACCATTGGATTGAGAATCAATCTCAACCATGCATTGAAAGATAATCAAATTAGTTAGGTGGTTAGTTAGTTAGTTGTTGAGCTAGCTAGAAGCTTCCCACGTGAGATTCCAATGTGCAGCTGCATCAGTTGGGTTGCTGGTGTTCATATAAGCCTTATGAATGGCAGTTTAAGTCACAATTAGCAGCAACACATCAGTTCATTAGATAAGAAAGCACATTAGGGTTTATGTGCATAAGTTCATCTTCATCTTCCTTAAGTTGTATGTTGTATTCATCATATAGTGAAAGCTCTTCCTTGAGAAAGTGGACGTATGCATAGCCGAATCACTATACATCTTCGTGTTCATCTTGTTTTTCATTACGTTTTCGATTATCAATCAATCCATGAGTGAATCAAGAGAGTGATCCATAGATTGAGCGTGTGAGTTCTTGAGAGGAGTTTCAAGATCTAGAATTCATAAGAATTTACTTATGTCAGATTTTAAAATGGTGTGACTGTAATAAAGGGTTCGTCGAGATGATGATGTGTGTGTGTATGAAGCTTGTAAAAATCTGAATAAGTATTATGTGTGGGCCGGCCCCTTGGGCCCAGATAAAGAGGCCTTCACTTCATGTATTATGGTTGTATTGATTATTAATAAAATAAAAAAAGTTTTTTTTTGCTAAAGCAATTTCGCATGTGTTAAAATCAACTTTAAAAAAAGAGTGGACTAAAAAGAAGTAAGAATAAGGGGTGTTTTGTTATTATTGATCAAAGCCCGAGATGAAAGATCATTTTATTCAATCCTGTTGGGTCCATTTACATTTGGGGTTGGGGTTAGAGATATTAAATCTTGAGTAAAGGTTTCGGATAAGTTGAGTTAAAACTAATTGCTGTGGTAAAGGTTGTCCAAATTGTTTACTTTGAAAGTTTATTTATAAGGATTTTACTATAATATTCTTTTATAAATATATTAAATTAAAAATGTCAAATATTATTTTTTTGCTGATGTCTGTTTTGTTTGAGTTCTTGAGCTTGAACAGCAGTTCTTGAATAACACAGAAGCTCCACATTCAATTCTTGGCTCGTTTCGCATAAATCATCATTCAAATCTTGCTGATATTTAAACCTCATTCTCCAGCACCTTTCCAATCTTAACCACATTTTCAATCTAAAAATAAAAATTTAAGAGATCTCATTGGAAGAATTCTTGCCAAGAAATAAGAATATAATTTCCAAACCCGCCCTCATTACTCATTCTGAATAAAAGCTACAGTTCTCACTCTCACCCAATATCTTCCGGGATCCATTACGTGGACTTCAACTTGATCGGCTTCCTTTTCACCTTCTTCCCGCCACCGTCCACCTCCACATCACCACCTGTAACAGCAAATTTTTTATTTATAATTAAATAAATACAAATATTGGGTACAAAGATAATTTCTTGATGGATTTAATTTGGAGAATATGTAAGCGGGTTACAATCTCAATCAATCCTCTGATTTTTCTCTCGAGCCAATTTGGTTTGACTTGACTTTGACTTGACTTGTATTTGTTAACTTTGTTGATAGGTATGTGTTGAGCTGGATCTTCAAACGAAGCTTGTCCGAGCTCGGGTGTGTAGTCTTGAACGTTGATCCGGAGGCGTTGAACCTTTATTCGGATTGAACATTGACTGGAGAGCTTTCCACAAAGAACACTTAATCTGGGGGACTTGGAGCCTTGATCCCGGATTGATAGCCATTCTTGATTTGAAGCTTGCCTAAAGATGGTCTTGTGCTTTTCTTGACTTGAAGATCGAAGGTCATTCTTGGTTTGAAGCTTGAAGACTTTGAAGATTTGCTTGAAGATCTTCGACTTGAAGCTTGAAGATGCTTGAATATTGCTTGAAGCTTGAAGACTTTGAAGATCTTGAGGGTCTTGAAGCTTGAAGATTTGAAGACTCGAAGATCACTTGAAGACTTGAAGATCCTCGAATGTTCTTCGCTTGAAGCTTGAAGATTTGAAGACTCGAAGATCACTTGAAGACTTGAAGATCCTCGAATGTTCTTCGCTTGAAGCTTGAAGACTTTGAAGATTTGCTTGAAGATCTTCGACTTGAAGCTTGAAGATGCTTGAAGGTTGCTTCGCTTGGGCTTTGAAGACTTGAAGTTGACTTGAAGATCTTCGACTTGTTCTTCACTTGAAACTTTGAAGACTTGAAGATCTTGAAGCTTTGAAGACTTGAAGTTAGCTTGAAGATCTTCGACTTGTTCTTCACTTGAAGCTTTGAAGACTTAAAAATCTTGAAGCTTTGAAGACTTGAAGGCTGCTTGAAGATTTGAAGATCTTCGAAGATCACTTGAAGGCTTGATCTTGGAGACTTGAAGGCTGCTTGAAGACTAGAAGAACTTCGAAGATCGCTTGAAGACTTGAGCTTGAAGACTTGAAGATTCTTTGAAGACCGTTTGAAGACTTGAAGATCCTCAAACATTCTTCGCTTGGAGCTTGGAAGATTTGAAGATCACTTGAAGTTCTTCATTTGTTCTTCGCTTGAAGCTTCGAAGATTTGAAAATTTGAGGGAGCGTTGCTCGTGTTCTCGATCTCTTCAAGAGCGTCTCGTCTTCGGCTACTCGAATGTGTGTCAAATGAAGGGGGAGACCCCTTTTTATAGGTGAGAAAGGGAATGCAGGCCACATTTGGGCCTTACTTAATGGGCTTAGGCCTTTAACTTGCTGGACCATAATCAGGCCATTTAACTTGGGCCTAATTTAATTTACCTGGGCTTATTTGACTTGTGTCAGGCCTCATTTAACTTGGGCTTTGTTGACTTGGGTCAGGCCTCATTTAATTTAAACTCATTTAATTTGTTGGGCTCAAATTATTTATTAATTTACTTTAGAAATTTATTTATTTAAATTCCAAAAATAAATTAATATTTAATCAATAATGGAGGCGTAATTGACGTCTTTGCCGTTTATCCCATTTTGGAGCTTGAGATCCAGGATGGTGTGGTTATTTCGGGCGGCGGCGGAATTGTCGATGTGTTGAGGTTGGGAATTTTGAAATCTTGGATGTAGCAAGTGGGTTTGGAAGAGAGTGGTGAGGTCGAAGGTGAATATGAAGAAGAAGTAGCAGCATTGGCAATAAGCGGTACTGCCGTCCTCCGCCATATGTATAGCTTTTCCCCCACAACTCAACCCTAGAGCCGCCGCTCATCTTAGAGAGAAGACGAACATGTCTTGGTATTTTTTTCAAATTAGGGGCAAAATGATAATTTTTTCACTTATACCCGAGGGTCAGATATTATCCCATTAACTTTTGAGGATTGAGTTGTTCCTCCCACGTCATTTATTAACACCAGACCGACAGGGCACGTGGATTATTCCTTTCTTGAAACCTATAATGTAAACGAAACTTAACTAGGGTCAGTGGAGGGACAACCCCCATTAACATTCAATGTATACGCGACCTTATGGTATTGCTCCATAATGACGATATGGCATCTTGCTGAAGATGCTCGAGTAGTGGGTTTAGTAATTATGGTATTGAATATACTCTCTTCGTCCCTCACTAAGAGGGTCTTTTGTTTTTTGACACGTAAATTAAAGAATATTATTATTTAATGGGTAGTGGATAGTTGTATTAGTAGGAGTGTGAGTCCCATATTTTAATAGTATTAATGGGTGTGTGTGGGTCCCATATGTGTAAAAAAGAAAAATGGACTCTTTAGGTGGGACGCCCAAAATGAAAAAAGGACCCTCTTTGAAAGGGACGGAGGGAGTATTTGATTTAAAATACTCCTTCCTTTCCCCCCGGTATTTTTACCTATTTGTATGAGCACGAAAAATAAGAAGTGTTTTTTTTAATATATAATGTAAGAAAAAGTATGAATAAATTGGTAATATTAAGAGAAAAAGTAAATAAAGTTGTTGGGAATGATAAATAAAGTGTAAAAAAAGTAAATAAAGTTATTGAGATTGATGAATAAAATATAAAAAAATAGATAAGATGTATAGTGTATTTATACTATTAATGAAATTGGCAAAAATACGTGGGACATTTGATATAAGAAATGGATAAAAATAAGGAGTAATATTTTTGTATGTATTTATAGTATATTGGATGCCCCGCAGTGTATATACTCTAATGGCAATAGCTAGTCCCTTCTAAAAAAAACTTCTTCTTTTTAGTTTAAAATTTTAGTGACTAGATAGAAATATTCTCAAACGCTTCTTCTCAAAATATAAGGTTTGAAAGGTGAGAGAGAAGTAAAAGAATATTAGAATACAAGTATTTTTTTTAAAAAAATAAATATTTTTATTCGAGATTTATTGTAAGACAAGAACACATTTATTTTTTACTTCCTTTGTCCCATATTTATTTTTTTATTTTTCGTTTTCATCCGTCTCATATTTATCTTCAACACCCAAAAAATAAAACTTAACATCAATCAATAATCTCAAAAGAAATATTAATTAATTTTAAAAATACATTTCTCATCTAATACATATAACATACTTTATAATTTATTTATTATATAAAAATATCATAATATCCCTAAAAAATCAATAAAATTATTAAAAAAAAAATTTCTTAAACTCTATATCTACCGTTTCTCGGTGCAACTAAATTTGGGATTGGAGGGAGTAAAAAATTTGGTATTCAAGGGTTAGAATAATCCTTTAATGTTTATTTATAATTTTTCTTTATTATCTAAGGAAACAATATATGCTACCTATCCATCATCATAACATTTACGAATTTTAATTTTAGCCCTTTCATCATAAAGTTTACATTTCTTTATAATAATTGAGACCCACATAAAACAATTAATATATCTCTATTGAGGCACAGTCAACACTAATGCAACTACCTACTAATAATTTAAATATTATATCTCTTACCTCACTACACATTAAAATATTATACTACACATTAGAATTCATCAATGTTTCACAACAAATTAAATAACAATTGAACATTCATTAATCGAAAAAAATCAAATTAGATCTCAAAACCAAATTAAAATCATTCTCAGTTTTCATCATGATTATTCTTCTCCTTTAAGATTATTGCTTGTTCCGAATGATCATCATTCTCAATTTTCATTATTTTTGTTTGTTTCATGATACTATGCTGATATATAATTTATAAGGTGTAGAGTTCATCGTAGCTTAGTGATTATAATGATGGGGTGCATTTAGAAATTTAATTGAGGTATCTTATTTTATTATTTATAAAAATATATTTACATCTTCTCACATAAATATATTTTAAATCTATAAATTAATGGGGTTCGTTTAGTAGATTTGAGGGTGCAAATAGCCACCCCCAATATAAATTACTCCTTATGTTCCCCTTTAGGCTTTAGTTTCCATCCCACCCCGTATGGAAATTAAGAAAAGATGATACTCACTACATTCTAAAAATACTCGCACACTTTATATTTTGGTTCGTTCAAGAATACCTGTACATTCTAAAACGAAAATAGTACACAATGTAAATAACCTTACAATACTACAATATATTATAAAAATGTCACCTTTTTACACATAATTTGATCAAAATCAATTATATCATACTCTTTATTCTTTTCAATTACCCAAAATATTCCCTCAATCTCTTATATCATCACAAGAAAAAATTATTTTTCTTAAGTTTTGTGTCACCAAATATCATGTGTATGTAATTTTGGAATGTAGAAAATAATTTTTAGATATATTATAATATTTTTTTCTGTAATAAGTAAATAATAAAATATACTAAATGTATTAGGTTTGATAGTAAAAGTTTTTTTTTTCTTAAACTATGAGTGATTGTTTTAATTTTTTATTTTTTTTTTAAATGTAAACATTTGTAAGATTGCTAAAAATGAAAAATAAGTCTACGAGTACGAGATTGTCCATATTTTGCGAGGCAATTCTCCAACAAACAAGCCACAACTCTCATCACTATAAATACAATCAAATCCCCAAACAAACGCTTCAAGAGGCATAAAGTCCCATTAGAAATTCAATCAATGTCGCTGATTCCAAGTGTTTTCGGTCGGAGAAGCAGCGTATTCGACCCCTTCTACCTCGACGTCCGTGACTTGTCGCTCAGCGCCGCCAACGACACGTCGCAGTTCGCCGCCACACGTGTCGACTGGAAGGAGACGCCTGAGTGCCGGGGCTGAAGAAGGAGGAGAACGACACGTGGCACCGCGTCGAGTGGAGCTCCGGGAAGTTCCTACGGAGGTTCCGGCTGCAGGGGAATGCGAAGGCGGATGAGATCAAAGCAAGCATGGAGAATGGGGTGCTGACCGTGACGGTCCCTAAGGCGGAGGTGAAGAAGCCTGAGGTTAAGGCAATTGATATTTCCGGCTGAGCAACTGGTGGAATATATACCTATATTTTCATTGTAATAAAAGGCAGGTGTAATTGTGTGTGATTTGCGTTTAAATGTGAATTTGTATTTTGTAACCATAATATTACAAATTACAAATATTATTGTACAAAAACCATAATATATTATTGTTTACATAAATAATAATATTTATGTAATACTCCATTTGTTTCATAAACAAATTCACGTTTTCTCCTATAAATAAGTTTACAACAATCAAACTATCCTTAAATTTAAAGCAAAAAATATTTTCTTAAATTCTGTGAATTTCTATTTGCAACATGTTTAGCCGAAATATGACATGTTTTGTTCCGTCAATTTTGGAGTATATAATACTCCCCTCGTACCTCTTAATAAGTGTTCATTTTGTCATTTTGGTTCGTCTCAATATAAAGTATTTATTTACTTTTTGGGTTGATGTGACACATCTAATAATATTATTACACTCAACTCACTACATAGGACCCACACTCAACCTTAATACAACTACTCCCCACACATTAAAATACTATCTCTCACTTCATTACACTTTAAAATACTATACTCTTTAATTTACGTGCAAAAAATAAACAGACACTTATCAAGGAGATGGAGGGAGTATAAATATTTGGCACCGAGTAAGAAATCAATGATTTACTAACTAGCAGAGTAAAGATTTCTCACAAACTTTTGAAGTTCAGAAAATTCAAGCAAATTAAACTTGAATATAAAGTAATATTCAACTTGATTTTACTCCTATACATCCTTAAATCAAACATGGCATCATCTAGTTACCATAGGTATGTATATAAATAATAATTTACCAAATATTTCAAAATCCGGCAAGAGTTAACGAAGGCCCAGCCCACATGAGTCGATTTTAGGCCCAATCTCACGGTCCAAACACACCTGCCAATCATTAGCCCATTCAAACCTAAACTATTAATTTATAAGTACAAAACTACACTGATGTACGGACAACCCTATAAAATTAATACGAGTTCAAGAAAAACTATGGTATATAGCTGATTTTCTGCACGAATATATTCATATTATTGAAAAGATATATAACATGAATAGATGATAATAAAATCAATACTAAAATTTGAGGACAAAATTTAAACTCTAATACATAAATAAATAAAAATCCAATAAAAATGAAAAGAAAAAAAAATCTAACTGTAAATGTATAATAAAAGGTTTTAGAATTTAGCAAAATTGTATATTCCCTGAGATACCGTATTCCCAAATTTCACACGTTTGATTGAGTAAATATTTCTTTTCTGTACTTTACACATTTGAAATTTTCTTTTAATTCAACAAACTGAGAGTAAATCTTTTCTTTTCTCTGCTTGACACACTTGAAATTTTCTTTTAATTTTCTTTTACACATTTCGATTTGAGAAAGAATCAAGAAGAGGCAGCATTTGACAATCAATGAAGAATTAAGCATAACATGATACAAGTACAGATCATAAATTTCATATAGTACAAAAAATTTTAATTGATAACCAACTCCAAATATTAATTATTGCACTTTAAGGCCACACCCACTCTGTATAATAACATCACAAACTATAAATCCATTTCCATATGCTACAATTGATTTCTGCAACACCAAAGTTGTCCTTCCACTCTTAAGATTGTTAGGATCTATCATTAAACTTCATCTACCAATCTACCACCCACCAATCCATCATACAAGGTAATAATAGATAGTAGGCAGACTCACAATAACTAGTTAATAAAAATATATATACAATAATGAACAAAACTACCATTACTATTACATTTATGCTTCATCAATTGAATGCACTATTTCATGAAAATACAACACATTCCCAAATAACAAAATTCTAACTCTAGGACACTATAGGCTCATAAAACCTTCTAACAAACCTAAACCTCACATAAGTACAATCGACTTATACGATCCAACGTCGGTCGACCTACTGCAACCCTTCTTATTTCCTTCCACGTGGGGATCGGAAATCCCATACTCGGACAATCTGCTTATGAGACGATACAATCCACTTATTTCTTCAAAATATTACAAACAACCAACCCTCACTACTTGCTTTGCCTATTGTATTAACCTATTCTTCTTCCTATTAAAAAATAGTCTATGTTAAGAAGGAAGCAATAGGGGAAAAAAGGAAAAAAGGAAGTGGATATTTTCTTATTACTCAACTGCACACTTCATCAAATCTGACAGGTAAAACCTCAAGAAAAGCAAACATCATATGCTCCAATATTGTTATAATTTCTACCAACCAGATGAACCTGATCAATAAGTCCACTCCTGTGGAAGGTACATGCTGCGGTTCATCAGTGACGAGCCTTCGAGTAGTAATGATCGCCGGTGTTGCAGCATTATTGCATTCCTTCGAGCCATTAACAAATCTGTGTACATCATTTTGCAAATGTACAAGTCAACAAATTATACAGCATTGCAACATCAACATTGATGAAATAAGGGTTTTTCATCGTCTGTCTTACCATATTCGGAGACGACGCCCCTGCTCAACTTTGGCAGTAAATGTGGTTGAGGTTGAGGAAAACAAGGCATGTTATCTAAATTTTTGTTCTGGTAATGAGCATTTTTGCTTGGAGTTGAAGCAGCTGAAAGACCTGAAAAGGGAAGAAAGAGTTGATAAACTCAACTGGTGGAAACAGAAGAAAAGCATGTGAATCAAGTCAAAATTGTCACACTTTTGAAGCATAGCACTCCATAAATTGGATAATTCTTTAGGCATAATGTCTTGTTATGACCTTAGCCAATCATGCCAAGATTTGCTCCCAACTTGACTGTTTGAGGTCAAAGCTTTAGGTACAACAATAAAGTTATAATGACTCCATTGACAAAAATTAAATTGTAGTTATAGGAAACTAATCTTTCAAAATCAAAATATTTAAAGAGATCACCCAAATGTGCCTTTTTTTCAAATATTTCTGGATTGACAGCACATGACAGCGGTCATAAACTAGTGTGATTAAAAGACAAAGTACACTATAAAGAATAACAACATTAGCATCAACATTATATTTTACTAATAAAAGTGTTGGAGAATAGAAGATTCAACAAGTGAAGAAAAATGGGCTCCAAAACCCAAAATTTGAAAAAGAAAATGGTCAAACAAAGGGCCCATTCCAGTTGGCACATACTTTGCAGAGATAAAAGACAGAACTGGGTCCATTTCAGTACACTGTAAGATCCCACTACTTTCTTGATTTAGGGATTTCTTGCAGTTTCAATTTCAAATGTACTCAAATTTGAAAATACTAATTAATGCGTGAAAGAAAATACTCCAAATAATTCCAAAAAAAAAAAAAAAATAGTGCAAGAAAATGGGAAGCGTTCGTTACCTGGCCTCTTACGAGACTCCATTGAGGAAGCGTTACAAACACTGCTCCCATACCGTCGTGGCAAGAACACTCCTGTTCCGGCGCACCCTCTCTTCGCCGCCGCACCACAACCACCGCCTCCGCCGAAGGATCCACCGATGACAACCGCCCTTGCACCTGTCCCAACAATGCGGCCCGAATTGAGCTGAACGGGCCATGCTTCTTGACCTATTCGGGGTCGCATTTGATACATGGCAGCCTCGCTCTGCCACATCCCACAACCCTGTTTCTGATTCTGTAACTGAAAAAATTGGGGAAAATTAGGGATTAGAAACCCCATTTCAAAAAGGGCATGCAAATTTGCAGAAAATGGCTACACTCACACAAATGTTGTGGATAACAGGAGGATTTGGGGGTTTTGGCGGGCTCAAAAGGCCTTCAAATTTCGTGGGCCCGGGCAAATCGTTCCCGCTGAGCTTGAGCTTCGCTACTCGGCCGGCGTATATCAGGTCCCCAACGGCGTCGTTTCTCTCCGACGTGGGCGACAGGACGCCATTCGGGCTTCCGTTGCCCGACCCACCGGAGCTCCAGCTGGCAAGAGTTGACTGTGGCGAAGTCGACATCACCCATGGCTTCTGCCAAAATCGAGAAAAGGTAAAGTGGGTGAAAAAAGCAAATGAAGAAACGGTTAGGGGTGAGAGAAAGTAAATACCTCGAGATTCTCATCTCTGTTGGTCCCAAAGTCGAACGGAAACTCGGTTGGGAAGCCGAACTCGGAGTCGGACTCAGCGCTCTGGTTCTTATCAAAGTTTTCCTTGTCCAAAAGAATATCATCAAAGAACTCAGAGGGCAACCAGAAGCCCGCTCCTTCCGCCATTTTAGAGAGAGAGAGAGAGAGAGTGGAGTGAGCGGGAGTTGGAGTGCAGTGAATAATGTGGTTGCTGGATGAACAAGATATAATAATGAGCGGTAAATGGAGTGACGAGAGAGGAGAAAGAAGAGAGAGAGAGGGGAGAGAGAATTTAAGAGGGAAACACCAAACAGTGTGAGAGATTGTGTGTAGTGTGATAAAGATGGATAGGTTTTATATTGACATATTTGGGAGAAATTATTTTCAAATTTTAAAAATGGGTTTTGCAGTTTGCTTTTTATGTTTTGGCTGTATTCCAATTTTTTAATCCGACATTAAATACAGAAAATAATTTAAATTTTAAAAAAGTTGCCACTGTGTATGTGCAAGTGTGTGGCAAAGGCCCTAATTTCATGCAATAATATGGAATAGTGTCACTCTGCAAATATTGTGGTTCAATACATTTGTCATACATACTTATGGGTTGAAATTAAATGATTATCAACTTTTTTTATTTATTTGTATTAAATTGAATAGTAGATGCTACTTCATCTGTTTTATTTAATAATTATATAATATAAATTATATTAGTCGTTTAATGTGAAAGGTCAAGTTGGACAACATCCCAAAGTTTTTGAATAAAACAGTATTTCTGCTCAGATTTTTTTAAAATTTTAAATTCAAACCAAATAAATTTGATAAAAATAATACTCTATTAGAGTATATTTTGTCTTTTTGATTTGAGTGTCAACATTTACATTTTCTTTTCAATATACTATAAACCTACCCACATTACTAAAACAATTATGGCCTAGTATGATGAAATGAAATTATGATGGGATGGAATGATTTTAAGAATGAAATAATGATAAAAAATGAATGATTAAAAATTAAAAACTCTCATGATTGGTAATGAAAAATGAATTAATTAATTAATTTTAATTTTATTGTTAATAATTTATAATATAGTGTAAGGATGGCATTATTAATATTAAATTGCTAAATTTATTTTTAATATAATTTTTTTTTTTTGATTTTTTAAATATAATATTTTTATTTAATAATAAAATTATACAAAAAAATTTTACTTAAATTACGAAATTCACAAATATTATAAACTTTTGATTTATTTAAAATACTTTATTTTATGTTATTAAATACTTAAAATTATTCGTATAATTATTTTTTAATTTAATAATTAAAATATAAATCAAAATAATTAAATGTATTATTTATATAGTTTTCTAAATTAAAATTATTCAATTTTAAATATAATTATTAATGAATTTATTTTTAATTTTAGTAAAAAAATATTATAAAATAAAAGATAAGTAATAAATATTTTATGTATGAAAAAAAAAATGATTCCTTCATCCATGAGACTAAACCAATGGTTTATGAAGAAATCACAATTCCTCATTTTTGGGAATACTCATTCAGTATGGAATGGTGATTCCCATTAAAAAAAAGTATACTAATAATAATAATAGAACGGATCATTATATCCATCATGGCCTTAGTAATACTGCTATATAGAATCCACACATCCAATTAATACCGACACATTAAAATTATAATACTCTATAATCCACGTATAAAAAGTAAATGTATATCTTGTCGGCAGACGAAGAAGTATTGTACGCAAACCATTACACAGGGGTACACACTCAACACTAATATAACTATCACTACCCATTGCACATTAAAATATGACAAAAACTTGTGTGAGACCGTCTCACAAGAAGACACTCGTGAAACGGATAAAAAGTAATAGTAACAATTTAATAAAAAATGATCATACGGAGTACTCGAACTAATAAAAGTGATAATCGTGTGGTTGATTATTTCATGAACAATTTGTAGTACAGATAAAATGTGATAATACTATTTTAACAAAAAGTGATAGTAATATTTTTAATAAAAAGTAATTACTATTTTAAAAAATCTTTAAAGTTATTTCATTTAGTTCATTATACATTAAATTATTATATTGCTTAATTAATGTGTAAAAAATAAATGATTACGAATGAATGACGAAATTCAAGAAGGGAGTATAAATTAATGATTTTTTAGCCCATACTCAGGGGTGTGCACGGTGCGATTTTGTGGTTATTTTGACAAAATTTAAATTGCATTATTATAAGTGGTTCGGTTTGGCAATTAATTTTAAATTGTGATTTATCGAGTAAAATATAATATGCCTTTTTAGGCGTTTTTTACGATTTGGCAATTTTAAAATACCATATTTAAATTACAATAGAATATATACGGGTATATAAAAAAATAAATATGTGTAAATGCTTAATTTAAAGTGTTTTTTCACTCTTAAAAATAAAATAACACACATCAAATTAGATAATAAAATCTTAAAGAATTGAAATCATCATTCGAATTCCATAAATAATCCAAGTAATGTAATCTTCATACTATAAAACAACTTATATTAAAATTATTTTGTGTTTCAAAGTATTTAATCTTGTATATATCTTTTTACTTCTTCAATAATACATATTATATATATATATATAATTAAATTATATTTATAATTTATATAATAAAGTACAGTGCGGTGCAGTGCAATTTTACACAAAAATCGAAATTTCACCATTTAAGTGGTGCGATTTTCTCCAATAAAATTAATCGCGGTTTAGGTAAAAAATCAATAAGTGCGGTGCAATGCGGTGCAGCTCGATCGGTTTTGGCGGTTTAAAAAAAAAATTGTTCACCCCTACCCATACTCCCTCCGTCTATGCAAAGGGGTGCTTTTTCTTTTTTATACGTGGATTAAGGAGTATTATTATTTAATGTGTAATGAGTAGTTATATTAGTGGATGTGTGGATCCTATATTTTAATTGTACTAGTGGGTGTGTGTAGGTTTATATATATATATATATATATAAGAAAAAAGAAAATATACTCTTTGAGTGAGTGGGACGCATAAAATAAAAAATTAATTAAAAAAAAACCTTTGAAAAAGAGGAGGGAGCAGTTGAATACTGGTCGGATCGTTGATGGGGCAACTTTTTAAGTATCACGTTATCATTCACCGGTATTACTGTTCGGCTTGAATTTCAATTATACCCATCTCAAACCGTTAATTAATCGTTATTGCATTTGCATGTTCTTCTTGGATATTCTTCAATTTCACTCCCTTTTGTCTTATAGTATTTTTTTTGAAATAAAACTATATTTTCTTATTCTTAAATTTGATCTATATACAACCGCACAACGTCCATCGTATCGAATTATATAATAATAATAATAATAATAATAATAATAATAATAATAATAATAATAATAATAATAATAATAATAATAATAATAATTCAATGTGCAGGTTTAAAATATGAAATCCTATTCATTTATTGGCTGATTGTATGAGTAGAAATATGTTAGGTTGTCCGATTGGAACTTATGGTTCGGTCCATTAAAAATTTGACATTGCTTGACTTGCCCTTTTTAACAAATGAGTGTTTAGGTTAAATCCAATTAAAATGTTACAAAAAAGGTCATTATTAGTCTCTAAGACTCGGCCTTTTTTTTTTAAACATATTAGATTTTGCTCATAGGAAAATTTTTCATAGATAACAGGCCAGACCTTAACTAAAAAACGTTATACAAATTGCAAAGTTTATCTTGACTCGCCTATTTCCACTCCTACCCGTGAGGTGCGAGTTGCAAAAGCCACTAATTTTCTTTTAAATTATTATAACAAAAATTACGAACTTTATTTATATTATAAATTAATCTTTGTTGATGCGTGTTCTTGGATAGTTAATTTGTATTTAAGAGATAAAGATTATTGTGTAACTAAACCAATAACGATCACAATCAAACAAGGCAAAACCATAAATAAAGGATCGCAATCTCAAGAAAATTGAATTTCCACCAAAGAACTCAACCGATTTTTATTACTCTCCCTTAGAACAACACTCATAAAATTCTCTATTTTACAAGTGTAATGTCTAAAGTGAGTATCAGTAACATGTCTCTCTCCTGTAAGAGAAGCTATTTATGTTATCTACAAATCCTAACTTGGAATCAATTGCCTTGCACCACATGGATGAGGACAAGTCGTCATTAATAAAGTTGTCTGGTATGCCGACCAGCCTGGGGAGGAGTCTAGGTGCCATGGGTCGCCTTTGCAAGATTTCACAGACCGCTTTTGTCCTTCGTTGGCTTTCCATTGGTAGTTGGGGGGAGGATACGCCAGTTGCTTGCTGTCTTCTAGTTAGGATTGTTGTCCAAGGTATTCCATCTTCCCGTTAGCCTTGTCTTCTAGCCTGCTGCACTCGTCAGTCTTCATGATGGTGTCAGTGCTTTGTTCCACAGCTCCTGTTATCCATTTGATCTTCGGACGGGTTGACTCCCGATGTTGTGTTGTTCGTCCGAACCCTTGGGCAGGGGAGAGGGATGCCGCCGAGGATGCTTCGGACTTCTGTCCCTTTATTGGGTTCCCTTTTCGTCCTTTCCTTAGCTGGGCCTTTGGGCCGGTAGTGGTTTCTTTGGGCTGCCTTAGCTGTCCATTCATCACCTCTTCTCGAATTGGGCAGCTTAAAGGCTGGGTCTCCTTCTTCAAGTATTTAGAGGTTATTGGGCCTTGGGGTCCATATTAATCTCAGATCCCTCGATCCAAACACAATCCTCGACACTTGAAAATGGAGAGAGATAAAGCTTTGGTGAATTGTACCTTTTCTTCTTTTCATTTTCTGATGTATTCATTAGATAATGTTTGTGATATGCTTATTATATTAAGGTTTGTCGAATTGATTTCCCAACTTGACTCATTTTCCTACCCTTCAAATTCAATCAAATTATTGTTTATTCTCTAAATATGTATGAATGAGGAACACTATAGGCTCTATTAGCTACTCTTGTTGTTATTGTTGGTGTTGTAATGATTTTGTCAAAGGAAATAGTCAGTGTCATGATAAAGCAGCTCATTTGTGGTAAAGGTGAATATACATTGAATGAAATAAATTGGGTCAAGATTTGAAAATTCGGATCAAATTCGAGTTACTCTTTATAATAAATTAAGTTGCTCTTTATAATAATTTGAATTACTCTTTGATTTGTTGCAACATTACTTATCTAGTACATAACATTTTATTGATTACTGGTTTTTAGAATATTAAACATTTTAAGGAGAAAATTAAACTTTTTTTAGGTTACTCTTTCTTATTAATTGGGTTACTCTTTTCAATAATTTGGGTTACTCTTTAATTTCATATTCGGATTTCAGAAAATAAAACATTGTTCTATTTAGTTAATATCTTTTAGGTTACTCTTTTCCAATAGAATTTCCAATTAAACTTAAGTCATTGGAAAATTCCAATGAAAATTCCATAAAAAAAAAAGACTTCAATAAATTTAAATGTTAATTTAAAAAATAGATTATCTATATTCTAGAATAGAATTCTAATAGAAATTTTTAGAATAGAATATTAAAAAAAAAAAAAAGAAGCGGGTAGCGGGAATCGAACCCGCATCGTTAGCTTGGAAGGCTAGGGGTTATAGTCGACGTTAAATTCAGTGCATTGAACGTCTCTAATTCAAAACCAAACATGAAACTTTGGTTTCATTCGGCTCCTTTATGGAATATCAGTAAATTCGTATATTTAAGATGTGAACAAAATTATAAACATAAATTATATATTAGTTAAGTTGCTTAATGATAAGGTGATACACGCAAGAGGTCAAGGGTTCAAATTAGAATAATTTTTTTTATCGTTGAAAAATTCCAATGGAGTTCGAAGATCGTTGGAATTTTTTCCAACGATAATTTCAAAAGAAAATTCTGTTGGAAAAATGTTTGAATCACTTTTAGATAAAAAATTTCCAACAAAAAATGTCGTTTAATTCATCATTGGATTTTTTAAACCACTGTAAATATTGTTGGAAAAATGACATTCCAACGGCCACTTTTCCAACAAAAAAATTCATTGAAATATCTGTTGGAATCATGCATTCCAACGGTATTTTTGCATATTCCAACGATTTTTCGCCGTTGGAATTCGGCAAATTTCTTGTAGTGATTCATCAGAAAATTAGAAATGGAAAATTCCAATGGAGCTCGAAGATCGTTGGAATTTTTTCCAATGATAATTCCAAAAGAAAATTCTGTTGGAAAAATGTTTGAATCACTTTTAGATAAAAAATTTCCAACAAAAAATGTCGTTTGATTCATCATTGGGTTTTTTAAACCGCTGGAAATGTTGTTGGAAAAATGACATTCCAACGGCCACTTTTCCAACAAAAAAATTCATTGGAATATCAGTTGGAATCATGCATTCCAATGGTATTTTTTCATATTCCAATGATTTTTTGCCGTTAAAATTCGGCAAATTTCTTGTAGTGATTCATCAGAAAATTAGAAATCCTATTACGCATTTTCTTAAATCCCTAATTTATGATCAATCAAGCAATCTAATTAAGAAAAAGCATGAAATAGAATCAATTATCACAAAGGAAACGTGAGAGCTCATTGATTAAAGTTTTTGGGAAGATCTCGTAGTGCTCCTTCTGGCTTCTTGTTGATCCTTCTCGTAGAAGAACGGGCATTGGGAAAAGACGCCCAAGGTGAATGCGCCGCCATGAAAGTAGAGGAAGAGGGGAGTCTCTCGCTGGAGTTTTAGTCTGCCGGCAGATACAACCGAGCGCAAAGTTTGATTTCCAGCGCGATTCCACCGCGTTCCATCTATATGGAGCATCCGAAATTGGGGCAATAATTTGATACATGCAAGGAGAGGATTCGGTTCTATCAAATATTTGGTAGGACCGGTTCTACCCAAGTCCCACTCAAATAAAAAATTATACTACTATACTAATGTACAATAAAATTAAAACCGTAAAAATACCTGGTATAGTAAAATTAAATTGAATCTAAAATATAGAGGGTTACATGCAGTGTAACCAAAATATAATACTAGTAGTATTTTTTTAAATTATTTTATAGTGCTTTCGTCCGCCGGATAGGTGAATATTTTTCCATTTTGGACGTCCGCACTAAAGGTATATATTTCTCTTTTTAAATACATGGGACTCACACACATTACTAATACATTTAATATATGGGACCCTCACATCTACTAATACAACTTTCCACTACACATCAAATAATAGTCATACTCTTTAATACGCATGCGAATAATAAATATCCATCCTCTCAAAGGACAGATGGAGTATTAAAATTAGGTTGTATCTTAAATTATTAAGGGACAGTCTTGTGTGAAACCGTTTTACGATGAGACTATTTTATGCGTTCATAATTAGTTATCATTTTTCTTTTAATATGTTATCATTTTTCTTTTAAAATCTTATCACTTTTTATTTATATTATAAATTATATATAAAATTGTTTATTGCGTCACATTATCGCTTTTGTATTATTTTTTTATATTAAAATGATATGCTTCATTTTTTATTCACCTAAAAAAACATTCCATTAGATGTTCAATTACACAAGTCTTGGTCAATTATTAATGCTTGGTATAAACTTGTACTCAATTCACTACGTTCCTTTAAGTTTGCGAGGTCAATATTGGCTTAAAATATTTGAATATTAACAAACTTGTACTCAAATTTTTAATTTTGGATCTGCCGTATAATATTTGAATATTAATAAAATAATATTCCCTCATCCTCCCATTATATTTCACAATTTTCTTTTTAGTCCGTCTTTCAAAGTATTTCATATTTCACTATTACTAAAAATAATAAAATATACATTATAATTATACCTCATTTTTACACATATCCAACATATTACTCCTTTTTTCGTACATTTAAATAACTTTATACACCTTATTAATTAAATTAATTAAAATATTTCTTCTCTTTCATACTTTATATATTAAAAAATAAATTTTTCTTAAACTCCGTGCACAATAATATGTGAAGTATACATGGAACGGATGGAGTATTTGTCTTCTTCAATGTCTGCATATTTACTTGGAATCTTACTTTAAAAATAATAGTAAAAATGTAGTAGTATTTTTTTAAAACTAATTTTAAATGATTGATTATATTATTAGTACAAGTAAAATTGAAGGTGGACCTAAGAAGAAAGGTAAAGGTGCAAACACATATACTAATACAATGATGAGAGGATATGAAATAATGATTGTTTTGGGTCAATAAATAAACTATGGTAACATATCGCTTTCATTAGATTAATTTGTAGTCAGCTCAACATGCATTATTCTCAACCCTTTAATTACGCCTAACAAGGAATGTTTGCCAAAACTTAATCACATTCTTCTCCTAATTACCTAACTAATCATAATAATCATATCTATCTTGCCCCCACTAATCATTTCGATTATATATGAATAATCTTGCCCTAATTTAGGGTACACCGTGTAATTATTTTTTTTTGAACAGAAAAAGTATATTATTAAGCAAACTTGGGGTAATGAGAAATATCCCAAGGATATAGTACCCAATTACAAATGACAAGAGTATTTAGAATTTTTAGTAGCATATAGTTAGCCTCCAAGACTAAGCACCAATCAAGAACTATTCTATGCAGGACAAGAAGTATATTGTCTATCTGTAAAGAGACAAGACTTCACTCATAACCTCTCCTCCCCATTGATACCTTATGCGTTACAGCCTCCTGACATCAATATATTCTCCAAACTTCGTCCTCCCTGACTTCCTCTCCACCAAGTTGAATATCTCATATTAATTGAAGAAGTATTTTTCCTGCTTTTCAACCAACTCCACACTCTACTCTTCATTTCGCCTATTAATTTTGACTCCTCTAGTTTCTTATCATGAAATATCACTTCGTTCCTTTCCCTCCAAATCAACCAAATCACACACATCCAAACCATTAAGGCAACAGATTTACCAATAGCAGTTCTAAACAACCCACCAAATAGATAGAAATTGACTTTTGCTGAGGAATGAATAGGAGAACTTACACCAAACCATTTGAGACATTCGCCCCAAATTTTCGAACTCCAGCTGCAATTAAAGAGCAAGTGATCAGCAGTTTCCTCCTCACTATTGCATAATGGACATGTGTCTCCATGATTTGCTGGTAGGCAATTTCTGCGTTTCAAATTTGCCATGGTAGCAAGTCTACCTCTTATAACTTTCCACACCATCAATTTTACCTTGGGAAGCGCTGAGCTTTCCCAAATATTTTTGTATATTTTCTGCTCATCTGTCTCCATGGATGACTTCCTGCTTCTCAGCATCTCGTAAGTTTCTCTTACATTATATTTGTCTTTATTATTCAATGTCCATCTCCAGCTGTCTCTACCCTCTTTGGATAAATTATACCTGCTAAGAGAAGATAACAAAGTGTTGAGGTTATCAATTTCAAAACTTCTAAGCAACCTTCTACTCTCCCACCTCCATGACCAATTCTCCCCTGTCCAGGATCCCATCTCACAAATCTTAGCTTTTTTGTTAACGCAAACATGAAAAAGCCTAGGATATTTCGTTCTAAGACTCCCTTCCCCCATCCAATCCTCATCCCAAAAGCTTATCTCTGTGACATCCCCCACCCTTCTCCCAATAAACTCTTTGAACCACTCTCCCTTATAGTCCCTAAGAGACCTAACAATGTTACCCCACCACCCACCACTCGATCGATATCTAGACTCCATCCCCAACCCCAATAGATCTATCATTTTTGCTCCTCTCCTACTCTCAACTAACTTTACCCACAGTCTTTTCTTCTCTGTTAAGCCCCTCCACGCCCACTTCCCAATAAGAGCTTTATTGAAGCTTTCAAGTTCACGAACTCCCAACCCCCCTAGATTTTTTGGTAAAGTGATTGTTTCCCAATTGACCCACGGAATTTTCCTGTTATTCTCACAACCCCCCCAAAAGAATTTTCTTTGGATACCTTCAATATCTCTCAACACTATTTTTGGAGCACGGTAGATAGACATTAGGTATAACGGTAGTGAAGATAAGACCGAGTTCAGAAGAGTGAGTCTCCCTGCACCTGAAATTTTTAACCCCGCCCACTTCTTAACTCTGTTTTTTATCTTAACAATGGCTGCCTCCCAATCCCTTCTCCTATTGTGTGTTCTTCCAATGTTGACCCCCAAGTATTTAATCGGAAGTATCCCCACTCCGCATCCAATCACTTCTGCCATATCGCACAACTTTCCATCCTCTACATTCAAACCAATGAGGCTGCTTTTATTCAAATTAATCTTCAGACCAGTAGCAAGTTGGAGTAAGATCAAGGCTCTCCTAATAAATAGTGCATTTTTCAAACTTGCCTTGCCTATGAATATGGTGTCGTCTGCATACTGAAGGTGGCTAATCTTTATTTAACCGTGTAATTATGAAAAGGCAAACTCAGTAGCGAGTGAACTACTTAAATTCTATATTCAAGTTTCATATTTCATTCATACGGTTTCATAATATAAAAATATGCCATATAAATAATCATTAAATTCTTAGAATATAATAATATTAATCTGAAAAATAATAATAACACATGTCATTCAATTTAAAAATAAAATATAGATAAAACACTAAATTAAAATAAGTAATCCCATACCATATATTGACACATCTTGAGGTTTTAATTTTTATGTTGAAATTATTTAATATACAAGTTGTATATGGTATGAGATTTTTTTTCTATGTATACTTTTTTCAGTATCATTAATTCAATCCACCACCTTTATCCATGCCATCTCCTCAATAAATATCATTTCCTTTTTACTTTATCTCTTTTCTCATATAAGTAATCTCTTATGTACACATGTCACCGCCTTTCTTTTATATTTTATTAAAAGAATAATAATAAAATTAAAATTTTACACTAAAAAAATTCCAAACAAACATATAACTACTAACTATTCAATTGGTTTGTTAAACCTTGTTTTCTAAATTAGGTTTATAAAACACAATAAACCAGGTTTAAACATCATTTTCTCATGTGTCACTTAACAACAATACAACACAAAAATTGATGCAGTAACATCAAATATCACAGGAATTTTTTTACCAAACCAAACCTTTGACCAAACTAAAAAACTAAATAACCCCAACCCAAAAAACATAAAAACACTCCCTCACATGATAAAAAATTAAAATGTTATATACATTCATGATTTACCCAAATATAAACACCTGTTAGAGATGTTAAATGAGTCGAGCAAGTATGGGTAATATATACTTGTGCTCGACTCAGCTCGTCCTATAAGAGCATGCTCGACTTATTTGAGTACAAATTCGACTCGACTCATTAAGCAAATCGAATCGAGTTATAGAGTCTTATCAAGTCGGGTTTTTTTATTAATATATTTTATTATTATTACATTTAAATATTATTATATAAGTTTATATATCCTTATAATTAAATAATAATTATCAAATCTTTTTAAACCGAGCTCAACTCAATTCATTAACATAACGAGAATAAAACGAGCTCAAATAATCATGAGTCGACTCGAACAGAATTATCGTGCAGCTCATTTATTTTAACACCTTTAAAGTCCACTCCACCTAATCTCACACATTCATTCCCAAATTTTGTGTAAAAAAATTAAAAAAAAAAACTTATTTTTCCAAATTCTTTTTAAATCACACTCACTCACTTCAAAAGATAATGTCACACAACGAAAGCAGTGGAGAATGTAAAAGTACATGATTTTAAGTTCTTTATCTCACTAAAAAAAAGTGTTAAATAAAGACGGTTTTTAATGCTTTGAGACGGATTTACGACCGTCTACAATTTGTGTGTCGCTAATAATATAAACGGTACTGTTTCAATTTGAGATGGTATTAGAGACGATTTATTTTGAGAAGGTATTTGTGACGGTTTTCAATCGGGACGGGTTCAGTTATTTTTGAGACAGTATATTGTCGTCTCAAAATTTGAGACAATATAAGAGACGGTTTTATCCCGTCTCTAAAGCCCTCTCTAACCATTAGCTTTGCAAAAATGAACGGATTAAGGTTTGAACCATGGCTATCATGCCCCTGGCTGAGGCTCGAGACCAAGAATGATATTTAGTGTTCTATTCGTCCATCACTGAACAAAAAAAAGGGTAAATTTTAGTACCTGATGATCGAATTTATCGTCTTTTTTCTGCCACTGTCAAATGTAATTCATGGATATGTTCGGTCGTCGGTGTGAATTTGTTTGTCCAACACTTGTCGAACAATGGCCATATTTTTTATAAACCAATCATATAATTAGCGACACATCAGATAATATAAAAAATGACACAAATTATTCCACGAAAAAAAATATGACTCATAAGCCATTATATAATTTATTAATTCAGATGAAGTATAATCAAGAATCTCTTACGAACTAATTATGTCGAAGTTTGTCTCCGAACATAGTTTTGTATTTATCATTAAAAAAAATAATTTAAATATACTGATCAGCCCATTTGGAGTTGTCTTGATTGTGTGCTACATGATATATGTGCTTCCAATACAATAGATTAATGATCTTATGTAGTATAATATATTATAGTCTTAGATGGTTGTCTCATATGCATATGATTCCGTACATACATATACATAATTGTTCATTGCATGAACATGTGAACGTGGTGTACAATAGTATTGCTTCTAGATAATAATGACGTAATGAGAAAACTTATTATGAGCAACACTGTCACAACTGAATTAATTTTGATTTAAGTTAGTCGATCATGATCATATTTTTATCCATGTTTTATATAAATAAGGTAACTACATTTTAAAATACGACGTGAAACATTTTGTTTATGCCAAGTCATAAGGGTGATCTCAATCAATATTCATTGATGAACATTAAAAAAAAAAATTCAGTAAAATCAATTACTTTTTTAAAATTAAATAAGGTGGAAATAGATGGGGCGACCCGATCATATGTGAAACAAGTTATATGTGTGGCGGACTATTTACAGGTTGAATTTTAACACCTCTAATAACACTGATTCATGGAGGACATCCACATCCATTCAAACTTTTAAGTTGATATAAGTTCAAACTTTTGAATATCAAACTTTTAAGTTGATATAAGTTGATAAAAATATACCATCAACATTATTCATCCAAACTGATCCAAAATAGTTTCCACATTATAAATATATCACGATCATTCTAACGTTGTTTAATTTCTCAAAAGTTAAACATTTAGCCCTCCAAAAAATTGTTTAAAACAATTACTCCATTTTTACTAATTTATCCACCAATATTTAAACTGGTTCTCCTGCAATTTGTGAATTACTACTACATTTTTTAAGTATTTAAAACTGATGGAATATAGCTACTAATTCCTCCTTTTGTGCGCATCTTTTTTTTTTTTTTTTTTTTGGGTGGTATTGGGGTGCAACAAGGCATGCTTATGATTATTGTTTTGTTTTCCCACAAACATTATCTAAAATTAATTAAATAAATAAATAATTATGTTTAATAGTGCGGATTATGGGTCCGTGTGATGTGTGAGGAAGAGAGACATATATTCATTAATTCCAGGAAATCGAAGCACCCTGTCGGAATTTATCAGCTTTTATAATACCTGTCTGTTTTCCACTCTCCACATAACCTTGCCACGTCACCAAACAAATTAAATTAAATTAATAAAAACACTAATATAATAATGACGAAAATTAATAAAAAAAATAATGAGGATAAAAAATATAAAATCCGACCTGCCGGATTCGAATCAGCGACCTAAGGATTTAGGCATTCACACTACAGTCCTCCGCTCTACCAACTGCTAAGGTCGGATTGTTATTATCTTCATCTTTTATTTTTATTTACAGTTAAATAAAATAATATTTTTACGGACAAATTCCTAATTTCATGATCACGTTAAAATGAATCCTTATTAATTTCATTGGATTAAAATACATTGCTACTTTAATTTTTTATAAAAAAATTAAGAATATCTTTTAGTGTAATTTAATTATATTTTAAGAGATAGTATTCGATATTCTAAAGAGTAACTGAACTTGGTTTTAATTTTGATATAAGTTGATTAGAGCAAGCGTACTCTATCGCGTAGTAGACCGTAGTGACCAAGTGCAAAATTTATAATATCGAACTCAAGGGCGAAAGTGAGTAGCCGTATTTGAGAAATATTTTACTCTAGAGTGACTAATCAATAAAGGATGAGGTGATTAATACTACAAACTAAGCTAGAAAGCCATTAAAGATAAATGGATACAATGGACATTGAAGATGGATGAAGGTAGAGCAATATTCTAAGAAGTATACAAGACAAGCAACATCATGGATAAGGCTCATGTAGACTCACACACAAACATGCATTGATGATCATCATGTTATGATATTAAGGGCACTCAAAGAGTGTCTCCAATCCTCACTATTCCTATAGGTACTTACGGATATTAATATACCAATACAGAGATATTATCACGAAAAATTTTCTCTAGTAGGCAGGGACGTTTTCCTAGTGTTCCCTTTCTAAGGTCAAGTGAGTCTTGGCTTGGTTCCCCTTATCATTTCAAGCACTTTCACAAGTAATTATCAAGAATGTCATATCATGAGATTCTAAGCATATGAAGGTTATGGCCATACTCCCCACATACTAATATAGTCACCCATGCAATCAATGATTCAATTAAACCATTAAGCATAATATTGGAATGACCATCCTAACACTATGAATAGAGAATTTAATCACACAAATCATACAAAAAATGAGAATAAGCATTTATGATAGAAAATATTTATAACAATCATTTAATCAAACATGTAATATGCAAATCTACATAATCATTAATCAATCATATTGCTAGCCTCACATGAGGACTAACCACAACAAATCATTACAAATTCAACACAATCCATGGCTTGCTCCAATTGAGCCAAATAATGAAGAAAATAACAAAATAAAGGTAGTTGCTCCCCTTTGATGGTGAACTTTCTCTTCCTTGATCATGCTATAATCTTCAACCAATGATGAATTCCTCTTCTTAGATTGGTGGATTGATGGAAGGGTGAATGGATTTGAGGAGATCAAATGGATTTGATGGATGAAGGTTATGGAGATGGATGGAATGGTGTAAAATGAAGGAAATGGTGTGTGATGTATGTGTCAAAGTGAAAACCTAATCTCTCCCCTTTTGAATGTTGAACTTGAGAGTATTTATACCTCTTCCAAACTTGGGCCTCGAATTTTGCATCAACTGGGCTTTTTACACATATTGTCACGCACTGGAAGGTGAAAATTCTAATTTTTGGCCCAAAAAGACCTTACTCGACTTGGCCTTCCTTACTCGAGTTAGCTACTCGAGTCGAGTTGCTTGTATGTAACTCGAGCTGAGCCAGCTCAACTCGAGTCAGCAACTCGAGCACTCGCCTGTTCGGTCATGTTACGAGGCTCTGAAACTGGACAACCCTTCGGCACCTTACTCGACTCGAGTTACAAGTCGAGTAACGATTTGACAACTCGAGTAAGCTCACTGTATGATTTTCTGTACCTGCCCTGCACCGCACGACCTCTAACTCGACTTCCTTCAAGCCCAACACGACTCGAGTTGCAAGCTGAGTAACGGCTTGCAACTCGAGTAAGCTTACTGGACGATTCTGGACCTTTTTCAGCACTCGACTCGAGTTGCAAGTCGAGTTGGGTCTTGCAACTCGAGTTGGGTCACTGTATGATTCTGGACTTCTTCCGGGCCTCAACTCGAGTTGGGTCCATTTCAGCCCGTTTTTTGCTCGTTTTCGTTTCTGCTCCATTTTCACCTGTTTTAAACACGTTTAGGCTCATTCACACACATTTTCATGAAAACACATAAAACAACCAATATACACATAAAAATATAGATAAAATAATACGAAAAAACATACAAAAATAACACAAAATTTAGGTGAAAATAATGACGATCAGTAATATTTTTTTAAAGGATGTACATATATCCCATTGCACACTAGCATTTCTTTTTTTTTTTTATATTTCATGTGAATTGTTCAAGTAATTTTTAAAAATAAATTATTGTGTGGAACCGTTCAATTCATTTAACCTTTTTGTTAGATTTCTATTATTTATGGCGGTATATAGAGTTTATAATTACTTTTAGGATTAATTATTAATTTTAAGAATATAATTATAATTAATAGTAAAAAGAATTGTGGGGACTACAAGTTTCCACTAAAATTATTTTGTTAGATTATTTTTTGGGCGGCGCTATTGCCACCCGAAATATTATTGAGGGCACCCTAAATTTAAATACAAATGATAGTGAAAATACTATTATATCATCAACCCTAAATTAAAACCAGAATTCCTTATTACTAAGCCCACCCACCATCCTAGTTCGACGACTACAATCTTCAGTATTTTATCACTTCACGCTGCCTCCATTAATGAAAAGCTTATATATGTAATGTAATGCTTTTTCTTTTGTTGTTTTGCAGCAAACATCCTATGACGCACGTCGTGATGACAAATTATCTCTCCTGCGACATTTGCCTTTGTAGTTCTGATGTATGAAGACAAGGCATATATTCTTTTTCATCACAAGGTATTGTTTCCTTGCAGCCACTTTGGTTTATTTCATTGAATATATTCATGAATAAATCGTAAAATCAAAATGGAATTTATGAAGATTCTAAAACTTTGTTAACTGATTTCTAATTCTCTGGAAAGGGATAAAGATTGGAAAACTCAAAATAGATTATTAATATTATGATTCTCCATTAGGTGAATTGGTGGGTGGATTTGTTTTGCAATTGAGAAGTAGTTTTTGCCATGGAATCGATCATAAGAGTGGTGATTGCAGAAAGCATGCCACGAATCCAGTGAAGGGAAACGTGCCATGAATGTTGCGCGCTTCAAACAGCTCGACATCATCATCTAGAAAGAATCCGACATCACGTGCATATATATGGTGCCGAGAATTATGCCGGAGGCGAACGCCTTCAAGACAATGAAAGAGGGAGGAGGTACACTCCGGGCTGAGAGCTGAAATCAACAGCGTCAGAAGCGCATACAAACGCCGATTAATTAGTTAGTCACCAAAATCGAAACCAGTGAGGTGAATTCTATGTTGGATTGTGTTGGAGGAACGGGTCTGGGTGGATTTAGTAATAGGATTGGGTGGGATTAGCAAAATGAATTCATTGAGACTAATATTGATATAAATTTAGAGGTGAGGATATAATAGGAATTTTACCATCAATTTTTTTGAGATTCAGGTGTCTTCAGTAAAGTTTTGCGTGACAATAGCGTCGCCCTTAATTTTTTTTACCTAGTTTGTTACACAAAAATGATCTCCAGCTATAATCAGTATATATAAGGTGAATGGCCCTGAAAAAGTATAAATTTTATTTTTAAAATAAAATAAATTTACATAATTTCAAAATGAACACAAAGATTCAAGAGTCCGATTTTTTAATGGCCACTTTTGATAAAGTACAATTTAAAATAGTCACATCTCTTAAAACTAATTTTTACTAGCCACTTTCAAGTGGATTCCCCAAATTACCCCATAACTGTTACCCAAAGGACGAAAATAATTGGGCATCATCATGTCAGTTTTGACTGCAATAAATGGGGGTGGGTGGACCACATTTTTTAAAGTTTTAAATTTTGAATTTAAGATTTTGGATGTGGGTTGGTGGGGTACATCAATACCATCACTTTCACATTTTTCTCTCCCTTCATTCTTTGTTTCTTTCTTTCTCTCTCATATTTCGTCCAACACCCTCTCTCTTCTTCTCTCCATTCATCCAACATCCTGTCTCTTCCACTCTTCGTTCGTCCCAGTGAAGAACAGTGCATTTCTTGGTGGAGAATTCTCCATTTGCGGTCTCCAGAATTCTCCATTTGCGGTCTCCAGAGTGCATCAACTTGAAATGACAAATTTTCAGGTATGTATATAAGCATTGTTATTGACATGTTTAAATACGTATAATGTACTGTGTGTAATGTAATGTAAGGTGTTGAATTGACCTTTACTGTAGTAGGAATGCAGTGGTGTTCATTTATTTTTGGTTTTTTTTAAATATTGTCTTGGCTGAGTAGATGTTTTCAGTAGGCCGAATAGAACAATACTTCAGGCCGAATAGAACAATACTTCAGGCTGAATAGAACAAAACTTCAGGCCGAATAGAACAAGTGTAGGCAGAATATAATAATTCTTCAGGCCGAATAGAACAATACTTCAGGCCGAATAGAACAAGTGTAGGCCGAATAGAGCAAAATGTATGAGCAATGACATAATTTTGGTTGGTCGAGTAGAGGTTTTCAGTAGGTCGAATAGAACAATACTTCAGGCCGAATAGAACAAGTGTGTAGGCCGAATAGAGCAAAGTGTAGTAATGACTTTTTTAATTTTGGTAGGCCGAATAGAGGTTTTCTTTAGGCCGAATAGAACAATACTTCAGGCCGAATAGAACAAGTGTGTAGGCCGAATAGAGCAAAGTGTAGTAATGACTTTTTTAATTTTGGTAGGCCGAATAGAGGTTTTCTTTAGGCCGAATAGAACAAATCTTTAGGCCGAAAAGAACAAGTGTTGGCCGAATAGAGCAAACTGGAAGACTTGTATTTTTAAATTTAATGAAATTTTTGTTGGCCGAATAGAGATTTAGGGATGGCCGAATAGAACAACTCTGTAGGCCGAATAGAGGAATTGTAGGCCGAATAGAGAAAATATGAGATGTTAGAATGTTTTGGGAAATGTTGCTTGGTCGAACAGGGCAAACTTTGTAGGCCGAATAGAAGGAACTGTGGGCCGAATAGGGTAAATGTTTATGTGTTCAAATATTTCGTTTTAGGGTTTTCATGAACTTATTGTTATTTTGCCCATAATTATGAATTATGTCTTATTTAGCAAAAAAAAAATATATGTGCAGGGTGAATGGAAGCGTCCTTCCATGCAGGGTCAACAATGCAGTATACATAATTACTGCAAACCTGGGGTCGTTATGGATATCATTCGTAGGCAGTTAACTAGGGTTGGGGGTTATGCGGAGGAGATATTTAAGAGATCATGTTTTGGTTATTACTGGAATCTCAGCGATGAGTGGAACGCGAATGCTCATCTGCACAGTCTCATGACCTGTGAGATCGTACATAGGGGGACGATTTAACAGGTAGGTATTTTCAAGTTGGAGACGTGTGCCTTAGATTTAGCCGGGTAGAGTTCATGAGGATTATGGGACTCTGTTTTCGGGATAGACTCGGCTTTGATCCGAACGAGACGTATGGTATCCCGCCTGGTGGGTTATTTGATAGGTTTTATGGTCAGGGTGAGAGACCATTAGTAAGTCAGATTCCTAGTGACTTTGAAGGAAGAAAATTTATAGGTGTTAGCCCTGAGGACGCAGTTAAGGTTGCCAAAGTTCTGTTGTTGTACTACTTTCTCCTTGGGTCGGATGTCACCAAGGTGGGTGTAGACAACTGGGTCTGGTGCCTAGTGGATGACGAACAGAGATGGGATTTATTCCCTTGGGGACAGCTCAACTATATGACGCTTTTGCACTTTATGGACCACATTGTGACCAAAGTCCCAGCTAAAGCAAATCCCGATCGGTACAGATACCACTTTTACGGGTGCACATTCGCATTACTGGTACGTGTTTTAGTAGATATATTAAAGTTATAGTGTATTTTCAATTTTAGTTGTATTAATTATCTGACATATGTGGTTTACGTGTGACAGGTTTGGGCGTACGAGCGTCTACCTGCCGTTGCTGCACCGTATGGCCATGTCCCACACGGTAGGTTGAATTTAAGGCCACTCTGCTTGCGATGGATTTTTCGCACATGGAAGAGGGTTGATAGGACTCTGTTTGATCAGGTATGACTTATTAATCCATTTAGTGAAGACAGATATGTTTTATATTGTTTCTTATGTAATTGTTTATTTTGAATCAGGCTCTTGATGTGGTTGAGCTTAGACAAGGGTATTGGATTGACATAGAGGATGACCCTTTGGAGGGGTTGATCATGGGGATGTACACCAAGTCATTCTCTAAAACCAGCATAAAGGCTGTCCGGGCATACGATCCTACCAGTAATCCATGGGATCAGCGGTACTATACGGGTGTGGCTGTTGATGATGCGTGGAGGGGCCAGCGGGCGGATGATGCTGCGGCTTGGATGACAAATCGGGATCCCCAGTTGTACTGCGTACTCGATTGCCTTCATCGCATGAATGCATGGAACAAGTTCTTTCTGGAACTTCTGACATGTGCAGGTGTAGTAGTTCAGATCAACAGTGAATATATTACTAGCATCCTTGATCGCAAACTTATTTTCAATGAGCATGGAAAATTCTAGCTTTTGGGCTGATTGAGAAAGTTCCACTAGTTCGTCATGGAGACGCTGGCATAGGATGGTACTCCGTTGTTCAGCTGTTGTTCGACGTTCGTAAAACCACCTCTCAGTGGTAGTCCGACAAACCTCTAGCATTGTGCAGATAGGTAGCTTCCGCGCCCAAAGGATGGCATTGTTATATGACTCAGCTGCATTTGAGGTCATAAACTCGTATCTATTGACAGGACAATGCACCCTTGACCATCTCTCATATCCCCACGACCCAATCAACTCCATTAACTCCTGCGATCGTGTCCCACATCTCAGTAAGTCCATCATCCTGCAAATAACAATGTAGTAGTGGTAAAATTAGGTTAAAGAAGACATTGTACCAGCTCGTTCTTGTATAAAAAATTACAAAAGTGTAATATGTTGGCTGACTCACTTATCAAAATCTCTCGGTAGGTATACATCCATCGCACGATGGAATGTATATAAAACGTTCTTTCCAAAGCCAGCCAATCTGCGCTTTAAATGGTAGCCACATAGACCATGATGGGCATCAGGATACACAGTAGAAATAGCGTGTGCAATACTGGCATGACCGTCAGAAACTATCAACAGGTCTCGTGGACATCCGTAGGCCTCGCGTAACCTTTTAGAAACCACGTCCACGACATGTTGCTCTCAACATCGCCAGTGCCTAAGGCGAGTGGAAATATCTGATGGTTTGGATCATGCGTGACTGCGACAAACACGGTTCCTCTGTGACTACCCTTCGTATGAGTGCAGTCAATGACAATGACCGGACGACCAGACTCTAAAAACCCCCGCCTGGATGCTCCAAGTGCATAAAATGTAAACTTTAAACGGGCATCTTCATCGATAGATATTCGGGTGTACGTACCGGGATTTGTGGATTCCAACTGATATATGTAAGCAGGGAGCAATTCGTATGAGCTATCATGATCCCCGTACGTGTGTCCAACAGCGTAGTGTTTCGCCTTTAATGCTATATTGTAACTAATGTTGAATCCAAAATCAGTCCTGATCTCATCTCTAATCGCACTGGGTCGGAGGCCATGAACTTTATCAAACTGCCTAGCAACAAAATATTGACCGATTACTTTGGACGACACCTGTGTAGGAGCAGATCTGTCTGGATCATTTAAACAACCAACATGTTCGACGAATTTAACCACTCTCCACAACCCAGAGCTCATTCTTGCGTGCAACTTAAATGGACAGCCTGTTTGACCCTTCATGTTACATACAACGTTGTACCTTGTCGTGCTAGATCTTTCAACATAGGTCTCCACTCCGTGCCGCAAGTTATACATGCCTACTGCTGTCTGGATCTTCTCTTTTGTCTCAAATACACTGTTCTTTTCAATAACACCAGACGCATCAATCTCAAGGCCAGTCAGCTGATCTACTCTCTCTGCTTCAATCGGCATGCCTATGAACGTGGCAGGTGCATTAGTTTCATCTACAAATATACTTTAGTTCTATTTCTATTATAACTAAACATAGTTTCCATACCTGGAATCAACCAAGGACGGGTGTTGGGCCGTGCACTACGCAACTCTTCTGACTGCATTTCAGGACGGCGCAACTCACGATTAATCGGTTCAAGAAAGCTAGGCCCTCCTCTCTTACGTATGTAATCACATATTTCTTCATACAATTGGTGTCTTCTCTCCTCAGCACCATCATCGCTTTCGCTAGAAGACTGATTAGTATCCTGCTGTATGCGATCCCCTTCTTCCACCGTTCTATTCCCGGGATCATCATCATCATCGTTACAACCGTCTACATCCTCCGCACCCTCACCAGAGACATCACCAGATTCTGCATCTACAGATTCTCTAAAACCAGCACACTGCATCTCTGAGGCCGGACAACACTCCACATTCAAATCAAAATCATGCCTCCCAGAAGAATTTGCCCTCATACATGGGTCATTGCTCATATCAGCACCTCCGTCATCACAACCCATCCCTAAAACCATACTACTCCCTGCACCCGTGATAGGACGGAGTGTGACGTACATCATTCCGACATCATCAACACACTTGAACACTTCTGCCACACGTGCATCATTCTTTATCTTATATTTGAACAAACGGCCATTGTAATCAACTAGAGAATGAACTACATAACCCCAATGCCCCAAATCAGCTTGCACTATGTCATGAATTTCTTTTAGCAAGCTACTATAACACAAACTGGCCTCTGGCAAGAACAACCAGTTCACCACTCCACCTATGTATTGCAATCCTTCCCATGCTCCACCCCAACATATCCCAACTTTTCTATAACTCATCTGCACATTTTTTCAAAAACAACTTTAATGACATCAACATTAAAAGATTAGATAATTAGTTGCATCATTAAATCATTAGAAAATTTGTACTAAATTTGTATTCTATCCAGTCAACAAATTAATGTATGCAAACCTACACTGTTTCAACAAAACCCTAAACCCTTGACACACCTTAAAATGTGTCAGTATTTTTTTCTTCTATTCGGCCAATTATTCCTTTATTCGGCCCAAAAGTGTCTCATATTCGGCCTAGTAACTTGCTCTATTCGGCCCACATTGATTTTCTATTCGGCCTACCAACGGTTTCTCTATTCGGCCAATGGTTTCTCTATTCGGCCCACCAAGCTATTCTATTCGGCCCACTAACTTCTTCTATTTGGCCTACTAAGTTTCAGAAAATAAAAGATCATTTTTTGGGCATTTCGGCCAACGGGTGTTTTATTCGGCCCACAAAGTTGTTCTATTCGGCCTACCAAAGTTGGTCTATTCGGCCTACTAACTTTCTGAAATTTAAAGAATTTTTTGGGCTATTCGGCCCACCAAGCTATTCTATTCGCCCCACTAACTTCTTCTATTCGGCCTACTAAGTTTCACAAAATAAAATATTATTTTTTGGGCATTTCGGCCAACGGGTGTTCTATTCGGCCCAAAAAGTTGTTCTACTCGGCCCAGCAACTGAATCTATTTGGCCTACTCACCATTGTTTCACAAATTTGAAAAGATTAATTAAAAAAACCAAGATGTAACATGAGTGGTGAAGATTTAACAGAGAAATACTTTTGAATGTTACAAAATTATTCTACAAGTCATACAATTTTTTCTATTCTATTATAAAAACGTTGAATAATTAGAATACACTCATGAGCCATGTCAACAATTATAAAATTAGGGCATCACAACTATAAAACTTGTTTTAACATACCTTGTACACCTGCTACCCAATATCTTAATTCTCTCCAAAATTACTGGAAATTTGCTCCCAAATACTCAACCTCTAGTACAAAAAATTTTAATATGTGTTGGACGACCACCCCCATTTTTCAATTTCCACTATATATTATCCTCATTATTTTGTATGGATATGGGGGAGCTGTGGGAGCACATGCCTACATAGTAGTACTAGGTATTAGGTATTGTACTTCCACACTTTATTCAGAAATAAAGAAGAATTCGATTCCTTTACTGTACTTTGGGTCAAAAAAGTGTGGAATCTCATCTGCAACCAGATGAAAAGTGGGTCCCCCACAAGGGCCTTTTGGCCAATTCATTTCAAAGTGGCTAGAAAAAATTATGTATAACAAATGTGGCCACTTAAAATTACAGTTATCCAAAAGTGGCCACTTTTTACATTCAAATAGTTTGTTTACTGTTTTCAAATTGAAGGCGGATCCAATTTCAAATACATACAGTATATGATATAGCAGCCAAATTTAAATTTTTATATAATTCAAATAAGTTCTGAGGGTTGAAAAGAATAACTTTATTAAGAATTCAAATCAACCAAGTAAAGGAAACTAAAATAAATCAAATAAGAAGCTAAACAACTTTAACAACGTCTATATTCCAAAACAAGCCGATGTACGGCTTTCATCTTGATGCTTTCTATTTGATGTGTAGTCAACAACTTTGCTCCTTTTATAAATCTGCACATTTCTGTAATTCCTCACCTTCACCAATCTTACTAGCAAGGGCTAAAGTCATAATTTTTCCATCACTTCATGATTCTCATATCTTTGTATATTCACTTAAGAGTGAGGCTTTTTGCCCTCGGGAACACCGTGTTCCCATATTCCAATTTAAACTCCTAGCAATACATAAGCTTAAATAGAATATGGAGGGGGAGAGTTGAGAAACTTTATTCTTGTGTTCCCATGGGGGTACGGTGTGTCTCCTCCCGTATTCCCATATCCCAATTTAAACCCCTAGCAATACATAGAATTAAATAGAATATGGAGAGGGAGAGTTGAGAATACTTTATTCTTGTGTTCCCATGAGGGTACGGTGTGTCTCCGAAACACAGGAGCTTTTGCATTCACTTAAACCCCACCTGAATCCGCTGAATTCTTGTCCTCCATCTCAATCGAGCTTTTGTCTCATTCAAGACTGCCCCATAATGGTGTACCCCACCATTAGGGGCGGTGGGGGCTCCTGCCCTGGGGATTGGTGGAGGAGGTAAATCGCAGGATGTGCCTCAAGTGGCTTATAGAGAGGGCTAACTGTTAAACTTAGGCAGGATTCGAACCCTCACCCTGCAACAACCAAGCTCAGTTGGAAAACTTTTCCACCGGGGGCAAGACTGCCATAATGAATATATGGAGTATAAGTTATGTATAAAGTACGATTTATGAACTATTAATATTTATATTTGATTATATATTTAAATTGATTTTTTTACTTTGTGAAATAATTTTGGTTGTTATATATTTTTAATAAATGGTGATTCAATAAAATATAATTAAAAATATATAAAATTTAATTTTGTTGCTGAAACCTCTTGCTTACACCAATTCAATCTCCAGTCCAAATGTCCAGCTATAAAAACATTGTATGGAACATAGTCTTTATACAATAACAGACACTGGTAATGAAACCACAAGCTGTGATTTTCATTCTTAATTATCAAACGTTTTTTTTAATATATCTACAAGATGGCTATGATAATCATCTTTCTACAGATCATTCTATCCATGGAAACTAAAGATCATCATTTTCCACAGTGCCTTTTAGGTTGAATAACAACTTGCATCATTTGTCATCTCCTAGTAAACCTTCAAGGGCTCCCAGATACTCTATCCTTTCTCAGTGTCTCAAGTTCCTTTACCATTTCCCAGTGCTCAACTGACAAACTTGTTTCGCCGAAACTTACAGACATTAAGCGGCCCATTGTAAGCCATCTACAACACAATTTCATTCGATTTGATCAACAGACAATCAATGGTAATAACACAACAACAGGACAGTAAGGCTACTCATTTACCTGCTAAATTCTTGGCTGCCTAATGTTCTATCTGCTTGTCGAGCAGCAACTAAATCATCTTCGACCACCTATGATAATGTATTGGATAGTTATATAATCAATTCATCAATTGTATTAGAAACAAACTTGCAAGAAAATATAACTGTTATTAGACTTCTAACCTTCTGCATTGGTGGTTCGATTGAATGAGGTAGTGATTTCATGGTAGCCAAGTACCATCTCCAAGCTTTCAGAATTTCTCCATCCACTGCAAAAACAGAGCCTACCATAGATGGTCGGAAAGGAAGAACAAGATCAGCAGGCATGATATTTGATTTGCCTTCAGATAGGACCAACAATTGAACATCCGCAGACATCTCCATTTTATAATATGTGAAATCATACTGAACCTGGGAAATTGAGAGGAAAAGGAAAATTATAAAGGCAGTGCAGTTTGTGACAATAACTTCCATTAAGCATTATGCTAATGTCAAAATGAACCTTCAGAGACTCTATCAAGTTCTTCAATACTAGCGCATTTTCAAGGCCTGTGGAGTTGAGGGTTCCAGTTTCTAATGATGTTTCGTCAATGATTAAGTGTGAGTCTTCAGCCAACTGCAAAATCCCGGATATCAACCTGTAGAAATTAAAAAAAAGTATCACATAATAGCTCTGTAAGAAAATTCTACCAGCAGCTATCCAAGTCGATTCTCTCGTTACCTATTAGTATTGTAATCCTTCTTTGGGGCAAGTGAAGCAGTATTGAGACTATCCACAGTGAGAGGCAAGTACTCTGTGAAAGGGACAAGATCCCTAACTGCAAGTTTGATGTTGTTCCCAAAAACAGATATGCTTTCCTTATTTAAGCAAGTAAGATTTAGAGAGAGCTTCCCAATGGCAATTGAATCTACTCTTGCATGTACCTGCATATGCAGTCATTGCTGGTCATGAACCAAAATGTAATGCAGCAAATTGGAGGCCATATTGATCTTTAGAAAATAAATCTACCCAGAGAATGCTATATGAATATCCAAGATCCTATATTAAGCCATATAAATCTAAGTTCAGCAAAATGCACATAAGCAAGATTTATACCCTGGATAACAGATGCAATAACATGTAATCGGCTGCCAATCGATCATTCCCAAGAACAGCAGTGAGATGTCCAAGAACAGCTTCTCTCACTTCTTTTATCACAGGGGATGTTAACTGTGGTATTTTGATAAAAAGAAGAAAAATGAGCCTAAAAAATTGGCTTGCAGACAAAGACTACAGTTCAGCATGCTACAACTGTATCATGCATAACCAGTATATGTCAGAAAAAAGTTCCATCGCGCAACACTGACCTCCAACCGAGGGCAGGGGAGAAAATCATTCACTCCAAGCTTCCGGTGCACAATACAATGCAGCCGAGGCACCTGCATTTAGAGCATCAGTATAGTGAAATAAACACTCCAGATACAATTCTAAAGTCATACAACTACAAGTTTTAAAGTCAACTATTTAAAAAAGGTGATGAACAAATAATTCTTTATCCATTGGTGATAGATAACAGCTACCATAATTTTGAGAATTTTCTCTTTTGTTTAACATGACACTTAAATAACCAAGATTTGGACAGCAAATATTTTTGAGATTGATGAATGTTGACTAACCAAATTATGTCTTAATATAATTAGATTCAAATTCCAATGCCAGAAGTAAAGTAGGTGTACTAATAGGAAGATAATTAGGCAAACCTTGGAAGGTGGCAAACGAACTAAATCATCATCGCACAAATCATCTATGATTTCATCATTGACATCTCCATCAACACTAAGGTCTGGATCCCATGTGAGGATGCCAATAAACTCAAAAACATCATTAAGCTTCAGATCTGACTCCTGAGAGTCATATATCTGTATATTGCAATATCAAGATATAAGTGCCTGAATTCTTAGTTCATTATTCATTAGAGAGGCATTATTATTGGCAATGAAATCTAGCTCAAACTTCTTGTGAATATTCACCTTTAATAGACAGGGAAAGGCTTTTCTTTCAACAACTGGAACCAAACATGAATTAGGTGTGCTTTCTGAATTTACAATCTTCCGCAAATTCTGAGACTCGATGGCCATTCCATCCTCTCGCTAACAATCCAAAAACAGGCAGAGACAATTAGATGGTCATTTCTTCATCCATGCATATAAAAAATATATTCCAAATCTATTTCATATCACTCATCCCATTATGACAATTGACAAGCTTAATCACATGACCTACAATATCTTATTAGTTGATAAAGTAGACTACAGGAAAAATGAAGGATGATTTCCAGGCAAAGAATTAGTACACTAGCATGCTTTCATCCATCCCATACATGGTTCATGGTCACAAGGAAATATCTTATGGAGTAATAGTTAAACATGGGATCACACTTGAAAACCCAAATTGTATATGTTAAAGATTACCCAAAGGAACTCATTAAACAGTAACTTTAACATACCATCTTCTTTAAATTTGGAGAATCCTCATCCGTATGGCTTCCTGATTCCTGTCAATGGATGGGATTACAAAAAGAAATCGTCAAATTAAAATTAAAACTGTTTAAAAATAACAACAACATTCTTATCTGATTTGGGATGTACATGTCAGAACCATAATATTTAAATCGGTGAGCACATCATAGGATTCAACTATGATTCAATTATTTACAGGTGTATTTGAGAAGAACTATAATGTCAAAGATAAACAATTTCCACACCTCTTTATCTTCCTTTGCCAAAAGTATAATTCCAACTTCATTTTTTGTAACAAAAAACAGAATAATAAAGAAATAACAAGACAACTTGGTGAATTTGGGCTATATACCACCATATCAACATCAGTCATGGTTGTGTCATCCTCCCTCTGACGCTTCTCCCTTCGTGGAGATACAGAATCTGAAAATGGATTTCTCATAGCATCATGAGATGATTCGACCCACGAGTTTTGACCTGGAACCTAAAGCCCAAAAGTAGATAGAAATAGTTAATTAAAAAATACACAATATTCCAGCTTGTGCTGAAGTAACAGTGCCAAAGCTAACTCAAACAAAAAAATAATCAAAATTTAACACTCACAGTGATGCAATAAAGCAATCGACGCTCCCAAATTCGCATATCAGATGATGCATTAATTGGACATTGAGAAGCATCAGAAAACTTATTAGTTCTCCAATTATCCCCATCCTATCCAAGAAAACAAAAAATCAACTCAAATGGTTTTAATCCTCTTTAGATGACAATGTCAAATGCAGATAGTAGTGTATAGTAGAAGAGTTACAAAAGAACAGGAATAAAAGAGATATACCTTAAAAGCGCCAACATAGAATTCATTGCCCAACATATCTTGTATCATTCCGCGGAAACGAACAAGTGTGTTTGGTTTAACCCATTTAATAGTTGATGGATTAATCAATGGCACCTACTCACAGTGCAATCAGATAGCAGAAAACAATCAGCATATGGTCTCGCAAAAACACCTTAAGACAAGAATTACAATACAGCCATGAAAAACTAACAAGAAGGAAACTACACAAGTTTGATATTCGCGCAAAGAATCTGAATAAGAGGCGAAAAGCATGAAACCTGAGATAAGCCACCGTTATCGAAGAGAAACTGAGTGAAGAGATCGGCGGCGCCCCAATCCTTTCCATCAAGAGTCGCCGGGTCGGAGCCAGAAGCCACGGCCTTCTCAAATGTCAATCGCACGGCTCCGAGAGGGTTAGCAAGACAATCATACGGTAGACCCACCATCTCCGATATTCCCCTTTTGCTGGTAAGAATTGAGTTGACAGGTTTGCTAGGGTTCTTGAAACTGGAATGCCGCAATAAATACTCGGGATATCCTTTTCCCGCGCAAAGGTTGTGATGTGGAATTTTCCCGCCAATTCTGGTGGTAGTAGTGGTGACCGGTGAGTGCTATTTATTCTATGAGCATAAACACTTTTTGAACGACGTCGTGAATGAAACAATTAAAAACCATACTACTTGACTTTTTTATAAAAAATTTAAAAATCTGTCCCGTAGATCTTAAAACTTGACTTTTTGCAAAGATTAAGAAAATATAATATTTTTTTTTTATTTATTTATTTAGAATTTTTTTTTAATTTCAAATAAATTATTAAATATGTTGTGTTATGAAAAAAGTAGTAAAATTGAAAACAAAGTGTTGTTTTTTATTATTTTAGAGGGTGAAGACTTGAAATATATAATATTTTTTTTAATAATAATCACTTTCATTTATTTACTATAAATTTTTTAAAAATAGTTTATTGATCGGGTTTATTTTTTATTAAAGTGTTTTCATTTTTCATCTGTTTCATAAAATTTATATAAAAATATGAGTCGAACATCTCCGTCAATAATATAAATAATAAAATATGAAAAAAGAAAGTAATACCACCCCACTAAATCAAATCATTTTGTAAAAAAAAAGTTCTAGTAAATACGGTTCACCGAAGCAATCTATTTATGTAACATTATTTACTATATAAAACATTTTCTTCTTAATACTTCTTAAATTCTACTTAAAAAATATAAAAAATTACAATACTATATAAGGACAATTTTTCATATAATAATCGGTAAATATTAATAGTAATAATTTATTTCTTTAAAAGATAATTTTCTAAAAAATAAATCAATAAATCATTATGCATGTGAAAAATACTGGAATATACTATAAAAAAAATACACAAAGAGACGCACCATTTTCTCATGATCAAAACTAGAATCCCATTTTACAAAACAAATCATATTATATCTGAATCATTTGAAATTCAAATATCTATAAAGTAAAGAAATTTAGAATCCCCTTGAATTTTAAATAAATGATTTGAATGTACAGTAGATTTATAAAAAGAATTTTAAATTAATAGCTTACAAATTTATTACATCCTCCGTCCCACTTATTTATTCGCACTTTTTATTTTGGGTGTCCCACGTATTTATTCACATTTTATGAATAGTAAAAATACACTACACATCTCTCCTCCTTTTTACATTTTATTTATCAATCCCAACAACTTTATTAATTTTTTTTACACTTTATTCATTATTCCCAATAATTTTATTTACCTTTTCTCTTTAAATTACCAATTTATCCTTACTTTTTTTACATTATTATATATTAAAAAAATAACATTTCTTAATTTTCGTTCCCGTATAAACGTGAACAAATACGTGAGAATGAGGAAGTATTCTTTTTTAGTCTTACTAGGGTGCACCTGGTGCACTTAACTAAACCATTATAATTTCTAATAATTAATCTCTACCCTTGAATTTTTATGAGTAACCAACTTTTTAAATCATATACTCCGTCCGTCCCACGTTAACGTTGACGTTTGCTTTTTGCACGGAGATTAAGAAATATACTCCCTCCGTCCCAAAGATATTGACACACTTTCCTTTTTGGGTTGTCCCACAACAATTGACATATTTCCTTTTTAAGGATATGGGACCCACACGAAACCAATTTATTTATTTACATGGACCCACACACACATCACACTCACCACTAATACAACTACCCACTACACATTAAATATTATTTCTCTCACTTTACTTTACATTAAATTATTATACTCCTTAATCTCCGTGCCCAAAAAAAATGTGTCAATTGTTTTGGGACGGAGGGAGTAATATTTTAATGTATAGTGAGGTAAGAGAAATAATATTTAATATAAAGTTGGTAATTGTATTAGTGTTGTTTGTGGGCCCTACATGTAATAATTAATTGTTTTGTGTGGGCCCAAGTTGACAAAAAAAAATATAAACCTTAATTTGAAACAACCCAAATGAAAAACGTAAACCTTAACATGGAATTGAGAGAGTAATTACTAAACCCTTAAGTGCACTGGTACACCAGGTGCACCACAGAATTACCTTTATTATTTTTTTAATTCTTACAAATAAAATATAGTTTTATGATTAATTATTAAAAACCTGAGGGGAGGGATATTAAAAAAAAATTAGCAAAATTAATTAATTTTTTTATTTAAATATTATTTATAAATTTTTTTTTTATAATACAAATATTCGAAAGATTTCAAATGACATAATTTGGTTAAGTATTTGAAAATTATTACTTTCAAAACAACAAAAAATACAACAAAGAGGAACCAAGCATAACCTTAATGTTTCGCAGTATTATTCGAGAAACGCACATTACAAGGTGTGCAACTCCAAGTTTCATTTCTATGCCAAAACATGCCCACCACCAATTTGGGAATACAGACCAACACACAGAACAAGAAATACATTTATTACCATGAAGTAATCAAGTTTCAAGAATGCAACGGACAAGAGAGGAGCATTGATATCATTCGGATTATATTTATATACACACTAATGTACAGGAGACGAGTTAACACGTGATATGTGCAGCTAACCACCAAGAATCATCAATAGAAAAATAACAAAGTTATTTAGGAGGAACTCATCTTGTACCCCGTCGAATCATCCCATCTCAGAGTAATAACAATGTCATAAGGATAAGAATCCGAGAGGGTCGTCTTCTCCTCCTCCCTTCTCTAGAGAAATCTGAAGGGCAAGTCAACAATATAAGCTATGACGACCTCATAGTGTAATTCATGTAATAAAGAATGCGAACAATACTTGAATATTCACATCTCCTCATTGACATGTCCACAAATAATGTTTTCCCTTCTCTTAATGATTAGTGTAACTTCCAATTGCAATAAGTTCTATTTTGCTCGAGTAAAAGATTAGCAAAGGTGCAAATGTGAGATTTGGAATTGGATGGGAGGTTTCGAATAGCTCCTCCCAATCGAGCTTCTCTCAAGATAAAACAATTTCAAACACAAATCATAACTATGCAAACATAGATGTAATATTTAAACCGCAGACTAAATATAAGTTAGGCATAAAATATGCTTCAAACATCTACATACATACACATACATATACGAAATATACATATGAAGAAAGATGCAACCGGCCAACCACTGAAGAGCAGAGTAGAAAAGTAATTTTTTCATGAATTCTTTTTATATTAGGCAAAGTTTTCTATGCCCAGTTGTTTTTACATCCAGGTGCCTTATTTACTATTTTATCGTAGGGATTAAACAGTCCTTAGAGTATAATGTTAGTCTTTAGAGTTTCATTATCTTTTCACATCTATATCCTTCAAATTAATTTCAATAGTAATACCGAATACGGAGTTCAGATGAAAAACTTTCCTCATTCTAATTTAAGTATATAATTTGAAATGTAAAATAGGATGGAATATTTAATTAACTGCCACACTGGCAAAATAGAAAAAGGAGCAAGTAATATAGATGGTTTGCCGAATATTACCAGCAAAAGATCCTCATCAGTACCAAATGATTTGTGAGCCTGTTCTAAACACCATGAAGTAACCCTCTCATTTTTCCTGCAAAACATCACAAGTTAGAAGCTTATTTTCATAATGTATGAGATAGCGAAGGGGAATACTGATTTAAGTATAACCATCATAAGATATAGCAGATATACGATAAGGAAATATAAAAAAATAATACACACTGAAACCTTGAGCTGGCAGGATCTCGAATCTCAAACTCATTTGTTACAGCATCATAGCCACATATAACAACGTAGTGACCTGGAGAGGCCATAGTCTAAGTCAATCTTCGAAAGAACCTAATGATCATGATTGTTGAGAAAAAAACTTCTAGAGTTCAGATTGCTATCAATGAGATGAAAATATTAAATACATCTGATTCAAAAAAAAAAAAAAAAGATATTTATGAGGGTGGAAGTTCAAATTTAAGAACATCTCTTGAATTATAAGTATTCATTCTTAGAAAAGTCATACATATAATTCCTCTCATACCTAACCTGCATTTAGCAACTTAATATGAATAATAAGTGTCCCATGTATAACTCTAAGCAAAATTTATCAAACAATTCTTCAACTAAATCATAATGATATTAAGCATTAATGAATCATCAGCATTTCCACAATAACAAAACAAAAAAAAAACCGAATAATTCGTTCTTACCAGTGTAGCCAGGGCTGCTGCTATAGAAGTCTGAGACACAAACCTCCTCTAGCTGAGACTGACTGCAACCATGAAAAGAAGAAACTTGAATATCTACCAAAAGGTGTGATAAAAAATGGAAGTCATGCATACAGGATTAAGATTTAAGATTAACTAATGGGAAGAGAGAGAACATTTAGTACTGTTCACTTGAAGAAAAATTTTGTGTTAACATAGACAGAGACCTAAAATTTTAATATGGGATGAGCAACAAGTGAATTAAAATTTGTACTGTTTTTCAAATAAAGGAGAATGAATGTAGATGAACTACTAAAAGAGTTTGAGGTATTGAAAAATCAATTGAAAATCAAATTATAAAAAAGTTAATTATTATAGATGGAGATGTTTATTTAACTTTATTCATAGAATGAGTGAGTTAATGAAAAGATGATGCAATATTTTAAGAGCGACTTTTTTGTTTCTTTTTCTAAATATGTATATTAAGGAGTATATGTTTGAAAATGAAGTTGTAAAAAGTTTACAGAGTTATCCCCACCAACCACCCTGAGGTACATCCTTTCCTGTGGCTGTATACATGAAATATGTGATGAGAATCGAATCATGAACCATGACTGGAAATTGAAAAATGATAAAGATGTGAAGATAATACATGTTTGGCTTTGTGTTGAGAGAACTGAAAATTGTGATGATGGAATTGCATTAAAAGCAAACTAATATGCTAAGAGCCTAGATTATACAAGGAGTTAAAAGCACAATACCTTAATTTATGTTGATCAACCAAAGCAATAGCAATATATTTTCCAGTCAAGATGAAGTTAGAAATTTCTTTTATGCTTATCGATCTGCACTGTAATGCATCATTTGTGTCATTCATACAAAAAGCAAGCATCATATGAGATAAATTACAATTGCTAAAATTGATCATGAATATAGAAAATGACAAGGTTAAACCTTCCAAATCATCATTAAGTTAACAAACATATAATATGAGAACTTACCAAAAAGTGCCACAAAAATGACGTGAACTAAGGAGAAATTTGGGGAGGTAATGTAATCAAACTGTTTAATTAGGAGAATTTTTATTTTCTTTAAGAGGAAGAACATGAAGAAAGAAGTCACCTAGCATAAAAATTGCAAACAGCATAATAGGATTAAGAAACCCAGCACTATGTTTCGAAAGTCGAAACATAGTAGAGTTTAACTAATTTTCTTACATCAACTGAAACTGTCCTAACTTTCTAACATGTTTTCCAGAACTCCTCCCATGTGGGCTTTTTAACACTATGACAACAAGATGCCAGACTATGTAGTAAAATTAAAGGAAATCTAGTTTAAGATCAGATAATCTTGAACACATCAGCTTAATGTTGATAACCTTTCTCAGGAGTGTTTGCTTATCCATGCTAACTCAATAACCAAGGGCTAGAAAAGCTCTTCATATTGAGGGGAAAAATAAGGATGATGCTTCCGTGCTTCACGAAGAGAAGGTACTAGATTATTCAATATGGATTTGGTTTATATATTTTAGCAACAAAGATTAACATTCTCTGAGAAGGCATAAATAATCCAAGATCCTATCCAATTTATACTTGTATCATATGCATGCTACTTGACAGCAAATAAGGTACTTCTTAAACTTAAATGCATGAAGAATTGAAGATACCTCGCAATTATACAAATTGCAACACCATAGAGCCACACGAATTTAGGCATGGGTATATCCATAACAAATCTTTGTACCAAATTAAAAGAAATTATAGTGAAATTAACATGTTAACTGTAAGTATGAAGCAGAGGAAATCATTTATAAGATCTAGTTCATGCACTGATATTAGGATTGAAGACGTGGTGCACTGCTAGATAGTGTGACTGTTGAGGAAACGTTACATGAACTCAAGAAGAACTATCGAATTAACTATTAAGTAAGAAGATTGTACCTCTATTTGGATTCCAGCTTCACGAGCTTCCTGGAAGAGCATATTTACTCGTACAAGATCAGAAGGTAATTGGTCCTGCAAAACGATATCTTTGATATAGAAATTAGAAAGTGACTCTAAAAACAAGTTGGCCGTTAATTGATCATGCAAGTTACTTCTAAATTAATCCAATCTCTGTTCAAAATAATTTGCATCTTTTTTAATAAGAATGAATGTTACCTTGTAAAAATTCTCAACAGAAAAATCTGGATTTGCTCCTATTGTAACAGTGCAGTATGTAAAGCTTACAGAAAACTTCTGCAGCAAATATGCCAAATCAACAGTCCAAACACTGAAACATAAGTATAATAGGCTATCAGAATATAATTCCACCAACGCAATTTATAGCACAACCTTTTGGCATGTCATCATCACCACTTTTAAATAAACTTACTAAATGAAAAACTTAAAAACAACAGTTACTAGTGGGCAATAACGAACATATAATGACAAGCATGCCAGGATATTGCAGAAGCAAATGTTAGCACAAGAGATAAGTCAAGATAAAACACCTTCATGGAAATCAAACAAGATATACAAGCAAGATCTAGTTTATGGTCACCTTGCATCATCCACCTCTAGTTTGTCAGATTTAGCAATATGTACATGGTAAATTATTATTTTACTATGCAGTTTTGTCTCCCATAAATTGAAATTGTCCTTGTGAGATTGACGGGCTCTAGTTGATAATGAGTTTAAGGCAGCACATTGTTTTCCTATTAGATTACTTCAGTATATTTTGAAGAGTAAGGGTGATGTTCTCTTAAACTAAGCAAGATAATATTACTTCTAGATTCAAAAATTCTATAATTTCTTCCCACATAGGTTATCAAATTGTTACAGGAATGAAGATTAATTTTGACTATTGACCAGTAAAATATAGCATGTGAATATGTGATGACGAAGTTTCTGAACAGTAAGTGAAGATGTGCCATTTCCTCATGGAAACATATTCAGCCATGAAAGGCCACTGGATATGTCTGCTCATCAAGAAAGCTCACATAAAGCAAAGCGAAAAAAAGAAAATAAAAAATTTCAGGGCTGTGAGCTGTATGCAATACCAATGCATTTAATATCTTCTCAACTTACGTTACTTGATTACATTGAGGTGTGTCAAATAATTTTAGCAAGAATATAAGGTCAGGAACTCAGGGCTTACAATAATTTTGTTTAAAAGTAGGTACCTTGTGGTAGGACAGAGCTCCACTAGTTCTTGAATACTACAGTCATAGACACCAAGAGTTCTCAAAGCCATTAGGACACAAGCAAGACCACAATCCCATGTGTGCTGTTGGTTTATGTGAGGTACCTAGAATCAAGAGAAGTAATTCACATGATAGAAAAAATAAATATATACTTGTAAATTAAGCAACTTACTAGCTGAGACCAGCAACGACCTACCAAAAAAATAACTAAAATGAATCAGATAGTGAATGAAATATTAGACTTACTTCAACAAAGTGGGACAAGACCAAACTTCTGCACTGGTCTTTGTTTAATGACTTTTGGACAGTATATGTTTCAACATAGTTGAAGTGATTTTCAGCAGAATCATCAAAGTTCTCTTCAACTGCTTTCAGAATTTTGTTCACAAAGAGATTTATAGACCACATCTTTCAGTATTCTATGAACTCGTCAATGAAAGCAGTGTAACTAGTTGATCTCAGCAATATTTTGAAGCTTTCTCTTATAATCTCACAAATCGTTGATTTTCCTTGAATTATAGTTGACAGAAATACATAGGTGCCAAATATGAAGACAACTATGATGGAATTCCACGTCTAAAGCAGCGATTACAGGACAATCAACAATGCTTTTGCATTTGAAACGACCTTGAATAAAAAAATAACCGAAACTTCAGTTTTTATTCATAGTAAGACTAACATCAGTGATACCAAACACGTATGGAAAGATTAGATATGGCACTAACAGAAAATAGAAATGCTAAAAAAAAGCAGGTTAATCACAAGCCATCCATGCTGTTTCTTATGTGAAGAAAATCCAGTCATTGTTTGTTGGAAAGAAATTTTTACTGTAAATCATGTTCATCAACTGATGCAACAGAAATAGTACCTTCCCGATAATCATATTCACCAATCCCAAACCCTCACACACAACATGAAAGCATCTATAAGGGAGTGTTTAGTTTACATTGAATTAATATTACTCAATGGGCCTTAAAATTGCTAAAAATAGGGAGATTGCACACTAATTGTATTTTTATGAGCTTATTTAACTTCTAAGCCCGTCAGTCTAAAGTAAAGCAAGGGGTCCAATGGAATGCAACCTATGAGGGAGGTGTGTTACAATATCCCTTGAAACTAAAAAAAGATTTAAGGGAAATTTTGTGCTCACACCTTGTTAATCATATGTACAAACTTTATCAACCCACATTCTAACTTTTGTGAACCAAACACACACTCTCAACGCACTCCCTTCTCACACATAAGAATGTCAGTTCATATATTCAAGTAACTTAGCTTCATATATCTTCCAAAAAAATTTCATGGTTTCATTTCAAAAAAACAAGTAAAAGCTAAAATCATATCAATAATAAGCCAAGGTATCCCAATCTAAAGAACCCCAAAAAATCGAATACCACAGCAGTTCATTGAACGAATAATCACCCTCTTAATCAAATCATCTGTACGGCCATCTATGGATGATCAAAATATCTATAGAATTTCTTTAATTTAACAACAAACACACAATCAAAATAAATGATGCAAACAAATTACCAAACAGGACATCCGTACAAAATCAATAAAGCCGAATTATAACCGGGAAAAATCCAAGAAAGAATCATTTCAACCCACCCAATACAATTAACAATTCCCTCACAGAATAAATTAAACAGCAGGAAAATGAAACATACACGGCAATAAATTTCAAAAACTCATGCTTTTTCCTTCTTGTTCGAGGTAAAAAGGTTCATTTTGAAAACATTGATATGATAAGAAGTATTGGGATAAGGTGCTTCATTATGCTGCCCTCTCCCAAGTAAAAATGGTACCTTTTTATTTTCTTCTTTATAATCAGGAATAAACCAATCACAGAAGAGCAATTGCTTGATTCAGTTTCTGTTCTTTATTGCTGTAACAGAACCTTCATTTTTGGTCTTCGAGGGTGGAGGTGGGGGTGGGGTGGGTGATATCCTAAAGACGATTTCTGGAATTTTTATTTTTATTTTTTTATTTATTTATCTATAATATTTTTCTGGAATTTAGAGAGGACAATTTCTCAAATCCGCACACGAGAAAAATCGTATGGACTTATTCACCAAAGTCAACATTTTATCGTCATGTTTATATTTTGAGAAATTTCGCTAATTTGAATTTTAAATAATAAAAAATGCCCATATTAATTAAAAATAATCTGCCACTTTTTATAACTCTCAAGTATAATATATTATTTTTATATTTTGAGGGATTTGGCTAATTTGAATTTTAAATAATAAAAAATGTATGACTAAAAATAACCTGCCACTTTTTATAGCAAGAGTGTCCCTAGATATAATACTCTTTCGATCACTTATAAGATATCCATTTTACTATTTTGGGTGTACACTTCAAGGGTATTCATTTCCCATATTTAGTAAAAAAGTATATCATATGGTCCACCACTTCCCTCTAATATAACTACCAACTTTACATATAATAATAATACTCATTAATTCACTTGCAAGATACTATATACTTATAATACAACTACCAACTTTACATATAATAATAATACTTTTAAGAAATCCATAAAATTTGATTATCTCTAAATATAATATAATACCCCCAGAAAATATCTGTTGGAATTTTAAGTGTTACGAGTAAGTTACTAACTGTCCCTATATATATACACTATAAAATCTATTAATAATTTATAACATATTCACCTTTTTTACATTCTTTCTATGCAATTAAAATTATTTATATACTATAAAATCTATTAATAATTTAACACATTCACCTTTTATACCTTCTTTCTATGCAATTAAAATTATTTTTCTCTCTCTCCTCTCACATCTCTTCTTTCACACCAAATAAAGAGTATACTTTTACGTAGTATAATATCATGTAGTATAATATCATATGCAAAATTGCAATAAGATACATTATCCGTGAACGTTGCCCATCAATTCATGACGATGATGAGACGATTGCTCATACCGTACTAAAAGAAAACCATAAAATTTTAGATGCTTAAAATTGTAGTACTATACTTTCTAATTCGGGTTTTTTTATGCGCATATTAAAAATATTATTATTTAATGTATAGTAATTTTTATATTAGTGCATGTAGGTCTCATTTTCCATGTGTAAAAAAAAGAAAGAAAGTGTAACTTTTTGAAAAGAATGTCTAAAAACAAAACTCTTTAAAGCAAATGATGGGGTATACACTAAAGTTGTACAAATAAATTTTGATTGAGGCAATTTAGTGTTGTCTAATTATAAAAATAAGTGACATGTTTCGAAAAGAAATCGTACTCCCTCCATTCCAACACAGTTTTCACACTTCCTTTGTAAAATTACAAAGGAGGTATGAATAATCTATTAGGACAGAGGGAGTACTATATTTCATTATATTTAAAAAAAATACTCCTATCACTTATAGAAAAATTGAGCTAACAATTCTTTTATTTATTTTTTTAGGGTAAATTACATACACCCCTTAAAATTTGTCCAAACTATCAAATTAATCTCATGTTTGAAAAACTACCAATTACTTTTTTTTTTTTCAAATAAGAAATGATGGAAATGAGATCAATATGTACATAACGTTTGATAAATACTCTTCACTATGTCTATCTCATTAGTTTTGTCTATTTTTCTTTAATATTTGATAAATACGGCTTTCCTGCGTATTTATTTGAGATTATATTGATTTTATAAATTGTTGAAAAATGTGTTTTACATTAAACTTATAGATTTTTTAATTCTGACCTTCACGTTTGATTGAAATTCTTATTCGATTTTAGTTAATTAAAATCAAATATGAAGGAGTGCTACCGAGAGGAGAAAACAAAAAACAAAAAACTAATATTGAAGTCAATAATTACACGATCACTTATTAAATTTTGAACAAATAAATAATAAAAATTCTAAGGAGATCAAAATCACGAAATAAAATTTAAGTATATGTATATTAATATCATTTTCATCTCTCTTTATTTGAAAAAAAATGTATTTTATTAATATTTAAATCAAATACAAAATTAAAATGGGTAATTGATAGCTTTTAAAATCATAAAATTTATTTGATAGTTTGGACAAACCTCGAGAGGGTGTTCGTAATTTACCTTTTTTTTTTATTGAAAATGTTTTAACTTCTCATTAAACATTAAACAAGTTATCGTTTTTTTATTTAAACTATGAATGGTTTAATAAAATAGTCTTTTTCGTAATTCATTTTGTTAGAAGTTCCTGCATAAGTGTTTGCCATAAATATTACATACTATACTACTTAGCATGGGAAGTCATCATCTTAGTGAGATTATTTTATGTTTTCATAATTAATTATTATTTTTTATTAAAAATATTATTATTATTTTTTATTCATATTATAAAATAGATTATGTAATAATTTACTATGTTATTATACTTTTTATTAATTGCGTATCACTTCTCATTGTAAAAATAGTTTACTGCAGTATTATTATTATTTTTCATTAAATATTACTTTTCATTCTAATTTTAATTCGTCACACAAAACGATTTCCGTGATACGATGTTACTATTTTCCTTTGCAGAATTATTTGATAAGATAATATCATAATGAGGATCACTGGTCACCCATGATTCTCTCACGTAAGGGAGTGGGGGCCCACATGTCAGGGGTGACCCCCACCCCCTCATGTGAGAGGGTCATGGGTGACCACGGGTCACCCAAGAATTACCCTATCATAATTCAAAGCAAACAATATATTTGTATTGATCATGATTAGATATTATTGTATCACCGTGAATCTTAAATTGCCAAATGGATAAGGAGAGCATGTTAACAAAAATATCCAACCGACATTATTATTTATCTGTATTAGAAAATGGATTTATCCATAAAGTTCTAAAAAAAATATGGACCCTCTAAGTATTCACTCGAACACGTCCACATCAAAACACAAATCATCGCTCATACCATGGTATTGCAAATATTTGCACCTCTATTTTTACTTTCATACACTTATTTCTTTTTATTTATAAAAATACCAAGACAAAAAATTCTGAAATACCCTTAATAAACTTATCTTACCTCACACACACACTTAATTTAACACAATACTTCTGCCACAAAAAATACATTAACTTCAAACAAAATAACAATATACACCTCTTATTCCCTTCTCCACATTCACCTACACCTCTTATTCCCTTCTCCACATTCACCCCTCTATTTTTTTTAAAGCAAAATAGTAAGCGAAGAAGAACCCACCTCCCAATCTATTTCAAACCAAAAAAATCAACCACAAAGTAAAATGTCAGAGGAAGAAGCAGTTTATAAGAAGTTTAAATTGCATTATTTTAAACATTTTCACCAATTTAAAACTTGTTTTTAAGCATTTATGTATACACGTTGTTGCGGAAATCACACGTCCAACAAAGGTTGAGGGTTCTTGGATTGTTCGATCAGTGCCGGACGAAAGTCGTCAAAATTTTCGACCAACGACAGACGAAAATTTTAGAAACTTTCGTCCAACGTCAGACGAACAATATATCTAAGGTTTTTCGTCTAACATTGGTCGGTGGTTTAGGTTACAGGGTTTGTTCGACCAAGACTAGATGCCAGATAAGTGATCATTCGATTAACGCTGGATGAACATAAATTTTTTTACTATGTAAATATTAGAGGTATTAAATTTTGCTCACATAATAAAATATAAAATTTAAATAATTTTTTAATATATTAATTTGTAGTAATATTTTTTTAAATTAAATCAATATCATATTAGAACTTTATTATATTACGTAATAATTTTTGGGAATTTAAAATTAAGTATAAAATATAAAATTTTTATTAAATAGATGCAATTTGAATTTTTTTTCTCCAAAATCTCAAAAGTTTGGATTAAATTGCAATTTTAGTAAATGTTGAAGTTTTTCTTGCAATAAACTCAAATTTGATGTGGAAGCTGACGTGACAAAGGTCAATGCCACGTCAGTGGTCGGACAGCTTTGACTGCCTGGGGGCGTTTTGCATAAACGTTAAAAGTCATGGTCTTATTTGCAATTTCATAAAAATTGAGATTAATTTGCAATACGTCGAAAGTTCAGGTTTTTTTTAGGCAATTAACCCTTTTGTTTGTGAAAAAAAAAATCAATTAAAATGTAAAAAAAATATTCCCTCTCTCCCCTTGATACGTATTCATTTTGCCATTTTGGTTCGTCCGACTATAAAGTATCTATTTCTTTTTTAGATTGATGTGACCACACATAACCCCACATTCAATACTAATACAACTATCCACCACACATTAAAATATTATTTCTCTCACCTCATTATATATTAAATTATTATACTTTTTAATCCAAGTGTAAAAAGTAAATGGTTACATTTCAAGGGTACGGAGGGAGTATATATTTTTAAATGTAATTCATCATTATATATTATAGTAAGTCACTAGCACTTAGAAACACGTTATTCTAATATTTAATTTTTTAATGTTAATAAGTACACCCTCCGTCCCATTGAAACGTACTCATTTTTTTATTTTGATCCGTCCCAATACAAAATGTGTATTTTTTTTTTGGTAAAGAGGACCCACACATATTAATTATTTATCTCTTCATGGACCCACATATCATACTAATACACCTACCCACTTTACATTAATATATTACTCCCTCCGTCCGCCACAAATATATATATATTTGCTTTTTGCATGTGGATTAAGGAGTATTATTATTTAATGTATAGTAGATAGTTGCATTAGTGGAGAGTGTGAGTCCCATTTATTAAATGTATTAGTGATGTGTGTCGATTATTGGGTATATTTAGGTTTCGGTATAATATGACAGAAGATAATAAGAATGGATTTGAGTCTAGTCGAGAGTTATACTCTTTCTCCTTAAGACGAAATTGCTCCACTCTGGTGCTTACAATTCGATAGCAATCATCTCCAAGATACAACGACTCACATCTTGTGAAATCACAATATACGGCGAACCAACCGATATTATGAACTCACCTTAGGAGCAGGACGACTTGAGAATACTCTATGAATCAGTTACAACGACACAACTTTATTGGACTTTTTCGGACATCCACGACTTTGTGACAAGTGCTCAAGAAACTCAAGTGAAATTCAATTTTGGAGTGAAAATCAAGTTATGGATTATGGAATGAAAGGGCCTATTTATAGATTTCAAGGCGTCTTTACGTGAATTGATACGACCATTGGATTTGATTTTGAATTCAAATTAATATGTCTTTTAATGAAAAAACGTAACTTATTCAACAATATAATTATATCATTCGATCACAACTCTTCATTGACACACTTTAATCTAATAGACACCATTTTAAGGTGATTTTTCCATTCACCTTAATTTTTCAACAATCCCCACGTGAATGGATAAAGTCAACTAAAAAACTACGACACGGGAAACTGACAGTAAAGTGAGTTCAAACGAAAAGATGTTATATCGAGATAGGTAGCTTCTGGCTTTGAACCTTCCCTAGTTGAATACTATCGAACATACTCGCAGTTTAGTGGATGCGATGCCTTAAACTACTCTACATTTGTGTATGCCAAAATAATAGTACTAATATAACACTCTTCCTAATACCTTTGATTCTCATGGTTGTGTCTAATTTCGGCTGTGGATCATATCTTGGATTCATAAGCGCTTCATTGAGGCGGCCTGTCCTCGCACTTACATAGGTGACCTCTCATCAGGAGTACCATGTCATACCCCATCTTTATTAGGTATAAGAGTCATTAAAAACTTTTGTGCTTACCTTTACCACATGTCAACATGTTCATTTGCACTTGATTTGTCTCTAGGATTGATTAATTAATATATTTCAAGTGCAAACAAATGTAACTTAGTTGTCTCATTGAACCAAGTTTGTGGGATCTCCACTCATCATGGTTGAGTTACCGCTATAAATATTTTTAATGTGTGGCTTTTTATTCCATTCCTATCAGACATGCAATATTTGATCTCCATTTAATTTTATTACAGATTCGTTTAATTTTCTGGAGATCGATTGCCTTAGGCCAACATAATTTTTAACTTTAGAGGATACGCTCTCACACCACATTTGAATGTCTACAGGGATTTCCCCCACATTTGGGTTGGTTGGTCTTTTGTAATAATTAATCAATTGATTGATAATTATTTGAACCATTAGTTCATAATTTTCTAACTTCTCCCCAAAAATCATCTCATTTCTTTACTTATCACAAATAGATATAATTCTTTAATTACGATGTGACGACTTTTCATTGTGGAGATACGACTCTTCATGAATAGACACAACTCTTTAACAAGGGATGTGATTTTTAATGAAAAGACACGACTCTTCTTTAAAGAACGCGACTCTTCACGTCTTCTCCAAATAACGCGACTCTTCGTGAAAAGAGACACAACTTTTCACGAAGAAACATATCTCTTCATCAAGGGATACAACCCTTCAGAAGTGACATGACACTTCTTGGACATGAAACTTTTCTTGCACCAAGTGAATTATAATCTTGCAATCGATTCACGTTTCATTTCACATCTTAAAAATGGTCAGAATATCAGTGAATTAATAAAAATGTCATATGCATCTAATAATGAATAACATAGAATCTCATATTTAATTATCATTGTCGCAATTTTGCAACAAAATTCCGCCCAAATCTTTAATTCCATTAGGATATCATGATTAATTAGGATATCATGATTAATGCAGTAGCCCTCAATAGCCACAAGTACAGGTGGGCAACAATTTTTTGAAACCACAAAAACCGATCGAGCCGCGCCGCATTGCACCGTACTTAGTGTTTTTTCACCTAAACTGCGATTAATTTTATTGGAGAAAACTGCACCGCTTGAATGGTGCAATTTCGATTTTCATTTAAAAATACACCGCACCGCACCGCACTCTATTATTTAAATTATAATATATTTAATATTATATATATTATGTATACATATATAATTTATGTATTATTGAAGAGGTAAAAAGATATACACTAATTTAGATTGAGAAATAATTTTGATAAAAGTTTGCTTTATGTCACAAAGATTATATTATTTGAGTTGGTTATGAAGTTCAAATTATAATTTCATATATTTAATATCTCATTATCTAATTTGATCATTATTATAATATTTTATTTCTAAGGGTGAAGAACACTTTAAATTAAGCATGTACAAGTATTTTTTTCATACATCCATATGTATTGTATTGTTATGTAATATGTTAATTTTTAATCGTCAAACCGTAAAACCGTAAAAAACCGCCTAAAACCGCATTATAAATTTCACTCGATAAACCGCAATTTAAATCTAATTGTCAAAGCGAACCACATATAACAATGCAATTTAAATTTTATCAAAATAACCGCAAAACTGCACCGTGCACACCCCTAGCCACAAGCAGAACCACCCTTCATATATAAATCTCACTAAGAATGATGTCAGCATTAACCGTCACAATTTATCAGTGGATTAATATTTTGAATTCTTAAAACTACTTTTCCTCTTTTACGAATTCTTTCAAAATTAATGACGCCAAACATAACATCCCAAATCTTAATCTACTTAAAGATCGGGTGATTTTTTTTATTTTTATTTCCAGAACTAACGCAATTTACACTTCAGTTAGTAATTAATAACTGCTGTTCCTTTTATTAACCACTCTGCAAGATTGGTTGGTTTCAAACCGATACAATTCTTCAATTAATCATTAGTAACTGTTTTTCAAGTGGTTGGTTAGGACAATTATTCAAATAATATTACTTTGAATGCAATCTCTCGATTGAACTAAGACAATTCTTGTTACACAAACTTTTTTTACTTTTCCACAAGTAAAATTAATTTTTTTAAAATTTATTTCTTTCAATATGATAAATTTCAAATTATACTATATGCAGATATGATGATAATGATCATGTAAGAATTCAAATTGCGTACCATGTACATATTCGAAATTCTTCTTCAATATTTTTTATGTAGTCAATCAATATTATACCAGAGCCATGAGCATGTTTCGTCTTAAGATTGTTGGGTATATTTGAGTTTCGGTATAATATGTTGACTAGTAAAATATGACAGAAGATAATAAGAATGGATTTGAGTCGAGTCAAGAGTTATACTCTTTCTCCTTAAGACGAAGTTGCCCCACTCTGGTGCTTACGGTTCGATGGCAATCATCTCCAAGATACAACGACTCACATCTTGTGATAGTAGTACAACAAATCATAAGATACGGCGAACCAACCGATATTATGAACTCACCTTAGGAGTAGGACGACTTGAGAATACTCTATGAATCAGTTACAACGATACAACTTTATTGAACTTTTTCGGACATCCACGATTTTGTGACAAGTACTCAAGTAACTCAAGTGAAATTCAATTTTAGAGTGAAAATCAAGTTATGGATTATGAAATAAAATGATCTATTTATAGATTTCAAGGCGTCTTTACGTGAATTGATGCGATCATTGGATTTGATTTTGAATTCAAATTCATGTCTTTTAATGAAAAGACACAACTTATTCAACAATTATATCAATCGATCACAACTCTTCATAGACACACTTTAATTTAATAGACACTATTTTAAGGTGACTTTTCCATTCACCTTAATTTTCCAACATGGGTCCCATGTGTTTAAAAAGAGAAATGTATACATTTAGTGCGGACGTCCAAAATAGCAAAATGTCTACCTTTTCAGCGGACGGAGGGAGTATTTCTCTCACCTCACTACACATTAAAATATTATACTCCTTAATCAACGTGCAAAAAGCAAACGCCCACGTTTTAACGGGACGGAGGAAGTATTTAAATTTTATTTATGATACCCTTAAATTTTAGACAAAAATTTATATGAGACTGTCTCACATAGTGGCTTACGTTAAATGGATATAAAGTAATAATTTTTATGATGAAAAGTGATACTCAATCAATGAAAAGTGATACTGCTATTCATGAATAATTTATAATATAAATGAAAAAGTGATAATATTTTATAACAAAACTTATAGTAAATTATGAAAGCATAAAGACGGTGTCACACAAGATTAGCCTTAAAATTTATCCATTTCTTAAACTTCAAGTATTTATTAACTAATAACCAATATTAATCAAAACAAGCCAATTGCGGAGTCTGGTCATCTCTTAAATTTTTTCATTGATTGCTATTAAAATAGTGATCCTCATATTTCTAAAAAATGTAAATTTTATTTAGATTTCAAATCAAAAAGTATCAAATTATCAACTACAATCACAGTTCAAAATAACGCAAGCTCTAACAAGTGAGCATATAGATAAGAATTAAACAACACTTCTAATTTAGTCACCTCTAGCATGATATGATCCGCTAGTAGTGTAGTAGGTAGGCTAGCTTCATCAAATAGTATAGCGTTTCTAAGCTCCCAAACTTTGGCCACACATACTGCAAGGCGCCATAGTTCTCCTCTTTTTGTCATGGTGAGATAAATTCTTGTCTTTAACGATCCATTTGAGCCCTGCCTAGATAGACTAGATATGCCTTCTCCAACCGACCCAAGTTTGAACTTTCTTCAACATTTCCCTCACAAAAGGGCATTTCAAGAAAAGGTGTTCAACCGTTTATGTTTAGCATATACCAAACCCACAATTTCTGTCGCCACTAGAGTCCCATAAAAGATCCTTCATTATCAAATACCCACAGATAAAATATGTGGCTATATTGTGACACAAAATATTTTTATGTGTTATTAATGTAACAAGTCTATTTTATTTAAGACTAACACTAAGTTGGACCGTGCTTTTTTTTTTTTTTTTTAAAATATGTGGAACCGGATCTTTTTGGTTAAATGGGTAAAAATAGTCAATTGGATCCCCAACCTTTTCTTTCCTCTTTCTCTCTCAGCGCGTACTTTTTCTTTTACCCTTTCTTTCTTTCCTCTTTCTCTCAGCGTGTATTTCTCTTTCAACTGCCTCTTTTGTTTCGCCTCCTCCTTCTCGCCGGGATTCTTTTGAAAAATGTTCAGCGCCACCTTGAATATGCCAAACCCACTACTCTTCTTCTTCCTCCTATTGTTAGCGGATATCTTCTTCTCCAGAGAGGTATCCCCAAAGGTAATAAAATATAGGGAAATTAGAAGATAGAAAGGTATTTGAATATTTAGATCTCAAGTAGGGATTCCGAGGTTGAGAGATTGAATCTGAAAATTCTTTAAGAAGAAGAGAGGAAGAACACGCAAACTGAAAAAGGGAAAGAGAAATGGGACATGAGAAGAGCAAGCTTGTATCTATCAAGGAATGGATCGTCGAGCACAAGCTTCGTACTGTTGGTAATTTGATTTAATTTATAATTTAATTTGCTTGTGATCGTAGTATACAATAATCAATGTTGGGAGGATGCGGGCCCAACAATCAAGTTTGGGATTTTCTTAAAAAGGGGCGTTGTGGGCGAGTGGGATTGTGGGTTCCATGGCGTATAATTGGTCTCAAAACAATCGTCAAGATTATTCATGCTAGTTCTGGATTCTAATGCTTTTGATCTCTCTCTTTATCTCTCTAACTCCTTCTCTCAGTTTTCTCCCTTTCTTAAATGAAGAGTTGTAGAGCCATGTGATTTTTATTATGATTTTGTGTTTTCAATGTTCTAATGCTAATACAAATTGGGATTTTGTTCTTGGTGCATATTTAGTATATATATGGTCTGATTTCATGGGCATTTGCATTTTTTAAAAATTGAAAATCTCGTATTGTTGTCCAACATGGGAATCGAATTTGGAGAAGTTCTACTAGTCATTTTTGTTTTTGGTTGAGTCTGCTGATTTGATATTGCTAATGTTTATGCAGTAAGATTGATTTTCTTGAAATGGATTCACAGAGAGATGGTTAATTGTTGATCTTGTTTAGAGGTTTTGGGAGTATAATTGATTTAGCATATCGTTTGACCTTGGTTGTGGAGTTGAATTTGCTAGACTTGTGTTTTGTATGAGATGCTTTCGTTTATTTGCATGAGTTTTTGTTACAATTGATTTATTTCATAATATTGCAATTTGAATTTTTTGCCAACTTAGGGTTCTTGTGTAACACACGGAGACACTCTAAACGCTGAGGACCGAATCAATGAGAGACTAAAAATATGTGAATATTTTAAAAAATGGAGACAAATGTTCCGCAAAATAATGCATTCTTGCATTACAATCATATTCAATTTCTGCATATGTTCTTACAGAAGCAGTTTTCAGTCTTACAGATGTCTACTTCAACCCTCGATGGAAACTCAAAGAGTAGATCATCTTCATATTTACATGGATAATGTCTTTTCTTTTTTGCACACTTCTTTTCAAGATTTGGTCCAGACCGCAGATTTCGAATGCTTAATGCTGCTCCTGTAATTTCACAGCCTGTATTATGGGTATAATTTGACATGATCGCATTTGGATTGATGGGTTGTTGACATGCATGAATTTGCAAGGAGCTCTTGTATCAACCTCTTGAATTTTTAGAGTTTTATCTATTTTCAGGTTGGCAGGATCCACTTCTGTGTGGACGTGCAGTGGATACCTGAATATCTACATGTTTTTAAGGTGGGTGTAAGGCGTATTTTATGGTTATTTCTACCATTGGTGAACTGGTTACTTGAACAAATGTGGTTTTGGGGAAGTTGAGCAGGGGCAATGTGTGAGTGGACTTTGGTAGAGCGAAGGCTAATCTTTTGAGGCATTTCAGAATTGTAATAATTTAGTCTTGAAAATTTTATTATTAATTTTACTATTTATTCATAAGGTTACTCTTTTTTATTAATTAGGTTACTCTTTAGAAAGAATTACGTTATTATGAACAAGTTTTTGAATAACTTTTTTATAATTAGGTTGCTCTTTAAAATGAATTAGGTTGCTCTTTAAATTAGCTAGGTTACTATGAACAAGTTTTTGGATTACTTTTTTATGTTGATTTGTTTATATATTGTTCTACTTGAACAACAATTTTAGGTTACTTTTTCTATTAATTTGGGTTACTCTTTATAATGATTTAGGTTACTCTTTAATTTGAAACTTTGATTTCTGAAAATTAAGTTTTTTTTTTATTAATTGGATTACTCTTTATAATGAATTGGGTTACTCTTTATAATAAATAAATTAGATTACCTCTTGATTTGAGACTTTAATTTTTTTTAAAGAAAAAAAATTAAAGGGTGCTGTAATAAGAGAAAAAATTATTTAAATAATGTCAAATGATAAAATTCAAGAGTACATTATATATCAGTAAATGTCACAATAGTACAACTTTTAGAAAAAAAATTAATGTTATAAATCAATTGGTCTATCCGAAGAGGTCTACTTGAATTCTGATCTGACTAATCCTACCATCCTTTGGAAGTACCTTCCGACTGAACCAAGTTTTCAAAGGAGAAAGGGCATCCGCCCGTCCAAGCACATGTCTCCTTTATCTGTTTTCAGCCAGCCCTACTTTACCTACTTTAAATGCAAATTGTCCTATTAGAGATGAAACTCAATTCATTAAAAAAATTGAAAACATATTAATTTAGACTACGTCACATTACATAATTTAAAAAAGATTTTCTATATTAAAATAAACATGCCATCATTAGAAAATTATTTGATTTCAATAGTGGGAGAGAAATAGTTAAGTCTGAACAAAGTTGTCATATCCTATATCTATTTACCCTACCTATAGTACAAAAGAAGAGGAGAGAGAGAGTCATGCATTTATTACCGTGAAAAATGAGAGGGTCAAAGAAAAGCAGAGATAATTATACAAAAGAAGAGGAGAGAGGGACATGCATTTATTACCGTGAAAAAGGAGAGGGTCAAAGATAAGCAGAGAAGAGGATAGGGGTGCTTTCATTAGTTTGGACACGTGCGTGTTCTTTTTGCGGCCCATGCTTTATGTGTTGCGTAAAATTGTTAATGATCAAGGACCCACGAAATTTTATATGGATGTAATTTTGGGATCCGATTCCATGAATTTATTCATGGGACCGGTTCCATTGAAAGGTCAGGGGTTCAAGCCCCCCGGAGCTCAATGGTGGAACAATTAATATTGAGGGCTACAAGCAGTAGTGTGGGAGGCTGAGACTCGGTGGGGGGATCGACTCCTTGTGCGCAGTAGTTAAAGATATTATTTGGGATCCATTGTGTGGTTACCGCGGTTTACCTGGAGGCAGTTCTGAGGGGCCGGGGCTGTTTCCTCGAGGACTAGTCGGGTGTAAGCCCGGAACCTCGACATCAAAAAAAAAATGAAAATGTATTGCTAAAAATCAATAATAACATTTTCATTTTATGGATTATTGTAGATATAAAGAATATTCACACATGAGTATAGATATTATAATTGTGTGACAAAGACATTTTATTTAACTACACATAAAATGTATGTAGCTAAAAAAATCACAAATGATTATATTACATTCTATTTGACGAAAATAAATTAATTAATAGGTAATATAAATTAAAAATTATTTTATTTAAAAAATATTTAAATTATAATAATATTTAAATAAAATAGCATAGAAAAAATATCCTATCTAAACACATTTATAGTTAAAAAATTAAATGAAACACTTATATAGCGGCAAAAGCCTCTTTTCAAAATATACACTCAGATAACGTAAAGTGAGACAAATTGAATTTTGCAAGGAACAAAATATATATTCTGTTAACATAAATTCTCACCCATCACCCACATTTCTTTATTTTATTCTCAATAAAAATATTACTAATAATTTCCCACACATACATATATGATAAAAATACTCCATTCGTTCCATTTAACGAGTTTTTTTTTTTTTTCCATTTGAGGTGTCACACCAAAAAGATCCATTTCCTCTTTTACACACATGCACCCACACATCTCTACTAATACAATTAAATTATGAGACTACACTCCCACTAATACAACTATCCACCACACATTAAATAATAATACTCCTTATTTACGTGCAAAAAAGCAAAAGACCCTTTTCTGGTGAGACAAAAGGAGTATTATTTACTATATAAAATTTTACAATATATAATTAGTATTAAAAAATTATAATTAATATTGATACCGTGGAATTTTAATTTGTAAAAAGAAATTCAAAACATTACTATCATAAGTCTATAACATAAATTTGAAAAAATAGTAATGAATTGAGTATAAATTTGTATTACAATTAGTACAATCTAAAATTACAAATCAATAAAAGATGTGAATTAAATTAAACATTAATATTATATATATATATAGCAATGAAGAATGAAGAAATTAAATGATTAAAAAATTCGAAACTTATTTTCTATATAAAAAAACACATTTCTCTCAAAAATCAACTCCTCAACCACTAAGCTACATGCATACAACTTATCATACCTAATATATATAATATATATAGTTATTATTTTCAATTTTGGGTACAGCTGTACCCCAAGTGCGTCCGCCCCAGACTAGAGAAAACCTAAATATTTACAATTCCCAATAAGTCTCACACATAAAGTAAATATTTTACTATATATACATGTTTTTCATATATAATTTTAGTGACTCATGTCTACACTTTACTATATATATGGGTAAAATGTAATACTTACATTAAAAAAAATATATTTAACTACACATAATATGATGTAAGACTCAAATTGACAAAAAAATTAAATAATAATAAAAATAATAATATCTTTTTTTAACTAGTAAAATAGAAAGTTGGGGAAGGTTACATTGTATGTCGAATAAAGTTGGTTCCACCAATACAAACTCTTTTTTTTTTGCAAATTAGTTCCAAAAAAATTTAGGAATGTAAATGATTTTTGAAGAGATGTGCATAGCACATGTTTAGCTAGAAGATATTTTCAATTCATTTGCCACTTGGCATATTTCGATTGGCACATCTTCTGTATACATCCCGCAAGATTGTAACTAATTATGAGTAAGGTTTTCAATAACAAAAACAGAATTTCCTTTCTTCTATCTTCTTCTTATGCTATGATATTTTCTACGTTGTATGATTTCTTGGAACAGAGCGGTGGCCGCGCTTCATCGAGACTACTTTCGCAGTCCTTGGGCCGATTTTCTCCTTCGCCGGAGATCTACTGCTGCTCCTACTCACCATCGCCCAAACTATCCTCTCTGCAATGCAGCTTGTTAAACCCTAGGAGCTGCTTGGTTCAAATTCCGGAATGGTAATGGCTTGTTAAACCCTATGAGCCGCTTGGTTCAAATTCCATTCCGGAATGGTAATGTCTTGTTAAACCCTATGAGCCGCTTGGTTCAAATTCCGGAATGGTAATAGCAATGAGAATTATTGATGAGGGTAATAATAATGAGAATAAAATTAATTAAAGGGGTGGAGGTATATAATGAATTAATGGGAATGATTGAATTCCCATTACCTCTATTTATCATCAATTTATCTTGCTTAATTACAACATTATTTCTGAAGCTTGCTTAATGCCAAATTTTGCATGCTCATACATCCAAATATACATGCACTTGATGCTATTGTAGTCATTTGCCTTCGCAATTATATTGTTTTACGCTTTTACTTATTTCAAATTGATTTTAAATTAAATCTGAGGGTGCGGTGCTCTTCCAAGATTACTGCTTCAAAGCTTGATTGGGTATTGGGTTGGATTAATGGGAATTGAGGTATTTTGATACTTGCTTCATCTATTAAGAATCAAATTCTTAAAGATTCAATAACTATTTTTTACCCTTAATCATTTTCAATCTCATTTTAATTGAAATCCTTAAATATCTATTGTTATTTCAATCAAGCAACCTCTTAATTCATGGGTGTTTGCTACTTAAAAATGACAATTAAACTCGATTTCATTAATTTTAAGTGCATATATGCTCATTTAACTTCTGAAATTTTCAATTTTAGTCCAATTTCCTAAAAAATTTCAAAACTTACTGGAGGCGGCTCAATTTTGGTTGATTTCCGGCAGTGCAAGATCCCACAGTGTCTTGGGCGATCGATTCGATTCAAGGAGAAGGCTTCTCTGATCAATCTCTACGGCGATCGATTCAAATTCGGGGGAAGCCTGCTTGGTCGCACTGGAACCTCGGCGGCAGTTTCAGCGGCTTGAGCTTCCCATTGGAGAAGAGTTCGTCGCCAGGGAGCGAAGTTCGCTCCAAATGGCCGCTGAAATCAAATGCGAAATCTGCGTCGTCAAAATCATCCTCGGCGTCGCCGTAGTTGGAGGAAGTAGCGGTGCTGATTTGGGATTTAGGGATTCTGGATTTGTGTTCCAATTGACGGCGAAGAAGCCGCCGGCGCTGAAACAGCTGGCGGAGCTTTTGGGAGAGGAGGGGGCGGTGATGCAGGGAGAAAAGTTGAAGTGCGAAGGGTGAAACTATGACCTCCATCTCCATTATTGGTGTGTGCGTGGCAGCGTGAGAGAGAGGGTGTAGTTATAGTTTTGTTGCTAATGAAATAAAAAAAATGCCACGTGGATATTGCAAAATAGAAAAAAAAAACTAAAATTGGATCATTAAAATTGAAATTTTCAAAAGTTAAAAGGATCATTGGTGGATTTAGTCATACTTAGTGGATAATTTGTGATAATTTCTCAACACAATACTCTCTCCGTCCCGCGTTAACATTTACATTTGTTTTTTGCACGTAAATTAAGAGATACTATAATATTTTAACTGTAATGAGTGAGGTAAGAGAAATAATATTTAATGAGAGAGACTAAGGTATGATTGGTCCTACCAAAATTTGGTAAAACCGGATCCTAAAATCACACTCACATATGAATCTCGCGGGTTAATTGTTCTATTCTCTCTCTTCCTAAAATTACGTGAGAAGACCAATCTCCCCCACTCTTTCCTAATGTAGAATGACAATTCACTGCTATCTCCAGTATTTTTTCCATCGTCCACCATTAACAGCCCACCACTGAATCGCTCACGCGCCGTCGACAGACCACCACCTCCGATTCGCTGTTTGCACTCCGCTGTACGCCTTGTGGCCGGATCTTTCATCAATTTCTGCCGTCGCTCAACCTCTTTCCCGTCCTCACCGCTCGCCCTCACATTCTCTCTTCGCCACTTGCCCCTCCTCCCCACCATTCCCCTCCGCCGTCCATATTCTGATCCTCTGCGTCCTCTCCCTCGCCACAGCCAACAGGAGCGGAGTCATTGAAGCCATCTCTGGTACCAAGGGGAAGCTGGCACCTTCTTTACCCAGAGTGCCAACCTTTACGAAAGCAGATTCCGTGCTTTCGTAAATGACATTCGAGCCGACTTACACTCCCCCTCCTTGCCTAATATTCAGGTATTAACTAGTATTTCTGCCAGACTAAATTTGAATATTGAATTGATGATGAATGTTGATTTTTTTTAAGGTTGCTTTGAATTACTACTACTACCAAAATGACACTATTGGATATGAAATAGTAAGAAAAGGTCAGCAACAAGTGGCGGTGGAGCTCCCGAATGTGAAGTGTGTGGATGCCCGGGGGTTGGATCTAATTAATTTACGATCACATCCACCTTACCACCGGAGCTCAAGTCCATCTTGGGGGTATGATGGCACAGGCTTATTTGGAACTAATTAACAAAAATTATTTATTATGTTTTAATTATATTTGATTGTACGTACATGAGTAGTACTGTTTGCATTAATATAATTAAGAGCTTGTTTTGTCTTTTTACTCTCCTTCGCCTTTTTTTTATGGGGAAGAAAGTGGAGTATTTTTTATTTGGGAAAGAAAAAGATTTGGGTTTGTCTGTGAGGTTGGACGATAGCACAAATTGGCAATTGGGAAAATAAATTAATATTGGGAATCACAAGTACAGGTGCTACTGTGACAAATGATATAGTAGTGGAAAGATAAAAAAAGCACTTTTTGACTAATTGAAATGAGCAATAGATTAGTAGTTGATAGAGATAAAGATAATACTCCCTCCGTCCCGGGTATTTTTACTCATTTGTACGGGCACGGAGATTAAGACGTTTTATTTTTTTAATATATAATATAAGAAAAAGTAGGGATAAATTAGTAATTTAAAAAGAAAAAGTGAATAAAGTTGTTGGGAATGATGAATAAAGTGTAAAAAAATAGTTAAAGTTGTTGGGATTGTAAAAAGTAGGTAATAAAATATTATGTATTTTTGCCAAAAATGGAATGGGTAAAAATACGTGAGACACCCCAAAATGGAAAGTGAGTAAAAATACGTGGGACGGAGGGAGTAATTAAGTTCTCTTTATAATTTATTTGAAAATAGTGATTCAACTAATTGCAAAAAATGATAATTATTTTTTAGAGGAATAGGTAAGATCGATTACATGAATATTTCAGCATGGTTGCTTGTTTAATATGTAGTATGTTTTTATTTTGATGTTTCAGAATTTTCAGAAAATTAAAATTTCAAATTAAAGGGTAACCCAAATTATTATAAAGAGTAACTCAATTAATAAAAAAGAGTAACCTGAAAAATGTTAACAAACAAAAATTATTTTCTGAAATCCGAATAAGAAATTAAAGAGTAACCCAAATTATTAAAAATAGTAACCTAAAATATGTTAACTAAATATAACAATATTTTATTTTCTGAAATTTCAATATGAAATTAAAGAGTAACCCAATTTGTGAAAAAAGAGTAACCCAATTAATAAAAATGAGTAACCTAAAATATGTTAACCAAATATAACAATATTTTATCTTCTGAAATCCGAATATAAAATTAAAGAGTAACCTAAATTATTAAAAATAGTAACCCAATTATTAGAAAATAGTAACCTAAAAGATGTTAACCTAATAAAACACTATTTTATTTTGTGAAATCCAAATATGAAATTAAAGAGTAATCCTAATTATTAAAAAGAGTAATATCTTAATAGCTTGTCTTATTTACAGTGTAAGAAGCACCCAATAGCATGAACATTGGATGTGAGCGCCTTAATTAGTAGGAAAGAGAAGCGTGTGCAAAGAGAACAAAAAACAGCCTAAACAAAAGCTAACAGGCTAGGGCATGAGCTTTAGAACAAAACGACAGCACAAGAAATGACAAGAAGGAAAAGGGCATGGGCTACTTTACCTAAAATAAGGGGAGGCATGTCTAAGCATTAAATGCTATGGACAAACAAAAGAAAAGAACGGTCAGCTACTGACATTAAAAAATAGAAAAGCCTGCAAGGGTACAGGGGGCCGAGAAGGGAGTTAAAGCATTGTTCACACTGTGGCTGGTGAAGTAGCACCGGCAGAAGGCGGTGGCAGCAGGGGCGGTGGAGGCGTTAATCAACAGACTGGTGGAGTTCAAAAAATGCGACTCGAAGAGAGCCCTAGCGACCGTAGAGCTGCCATGCCAGATTTCGTCGGGTTGCGTGGAGTTTTCATCTCACGCGCTGATAGTTCCGCTGCTAGTGAAGATCGTTTTGAAGATCTCGAATCGCGCGATGGAGTACGCCGCCGAAGCCCTACTATCGCTGTGTTCATCGTCAGAGTGAGCTCAATGAAAGGCGGTGGCGTCGGGCGTGTTGACTCAGTCAGAGCGATTGCACGGACATACCGTGTTGACTCAGTTGCCCTTCGCCGTTACTGGAGTTCGCTGTTGAAAACCGCCGGCGATGTCAATGATTCAACAGATTAGAGATGGAGAGAGAAAATAAGATAGAAAGAAGAAAGAGGAGGCGAGAGACAAGAGAGAGAGGAAAGAGAGAGAAAAGAGAACAAGAGAGAGAGGGGAAAGAGAGAGAAAAGAGAACAGTAGCTGGAATGAGAAATAGGCGCGCGCTAACCCATTTAATTTTTTTACCCATATATTTAATAAAAGGATCCGGTTGTATCAGTTTAAGAAAAAAGACGGGCCTATTGAAGTCTTTGACATATTTAATATAAAATGGATAGTTGTATTAGTGTTGTGTGTGCCCTTACATCGAATAATTAATTTGTGTGGGCTAACTCAACAAAAAAAATAAAATGTAAACTCTTAACTTGGGACAAATCAAAATAAAAAATGTAAAATTTAACGTGTGACGAAGGGAGGGCATAGCTCAAGTGGTAGAGGGGAGGGTGGAAAGACCTTCCAACTGAGCTTGTTGCTGCAGGGTGGGGGTTCGAATCCTGCCTTTAGCATGGATTTGGCCCCTTGCAAGCACAAGTTAAACAGTGAGCCCTCTTTATAAGTCACTTGAGGCACATTCTGCTATTTACCTCCTCCACCAATCCCCAGGGCAGGGGTGGTGGGGGCCCTCTTTATAAGTCACTTGAGGCACATTCTGCTATTTACCTCCTCCACCAATCCCCAGGGCAGGGGTGGTGGGGGCCCCTAATGGTGGGGTACACCATGATCTAGCAATATTGAGTACTCCCTCCGTCCCCCGAAGTATTTCACACTTTCCTTTTTCATTCGTCCCTCAAAGTATTTCACACTTTAATTTTACTAAATTTGGTAAAAAATACATTATAACAATACTCACTTTTTACACACATCCCAATATAATACTTACTTTTACTTACTTTTTCACATCTCTCAATAACTTTACACACTTTTTTTATTAAATCAACTAAAATATATATTATCTTTCTTACTTTATACATAAAAATATAAAATTTTTTTAAACTCCACGCACACCAATACATGAAATACTTGTTGGGAGGGAAGGAGGGAGTACGTATCATCACTGTACACCCAGTGGTCCCATTCATCAAGTTATAACCTAGCTGCCCTTTCACTCCACTACTAGAACCGATTTCTAGATTCATAAAATAAAAATATAAAAGATGAGACTTCCATCAAAATTAAACTTTATATTTTTGGCCATTCTTGCAAGATGCAAAATTAATCACGTAATTGTATCTTGTGTTAAATAAGTCCCACAAAAATTCACACACTCTATTATACTAACTCCGGCCATTTACAAGGTATCAATTTTACCAATTTGAACGTCCACTTTAAAGGTATCATATTCCATATTTAATAAAAAAATACACCATATGATCCACCACTTCCTTCTAATACAACTAATCACTACACAAATAATAATAGTACTCCTTAATTTACGCGTAAAAATCAAACGATTACCCTCTAAATGGTTGGAGGGAGTATTAGTTTGTCTCACATATTTCTAAATATATACACTTTCAATACATATAATTGTTTGAAAAAATATACCCTCATTTTACACATAAAAGACAATATAATATGAAAATAGTTTCTTTCGGTGTCTTATGTTGAGATGGTTTTCTTTAAATTTAAAAATCATATTTTTATAATTTAATTCTTGGAAAGGGTGTGCTAGGTACATTGGCATTGTGCGGTGAAGTGCGAAGTACAACTACAATCGAAGTTAGCATTGTGATGATGTCATGTAAATTAGAGGTTTTTGGGCCTTCTGCCCAAAGTGAACCTGCAATAATAAAAAAGGCCCACACAAACAAATTTTCATAAAACTGTCCATTTTTATGATAAGTTTACCAATATACCCCTAATAAAAGAAAAAAAACTAACATGACTATTTAATTATTGTAAACATCCGAGCTTCTCATTACTCATGTATCAAAATAATTTAATTTTTGTTTTGTGCATTTTTATAATTACGTGATATTTATGCGGTAATTATGTGGTAATTGTCTTTACATTTATTTTTCTTTACATTTATGATATTAAGGGTGACAATATGTGAATATATATAAGTGCATAAATATATACTTGCATTAATTTGTATATATAATTAAATTGTCTCATGTGTATAAATACATTATTTTTTAATTATTAAGTATCACACGTATTTTCGTATAATAATAGTGAAAAGAAAATGTACACATATTCATATTAATTTATAAATGTAGCATATTTTAGATATTAAATACTACATGTCTATCTATAATAAATGGATAAAATTAGATGATGTATATCTATAACAAATTGATAATGTTGAATGAAGTTTATCCATAATAATAATAATTTTTAAAAAATATTATTGGTTGGGGGGTGCGGTGACAACAACTTACCCCCATCTCACAGGTATATAAATGGGTGTGGTGAGGTGACCCCAAAAGTGAATCCAGGAAAAAAGAGAGAGAGAAAGAGAGAGAAAGGAGAAGGAGAGAAAGAGAGAGAGAGAGGGAAGAGAGGAAAAGAGGAGCATGCCGGAACGGGAGATAAGTAGTTACAGTTCTTCACGAAGGCTATGGTATCATTACTATCGAAGTTAAGTTAAGTAGAAGTCCAACTACAATACATAAACATGTGTTGTGTGTGAATTATTTATGATTAATATGTGGTCATTATGTTATGAATTATTTGTGATACAAGCTGTGGATTTATGTAATTTAAGAAAAGTATGCATTCATATGCAACTAAATATTATTTTGTAAATTATTTGTGATAAATTTATGATACAAGTTGCAGATCTATGTGATTTGAGATAATATCATTATCCTATATAGATCTGTGTGATCGAAAACTATTGAATATAGATCTGTGTGATCTGAGAATATATCATTTATAAGGATCTGTGTGATCCGATGTGAAGTTGTTATTCTAAAAATGGATATGTGTGATTCGATGTGAAGTTGTTGTTCCAGAAGTGGATCTGTGTGATTTGAAATTCATTTGTTGTTTTATTTTGATTAAATATTGATATTGATGTCGTAAATGAATTGAGAAGCATGTTTAATTGTCCTTACTGCATACCATGCATAATCATGAAAAGTGTCGATAGTCAAATTTTAATGGGTGAAGTGAGTGTTTAATGTGGCTGTTATATGGTTTAATCGGACTAATCAAACATAATATGGAGAAAGTATGGAGGAAGAAGACTCAAGAATTCCTCCCACGTTTATGGAAATTTAAAGTAGAGAGTTTGTTTCTCTCTGTATTTTTTTTTGTATGGTGGGAGATAATTCTCCTTTTATAGTGGGGAGAAGTTTGATGGTGAAGGTGAGCTTGGATCAGTATTGATGGTGGTGATGCAGGTAAGGTTGAAGATGGAACTGAGGTTGAAGATGAAGGTGCGGCCCCCTATTATACAAATGGGGTGAGCCTACTATTCTAGCAATAAATGCTCTAGGCTAGTAGCATGTAGGGATTAAATGCAGGAGATACAAATCTTATTTTGGGAGATGGGAAAGCCTGACAATGATGTGATAGATGACTTGACAAGTCATCTACTAGCCATCCTAAGGACTCCAGTTTTGGAAGACCTCGGCAAGAGCTCACCTCTAGCGTGGAGAGCTTGGAAGGACATAGCTCACCTTTGGCATGTAGAGTTCAGACCTTGGCAGGAAAGAGCTCGACTCAGGCATGGAGAGCTCAGATCCTGACAGGGTGGAGCTCGGCTCGGGCATGGAGAGCTCGGATTACCTTGGCAGGACAGACTTTAACTCGACCGAAAGACCTCGGACCTTGGCAGGGTAGACCTCGGACCTTGGCAAGACAGAGCTCTGCGGGAAGACCTTGACTTTAGCAGGATGACCTCGGATCGATAGGCCTCGGCTCGGGCGAGGAGAGCTCGGATTACCTTGGCAGGATAGACTTGGGGGACTTCAACACAGTGATTAGAAAATCGGACCGGACCGACTGGTTCAACCAGTTGAACCGGGAACTGACTTAGAAATCGGTCTGAAAGACTCCTAAAACCATTTTTTGAGTTAGACCGCTAAGAACCAGTTCAAACTGGGAAAACCAGACAAACCGAACTAATCGATAATCGCTGGTTATTCAATTTTTTTATATATTTAATAAAATTTAAAACGCTGAGAGTCTCTGTAGTGTTTCCAATATCAAATTAAAAAAAGAAAATTTTTAAAAGCCCTTTCAGAAGTGAATCTACCAACAATTCCATAAGTTTGGGCTTCTATTGCTGACTTAAAAAAGGTCTCTTTCCAAAAATATTTTGCAGCAAACTGGTGAAATCTTCACACCAGAGGAAACTAATGATTTGGCTGAAGAAAAATTAATGTAAAATCAAGAAGAAGAGAATAAGAGTAGGCACGAATCACGACTTACAATTACTGAATTGAGAAAATAGAGAAAGAGATACGGAGAGGGCGCGATAAAAGAGATAGAGGGCGTTGAGTGAGAGAGAGGGGGAATTGAGAACGGTGCTAGATGATTTAAAAATTAAAGAATGAGATTCCATTAGTGAAACCCTAAGATTCATATAGGTGGTGGAAGTGGGCTTTGCTTTAATAATATTATATGGGCCAATTGTCATAACTCATATGGGCTGAAATTTAACTAATAATATGTGTTTTTGTTTAATAATTTTATTTATTATATTTTTTAATATATATTTTAAAATATAATTAAAAATATGCAATTTTTATTTTTTTGGTTGAACCGTCCGGTTGGACCTGTCCGACCTCGAGTCGTTGGAGCTACCAGTTTGTTCTCCAGTCCAGTTTTCTAATCACTGCTTCAACCTTGTCCTATGTGTGTTGTGTGGTGAGTTAGGTATTGACCACCTATCACATTAGCCCCCGATATTGCTGCTTGTAGTGGAATTGCAAAGAGTAACCTCGCACAGAAGTGATTGGCCTCTCGGCTACAGATGACAGTTTGTTGGCCTCATTAAAAACCTCCATACAGAAAAACCTGGTGAAAAAAACGTAGGTAGAAAAAAAGAGTATCAACTCATCGGTGGGTCAATTATCTTAGATGCAGCTCCATTGGTCACTTCAATTGTGTGATATCTCGTCGAGAGGACTCATTTTCGGAAGTGTATGCTCTTTGGCTTCTGTCATGTGGAATGTTTTTTCTGAGACGCTCGTTCTTGATCCGAGCCCATATTATGGCTTGGCGGTTGACTATATTGGTCGGATCTATCTTAGCTTATATCGTAACCCTTCGGAATTTGATTGCGGTCCCAGACAAAGGATGAGGTGGCTATAGAGATAAGCATAGTGGTTAATGCACTATTATTGCCAAATAAAATATATGAAGGCTTAAATTATTTGAGATTTATCAAAGGGTCTACTGTCCCTTGACTCATCTTTAGCCATTTAGATGATGGAGCTCGGGCAGTAGGGCTTGCAGTCTCCTAGGGGTTCGATGACCTTTCTGCGAGTTGTGGCTCATATTTTTGGTGAGCTCGCAAGGTGTGAACTTTCTGTAAGGGCCTTCTCAGACTTGCGTCTAGGCCTTCTTTGGCTTGAATCTCGTAAGATTCAAGCCTCATGTGGGAGCTTCCATGAGCTCGTACTTTAGTTATTGGAGCCTCTGCTTGGGGTTTGGTATGACTTCTTGAGCTTAACCCCTTAGCTATTGGGCTTTAGCCCCTGAACTTAGCCTTTTTTGGGTATGTGCCTCGGCTATACGGGAGCTTTTGTGCCTATGCCTGGGGTTTGATATTGCTCTCCGAGCTTACTCTCTCAGCTATCGGGCCTAAGCCCCCGAGCTTAGCCTTTAGATCTATGCCTTGGCTTCTTTGGGGGCTTTGACGTCTATGTTCGAGATTGAGTAAGGCTTCTTGAGCTTTCTCCTTGGATGTCTGGCCTTAGCCCCCGAGCTCAGCCTCTTTGGGTCTACGCCTCGCCTGCTCGGAAGCTTTTGGGACTAGGATAATTTTAAGTCTCCACACTCTCAAATATTCTCATGGTGGCTCGTCTTGTGGGTCCATGTAGGACTGAGTGTGGAGAGTTTTTGCCTTCGGATAGGTTAGATTTGCCTTTGGTAAGCCGGCTCTACCTCTTGGACATATCGGATTTGTCCATGAAATGATCCACTTGGTAGGATCTACCTGTGGGTAGGTCAGATCTGCCTTCGAACATGTTAGATCTGTCCACAAGCTGGCCTACTCGGTTGGATCTGCTTTTGGGTAGATCGGATCTGTCTTCCAATGAGATGGATCTTTATTCGTGAGTAGGTCGATTCTTTCTAACCCCTTCCCAAGCTTGTTCCACTCAGACGAAGTGGTGTGCCATCACCATGAATGCTTCGTAAGATGGTGAAAAGTTCCATTGGACGGCCACCCACATGTCTGACCCTGGCCGTAGGGTGGTAGCAGCTAGCACGGTGTATGTTTCATCACTCATCTTTTCTCATGTTGCCTTCTCATCGTTGAATCTTTTGAGAAAACTTTGGAGAGATTCTTCAGGACCTTATTTTTATGTTGGCTAGCTTTAGCTTGGAGCCCTTCACTTGGACCAGGTAGACAAATTGAGATAGGAAGAGCTTGGAGAGTTTATCTCAGCTACCAATAGAGGCTGGGAAGAGTGAGCTGTACCATGTGTCAGCCGTGTCCCCGAGAGTCAACGGGAACATCTGGCACTTGGTAGCTTCTGAGCTCCCTTGGGCAATCATCCATGTCATGAACTTTTTTAGATGCACCATGGGGTCTGACTTGCCTTCATATGTGCCTATTTGTGGGAACTTCACCTCTAGTTGGTATGGTTGGAAGGTGATATTTGGTGTGAATGAGGTTCCCCCAAAAATGTTATATAATTGTGTTACTTATGTATAAGTGTTACATGAGAAGTGTAACTTATTTAAAAGTGTTATATGCATGTGTTACATATTAGAAAAGTATTACTCGTATATGTTATCAATATAAAAAGTGTTATAGATGTGTTACATATAATGATAACTTTGAAAGTGTTACCGATTTGTGTTAATTAAAATAAAAGTGTTACTCTAAGTTGTTACTTAATGTCACTTATGTTGTAGTGTTCATTCATCCCAGGCTGTTGTCTCTTTTCTAACTCATTCATCCTCCTTTTGAGGGCCATCATTTCTTCATCTTTCATAAAGGCCATTTCGTGAGTATGGCCGCTACTGTGAGCTGTGATGCGCATTTTATTTGCACGCAAAATTAATCCCCAAGTATTAAGGATATCAGTTGCAGCTTAAGCAAGCGACCAAGTGAATTATCGAACCCAAAGGACGGCGTATTATCAATTTAATTATTTACTAAATTAATTAAGATGAAAAGTAATAAAGATTGGGATTTTAATCTAATAACTAATAAACAATTAATTAAAATAGCGAATAAAATAAAATATCACTCGAAGAATACGAAAGTGGATCAAGTAGGAGAATAAGTAGCCCTAGGATAATACAGTTTTACTTATTAATTTTCCTTCCGTGTGTTGATGTCCGACTCTGCCTTGTGGAATATTGACGCATCACTAAACCATGCATATCTACTCTATAGACACAAATAAACATGCGTGTAACACGTGTGAATAACCTCAGAGTAAGAGATATAATTACACCCCTTTATAGTACTATCAATATCAATTATTTTCCAGGCTAATTGGTACTCTAACCCGATATGATCTCCCTTTATAGGTACTATAAAATTATCATCTTTATCCTACTTAATAACCTGAATTCAATTCAATTAATAAGTATTCATATATGATAGTTCTAATAAAGTTTCGGAGTACCCTCACTTAGAATCATAACATAGAATCCTGCTCAGCAGTGAACGCACTCAATCAATAACCAAGATATGTATTCAGACTCTACATAACAGTTAATGATGCACAAAACGACCGTGAGTATGAATTAAAAAGGCACAATCATATATAAAATAAATCCACAAGTAGTGTTGTACGGAGTTTACACATGAAAGTTCAATTAATTGGTAAAAACCTTCACAACCCTAGTTCTACCAAAAAGGCTCTAGCCCATGATGTTACGAAGAACAATCATAGGTGTTGGATAGATCTTACCCGGATGTCTGAAAAATACAAGATAAATTAGGAAACGAATAAAACCCTAGATGTGGGAGTCATCGCGTCCTTCTCCGTCTTGAATCCTCCTCTTAGTTCTCCTATTGATTCCACAGACGAATCTTCAAAGTGATGGATGGATGGAGGAAAGGATGTGGATGATGGTTGGGGGGTTAGGATGATTGTGTTGTGTTGTATCCAATCCGTATCTAATTCCAATCTAATCAATTATGATGTGATCTACATTCCCTTTTTACTTGTAAGCTCTCCTTATGGACCTTGGATGGGTTTTTTCTTGGAAAATACGCACTTGGGCTATAAAAATCGGATTCGAACACGTCCCAGGCATGTGATTCGACTTAGAATTTGACCTAGGGCTTGGTCGAACCCTGGTCGAATCGAAATCGGCGATTTTTTGCACTTCAGGCTTTTGGTTCAACCAAAATGGTTGTGGGTTCGACCACAAGTCTGTCGAACTAAACTGTCGTGGTCGAATCACACTTGCGCCGTCTCACTGTTTTGCATATAACTTTCACATCTGAACTCCGATTTGAGTGATTCTTATGCTCACGCGATTCTTTCTTCCTTGGCTTTCTATCCATATAAAGAACTCAAGAAAATTTCAAGATTTGAATTTTTAATAAGCCATGGAAAGTAGAACATCTGTTATGTTTGGCACAGCTCGCACGACATCACCATTTTGATCATAACTTTCTCGTTTGGATTCCGATTGAGGTGTTCTTTACGCCAAAACGACCCTCTCTTCTGTGGATTTCCAACCATATATCAGACCACCAGTTTTGATCTCCAAAAAATACATAAAAATTACACAAGTTGGACGTGTATTTTTCAGCATCATTGCACAAATTGCACCTTTTATCCAACTTTGCATTTTTGATACATTTTCCACCTAAAACACAATAAAACACCTAAAGTGCACCTTTTTCTCACATATATTGAATATAAGACACTTATGCTATTATATGACAATAATTCTAATTAAGAAGGTGTTAAATTGGACACTATAACACGCTTATTTTCACTCTCATCAATCCCCAAACTTACCCGTTGCTCGTCCCAAGGTAACAAAATAAAAATAAAGAAAAAGAGAATATGAAAATTAGCGGGAAAACAAGGACTATAACACATACCCCATTCAAATGCAATTGTCATCAACTTAGGTCATGCAACTTTTATTACATGTAATAATCAATTCATAGCATACAAGATAAGACAATCACCACCAATTCAAATGCTCAATTGATATGTTCTCACGGGAAGTATATATCACTCGCACATAAGTGTAAAAGATGTACATTTATGGGTTAAGGTGTTTACACTCAGATTCAATTCAAGTGCATACGTAACCATAAGCTTGCCCATTGTCTCAACTCTTCTTTTACTTGTAGCTAGCAAATCATGAATCAAAAAGGTCTTTTTATTTGGTAGTAATATTGGCTCTTTGGAAAAGGTAGGAAACATATGGATAAGTGACACAAAACTCGGATCGATCAAGGGGCCGTCTCTCTCAATCTTTATTTTTTTCTCATCACCTTCTATTCAAGCACAACATTCTCATCAAACTCTCCTATTTCTCCTTCAAGTACAACATATTTTTTTTCAACTTTTTCTAGCTCTTCAACTCCATCATTATCCTTTTCTTCACCCTTTTCTCTTTTTTTTTTCTTTTGAGGTACCAGTTTCGGGCACTACCTCTTACATCCTTCATAGGGTATTAGATTTAAGCACTACCCTAGGGTGTTTGTTTCCATAGAATACTAGATTTGAGCACTACTCCAAAAATTTTCCTTTGCTCCTTAAGATTCTTCCTTCATCATCCGTCAAATGACCACTCTTTTCAATTAAACTTTATTGGCTATCAAAAGAATGGATTTAAAAAGGCTCAAACGGGCTGACAAAAGATTTAATGAATTCAGGTAAAGAATATAGAAAAAATGGGCTAAATAGCAAAGATGGCCTAATATCATTTCCATAATCCGCTAGACTAATCTTGAATATTCAAGGATACTCAAGGTAAGTTCTAGAATACACGCACAAGAATGATACTCACTAGAAAAAAAATATCATGTGATTATGTAACATGATCAATGAGGCTCAAAATCTCACATGAGTTTTTAACAAGTAATAGAACACCTTTCATGATAAGTAATATCCCACAAGTACACATAGAACTTCATATCGCAATATAACTCAAGTACATTTCCTTCATCAATTTCAAGAGCATATGAATTCCAAACACGATTTAAAAATATAAGCTCATGTGGATCACTAAAACCAAGATCTTAATCCTTCAACTCTCATGAATTAAAAGCACACATAAAAAATAGAATAAGGAAACGAGAGCACCTGATTTTTCTTCAACGTATGCACGAGCTCCTTGAGTTGTTCAACTCGATCAGGTCAAAGCCCCAGTTTACCTGCTTCTATCATCAAAGCTCAAGCACACCTCATCATCACGATTCATCAATAATAAAATATGAGAACTATGAGAAAGACTCAATTGACTATCTAATCGACTCCACACACTAGAAACACCACTGAACACTAAGTAAATTGTAAAAAAATGACACATCAAAACCGATTAAAATTTCAACATACCATAAAAAATCAACTCCCCTAACAAACATTACAAAGAAAATATTATACTCTTGGTGCTGCAATGAGGTAATAACTTCACACCCTCCAAACTTAGTAAAAACGTAAGTTGAAATTAAGTTTGCAAAGAGATGTAATTGCCGATTAGTAAGCATCTTAAATATAAAAATTTCTTACTCACACGAAAGAAAAAAGCAATAAAATAGAAGAGAAAGCCCCCAGCTGGCGTTCATGTTTAACGTCGGAGAGTCATGATAATTTACCGCTTTTTAAACTACTGGATCAGATGGCGGCCTTCTCGCTTCCTCACCTTCAAGTACTTTCTTTTCCTCTTCTTGTCTACACTCAGCACTTCACCTTTCTTGGTAACAAGTATATGATCCTTGAAATTTTCTTCCTCCCATGGCTGTCTAGACACCTCCTTGTCAATCTTCCACTTAAATTCAGAATCATATTTCTTAGAAAAATTGAGATTAAACAAGTTAGAAACCACATCTATGCTCTTGCATGATTGAGTCTCCCTGGGCATCTTCATTGCTTGATCAAAAGAGAAAACCACATCTTCATTATTCATCTGCAGTCTAAGCTTCTCATCTCTTAACCTCCCTGCTCTTTTCCATTTTTTCTCCACTATGAGCTCAGTATTATGCTCTTGGGATGGTACTGGAGTAGCATCAACATCAAATAAAGCATCACGCGCAGAAAACGATACTGGACAAGATGGTTCAACCATGGTTCGACCAAGAGTGCTGGTCAAACCAGGTGTGTAGTGGTCGAACCAGGCTTCAGAAATCACGTTATCCACCAGACAGATCGGTTTGACCACTGTTCGACCAACAGGGCTGGTCGAACCATGGTGATCATGGTCGAACCATGCTTCAGACAAAATAGAGCGCTCCTCACAGGGTGGTTCGACCAACAGGGCTGGTCGAACCATGCTTTACGTAGTCGAATCACACTTTAAATAAAACAGGGGGTCACGAACAGGCTGGTTCGACCTCGGTTCGACAAACTGCATTGATTGAATCATACTGAACGTGGTCAAACCAGACTTCTGGATGCTCCGGAGGTTGCCCAGGTGCTTGGTTCAACCTCCAGGATGTGGTTCGACCTGCTGGCTTGGTCGAACACTGGTCGAATCGAGCTCTTGAAACTTCAAAATTCATTTTTGGTATTATCGATCCCTCATACTGTGTTCCAGACCTTAACATGATGGCTTCGCACTCTTTCGGGTTCACTATGTCTTGAGACAGGAACATTCCTTTCTCCAACATTTGTGTCAATAGATTCATGTTCCTGGTCATCTGCACCATCATCAAAGTAAGGTCCTTCAACTGCTTCGATAAATCTGCATGTTTAGCATTAATAGTAACCTCAAGACGATCAACTCTTGCATCATTCTTAACCATGTATCGATTGAAGGTATCTTCAACACTCTTCACTTCGTGCTGCTTCATACTAGGCCCCCTTAGTGTCAACTCTATAATCTGCTTCTGCTAGGATTCTAGTAGCTTGTTGATTTTAGCTAGACTAGAGACGATCTCATCATCTCTATTCGGCTTCACTTGATGTTCAACCTGCGCCACCTTACCAAGTACATATGATCCTCTCTCTCTCTCTACAGGCTAGTCACGTGAATTCATAGAGATGTCTTCAAATAACTTTTCTGCTTCAAGTGTTGTCTTAGATAACAGCGCTCCTCCTGATGATGCATCAATAAGAATACGCGACTCACAATCCAATCCATAGTAGAAGATACTTATGTACTGGGCCTTTGACATTCCTTGCTGTGGGCACCTCCTGAGCATGTCTTTAAACCTGTCCCACGCCTTATGAAATTTCTCACCCTGATTCATAACAAATTGGGTGATCTCTTGCCTCATTCTTAAGATTCTTGAGGGTGGCATGTATCTCTCTAAGAACTTCTGCTGCAGTTGGTCCCATGCACAATTTGTTGCATCAAGAGTCTCATACCAAACTTCCGCCTTATCAATTAAAGAGAACTTGAATAGGGCGATCCGTCTAGCATTATCATTAGCTCCAGCACCCTTTTTAGTATTTGCATAACCAAGAAATCTTTTGAAGTGCTGATATGGATCTTCAAAACAACCTCCAGAAAAGAGATTATTCTCTACCATGTTAATAAGAGCGGGATTTATCTCAAAATCATTATCTTCCCCCCTTGCTCCTATCAACCCCATGTTACCAATTCCATAGTTCGTGAAAATTTCACATATGGCAATATTATCCGGATTCTTCCTTGCTCAGGCCATGTTTAGCTCAATGTGTTATTCATTCTTTTCCTTCCATGTTTAGCTCAATGTGTTATTCATTCTTTTCCTTCCTCTCCTTTTCCTAGTACACAATTACCTCAGAAAAATTCAAGGTTAGATAGAAATAAATAATCACAAATAAAAGTCTTAATCAACTAGAAATAATAAACTAATAATAACAGTTGTTCCCGACAACGGCGCCAAGAACTTGATGCGTGTTTACTTTGCACGCAAAATTAATCCCCAAGTATTAAGGATATCAGTTGCAGCTTAAGCAAGAGACCAAGTCAATTATCGAACCCAAAGAACGACGTATTATCAATTTAATTATTTACTAAATTAATTAAGATAAAAAGCAATAAAGATTGGGATTTTAATCTAATAACTAATAAACAATTAATAAAAATAGCGAATAAAATAAAATATCACTCGAAGAATATGAAAGTGAATCAAGTAGGAGAATAGGTAGCCCTAGGATAATTCAATTTTACTTATTAATTTCCCTTTCGTGTGTTGATGTTCGACTATGCCTTGTGGAATATTGACGCATCACTAAACCATGCATATCTACTCTATAGACACAAATAAACTTGCATGTAACATGTGTGAATAATCTCAGAGCAAGAGATATAATTCCACCCCCCTTTCTAGATACTGTCAGTATCAATTATTTTCCAGGCCAATTGGTACTCTAACCCGATATGATCTCCCTTTATAGGTACTATAAAATTATTCTCTTTATCCTACTTAATAACCCGAATTCAATTCAATTAATAAGTATTCATATATGATAGTTCTAATGAAGTTTCGGAGTTCCATCACTTAAAATCATAACATGGAATCCTGCTCAGCAGTGAACACACTCAATCAATAACCAAGATATGTATTCAAACTCTACATAACAGTTAATGATGCACAAAATAACCGTGAGTATGAATTAAAAAGGCACAATCATATATAAAATAAATCCACAAGTAGTATTGTATGGAGTTTACACACGAAAGTTTAATTAATTGGTAAAAATCTTCACAACCCTAGTTCTAACAAAAAGGCTCTAGCCCATGATGTTACGAAGAACAATCATGGGTGTTGGATAGATCTTATCCGGATGTCTGGAAAATACAAGATAAATTAGAAAATGAATAAAACCCTAGATGTGGGAGTCGTCACGTCCTTCTCCGTCTTGAATTCTCCTCTTGGTTCTCCTATTGATTCCATAGACGAATCTTTAAAGTGATGGGTGTATGGAGGAAAGGATGTGAATGATGGTTGGGGGTGAACCCCCCTTATTGGGTGTAGGATGATTGTGTTGTGTTGTATCCAATCCGTATCCAATTCCAATCTAATCAATTATGATGTGATCTACATCCCCTTTTATACTTGTAAGCTCTTCTTATGGACATTGGATGAGCTTTTTCTTGGAAAATACACAAAACACGCACTTTGGGGTGTAAAAATTGAATTTGGACGCGTCCCAGGCATGTGGTTCGACCTAAATTTCGACCTAGGGCTTGGTCGAACCCTGGTCGAATCGAAATTGGCAATTTTTCACACTTCAGGCTTCTTGTTCGACCAAAATTGCTGTGGGTTCGACCACAATGTCTAGTCGAACTAAACTATCGTGGTCGAATCACACTTGCGCTGTCTCACTGTTTCACATATAACTTCCACATCTGGACTCCGATTTGAGTGATTCTTATGCTCATGCGATCCTCTCTTCCTTAAATTTATATCTATATAAAGAACTCAAGAAAACTCTAAGATTTGAATCTGTAACAAACCATGAAATATAGAACATCCATTCTGTTCGGCATAGCTCGCGCGACATCACCATTTTGATCATAACTTTCTCGTTTGGATTCCGATTGGGGTGTTCTTTACGTCAAAACGATCCTCTCTTCTGTGGCTTTCCAACCATGTATCACACCACCAGTTTTGATCTCAACATAAATAGGAAAAAATTACACAAGTTGGATTTGTATTTTTCAGTATCGTTACATAAATTGCACCTTTTCTCCAACTTTGCACTTTTGATTCTTTTTCCATCTAAAACACAATAAAACACCTAAAGTGCATATTTTTCTCACATATATTGAATGTAAGATACTTGTACAAATATATGACAACAATTCCAATCAAGAAGGTGTTAAATTGGACACTATAACACGCTTATTTTCACTCTCATCAAGCTGCTTTCTTTCCTTTAGATTTGGAAGTCTTTGAACTTGTGATCTTTTGGTGAAAGTTGGACGCCATGACTTCTTAGATTTGCAGAGGGGATGCCCCTCCTTCTAGCGTCAAATGTCGATAATCGATTTTTAATAGGTGAGGTGAGTGTTTAATGTGGCTATTATATTATTTAATCAGACTAATCAAATATAATATGGAGCAAGCGTGGAGAAAGAAGACTCAAGAATTCCTCTAACGTTTGTGGGAGTTTAAAGCAGAGAGTGTCTCTCTGTGTTTTTTATTATTTATTTGGTGGGAGATAATTCTCCTTTTACAGTTGGAAGAAGGTTGATGGTGAAGGTGGGGCCCCCTATTATACCAGTTGGGTGAGCCTACTATTCTAGCAATAAATGTTCTAGGCTAGTAGCATGTAGGCATTAAATGCGGGAGATACGAATCTTGCTTTGGGAGATGGAAAAGTCTGACAATGATGTGACATATGACTTGACAAGTCATCCACTAGCCATCCTAAGGACTCCAGTTTTGGAAGACCTCGGCAGGAGCTCACCTCTAGAGTGGAGAGCTTGGAAAGGCCGAGCTCACCTTTGGCATGGAGAGAGCTCATCCTTGGCATGAAGAGCTTGGAAGGGCAGAGCTCACCTTTGGCATGGAGAGCTCGGACCTTGGCAGGGCAGAGTTCGGCTCAGGCATGGAGAGCTCGGATCTTGGCAGGGCGGAGCTCGGCTCAGGCATGGAGAGCTCGGATCACCTTGGCAGGACAGACCTCGACTCGGCCGGAAGATCTCCGACCTTAGCAGGGCAGACCTCGGCTCCACCGGAAGACCTCGGACCTTGGAAAGACAGAGCTCGACGGTAAGTCCTTGACTTTAGCAGGATGACCTCGGCTCGGCAGGGCTTGACTCGAGCGTGTAGAGCTCGGATCACCTTGGCAGGACAGACCTGTGGGACTTCAGCCTTTGTTCTATGTGTGTTGTGTGGTGAGATAGGTGTTGACCACCTATCACAAAAAGTATTTTCCCAAAATTAATAAGATATTAATGGTGTGTGCGGCCACTATATATGCACTATTTCAGGGACCACAGAATATCGGTCCGACACTATGTGTGTCAACTTTATTCAGCACCATTTATCGGTGGGACACTGTGTGTGTCCACTTTATTCAGTACCGCTTGTCGGTAGGACACTGTGTGTGTCCATTTTATTCAGTGCCATTTATCGGTTGGACAATGTGTGTCCATTGAGCTCATTTGGGTGCATATCATAAGTATGTCGTGGGGATCCCGCAACGTGAAGATTTTTACAATAAAAGAGACCAACTAGATATATTAGAAAATAGGTGATAGAAAAATAAATGCATTTTCATGCACTGTTATGCATGATTTCTATTTACTGAGATTTTATCTTACTAGTTTATGCATTGTAATTGAGCCTGCTGATAATTGAGTTTTGTGATGTGACTGTGCAAGTTGTGGAGCTCTTACAGGGTTATGAACATATGTACATAGATGACGACCTGTTGGGTTAGGCCGTGAGCTTATTTTATTTCCGCTGATATTTTTTATTATGTAATATAATGAGTATTGTCACAAGTTTGTGGGGTTTGAAGTGTTGTTATCTCTTACGTATGTTGAACTACATAGTGATGGTTTTGGTTATAAAAATATTATGTAAAAAAAATGCAAGTTGATATAATAGCGGTGTATGTGTTAAATTAGTATTTGAATTATAAGTTTAAGGTGGATCGTGTCAATTATTTTGTCGGCCAACTTTAAATATTTTATAATAATTAATTTTATTATTAAATAATTATGAGTTGTATTTTTTAAAGAAAAATTCTTTTTAATGATTTTTTTTCACATTATATCATAAATTTATTAGGTTTTTGGATAATTTATTAATTATTAAATAATCCCTTCGTCTCGCAGTTATTTTCACCTATACTTCAGATATATAATTTAAAAAAGTTGTTTTAATAAAATTTATTAATTTTTTAGGGTATTGTGATTTTTTTAGGTAATAAATATAGTATAAAATATATTTTGTGTTATGTGGGAGTAATATCTTTTAAATTAAGATTAATTTTGAGGTTATTAATCAACATGATTTTTTTCTTCTAGATGGTAACGATAAGTGTGTAACAAACGGAAATAGAAAGTGTGAAGATAAATGTGAAACGAAATATAATTAATAAAAAATTAAATTAATCTTGTCATTATATAATTATTTTTATTAATTTAATATTTAATTTAATTTAGAATAACCAATTAAACAATTAATTTTTTAATTAGTAGTTTAATCTATTAAGTGAGTATTTAAAAAAAAAAAAGAAAAGCAACTCAACTCCTTTTAAGGCACATCAAGGTTAATATTGTCTTTTTTTTTAAATTATGGATTGTAAGCATTCTTTGTGGGCAAATACTAATGTGCAATAGTTTTGAAGGTATAATTAGGTCAATTTCGACCCATGACCCGGATAGTTATATCAAGTTTATGTAATAGGTAATTAGGGCTTATAGAGTTCACCACCACCTCTTCTTTATCTCTCCCAGGCTCTCTTCTCTCTCCCTTTTTAGCTTCTCTTTTCTCTATATCCCTACCATTGCTGCACCACCTAAGAGACCACCACTGAGATCGGAAATTGCCGCCACTCTTCTTTCTCCACCGCCACACTTCTTTCCATCATTATCTCCGCTCTGAGATTCTCTTCGCCTCTCTACCCATACTTCTATTATTCCTTAATTTTTATTAATTTTCTCCAATTTTTTAAATCGTGTTCTCCTTTTCATTTACTATTTTGAATTGAATTTTGTATAATTACTGCTTTTAATTAATTAAAAAAAATCTTTGAAAGATTTTATCATTTGATTGTTGTATGTTTTTATTGATATTGCAGCATGTTTTGTTGGTTAGTGGTTGATAATTTCAATGTTTTGTTGGTAGAAGTATCAAATCTGAGGTGAAAGTTTTAAATCGAGTTTCAAAGATCGTATCAAATTTTAATTTTGAAGATTTCACCATTATCATTTTGACGTGTCTAGTTGGTAGAAGTTTCAATATTCAAATGACTGTGTGCCGAGGAACCGTGTGAATGGCGATGAAGAACATTGACAATTGATTGTGTGATAAAGAACTTGCCAGCAAAAAAGATCGAGTTTCATATTTATTGACGGATTGTATACATTTTGACTACTAAGTGTATACGTTGTTACTGATAATTATATATTTTAAAAATGAAACTGTATTATTTTAATTTATTAGCATATATGTTATACTAAATAAATGTAATACTTTTTATTCACAATTGTATTATTATTTTGTGAATAAGATTGAGTTCCGAATTCATTGATCAATTGTATATACACTTTTAATACTAAGTGTATAAGTTTTTATTAATAAAAATATATTTTTAAAAAAATTTGTGTACAAGTTTTGCGTATTATCTTTTTTTTTAAAACGAAGTGTACACATTTTATCGAGGAAGTGTGCATAGTTTTGTTAGTAAGTGATAACATTTAAACATGATAACATTTTATAGTAAAAGTGATAACTAATTCAAAAAGTGTAAAATGGTCTCACGTGAGAAAATCTCACGTAAGAACTACCCAACTTCGAAAGTTTATTCAAATTTCACAATTAACATTATATATATATATATATATATATATATATTTATTTATTTATTTATTTATTTATTTAAATGATGTACTCCATTTAATTGTTTATTTAATTATTTATTTTATTATAACTTTATATATGAAAATTTGGGTTGCAAGTTACAACAATGGCCACCTAACAAACTCATGTTGCAAGTTTTAAGGTTTTCAGTGAGAAGCTGTGTAGAAGCGATAAAGCCAACATCAATTTACTGTATAAGCAGTGTCTTTTTGAAAAAGTTGAATAAGATTTGAAAAAAAAAATGTTATGATCTATTTACCACCTTTAGATCTTAATCTCTATGACCGGCAAATAATTCACGGATAATTTAAATAGATTACATTAATTAATACTCTTAATATTATTTTTTTAAGTTAAGTCTCTTGTGTCCTTAGTGCACAAAGTGGGTAAGGGTATAATATTTTATTTTAAAATGTATATATTTTAATTAATAAGAGTATAATTTTTTTGATGAAATATGAATAATATAAATGTTTGATTATTTTTTTTCCAAAAAATAAAGGGTACACGTTCTTATACTAAAGAGTATAACATTTAATATTAGGGTAAGTCTTGCGTAGCGTCTCACGTGAGATTATTTTACAGTTTTTAAAATACTTATCACTTTCGTTATAAGATGTTTTCATTTTTCGCTATAAAATGTTACTCCCTCCGTCCCACGTATTTTTATCCACTTTTAATTTTGGGCTGTTCCATATATTTTTACCCATTTCATTAATGGTAAAAATATATAATATTTTATTACATACTTTTTACAATCCCAACAACTTTAATTATTTTTTTACACTTTATTCATCATTCTCAATAACTTTATTTATTTTTTCTTTTTAAATTACTAATTTATCCCTACTTTTTCTTACATTATATATTAAAAAAATAACACGTCTTAATCTCCGTGCCCGTACAATTGGGTAAAAATACCCGGGACGGAAAGAGTATTACTTTTCATTTATATTATAAATTGACCATAAAATAACATTATCACTTTTCATTAATTCAATATTACTTTTCGTTATAAAAGTTATCCCTATTCACCCTTTTCACATAAGCCTTTATGTGAATGGTCTCACCCAAGTCTACGACTCTACAACTTAAAAAAAAAAAACTGGGATTTGGCGCATGTTTTACCCAATTTTTTAATAAAGGCATAAACCGGTTGTTACCAAATATGATAACAATTAGCTAGGGAAGGAATCTAACTTATTGGAGCTGAAAAATCTCCAGACTCGATCTCGATTCTATTATTATTTAATTTAATTGGTTAGTGAGTTCACGAATAATTCGAGGATAATTTAATAAAAACTCGATAACTATTATTTAAGTTAAAGTTCGAACTCGAGTTTCGATCTTTAGAGCTCATTTAAATCTGATTCTAAATATATTTATGAGCCTCTTAATGAACGTGTTTACGACCTCGTTAACAAATATATTCACGAGATTTCGAGTCAAATATTAGCAAGCTCGAGTTTGGATTGCTAAAATTTTTAGCTCGATTCGAATCATTTAGCTTTAACAAATGACTTCCCACTAATATTTTACAAGCTCCAATTTTAATATCCAAATGCGATGCTCAAATTTGAGCGTATCATATTAACTAGCATTAACAAAAAAAAAAAAAAATCTAAATAAAATAACATAATAATAATCCAAAGAAACTTACATATAAAATTATCCATCTTATTTAAAAGATTAATGAAAAATGAACACTCACTGATCATCAAAGTCAAAATGTATTTATTCTACCAATGGTTTGTTAAATAGTTCAAGTTGAGATTATCATTTTTTATAACAAAGTATAATTTTTATTCGTCTTAGGAAACATTTCCCTTAAAATGATCTTAAATAAGCTTTTACATAAAAAGAATATTAAAAACAGATATTAATATTTGATATTCGGAGTCTAGTTTTGTAGATAATATGAAGGAAATTTGTGAAACGATTCATGGGTTAGGTGAATGCCCGATTCTGTATCACCTAATGTTATAAATTTTACCAACCTTCTGTTAGGTCTATCAATTGTAGACATTATTATTTTCCGACTCTACAAGAATATAATTATTAAGGTGATTATTATAAGTGTAGTAACTTTACAAATATAATTACAAGATTAATACAGGTAGCTCCATGATTATTGCAGGGAATTAAATGTGATTCTTCGAGGTAAAGCTAGATTCTATTTTTCACTTATCGCAATTTCTTCAATTTAACACCCACCCAACATCATTTTCTGGTATAGGTTTTTTATCTAGTGATCGATCGAACTCATAAATATAGAGTTATACATATATAAATACAAAGTATTTTGTAAAACGATATTTACCTGAAACATATTAAAATATGATTGATATAAGATAAAATATATTTATGTGTAATTAAATTATGTTTTTCTAAAATATATATGAAAAATAATGTATTAAAGTATGATGGTATGTGTTATAATTCGATTTCCTACAAATAAATTTTAACTATCAATTATAAATATATTTAACCCCCTCCGTCCGCTTATAAGGTATCTATTTTACTATTTTTGACGTCAGCTTCAAATATATCAATTTCCCCTATTTAGTAAAAAAGTACACAATATGACCCACCACTTCCCTCTAATACAACTACCCACTTTACCCTCTAATACAACTACACACTTTGCAAAAAGTAAATGAATACCTTAGAATCGGACGGAGGGAGTATATAATAATCATACTTAAATAATGGATCAACTCGTCTCATAAGAGAATGCCCATTTAATTCACATTTACATAATTTTGAAAATAACATTTTAGTTGTTAAAGTGTTAGTACTTAACACGTTGGAGGGTGAAATCATTTTATATTTCTTTTTAATTAATTATTACTTTTTATTGATGATGTTATCACTTTTCTTTAAAAATATTATCACTTTATATTTATATTATAAATTATTCATGAAATAGTTCACTGCATTATTATCATTTTTAAAGTATCAATTTTTACTAAAATGTTCACTTTTTAATCGTCTCACAAATCATTTATCATTTTTAAGTATCAATTTTCACTAAAATGTTCACTTCTTAATCGTCTCACGTATCATTCCGTAAGACAAACTCCTACAAATCTTTCTCTAAGAAGTATTATCCATTCTCTTTGTGTTGTTTTTATTTTAAGAGTCGGGCAATTGTATATTCAAATATACAGGATGTTCAAGATTATTACGTTTAATTCTAAATGATCGTGTATGAATTTTAACTAATAAGAATATTAGTTTTTTTATTAAAATAATCTATTGAAATATAAAAAGTATAAAATTTTAATTAATAATTTATTTTTCTTAAAAGAAATCAATGGTATATACTATATAAATTTTTAGACTAACTTCATCAATAGACAATAACCCAAATGAAACACTATCTTATGAGACGAGTTTTCGTGAGAGGGTCACTCATAATTAAAGTATGATTATTATATAAGTAAAGTATGATTATTTGTAGTTAAAATATGTCAATAATAAATCATATTATAACACGTTAAAATCATATTTTAATATACTAATTCAACATACTTTAGAAAACATACTTTAACAACTATTAAACATATTTTATTAATATAATAAATATACTTTAATATTGTTTCACACACCGTATTAATAAAGTAGCATCTCAAAAAAAAAAAACTTTGTAAACCCAATTTACTGGTCGTGATAATGAGGAAAAAAAATCAAAGTGAAAAATAATAAGGAAAAGGAAATAATAACAATCGATTGTGGGGTTGGGATTGGGTGTCCATATGTAATTGTGTGACGCATGACACGTTTTAATTGATTCTGTATTTAATTTTTTTAAAATAAAATTTTGATCTTAATAAATTATACACAATTTATTTTATTTTATTTTACTTATAAATAATTAAAATTCTTATATTATTTTATCTATAAATAGAGTTTATTATTAATATATTTTAAACATAGTAAAATTTTTTCTATTTTTCTCTCTAAAATTCTATAGTATATATTTTTATTTAATTTTTGTGTCAATATGTTATTTTTAGTATAGTTTTATATTCAATAAGTGAGAGAGAAATGAATATTTTATTAAAAAGTTGGATTACTTGTGTAACTCAGGTTATTTATTACCCAATTTATTATCTACTAGTGTCAAGTTTCATATAAAATCTTTATTAGTTACTGCATCATTTCCGCTATCCACATTCAGTTTTCTAATTTATAGCATTGAGTTATTTGGTTAGGGTAAGTATTTATATTTTCTTAATTCTAATTTACAATCTAATTATTATTAATTTAAAATAGTATTTTTAGTCTTTTCATATATTCAATTCACCATTTTAGTTTTTTTTTTTCAATTTTTATCATTTTAAGTTCAACTATTTAAATTTTTTTTCTGAATCTCAAGTTTTATATTTTTTGTCTTAAATTTTTTTGAATTTTTTTAATAGTAGTGAACAAATAAGATAAAACATATATATGTCAAATTGGATGGAGAAAATATAATTTTATTATTTTTTAGTTTTTTTTATATAATAATTATTTAAATTTTTATTCATTCATAAAATATTAAGTGTAAATTTTTATATTACTTCCAAAAAAAAAATCAAAATGACACCTATAATTAAATATAATTTTTTTCCTAAAAGTTTTAAATTGATTACACATTAATATTTTTAAACTTAAGATTTTTTCCTTTTAAATTTTAATTATTTTAAATTAAAAAAATTATAAGAATTATAGAAGAATAAAAAAAATGATACATTTAATGAATACTCATTTAGCTTTTTTTTTAAATGAAAATTTGAATGTGTAAAAATTATACAATTATTATTAAAAAACAAATATATATTGTTAAATAAAAATCATTACAAATATGGGTGTATGCTTGCATTTGAGTGTACAGGATATCAATTCATATTAATACAAACAAACATATATCTTGAAATACATAAATTAAAAGTGAAATATGGAGTACTATATAAAAAAGAGTTTTATTCTAATGTGAGAGTTGGTCTCTGGTATCCCGCATATACAAAATATATAAAATTATAAGATTTTATTTATATAAGATTTTATTTTAAAGGTATACGCTCTAATTAATAAGAGTATAATTTTTACATTGAAAAGGTCAGTTAAAATATGACTAATGTAAATATTTGATTAAAAAAATTCTTAGAAAAATAAGGATATAACTTCTTATACGAAAACGTATAACACAGTTAACACTTAATATTAAAAAAATATACAACTTTTAGAAAATGTGGGATTTGGGAGTACGGTATCGCCCAAAAGAACACATTGACACAAGCTTTTACCTAGATGGGTGTCGTCTTTAAAATTACTTTAACTTATTTTAATTATTAATTAATTTTTAACGTAGATAAATACATATATTAAAAAGTGTAAAATGGTATTGCATGAACAAGACCTATAAAAAAATGGGGAATACCTTTTTGAGAGACGGATATATATGAAGTTGTGAGATTATACAACCCATTATTAAAATATGCTTATTATATATAGGTAAAATATGCTTATTATTAGTTAAAGTAAGTTTTCTAAATAATATAATCATATTATAACACCTAAAATTATAATTTAATGTAGGCGAAAACTTGTGTGTTTCGGGGCACACCTTGCGCCAATACTTTTTAGTATTAAAATGTACATCCTTTAATACTAAAGAGTATGGGTGCACAGTATACCCCGGGACACAAGAAACTAACAATAAGCATACTTTAGTCATATAACAATTATACTATAACATGTCTCACAACTCGTTTCACATAAGTTGTGTTTCACAAATGACTTTGTAAAAAAAATAAAAATTCCCTTCACAAGATAATTTATTCATTCACTCACACAAAAAAATTATTTCCCTGAAGTTTTATTCAATTTCAAAAAAATTTGATGGTATCCAATTTTTTTAATTATTTTATTTAAATTCCTTTTGATTGATATAATTTTTTTTATTCATGCATATATTTATTTATTTCATTTGAATTTATTGTTTCAAATTTATGTGTTGGTTTCATGTGAATCGGGTTTACATGTAATCTCTATTTTTTAAAATTATTTTTAATATATAAAAAAATATTTTTTGAAGAATAACAATTTTTATAAAGAAGAGTAATAATTTATGTTTTTAAAGAGTAATTTTTCATGTACTAAAAATGTAATCGATAAATCTGGATTTACAAGAATTTAAAGAATAAGTATTTAATTTTGAAGAGTAATAATTTATGTGTCTAAAAAGTAAATTTTCATGAACTAAAAAGTTAAATCTGGTTTACACTAGTAAGGGCTTACGTGAAACCCTCTCACGAGTTATCCAAAATAATAATATGACAGATGAAAAGAAGAATATAAAATAGAAGAAATATTAAATATTAATGATTTAATAAAAAAATTATATATATATAGATATGTTATTTAAATTTCTTTAATTTTGCTTTACATTTTTTAAAGTAATTTTAAATTAAAAATTTTCTTATTCTCTAATTTTTAAGAAGATATTAAGGTACGAAAGCCTATAAATTTTCTAGAATAGTAGTAATTTATACAAAAAATAAAATAAAATAAAATTTTTAGATATCATAAAAATTATTTATTACATTAATAAATAAATTATTTTAATTATTTGATCATATATTACAACTCACGCAAATATATCGGATAATAACTTAACAAAAAAACCTACTACAAATATATCGGATAATAACTTAACGAAAAAACATGCTACCTAGGTAGATAATTAATTTTTAAAATTATTTTTTTCATCTAATAATAATGCTTAATAAACGGCTATTACTTGCTGGGTTATCAATTACCCAATCACCCAAGAACTTGACAAAAGTTATATTGGATTGGACGGTTAATAAAATATAAAAAAGTTAAGATTGAGTTGGATTTTAATTTTATACTCTAGCGCTTCCCATAATATTTACATTTACTTTTACCAAAAGATAGTACAATATTAAAAACACTGTTCACATGACCATATAGAAGAATCTCGTGTTGGAGAGGATCTACATCCCTAAAATATATAATTTTATCTAAGTGAGATCCTCACCACTTATTTGAAAGAGGGAAAGTAAATTCTCCAAATATCCAGGTAGACTTAGCTCTGCGAACTAATTATATCAAGGAGTCCTTAAGAGAAAAATAAAATAAAATCATGAATTGATAAATAACCTACAAATAAATTAGTAAATCTACAAAAATTAGGTGAAACCACACATGAATTCTCCAGATTCATAACATGGGTCTTAAGCCCTAACAACAATTGATAAAACATGGTTTTGATAGAAAAGAGAAGAAAACAATTGATTAATTATAGATTTGAAATTCCCATTTCAAAATTCAAACGGTTAATTAGCCAGCCGTAATCCCGTATATAATTCCATTCAACATCAATCCACTGAGGGGTAGAATCGTAATTTGACAGCATTGATCGATCCGTCGTCGTATTCACACCTACGGCTATTCACCCCATGATTATGCCAAACATTTTGAATAAAATTCTCTCCCACTCTCCCAAACATTGAAAACAGGCTTTGTCTTTTTGGCACTTGGCAGTTATCGTCTTTACAACCTCCGATAAATCAAATTCTTCTAGCAAGTATACATCAGAGTAACAGAGAATTAAAGCACACATTCCAAACCCCAATTATGTTAAATCGCTCTCCCAACCCTTATTAAACATCCCTTTTAAGTTTTCACCTGCCAGAGATTCAATCTTTTAATGGGTTTTAATTCTAATGACCCCATTTTGCAAGCAGCAGTAATTTCGAAGAACCCTTCTTTTCTTGAATAAAAGATTCCCTTTTGAGGTTTCTTTTGTTGTTTGAATGGAAAGTGTAGCTGATAAGAGCAAGGAGAAAGATGGGCCCGAGTTTGTTAGTGATGACTCGGTCACCGAGTCCAGAGAGAGCACGAGTTGGGATAGCAGACTCAGTACTGATAATTCTTCTTCAGCTCAACTCGGATGGCCAATTGGGAAAGCCACAAATTGTTTGAAAAACGATGTTTTTGAAGGAAAGAACAATCCCCTTTTGAATGTTGATAATGGGTCTAAGATAATGAAGCAAGATTCAAAAAATTCAGGTAAATTCTTGTGTTTTAATTAATTCTTTTCAAATTAAAGTTTACTTTATTTATAAATTTTTGGGGGAAAGTGAAATGCAGCCCTTCTTTTTTTCCTTTTCTGCTTTTCTTTGTTGGTGGTGTGGCAATTTACAATTGAACACTTTAAATTGAAGTTGTTATATTGTTTGAATTGAGTAGAATTGGAGATGATGAAAGAGAGGTTTGCTAAGTTGTTGCTTGGTGAAGACATGTCTGGAAGTGGTAAAGGAGTTTGCCCTGCTCTCACTATTTCAAATGCCATCACTAATCTTTGTGGTAAATGCTTATCTTCTTCACATTTTTAGGATTTTTTGTTTGATTATATTTCAAGTTTGGGAAAATTAATGTTGTGACATGTTACATGTAGCTACTGTGTTTGGTCAATTGTGGAGATTGGAACCATTGCCTATTGAGAAGAAATCAATGTGGAAAAGAGAGATGGAATGGCTTCTTTCTGTGAGTGATCATATTGTTGAAATGATCCCTTCTTGGCAAACATTTCCAGATGGAAATAGAGTTGAGGTGATTATTGTTTGATTTCTTGATTGTACTTTGTTGTCCTGTCCTTGATTGTAAGGTTTAGCTTGAACATAGCTCTCGTTTTTGGTCTATGCCTTTTGAGGTAGCTATGTTTTGTTTTAAGCATTCACATGTAATTGAATAGAGAGGTCTTGAGGAAAACTAGCATATGAACTTAGGCTTTCGTCGATTCTCTTTGTTTAGCCGTCATCCTTTCTGCATTTTTCAGGTAATGACTTGTCGACCGAGATCAGATCTGTTTATCAATCTGCCTGCTCTTCGCAAACTTGACAACATGCTACTTGTAAGAGTTGAACAACTTTAACTTTTCACATTGTAGCTGCTAAAAATATTGTATTATGTCTGATCCATCTATGTCCCAGGATATACTTGATGGATTTACGAATACAGAGTTTTGGTATGTGGATCAAGGTATAGTAGCACCAGAAGCCGATGGATCCGTTTCTTTCCAGAAAGCAATCCAGCGACAGGAGGAGAAATGGTGGCTACCCGTGCCACGTGTTCCTCCTGGTGGTCTTCCGGAGGTCGCGAGAAGACAATTAAGTCACAAACTCGAATGTGCCAACCAGATTCTGAAAGCTGCTACGGCTATTAACAGCATTGCTTTAACTGAGATGGAAGTTCCAGATTCGTACTTGGAAACTCTACCAAAGGTTGATAAAAACTATGATCCGACCGATCCCTTAAATTGGTCTACCAAATAATTTGTCCTAATGAAAATTCTCATGGTTTCTGAAAGACTATATATTTTGATACGTTTAGTACTTCAAAGTTGTGTAAATGTGTTTTATACCAAATGCAGAATGGGAGAGCCTGTCTTGGGGATGTCATCTACCGCTACATCACTTCAGAACACTTCTCCTCGGAGTGCTTACTCGATTGCCTGGATCTAACTTCCGAACACACAGCTTTGGAGATAGCGAATCGAGTGGAAGCAGCAATCTACGTGTGGCGTAGAAGGCAACATTCTAACCATTCCACTGCAAAATCATCTTGGGAGGTTGTTAAAGATCTCATGGTTCATGGAGATAAGAGGGAATTGCTTGCTGAAAGAGCAGAAAGCCTCCTCCAATCCTTGAAACACCGATTTCCGGGGCTCACACAAACAACATTAGATGCCAGCAAAATACAGTTTAACAAGGTTATTACAACACTCTAAATACGCCACACCATTTTCACACTCTTTAACTCCGATCCTATTAACCTTGTTGTCTCTTGATCAGGATGTTGGCAAGTCCATACTAGAGAGCTACTCGAGGGTCTTGGAAAGCTTGGCGTACAACATTGTGGCGCGCATTGAGGATCTACTATACGTAGACGACATAAATAAGCACTCTGATAAACTCTCATCAGTTCCTAAAGTCAGTTTCTCACACAAGAAAGTCCCTATACCGTATACAGTGCCCGTCTCAGGCACTCCATACAAGACAGCTTATGCATCGCCCAACTTTTCTCCGGCTCCTCTGTTGAGCCCTGCAAGAGGGGACAGGACACCGTTCCGAAGCAGCAATTGCAACAAGACTCAAAGTCGAGGCTCAGGAGTGAAGAGAGCCCTCACACACTATCTCGTTAGCGATACAAAGGCGAAGAGTTGTGGCCAAGAAAGCCCTGTTTCTGCAGGGACAACACCATATCTGAATTTGGATGTAAAGGAATCATCTTCCCTTCGTAATGAGTAGAGCTCGAAGCTGATAGACAGGTAGTGTTCTTAACTTAGATGGTATAGTTTCTTGTATTTATAGAAATATTTTCTTACAGAAAGAGGTGTTTGGCTGATTATATATGTTATGGATTATGTTCCAATTATCTCACTTGTGTTTTTCTAACTTAGAAAATAAGCATATTGCAAAGCAGTCTTCCGTTTACACTTTTCTTTTTTTGTTCGTTCCATAAACTATTTCATATCTTCTTTTTCTTTTTATTAAAATCTGTAAAAATACACTATTATAATATCATTTATTTTTTTACACATATATAGTTATTTCAATATATCCCAACAATTTTTACATACAATTTTTCATTATATTAACTAAAATATTTCTTTTCCCCTTTAATTCTTACGTTAAAAATCAAAATTTTCTTACACTTATGTGAAATACATCTCGAGGAGGGGGTATATGATGTTAAGTACTCCATACGATTAAAGTCATAAATGCATGTTACTAAAAAAAGTTGTTAATAAGTAAATATTAAACTTATGTGCAAGTTTATTAAAGAATATATACGTGAACATGTTCATTAATCAATTATCGAAGTACTTTATTTATTTATTTATTTGTTTATTTTCCTATATATTTATTTTATACAATAAAAAAAAACCCTAGCCCATCCTTCAAAAGCCTGCATGTTTCATTGTTTTACTTTCTTTTAGGGGCTTCAAATGTACAAGACAAGAACAGACTTAATTTTAATTACATTGGAATATATAAATAGAAATTAATTGGATTATTAAAAAATAAAAAATAAAAAATGAAGGTAGTAGGTGAGGAGACTATTTAGGTGAATCAATAAATATCATCACCATCTCCACATTATGATGAACTCGGACTGCATGCACAATATGGTGCCACATGTTATAGAGAAATCATATTCAATCATTTAAATGCTACACTCACATTCTTAGAGCTCATTCCACTTCAATGGTGGATTTTTGAGTCATCCCATGTTTAAACCTACTCTCCCACAAACTCATCCTTATATAAACATCATCTACCCTATCCGATTGATTCAAGAAATCAATAAAATGGAAGCTCAATTGATCAAGTGTGTCTGCTTCCTCGTAGTTCTCGGGACGTCTGGCTTCTACTTTGCCTATGCAACGGGTGAGTGTCCGAACTCAACCCCGGATGCAGAGGCAATAAAGCTATACCCGTGCGCGTCCGCAGCACAAGATGTGGACGTGCAGGTTCCAGCTAATTGCTGCGCACAGGTCAAGAAATTGGGGCAGAACCCGAAATGCTTGTGCGCAGTAATGCTGTCTGGAACAGCAAAAATGTCCGGAGTAAAGCCGGAGATTGCATTAACCATTCCCAAGAGATGCAACTTTGCTGATAGACCTGTGGGCTACAAGTGTGGAGGTTAGCTAATAATTTTTTTATTTTTTATTTTAATTGTACGTGTTTTGTATAATTTTAACTATCATTTAATTAGATGTGGTATTTACAACTTTTATGTGCAGATATTTAAGGTCGACACCTTTTCTTTTAAATTTGAATTTAAATGTGCATTGCATGTGAAAATGAAAAATAGATCCTTTACGTCTCATTATATGGTATCTTTATTATTTTACATTGTTTAAAAAAATATTTTTTTCACTCATTTTATTAATTAGTAATTTAAGTAATAATATAACCTAAAAGGATACCTAATGGTGGATACACCATTATGTGACAAATATATGTGAAGACAACCTGATTTATTATTAAAATATGATTATTAAATAGATAAATTATACTAATTCGTAATTAAAGTATGTTTGTAGTGAATTTAATTATAACATCTTAAAATTAAAATTTAATGCAACATTCACCATATTTTTAAAAAATATACCTTAACTAATCAATAAACAAATTGTTAGTATTTTGTTTATATAAACATCATATTTTAACATGGGTCGGATGAACATCATCTTAGATAGATTTTGTCAATATAAAATTGTTAGTATTTGTGTCAGAACAAATGGCAATTTTATCTTTTAAGATTTTGAGTTAAGACAATATTATTTTCTCTTTTTTTGGTTGAATGATATCATCAACAAGTAAATGAGATAAGAGTATACCGAATAAAATGAAGAGAAAAAATAAATTTGTGTTTTCTCCCATATTTTATTATACACTTTTAAAAATCACGGGCCACATATTTTTTTTTATTATTAATACTAATAATTTATTTTGTATATTAAAATTATTACCTAACATTTTCTTTTTCTCTTCTTTGCAGCCTACACTCTGCCTTGAGATTGTAAGCACTGGAAGGCATATTTGCTATGTCATATATCCCGAGCTAAATTATGTACCTATTAATAATGTAATCGAAAAAAAAAAAATCTATATATTACTATACTTTTAGATTCTCTCTTTGATCTTTTTTTACAAATGAAATTAATTAATTTATACGTACAAGGTTAATTATATGTATATATTTTAATAACTAGAAAATTCAGAAAGGTTATATTACCCAACATTATACCTCGGTTCACGTAGTATAAAAGTTTAAGGATTTCACTTACTCTGAGAACTTTAATATTTGTGGATAAAAAAAAATTACGGTTATTTCTCTAGAAAGACTGAAAATATTATTAGTTAATCAGAAAATTACACTAAAACTTCCCTTGAAATGGGATTTAAAATGTTACAATATATAATAATATAATGATCTGCTCTATTGCTCTGCTCTGCATCATATGCATATGTTCTGCCCTGTTTTACTGCTAATTAACTCCTTAATAATACAGTGATCCTGCAAATTCATTATAAACTCAATCATTAAAACTCACTATAAATTATTTGGAAATATATATATATATATATATATATATATATATATATATATATATATATATATATATGATATGAAAAATAAAAAAATAAAAAAATCTCACCTTTCCACCAATTTCCTCTTGAGGCACCACTAGAATTATTTTCATTTAGATCTCCATCTTTCTTTACCTGAACAACATTTAAAAGGAATTAACTTAGGATAGAAATTAATTTCTCATTTAACTTTATATTAAAGAAATTAATTTAACATTTTCTTACAATTTTTTTATGTTTAGAAATGATAATTCCCGCTCTATTATTTTCTCAATAAAGCAAGGCATGATTTAAATCTATTTCTTTATATGTGTATTTTATTTAGAATTTTAATTTTTAATACTTCATCCTCCCTAAATTGTAATACTGATACAATAGGCAAAAACTTATTATGTGAAGAAATGATGGAACATGTAATACTTGAAAAAATCTGAAGTAATAATCCCTTAAAACTTTTTCACTAATTTATTTTTAATGTATCACTTAAATATCATGTCCTTTCACAAATTAAAAATACTAAGTTAAGCAAGACATACATTATCCTTCTAATTAAATTAATAACTTGTGAACTTTAAGAAGATAGTAAATAAATAAGTAGGAAAAAAAAACTTACAATATTCTGTGGAGGAGTATTGGGATTTGTAGGAGAATAAACTTCTTGGGCACCATAGTAGATGGAGGAGTTGTAGTAACAAGATCTTCCACTCTCATCATAACTCCATTTCTTCTCTCTCTCATTCTTTTTTTCTGATCATCACAATTTAGTTTAACCCCACATTAATTAATTATACAAATTACATACATTAATTATGATGTAATGAAATAATTAAATTAACTAGAGCTAACCTGTGATGGTTTCATGTTTTATATTGCCATAGCCATTGGAATCTTGAGCAAGGTTGTCTCTTCCAGCAACCTAAATTTAATTTAAGGCATGTATTCAATATTTGAAACTTTAAGTACATGTAATAATACACACACATATAACTCTGCCTTGTATGAAAAGGATACATGGTAAGTTACAATACTTCACGACGAGTTATTATTTTTCTTAACAAAAAAAAATATATTAGTATCTTGTCATATAGTATATAACTCTGAAGAGTAATAATTTTATTCCGAATTTGAGAGAAATTAAGAGTTATGGTTTCATACAATCTTTACTATATATAAATAAATAATATAATGTGCAATTAATTAATTATGACTCTCATGGTGATAATGATGTGCACTCAAACATGAATATTCTCCACCCTCCCTCTAAACTAAAATATCTCATTGCAAGATTCACAAATTAATTTCGATGTAAATCTGAAATTTTATTCGGAGAATTTTATTTTATTTATTTTTAACTACAATACAAAGTTAGTTGTGACTATGAGACTTGTAAAAGTGTAATTACTATAAAAATAAAATATATTTATTAATAGTTAAAGTAGGCTCATGATCAGTCTCATGTATAAGTAGGGCTCACAATCACTCTTACGTATATTTATTGATAATTAACGATAGAATGACTATAAAAACAATATCCTATGGATTACTGTAATTTTATCGATAAAAATCCGACAATTAGTTTAAAAAGGAAAGAAAATTAGTGACTACTGTGTTATAACTTAATAAGTTAGTTGGGTCAAGAAATCAAAATCATCATAATTAAAAATATCACACAACAAATACTAATAATTTTACGATATTGATCAATTAATCACAATAAATATATATAATAATAATAGTAATAAAAAAAAAAAGTACCATGGAAGGAGCAAATATGGAGGCGAAGAAACCAGAAGAAGAGGTGGAAGAGTCTTTGGGACCAAACAGATCTTCAGTAAACGACGACGTCGAAGATGATCCCACATGCTTATAATTATTTCCACCTTTCTCCATTTCTATCTTCTTAATTTCCTATTTAATTTTTAATTATTATATACTATATGTGTATGTATAGGTGTATATATGAAGAGATGTAAGATGGTAGGGAGGGCACGTGAAGTTGTTTCTGGTGTGGAGAAACGCAGTGGTCTCACTCATATTTATAGCCACCATCTCTCGTGTGGGTGTGACAATTATTATATTAAAATATGAAATAAATACTTACTACTAGTATTTCATAAGACAGAAGATTCAAATGAGATAAAGTGATGACTGATGAGGGGGGTTTTGATTAATTAACTAAGGGAGGGTAAGATTGGGGTCAAATCACATTTTTTTGTAATCCACTTGGGGTTTTGGATCATGCCTAAGTTCATTCTTATAGGGGCATATTCCATTATAGGGTAGTTGAATTATTTTTATATACTATATTGGTGAGGTTTGCTGGAATTTATGCTATATTCATTGCATGTAAATTAATTGGATATTTAATCTCATTCTCACTATTAATTTTGAACCACACTTGATAAAGCTTCAAACTATACATATATTTATTACTCCATTATCCGCTTTCAAAATCATCGTTTTTCCATTTTGAGCGTTCGCCCCAAGGATCTCATTTTTTTTTATCCACACATACTCACTAATACAACTAAAGAATGAGACACACACCTCCACTAATACAACTACTCATTACACATTAAATAACAATACTCCTTAATCTCCGTGCCCAAAAGCAAATGACACCCTTGAATCCGGACGGAGGGAGTATTATATTAGAGTAGGAATTAGTTATGCATGCAGATAACAATTAATAATAGTGTTGAACACCAATAATCCTTCCGTTCCATGCAAAGGATTACTTTTGCTTTTTGCTTGTAAATTAAGAAATATTATTATTTAATTTATAGTAATTAGTTGTATTAGTGGGTGTGTATGTCCTATATTTTAATTATATTAGTGGGTGTGTGTGAGTTCCATGTGTGTAAAATAGGAAAGATGACTATTTGGATATGACGTCCAAAATGAAAAAAATTGATCCTTTGAGAGGGATGCAGGGAGTATAAAATACATTTCAATTGTTATTTACTGTTTGCATAAAGATTAATAAATTAATGTGTAATGAGTTGAGAGATATAATATTTTGTTGAAAAATTAAGGTGAATGGAAAAGTCACTTTAAAATGGTGTTTATTAAATTAAAGTAGATATGCACAAAAAATAGAATCGACGATTCCAATCGGAACTGAAATTGTCGGTTCCGGAACCGGCCATATTGGAATCAAAATTGGATATATTCCGGTTCGATTCCGGATCTTCATTTTATGGAACCTAAACCGACGATTCATCTACTTTTTTTAATTCTTTTTACGCTTGAAAGGTTAAAAATTAAAAAAAAAATCGGAACCGAAACCTTTCTACCTTCGATTCAATTCTGGTTCCCCATTTTTGGGAATCGAAACTGGTGGTTCGGAACTAGCATGCTTAGATTAAAGTGTGTCTATGAAGAGTGTGATCAAATGGTGTGACTGTTGAATAATTACGTCTTTTCATGAAAGGACATTTAAATTTAAATTTAAAATCAAATCTAATTGTTGCATCAATTCATGAAAAGACACCTTGAAATCTTTAAATAAGCCCTCCCATTCCATAATCCACCACTCGAATATACTTAAACAACACTTGATTAGACTCGATTTTCACTTGAGTCACTTGAGCACTTGTCACAAACTCACAAGTCGTGGAAGTTCGAAAAAATCGAGTTTTCCTAACAATCCATGGTGTATTCATAGATCGTCTTACTCCTAAGGCCAGTTCATAATACCGGTTGGTTCGCCGTATCTTGTGATTTATAGTGCTACTATTACAAGATGTGAGTCGTTGTATCTTGGAGATGATTATCATCAAACCGTATGCACCAGAGCGAGACAATTTTGTCTTAAGAAGAAAGAGTGCAACTCTTGACTCGACTCAAATTCAATTCTTATTATTTTTTTGTCATATTTTTTTAGTCAACATATTATACCGAAATTCAAATATACCCAACGATCCAAATTAAGAAATCAAACCCAAAGCCTTTATCCTTAATCTTTATAGCCAACCAATATTATATCGGAGCGATGAGCCGTAATTTCGTCTTAAGATTGAAATAGTGTAGCTCATAACTAAACTCAAATTCCATTCTTATACTCCCTCCGACCGCCATAAAGGTGGACATTTGCTTTTTGCATATGGATTAAGGAGTATTATTATTTAAGGTGTAGTTGGTAGTTGTATTAGTGGGGTGTATGAGTCCCATAAATTTATTGTATTAGTGATGTGTGTGGGTCCCATGTGTTTAAAAAGGGAAATGTAGACCTTTGATGCGGACACCCAAAATGGCAAAATGTGGACCTTTCGGGCGGACGGAGGGAGTAATTTTTCATCGTATTTTTCTAGTCAACATATTATATCGAAACTCAATTATACCCAATATATTTTAATACTCCCTCCGTTCCGGCCAAAGGTCATCGTTTGCTTTTTGTACGTGAATTAAGGAGTATTATTATTTTATGTATAGTTGGTAGTTGTATTAGTAGTGAGTGGTGGGACATATGTGGGGTCTTTTTATTTAAAATGAAAAATGGGAACAATTGAATGAGACACCCAATATAGTAAAATAGAGACCTTTTGGTGGGATGGAGGGAGTATGTAGTGAGTTGAGAGATCGATATAATACTTTAACACGTCTCACAAACCGTCTCACGTAAATATTGTCTCACAAGAGACTTTATCATATATGTATAGTGATATTACAGTTTTCATCAAACACAAATACTTGTTTGCTAAGGTCACGGAATATTGTGCTGCATTTTTTATCTTCTATTTTGTATGATGATTATTACTCTTAAAATTGTTATCATTTAGTATTAAGTGTAGTATTATTCTTATGTATGAAGATCAACCAGGATAAAAGCACGTTGATTGCACTGAATATGGAAGAAGGTCTGGAAGCTGACATGGTAGATATACATACTTGGATGTAAAACAGCTAAACTTCCTATGAAATATCTAGGGTTTGTTCCCACAAAGAAGCTGTTGACAGGAGATATGTGATAGAAAATATGAGGAGAAGAATAAGAAAGTGAGAAGGATGTAATATGTCGATTGGCGGCAGATTGGTTTCAGTTAACTCAGTCTTGGCCTCGATTCTACACTTTGTCGGTTTTTTGATCCCCTCTACGTATGATCAATGAGTTAATTTCCTTACAACATAACTTCTTTTGGGAGGGAGGGGAGAGAAAATTTTGGAAAAATCCTATGGGTTGATTGAAAAACTGTGTCTGTACTAAAAGATTTCGAGAGTCTAGGGGTCAAAAACTTAGCGAACTTCAATAAATTGGTTTGGTTTTGAAAATGTTTTTATGACTACACCTAATTTTTGAAAGAGAATGATTATTGTAGAGACAGTCCTACACAATATTAAATAGGTCCCGCTTCACTCTCAAAGAGTAAATTAATTCTTTTTATAGAGTGATTCAATTTATTTTAAAGAATAATTTAAATTTATCTGAATAACGAGCGTTATCTCCGAGCCGGTCTGTACTCTATCGAAACAACAATAGATCTTGATACGGATGCCAGGGAATTGACGTAGTTGTTATAGAGGGAGGAGAAAGCCAATTGTATGGAGAAGCACTGTCGTAGATGTAGATGATAAGCAGGGATAGGAAGGCCAGAGAATTGACGTAGTTTTGATAGAGGGAGGAGAAAGCCAATTGAATGGAGAACGAACCTCCGTATTATTTATAAAAATCACTCTTATACTATTTATAAATTATTTCACAATTTTTCAACCTTTTATACATTCTCTCTATTAAGAAATACTTTTATCACTACAAAAAACTCTCGGATTAGCGACGGAAAATTCCGTCGGTAATACTCGAAAAATCCGTCGGTAATGAGGTTACCGACGGATTAGCGACGAAAATTGATCCGTCGCTAAAACCATGGTCGGTAATTTATTACCGACGGAAATTTCATTCCGTCGGTAATTACCGACGGAGTTTGGACGTCGGTAAATAGAATTTTCCATCGGTAGTCATGCAAATCAAATTCGTCGGTGCTGTAAATTAGCGACGGATTTAGCGACGGATTAATCCGTCGGTAATTTACCGACGGAAATTTTCGTCGGAAATTAAAAAAAGCGAAATCATATGAAAGTTAGTTTACTGACGGTAATCCGTCTGCGATGTCGTCGGTAATTACCGACGAAAATAATCCATCACAAATTTGCGACGGAATTTTCCGTCGGTAATATTAGTTTTTCAAATTGCATATTTCAGTTGCCGACGAAAATTTCCGTCGCAAATTTATGTATATATTTGAATTTTATATTTTAAAATTTATATTAATACCTGTTAAATAATATAAAATTCTAATTAATTAAATTTTCAAAACACAATCCAATGTAAGATATAAATTCAACAATCTCCACAAAAAGAAATAGATTATCCAAATTCGACACAAAATATCAATTTCTACTCAATCTTTGACACAAAACATCTAATACAATAAACATGATCGTGTGTCTCCCAAATCAGCATCAGCATCAATATCTTCATCAGCATCAGCATCAGCATCAACATCATTATGACCGATACCAGATGTAGATCCACCACCATAAGGAGAAGCCATTGTACTTCCACCTCGCATCATTTCCATAAGTTGTTGCATTTGGGCGTGAAGCACTTGAATTTCTGCTTGCATCTCAGTACGCACCTCCAAGATTTTTTCCTCTAAATGTCTCTTACACTGATTTTTTCCTTCCATTCATGTTGACTGGTTGCAAATTCAATGAATTCATCAACTCCTTTCAAAAATTCAAAAGTCAATCCCCCATTTCTCATGCGATTGTATATCCACAAATAAGTTGACTTCATTGTGCAATCTAGTCTGTATAATCGTAATTATAAAAATTGTCATTGTGTAAAAGATTAATGTATATTCAATTATTACCATCCTTCGAACTCAAGTTGATTACGGTTGTCATTATACACTAGCCAAATGATTCATACTAAATTGCCCTGTCACACATGAAACAATTAATTCCATGATCTTTAATCTCCCATATGATCCTCACATGTTCTTTTTCCTCTTTTCCCTTGCATATTATTATTTTTATTGTGATATTGATGTTATTTTCTTTTTCTTTTACATTATATATATATATATCCCCTCAATTACTCTTCTCTCACATACTCTTATATTAATATTTTCTTGCACATATCACAACTTCTTATTACATGTTAATTTGACATAATGTTTATATTTATCATAACAAAACTCTAAACAAAACAATAATAATAATAATAATAATAATAATAATAATAATCATCGCGCATACTATTCATAATTTTCAAATCCCAAATAAATTCAAAACAAATACTATAATCTTATGGTATACTTCATCTGTCTCATAAACAAAGTCACATATACTATTTTTTTTCCCATCTCATAAATAAGTTCGCTCCCTCAAATAAGGAAATGATCATTACTAGAAAATTGTCGAATTTTAACGGCGAAAAACAGTTGGAATATGCAAAAATGCAGTTGGAATTCATGATTCTACTGATATTCCAATGAATTATTTTCATTGGAAAAGTGGCCGATGTCATTTTTCTAACAACATTTTCAATGGTTTCTAAAATCCAACAAATATTTTGTGTTTGAATTTTTTTTTTATCTAAAAGTAATTCAAACATTTTTCCAACGTAATTTTATTTTGGAATTACCTTTGGAATAACTAACTAATCTTCCAACTCCATTAGAACTGATATTCCAATGCATTATTTTTGTTAAAAAAGTGGCCGTTGAGATGCCATTTTTTCAACAACATTTATAATAGTTTCTAAAATTCAATGACATTTTTGTGTTAGGAATTTTTTTTATATGAAAGTAATTCAAACATTTTTCCAATGTAAATTTCTTTTAGAATTATCTTTGAAATAAATTTGAATGAATCTTCCAGTTCCATTGAAATTTTCCATGGATAAAAAAAAATGCATTTACTTGGATTTGAACCCTTAGTATTAGCATATCCTCTACCAACTAATTAGCTAATATGTATAATTTGTGTTGTAAATTGAAATTTTAATTTATTAAACTCTTATAATATGTTTTTTTTTATTTCTTTCTTTTAAATAGATTTTTTAATTTAAAATATCTAATGGTAAATTTATTATTTGGAGATCTATTTATTTCATTTTGTTTAAATAGACTTTTCTACATAAAATTCCAGCAATTTATTGGGTTATTGAGATTCGAGTTGGAAATTTTCAATGATTTTCAATGTCCAGTGGAATTTTTACTAGAATTTTCCAACGACTTAAGTTTAATTGAAATTTTTAATGTAATTTTCAATAGTTCATCAAGCAATTGAAATTAGTATTGGAATTTTCAAACGGTCTAAATTTATATGGGAATTTTCGTTGAAATTTTTCAACAACTTTAGGTTTTATAGAAAATTTCATTGAAAATTTTCAATAGTTTATTAGGAATATTGGAATTAACATTGAAAATTTTAAAGGGAAATTTTAATGAAATTTTCCAATAGTTTCGAATTTTATTGGAAAATTCATTGCAACTCTATAATTTCTAATGTACTCCATCCGTCCCACCGAAATGTCACCATTTTACTATATTGGGCGTCCCATCCAAATGTCATTATTTCCCACTTTTAGTAAAAAGGTACAACATGTGGCCCACCACTCACTACTAATACAACTACCCACTACACATAAAATAATAATACTCCTTAATCTACGCACAAAAAGCAATCTGTGACTTTTGAATAGGCCGGAGGGAGTATTTACTTTTCGTTGGAATTTGACGGGTTTTTTTGTAATGCGATCCAACAACCCCATAACACACGTTAATTTTAACATTATCATTCATTTACAACTTATATAACTTACTTTATAGTTTATTTATTACTTTAAAATACCAAATTATTGTTAAAAAATATTCTCTCCGTCCCATTGAAACGTAGGAGTTTGCTTTTTGCACATTGATTAAGGAGTATAATATTTTAATGTGTAGTGAGGTAAGAGAAATAATATATTAATGTAAAGTGAGTAGGTGTATTAATATGACATGTAGACCCATGAAGAGAGAAATAATTAATATGTGTGGGTTCTCTTTATAAAAAAATGTATACCTTGTATTAAAACGGAATAAAATAGAAAAATGCATGTTTCAATAAGATGGAGGGTGAGTAATTCTTTAGAACTTTCGCACCTATATTAACTCTGAATTTCATTACGAGACAAGACGATATTACTAATAAGATAGAAAAGAAGAAAAAAAGAAAAAGGAAATAGTGAGGTGAGGGTGAGTTTGACCTATCTTCATACGTTTGTCTCCAGATTGGGAGAGAACCTTATCCAGTTATCTAGGAATAGGATTATCTTCTTTAGTGGGCCCATGTCACATGCCCTCACCACCCTACCCCAGAACCACCCATCACCTTTTGGACATCACTACTCAATATATATTCGGATATATATATATATGTATCTATCTATATTATATCATAATCTTTTTCCTTCTCAAATTTCCAACAACAGTTGACTCTAATTGTTCTTACCATCAGTATTAGATTTGTTGATTAAGATACGTATATATATCTCCATTGACCACCAATCTCTCCAAGAATATTTGTTTTCACAAAAGAAATACTCCATGATTTCAACATGCCATCATGCATAATATTTTGATTCTTTTCTGTTTATTTTTTAATTTTTAAATGTAGATTATTCCATTCCAGGACCATAGGACCATTCTATCGAGTTCTTGGGCCTCTAATTTCGTTTTACGTATTTTTTTTAGCACGATTTGATCTTTTTATTCTTTGACTAAGTTGATTCTCCAAAATGTCTATAATCTAGATATTTTTTTGATATATTATATTTTTACTAAATCATCCCAAAATGTAATGTTATTGTTCCATATTATTAAAGAAAGAAATATTTAATTTTACTAAATTTAATGACTTTTGAGAGAATGAATTGAGAAATATGTAATGTGTGTAATGTGAAGATAATAAATTTGAACTAAAAAGTATTTGAATTAATTTTTTTCTTCTTCTTCCAATATTTTGGAATAAATAAATAAAAAGACTAGGAGGTGTTTACTCATATGTGAAGCACTATGTTTTAAAAAATTTCACATTTAAGTATCCCATCTCACGATGTGAAATGGTTTTCATAATTTTTTCACATTTGAGTACTATATACTTATTGGAACTTTGACCATCTAACCTTAATTATCTTCCAATAAAGAATCTATCAACTATTCTTTTTTACTTAAAAAAAAATACACATGATAATAATATATAATGAAGCTGATATTAGTTCCTATATGATTATCCTTTCATTGAGGAATCTTTAAAGAATGTAAGGTTCAAGAAAGAAGAATGCATGCATAATTTCAACATGTGCACTCTAATTTTGATTCAAAAAATCAATAGAATGAATAATGGAGGGTTCCAAGACTACTTTAATTTGATTGGCCTTGCAATTGGCTCTATCCCATTCACAAATTTTAACGACCTTTCAAAGTGGAATTGAGCCAAACTAAGGAATAATAAGAATTTATACCTGGAAACTGGTTTTATAAAAATGGGTACCACACAATTTCTTTTTATTAAAAAATAATTGTATGTGTAAATACTTAGATATGGAGCAAGTTGGCTTAAAAAAATATATATATATGGAGCAAGTTTCGAGCGATACGTCCCACCTTGGGATTATTTCACTATTTATTTATTGATTAAAAAAAATTGTTAAGGGTATTTTAGTTTAAAATTTTATGCATATGATTGAAAGAATTTTGGGTTATTATTCTAACTAAATCTGATTTAACAAAAGAATTTTAGTCAAAATACATAGTCATTTCATCCCAAAAAATTATGAGTAAATTTAAAGGAAGAACAATTCTTACATGATAGCCTCTCCTGGTGAATTCGTTTAACTTTTTCTTGTTTAATTATCACTTTTCACTAAAAAAAAATTATTACTAACTTTTTATTTATCATAAAGTAATTGGTTGCTTTATCATTTTCTTTTTTCCATAAAAGAAAAATAGATATTTTTAAGGCGGATGCAAAAAAAATGATAAAATTGATATTTTAGAGTGAATGGAAGGAATATTAAAAATGTTACTATTACTTACCCCCTCCATCCCGCCCAAAGGGCGCATTTTGCTTTTTGCACGTGAATTAAGAAGTATTATTATTTAATGTGTAGTGGGTAGTTATATTAGTGAGAGTGTAAGTCACATATTTTAATTGTATTAGTGGGTATGTGTGAACCCAAGTGTATAAAAAAAGAAAGAGGACCCTTTGGGTGGGACGCCAAAAATGAAAAAAAAGAAACCCTTTGGATGGGACGGAGGGAGTATTATTTATCTCACGGTACTAGTTATGTGAGAATGTCTCACATGGAGTACATTTTTGCCCAAAATGATCATAATCTCCCGTTACATTTTGCTGCTGTATATCTTATTGCAAATCGTTAGATGATTAACATGTTAGGTATACTAAAATCAATACCCTAAAAAAATATCAACCAAAAAATATTGAGATTTTTCACCCCGCACATAGGGTTGTAAACGAATCGAATCGAATATTAAGGTATTTGAATGATATTTAATTAAATATTTGAATATTCGAATTTGATTATAAACGAATTCGAAATCAAATTCGTATTCGATTTGAAAGCAATAAACGAACTATTCGAATAAATTCGAGTATTCGAATTTGAACATTCGAATTTGAAATTGTAAATTACTCACTTCGTCCCATAGAAGTTGATATAATTTTTTTTGGACACGGAGATTAAGGAGTATAATAATTTAATGTAAAGTGAAGTAAAGTGAAGTGAGAGAAATAATATTTAATGTGTAGTGGGTAGTTGTATTAGAGGTGATATGTGGGGCCATGAGAATAAATTAATTATTTTTTGTGTAGGTCCATGTATTAAAAATAAAATGTGTCAACTTTAGTGAGACAAACCAAAAAGGAAAGTGTGTCAACTTTTATGGGACGGAGAGAATAATTTTTTTAAAATAATATTTTTTTAATTTCTTGTACTATTAATAAATTTAAGAAGAAATACTCATTAAATACATCAACCATTAAATTATTCAAAATTATATTTAAATAATTCACATTATATATATATATATATATATATATATATATATATATATATATATATATATATATAATAAAAATATGTCTTTTCCTCGTTATTTTAAGATAGTAAAAAATTAGATAATATACATATTCATTTATATTTATAAAACAAAATATTATATTTAAACATATAAAAATATATAATTATTTAATATTAACAATATATAATTAATATATATTATGTATTAATAATTGAATATATCCGCGAAGATTCAAATCGAATATCTTATGAATCATATTCGATTCGAATATTATTCGAACTAAAATATTTATTCGAATTCGAATACTGATACTCGAATTCGAATACCGAATCGAATTATTTGATTCATTTACAACCCTACCCGCACATGTGTCGCTCATCTAACATGTGTAATAAGTAATGTGACATCAAAGTGTAACATGATATCTGAATCCAATAACGGATATCCAATAAGCGGACCACACATTTTACTAATTATTAAGTACCATAATAATTAGGATTAATTGCAAAAAAAATCACGAACTTTACTTTTATTGCAAATTAATCCCAACATTTGAGAAATTGCAAAAAAAAATTACCACCTTTAAATATTGTTGCAAAACCCACCCAATATAAAATAAAAACCAACTTTTAATCACAAATTAGGTGCGTTTTGGAACGATACTTAAAGGTGGTGGTTTTTTTTTTTTTTCAATTTATCAAAAATTGGGATTAATTTGCAATAGGAGAAAAATTCGTATTTTTTTTTTCAATTAACCCTGATAATTACCTTAAATTAGAATTTGTTATTTTGTCAAGTGATAAACTGGAATCGGAATGAAATTGTAACAGCAGTGTGACATCAACACTGGTATAAGTTTCCATTCCACACATTCAAAAGCCACCTACAAACAACACCAACAATTATAATATGACACAAAATTACCAGTCCATCACCCCCACCGAAACTCAGATCTCCGTCTTTAGTTTCACGTCTCCATTGGGAAGCATATTTTGTGATTGAATGGATCGTCTTGTCTCCTGCATGAATTATAAATGTTGCAGAGGTTACTGATAGAGTGACAAGGATAAATTACATATCTCTCTGTGTGTGTTTCATATAAGAAAAAAGTAGCCTGTAAGACAATACTCTTTTAACATAAATTATACATACAGCCCCTTAATACTGCAGTGTGTTTATATGATTAGAATTCATGCCTACTATGGTACAAATGATGTTTTCTATTAAAATATTGTTTTTTAGCCAAGTCCAAAAGGGTTTCTTACATGGTGGAACGTATACAGATCCTCACTCAAATAGTACAAAGGCAAACTGGCTTTCTGAAAGCAATTTTCCATCCAAAAATTTTCAGCATTTGCATAGAATTACAGTTGTAAAAACCATTATACAGATTTTATAAGATAAATATTTAGAAAGTTATAAATTGGTATAAGAACCAATTTTTAGTTTAGTCATAGAGATACTTTGTTTCCAACATCCAACTACGATCAAGCTCAGGATTCAAAGCTCCAGACCCAAGTTGTGAGTCTCACCCTCAGCAAATGCCAATCTGTTATATTTATAATGCTCAGGATTTGAGGAACATCTTGATCTTACACACGGGTGGTACAACATTTCGGATGAAGTGCTAAAGAATTAAATGAATGGAAGACTAAAAAGCCAAATATAAAAAACTGATTCAAGAAATTAACCAGAGTGTTAGCTCATCATTTCATCTACAAGGAGTACTATGCACCAAGCCTTGCGCACCATGCCACCATGAAAAAATTAATAATGTATTAAAATACTGAATTGCAATGTTTTACAAACATAATCAACTATTTTCAGAAATCCAGACGAGCAAAGGTAGGCAATGTTCTACTTTAAACCTAATCACTTCATATAACCGTAAAAAGACCAAATTCGTGATACTCGAACAAGAGTATTGTGTTCAATCAGGTCCCTATATGATAGACATCACGTTTATAAGCATTTGACTTTTAAAAAAGAATCATATAAATTATGACTGCATGCATTAAATAATGACAGCCCGCCATCAATGGCTATTGGATTGTAATGAACTCAAACTCCGCAGCCAGTAGGAAATATAGTTACTCCATTTGATAATCCTTCTAGCATAAAAAAGTATTCAAATGCGTTCACATTGTGATAAACATGATGTTCCTCTGTTAGTTATTTAAAGGCGACAGCATCTCAATATTTTTTGGTAATTTATTACATGCAGTGAAAAGAAACTTAAAATGTGCACACCTACTACGTACAAAGTTGACTAGGAGATTTTGGCATGCCAGAAATTAAAGTCCTCTTCAGCTTTTTCTTCATCTATCTTTTCTCAATACTTTAACTAATTCATATGAATCTATGACCAGGAAAGCATTCTCTTTAAAAGATTTTTCTTAATTCAGTCTACAAGTATTAAAAGGCGATGTGAAATTAGCACAACAAACTATTCTGGATTTTTTTCCTTTCTAGATACTGGTTAAAGAAAACAAAGGAAAAAAAAATTCAATACTTATATAATATGCTGCCTCACACTTTATAATAACATAATATGATAATATTAACTTAATAAAATTCAGTGACTATAATAATAAAAATTAATATTATAATAACAGTAATTAGTGTTTGGGTTTCGAAAGCAGAGTGGGTTATGACTCAAGCTAACCAACTCTCAATCAGAAATTTGCATAAGCTGATCAAGAACACGTCATCCATGTACGCTTCTCAGCGTACCATAAAGTGGTTCAAATAATAGATAATATTCAATCCTATCACAATGTCAGGACATCAACCCATCAACAGTTTTTAATATAGTTCAAGGAAATTGTAAGACTCACACAGTGTGAGATTGTGAGAATCCAAACCTACTTTTATTCATTCCTCTACTTAACTAGTAACTACATGGAAGTGCAGTGGCAAAAGATAACATATAAAATCAACACACATAGATCACATCAAACAGGTGACATAACTCACACATATCACAGGACCATCCAAGTGTATGCAAGAAATAAATTCAGTAAGAAACATTATATATAGAGATTGATGAAGCAAAATCTATGAAATTTAAAAATTCTCTGCTTTAAAAGAGTAAGGAAATGGGTAAAGAAATGCGCCAGTATAACTCACAGCTGCAGATGCGGCGCGTATCTCCCTATAAGTTTCAACTTCATCAGGAAATGCTTGCTCCAATTCCTCAAGCAGATGCTTTCGCAGGCCCTGAATCATGTAAGAGCTTAAGAGAATTTTATTACAAGTCAACAATTGGTTGACAATTTCTATCCTAAACAATAGAGTTACAGATAAAAAAAATGCTGTTCATGGCAAGGCCATGTAATGTTATAAAATGAAGGAAAATAAATCGGTAACCATACTGACAGGAAAGATCTAAAAGAGAATTAATTAAGAGTTAAAACTATTCCAACATTTGCAAGCTTCATCCAACAAATTGTTAACATATGTACATCTAGAAAATTCAAATAGGCTTTTGTCTATTATAAAGCAAATTCAATCCATGCTACATTAGAACTAAATACAAATCTTTGGCGAGCCTCGTTTATCCAAAAGCATATAACTAAAGTTTCAGAACTCAGATTGCAAAATATGGGGATTCCAAGCATACAAGTTAAAAGAAAGTACAAATATGTTTGAAGCACAAACCAACCTTGAATGAATCTGTTTTTCCTTTAGTAATCTGATTCTTGGCAATGCAATTATTCAACATATCCCGTGTGAATTCATCAGGATTCTTCCCATCATCGATCAAACTACATCCAATTCATTGATTCAGAAGTTTTATTAACAAACAAACGCCTTCTAACAGAATTATATGCTAGTTATGTTTACAAAATAGTTATACATCAAAAAAACTTACTTAAGAACCTCCATTGGCACCTGGATGTTACACTTCTCTACTAATCTTGTCATATTATCCAGCTCCAATACCAAATTATTCCTATATCCCCAAAAAAATAAAAGAACAGAATATATGGAATCAAGATCTATGTAAACAACATTCAAATGTAAATTCATAGCATTAATCCCTCAGACAACAAACTGTTGTTGAACTGAAACATAAAGACAAACTCTACGGAAGAGAGAGTATTACAAAGTAAAGGTTAAAGACTTACATGCGCTGGAGGAGAGGGAGTTGGGCAGAGACGTTGTAAGAGGAAACAGTGAGGTAGAGCTGGTGAAGGATACCGAGAGTTTTCTGAATTGAATTTATAACTTGAGTCAGATTCTGTTTAGGATCTTCAATTGGGGTTGTGATGGTGGTTGCCGAAGAATCCATAGGTGAGGCTGCAGCTGATTGCGAACCCATAATGCTGTGCCCTCCACCGCTGGTTGTCATTGCGACCGTTTCTCTGTCCTGCGAGGAATCAATGCATCTCAACGTTTTAAGTCATACTCTTAATCATAACACCACATTATTTACACTGCTGGATAAAATAAAATAAAAAATATATTTTCGATATCAACATAATATAATGAGAATCTGTCATAATATCAAAATTACGCTATTAGTATTTATGGTGTTGATTTTTAAGTGTTTGTAACATAATCAAATGAATTCCTTTAATAAGGAAATTTGTGGCCAGAAATTAATAAAAGTTTATCCTAATTCAAATGTTTTTTTAGCTACACAAGGTATTAAAACAACACTTCTATTTTGTGTTTCCACCATTTATTTTATTTTTAATAAATTTATTGTTAGAACTTACGACAATTAGGAGTTTGAAGCTTTTTTTTATAAGTGAAAATTACAGAGTCAATATATTCATACAAACCAACAAATTTTAAACTCATGATACTCGTCTAGCAAAAGAAAATCAAGAAAAATAAAGAGCATGCATGTTAGTCACATAAAAATTTAAAATTATAACTGCCACCAACATTGGAAATCAACATCATGCTCTGTAAGCATATTTGCACTCTGGTTCCCTACTCAAATAAAATATGATAACTATAAGAATAACTAAAAAAGAACGATATACCACAAAGTCTGACAAGAAGTTTATTTTTTGAGATCCTCAAACTTGAGCGACGCTAGACCTTGTTCAATAATCTTAATAAGTTTTTGAATATTTTGCAAATTCAAGAAGAATTCAAACACGAAAAGGCCACTGAAATGCCTAGTATCAACTAGATTAAATACTTGTATGACCAAAACCTACAGAAATCATATTATGTCTCCTGGGTAATGTAAGAAAAAATGCCTCTATAATGGAAAAACAATGGCAGTAAGGGAGAAATAAGGAAAGGTTGTAGAGGTGACAAAAAGGTTGTCAAGATATAGACCTATAACGTTTGAATCAAAAGACTAACTATGCCTAATAAAAGTATAACTAGACAGAGTAACACCTTAGTTCTTTAGGTTTTATCCAGATTTTTAATGTTTTAATTTAGAATTTCAGTTATGTTAAAACTGATAATGACTAGATCTAAACACATTATCGCTTAATTAATATTTTAACTATCTTTTTTTTTTTTGACCTAGCAGTCATGACAGCCATACATATAGTTATAAATCTAAATCATCATAATTCTAACCTAGAAGATATAATCAATTATGAATCAAAAGCATTTGCATATATAAAAATTAATATGTAATATTTTACATGCTAAAGCTAACCACTAGAGTAAGGATCAAATTGAAGCACGAACACCAATCAGTTAAAAACATTCTACACTATTGAAATAAATCACATTTATGGGAATAATCTGACAGTTCATTGGTCTAGCAATTATAGATAAATGCTTTTGAATATGGAGAAAGGGAAATTTCTGGTACTGATAGATAAAGTATATAAAACAGAATTGAAAACGTTCCATAATCTTCCCAATAAATTCTATCAATTGTGCTTAGACATAAAACACAGCATTAAATTATCCCATGAATGTGATGGACTTAAAAAAAAATCCAAAGTAATAGAAATGATAATATGATAAGTTAGTTACTGCTGCAAGCATACATGCCTTCACATCCCCTCCTCCTCTCTTCTAAGTTTACCAACCACAAAAAGAATACTATAGTGATGAACCAACGAACACACATTAGAGGGTATTACATTAGGTTTTGTATAAATGCCAGGAACAAATATATTCTAATGCACAATTTTACCACATCCTAGGGGTCAAAAAACAAGTGACGAAAGTGCAGAGTTAGAAACTTAGAAACATAGAATCAACATTTAGCAAGAAACCAAGAAATTTCTTACACTGTAAGCAACACTAAGTTGACATTTCAATTGATTATGATGCGTTCTTCATTCAACGTAAGACGTTGAAACTTGAAGGCACAACATTAAGCACTTCTTGAAGTAATAATGCAATAAATTTAATTTAAAGACTCACTCGCCCACCAGAGCAATAAAATCAGTGACACTGCAACAACCATATTCTACAGTGCTGATTTATTATATATTAAGCCATAGTCCATTCTCTTTTTCTTGTTATTTCTTCACAAAAGAAAAAGAATCTTTCTGAATATTGAATAAACCAAAAGGATGGCTGTTCCTCAAATCCAAAATTACAGTCCATCATTGTGATAAGCCGTTCAATCATAAAGGTACCCAATTAGAAAAAAACCACATAAGTAGAGGCCAACCCTTCACCTTCAACCATGCTTAACAATTTCATCCAGTATACTAGATCCGGACAGGACATGGAAAGGGTCTACCCGATGGTGGGCCAGGGGTTGCCAACCCTGGTGTGAGCCCCAGGGGGGTTGCCAACCGGAACTTTTAGGTCTCGGTGTGTGGGTTGCCACCCAGAGTGTGCCAAACACAGAAATCCATTTGGATAAAGGGAGACTGAATTTTATTGACATGCCACATCAGTTCCACAAGAAAGCATGGAAAAGTGGAGGCCAACCCTTCACCTTCAACCATGATTTTAGGCCAAGTTTGGGCTCCCTAATTAATGTGCCTAATAATTTACTCTGACCAGCCAGATCCTTCTGGGCAAGACGAAAGGGGCTACCCAATGGTGGGCCCCGTGTTAAAACCCAAAGTGTCTTGTCCATGGATGTCTGATTCAAATCATTGCTTAGCCTATTTTCTTAAGCTTCACCCAACAATGAACCACCAACAAGAAAATAAGGAAAAGAATTATTGGATTACAAGTTAAAGTTTAAGCTTCTGCTTGGTAATTGATATAATGAATTATTAACTGGGATGCTGAATTCTGATTATTATGTGTTTTCACATGCATACAACATAACAAAGCGACATGAATTTACGTGATCTTTAAATTTGGGGGTGGGTTAAATTTCTTCCCCCAAAACAAACATGCTAAGTGAAGCTAAAATATTAGTTAGCCGACCAAACCACAGCATCTAACACAACAGATATTATAAGAATGAGAAAATACAAGGGATTCAACTGTGAGATTCAATTCAAGAATCAGAATTTTTTCTTTTTTCACATTTACAAGCTTTATTATCCCACATATTAATTTTAGTGAACCAAATCACTCTAAGATTCCCCAAATTACCATACATCATACTGTTTTCTACTCAGGTATCTATTCAAACTCAAATTCTTGATCCATATACTTCAAGCCCTATTTTAATTCACAAAACAGAATAACAGTTCTGAAAGAGAGCAAGTAACTATCCCAAATAAAATTTCCACGACGAGCGTATCGAATGGATCACTCATCTGTTACTAGATTAACAATAATATTTCCAAATTCACCATATATTATATATTTCTTCTCAAGTATCAATTCAAAATCAAATATTGATCCATTCTACTTCTAGCCCTATCTTAATTCACAAAACAGAATAAGAGAACACACACATTTGAAGGATAGTATTACCTCGTACGATCTTTCCAAAACAATTTCAATCGGCGTAAGATTCTCTCTCTTTCTCTCTCCAATTTTTTTTTCAATTCAATGGGTGGGATTAACTGTTCGCGTTGTTAGGCGTACCTTACGGTTTTTAACATTCTATTAGTTATTGTTACTGGGCCAAGTAAATGAGTTTGTAGTTTTCTTATTCTTTAGAAGTTCGGCCCAACGCATTATGGCCCAATCCAAATTGTTACTTATTAAAGCAGCGTTGGATCAAATCCGATCCGTATTCTTAAAATCATTTTCAATAATACTAGTTAGGGGTAGGGGTGTGAGGATCGGGAATCGGTATGGATTTTTAAAAAATCCATTCCACATTTTCGGTATAGATTTTTTTTAAAAAAAATTCAATATTGAATCCATAAAGAAAAAATCCAACATTGAATCCGCACCAAACTTCGATTCGATTCGGAACAGATTTTCGGAAAAACGGATTTGACGGATCAGAGCGGATCGGATCGGATTTCTCATGATAAATGGTTTTTTGCACACATAAATATTTAGAAAAATATCAATTAAACAACAAAAAAAAACTAAATTTCCCAAATCCAAATAAGAATAAATAGACAACCAAAATATTCATCAAACAAATTCGAAGTTTTAGCATAATCATAAAAGTGCAATATTGATGATTCGTAAATCGTGATCATGGAGGTTTGTTGATCTGACCATGTCATCACGTAAACTTTCATATTTTAAGTTTAAACTTTTTTTTTTGTTCTTTTATGTATTTACTATTTATAACATATAAATTAAGTTTAAATTATTTATAGAAATATTTAGACAAACTCTCAATTTTACATTATTAAAATATAAGTATTTTTTATCTTACAAAATAATTTTAATTAAATAAAATTTTAATTAAATCTTTATATAAAATATCATGAAATAAATAAATAAATAAATAAATAAAAATATATATATATATATATATAATTATATAAATTTCTGAAATTATGTTTGAATTAATTTCTTATAAATGAGACTAGTACGTGAAAATTTAATTTTTAAATAAATAAACTATTACTTTTTCAAATGAAAAATATTACACATTTCAATAAAAAAAAAAAAAATCGAAGCATGTCATCACTTTATAAAATTATTAGTCTCTCTCTCATACAAAATAGAAATGAACTATTACTCTTTCAAATGAACTAAACTAATGACATAAATTTTTTGAAGAAATAAATAGACTCTATAAATTTTCTGATGAAATAATGACTTTATAAAATTATACTTGTTATTATTAAATTAATAATGATGAATAAGAAAGAAGGATAGGTATTATGTGATACCCGAGCTTCTCACTACTCATGTGCCAATATAATTTAACTTGTGTTATGTGCATTCATAATTACGTGATAATTATGTGGCAATTATGTGATAACTGTTTTTACAATTTATTTATCTTTATATTTTATTTGGCACATCTATGATAAAAATAGTGATAATATATTTTAAGATACCATTTACTTTATATACTATGTTTTCTGAATTAAAACTTTAAATTTGAAGTTTGAACATATTATTTTATTTATTTTCTATTTTCTTAAAAATTTATTTTACTTTATGAAATATATATTTTCTAATATACAATAATAAATAAATATCTAGACCATTAGATATATTTTAAATCATTATTTGTAATTATATTATAACTAATTTTAATTTATTAATTATGATTACATTATTGTAATTAGTAAAGTAAAATTAATTAATTCATGATATATAAATTGTAAATTATAAATAATAAGATAAATATATTATATATAAATTTAATGCATAATTTAAATTCGGTTTTTCGGTACAGTACGGTACGGTTCGGTTCGGTTCGAATCGGTTAAATCCAATATTCGGTACGGGAAAACGGGAAATATCCAAGTCCGTACCAAATGAAAAATCGGTTCGGTTCGGTTCGGAAAAGTCAACGGTTTTTTTCGATTCGGGATTAATTCTGTGCGGTTTCGGTACGGTTTCGGTTAAATCCAATATCCGTGCACACCCCTAGTTAGGGGACACCTCTGACACTTCGTGAGGTGTGTACCCTGTTTTAGTGCCCATCCCTGTGTTGATATTACAAAAATTACTATAAAACAAAAGGAAGTGGGATATAAATAAAGTTGAATTGTCCTTGTGGTAATCAGATGGTTTTATTTTTTGATGCTTGAGTTAACTTTGAAGAAGTGGGATATAAATAAAGTTGAATGGGACAATTTACGCTGCAAAATGTATAAACTTCATTTTCACTATGGTTGCCTTCGTCATTACACCAACTGTAATAGCAAGAGTAGTTAACATAGCCTTGACCAGTACATGTACATAATTTAACATTTGAATACAATATGCTGCCATAACCTTCATAAGAGAATGATATTCACTACAATGTAAATTCACCTTTTAAGGGAAATAGCACGCTGGTAAAGTTTAACGTATTTGCACAAGCCACATATGCAATGAGTCGATGGCTCTTTCTGTACCATATAAATGTTCCAATTTACTTTGGGATACCACTCATAAAGAAATCAACATAAGCTACTTTAATATGATATTAACTAAAAACAACAATGTTGGTGTAAAAGTTGCAGGTTTTTCAAGGGAAAAGCACATAAGTGAAGGCCAACATCATTTAAGTTCAACTAATCTGTATTGTCAAAATTTTTAAAGCTCCGATAACTATTACTGATCATACTCACAGATAAATGTCAAGGTACTTCTTACTTCAATAATTGCCTAATTAGAGGGCAAAAACCACAATTAGGAAACCACCAAACAATGAGTTGGGGTTCTTAGTCTAAACTAAGACACCATTTAATTCATATAATTGAGTAAGGAAAGACACAGGAGCAGCAGATAATCACACCAACTTAAGAGTTAAAATAGTAAATCACTCAATAGAAAAGGTTAATTTTTTTACTGAATATCAAAATGAAACTTAACAGACAGAATATGTTGATCAAAACTCATGAGTTGATTGCTTTTAAAAAATTGAAATCAAAGAAAGAATGTTGAACTGTTTATCAACCATCTCAAAGAATAATTTGCCATTTCAAATGATTAAAGTGTGTGAATGCTATTTTTTCCGTGATCTAATGTCAGGACAGTGACGTAAAAGACATAAGAAAGGAGTCTAAAAACATGAACATACTTCAGAAACTACTACTCATTTACACAATTATTGTATACCCTGTATCGCCTATAAGAACAAAACAATTAATAAATCATCACAATCTCATTGTGAAAATTTACGGAGTGATGATTATAGCCACAGGGCAAAATACAAGAAATAATGAGACAACAACAAAAGATGCACATTAATTGTTCACATCTTGAAACTCAAGAAATAATTAGACAACAAGGAATGATGTAGAAGGGTTGTTCTTTATTTATTTTTCTCACTCGGTCTTGGAAAATACATTGAGATCATGTTGTCTTTATGTTAGGGTCGGTAAAAAGTGGGCATTTTTGCTCATTTTTAGTCAAAGTAGTCATATTTGCATTTGTCAAACCCCATTTGAGTAACAGACTACATTTTTCAAAAAATAAGCATTAGAGGCACACGATACCAACCAACTTTGATAGCGCCACCTACAGCGTTCTTTACCTAGCATCGTACGGCTACCGAACAATTTACCGGCGAAATATTTCATTCAATTTATATTTCATACTATCTTCATCACCCATTATATTTTTTTATTTATTTGTCTCACAACACTACACATTTCACAGAAAATATTCAATCAATCCAACAATTTTAAAATACACTTTAATTTTTTTTTTTCATCTCCACCTAATATGCTTTTTATTTATTTATTTATTTATTTATACATTACCTAAATAAAAAAAAAATAGCGTTGGTAAAAAAAAATTATTGTTAAATAATGTGGAACAATACATGTAAAACATTATGGCAAAAACTTATGTGAGACCGTCTCACAGAAAAAGGTAACGTGAAACGGGTGAAAAGTGATAACTTCTATAACAAAAAGTGATACTTAATTAATGAAAAGTGATAATGTTATTTCATGAACAATTTATAGTAAAAATCAAATGTGATAACATTTTATAGCGAAAGTAATAGCATTTTATAGCGAAAGTGATGACTATTTAAAAAAGTGTAAAATGGTCTCACTTGAGACGGTCTCACGTAAGACCTACCCAAACATTATATGTGATGGAGAGTACAATTTTATTTTATAGTGAAATTAATTCAATGTAATATTTGAATTATAAAAATAATTTATTTATATATTGAATGGATTTTATATAATCTCCCTCTCATAATAAAATTTATACAAAGTCCATTTGGTGCATAGATTTATATTCCTGCACTCAAATACAAATTTATATTTTTGTTAACTATTTAATTTTATACTTATTCTTTATTATAATATCTTATATTCTTAATTTTCTAGAAGAAAAAAAATCTAATATTAATGTTATTCATATTTCAACCGATATTTTTAATTAAAATATATATATAAATTAAAGTTTATAAAATAAAATATTGACAAAGTCTCTTGTGAGACAGGTTATTTGTGAGACGAGTCGACCCATCACTAAAGTATGTTTAATGGTTGTTAAAGTATATTTTCTAAAGTATGTTGGATTATGTATTAAAGTATGATTGTAGTGCGTATAATATAATTTATTATTAACATATTTTAACTACAAATAAGCATACTTTATCTATATAATAATCATATTTTAGTGATGGATCGACCCATCTCACATCCGTCTTACAAATAACCCGTCTCACAAGAAAATCTCTAAAATATTATATCCTTAAACACCTTGAATACCAGGATGCACAATGATATATATTTTATTTATTTATTTATTTTTCATTTAGAGTGTTGGTTGAAATATAAAAAATATTAATATTCAATAAAAATATGAAAGATCAAAAGTATAATTCTTTTATGTTAGAGAATATGACATTCAATACAAAATAATATAAAAATTGGATCTACACAAGAGCTAATTCCTCAAGTAATTGTCGGTCTAATATATTATAACTGATTTTAATAGCACTTAACGATGTACTAAGGCAAAGTATGAATGCAAGAGATCTCATTATTGGTCGCATAAATGTGGAATAATAGCCAAAGAAAATTTTTATACTAAAAATTATTAATGTTAATTATTTAATTTCTAGCATGAGAAGTTTTTTTATACTAAAATCAGTTTCTAGGAGTGGGATGTCAAAATTTTAACATAATCGATCAATTAAAAGTATTCATGATTTGTATTTCAACTTGTTTAGTTTATAATTGTCAAATTATCGTTCCTCATGAAATATTAAATCATCATCTCCAATTTTAAATGTTTGTAAATCGAAGAAAAAGAAAGGAAGATGCCAGAGACAGTACTAGAAATGAGGAGAAAATAAATTGAAATGTAGAGAAAAATCAAATCAAAATTAAGTTATTATAATTTGTTGTTTAATTATCTTACATTGCTTATTTCATTCATAGATATTTTGTAAATAAAATACTAATGTACGTATACATACTTATTCAATACTATGAATTGATAAACCTTTATTTCACAATATTTCTCAAAAGTTGCATAATTATAAGTAATGTTTCCATGGAAGACATTTCAGAAATTTGGTGCAGCTCCCTTCCCATTGGTTTCGGCATTCTCCATTCTCATGGTTGCAACAATAGCACACCAATCCAAGTCTTGAAAATATCCCTAAAATAATAAATCACAAACAAGTACATAGTCGATATTTGAAATTTTAGTATAACATTTTATTAAGGAGAGCTATTTGGTGAAATCAGTTATATCAAATTATTTAGTAGATCTACTGTCCCCATTCTCTCTATTTCTCCTTTTAATTAATTGGATAAAACTTCTTTTTTTTGGAATACCGTACTCATGATTTTCGAAAGTTGTACCATTAAATATTAAATTATATGGTAGTGTACTCTCATGATTTTCGAAAGTTGTACCATTAAATATTAAATTATATGGTAGTGTACTCTCATGATTTTCGAAAGTTGTACCATTCAATATTAAATTATATAGTACTATCATTTAGTATAAGAACATGTACTCTTAAAGGAAAGAAATTAATTTTTTAATCAAACATTTATACTATTCATATTTCGGTTGACCTTTACAATAAAAGAATTATACTCTTATTAATTAAAGTGCATAACTTTTAAAACATAATGTTAATTATACATTTATATATCAGGGATACAAGATACTAACTCTAATTAATATGTGATCCCTTTTTTTTAATTTATTATATTTAAAAGACCATTATATCTCAACCCCTAGAGGTAAAATAAATTCTAAACTATAAGAGCAAAATTACAATTATATCCTAAACCTTAAACTTTAGGGAAAAAATATACTCTAAATTCATGGATGGAATTACAATTATACACTAAACTATAAGGTTGAATATACCCAAACCACAAGGGTGAAATTATAATTATATCCTACACCCTAGAAGTGAAATGTAGTCTAACACAATAGTAAGATTACAATTATTATATCTTAAACACTACAACTGTAATTGATAAAGGCAAAAGCTCCTGCGCACCTGAGGACACGGAGGGATACTCCGTGTCCTCATGTGAACACAACCCTCCCCCTCCAATCCTATTTAAATTTATGAATTGCTAGGGGTTTAATTTGTAAAGGGGCATGAAAATTGCAAAGGCGCACGGAATGTGTTCCGTGCGCTCAGGTGCACGGGAGCTCACTCATTGATAAAAGGGTGTGTGTGGTGCCGGTTCTACAAAACCGGTCCCAATGTCATAAATGATATTTTTGCTTATATCCATTGTTACTCGTGAGCTTGAAAATTGGAATTAATTCCAGAATAAACTTAATCTGATTCTATTAAATTCGATCTTTTTCTACCAAATTACTACTAGCCATAATTAATAACAAATAATTGCATGAATTACTATATACAAATTATAAGAAAACTTACTTTGCTGATTTTGCGCATGAGCAGCTGTTGCTTGAAACTTTGGTGTATGGTGATAACTTATGGCCACAATACTCATGATCAGGAACAAAAATGAGCATTTCATGTACTTGGACATTAATTAATTTATATATATTTATAAGATGAATAAACTTATTGTAAAAAAAAATGAATAATTTAAATGTGATGATTTATTTGTATTGCACGATCAAAACTTCATGCAATTCAGTATTTATGTAAAGAGCCAAATCTTCTCAACTTGACTTTGTGTTTTGAAGTTTTGATTATTCAACACACCCCAAAAAAGTGGCCTAGCCTTGGATTTTAATTATTAAATAAAAATACGCCTTTGTTAAGGGATAATTTACACGTTTTGATTTACACATAGTTTTAAAAAGATAATTTTTAATGTAATGATATAATAAAAAGTTGGGGAATTGGAATAATTTAATTGAATAAAGTGTACTATAGGATTGATTTTGACTTAATTATATATAAAAAGAAAGTGATATATATTTTTGTAATAATGTAGTATTGTAAAGATATTGATGTTATTATTATTTTTTTTTCAGAGTGTGCAAGTTTTTTGGGACAGATTACAAAAGAAAGTATACAAGTCTTTTTTGTTCGAAAGAAGTATAATTTTGCAAAATATAATAATAATAATAATAATAATAATAATAATAATAATAATGGAATTAAAGTTATAGAAGGTTCAGAAGATTTACTAAACTAAATTAAATTTCTCATTACATAGTATTTGGTCAAAGCTACCTTTGAAATTATAACTTTTTTAAGTGTAAAAAAACTCAAGTATACAATGCATCGCCTCAAAAAATACATTTAGTATGAAAAAAAAAAAGTCCTCTCTTATTCTAGTAGTTTTGCATTAATTCATGTGAAAGGGTCATCGGTACTTGTGGTCACTTAAGAATCACTCCATTTTTAAATATATAAAAATATTAAAAAAATAATTGGAACAATTCAAAAAGAAAAAATGAATAAAGTTGTTGGAAATAGTTAATAAAGTATAAAAAATTTGATATTTTTATAATATTATTTTCTTGAACGTTTGAAAGAAATAAATGAATATGATTTTTTAAAATTTTCTTTTAATATTAGTTCTATTTTTTTATAATAAAGACAGAGACACAAAGTGATGACTAGAAAAGGTCAAATTACACTGATTTTTGTATATTTTCATAAGAAGTGAACAAAATTAATTATGTGAGGATATAAGAAAATTGATTACTTATTTGAGTACTAGAAGGGCTAAAAAATTTATACGATGATAATGTCAATTGTCAAAGTTAGGTGTCTTAAGCACCATATATTAAATAATGGCCGCGGCTATTCACACAATTTTACTTCATACATCCAATTATATCTACACACACAAAAATTATATATGCACACACTAGGAAAATAATGTTGGATTGTATACTAAAAGTCTAGCTTTAGTATGAACAATGTCATAACAATATTTGAAATGAGAATCATTGATCAAATGTTTGCGTCTTATAATTTATTTATATGCATGATGCAATAGTCCACTTACTTTATACTGTAGATAATATGTTGTGCGACAACACGCGGAAGATCATATTATCGGTTTCCTTATAAAGTATAAACAGATGCTCACAACTGAGATAGACGGGGACTCTCTATCGGTATGGTTGTAGTGTGGTTTGGTATTAGCTTGTCTTGACTATAGAATCACATTAGTGCACTTGTGTGTATTGAGCAGGACCGCTTGAGATCGTTCTTCTTATACTGACTATATAGTAGAACTTGATCTCTGTTATTATGGAAGTTCGTGCTCTTAATCCCTATACAATAACCTCGACACGTAGGGCAGTATGTATTTCTTTGATTCATCAATGGGTGAGATTTATAAGTATTAAATCAACAAACTCGGTGAGTTGGGAAGTAGTGCTGTATCTATGGTGTGCTGTTGATTGTAGAAGGAATCCATGTCCGTCATAGGTTGATGATGTCCCCTTGAGGAGCTCATAAGGTTTATCATGTAAATCTTGCAAGTGGATTAATTTCCGGCATGATAATAAGGTTGAGTGGTACTACTCTCGGATGAGATATTAATTAATTTGAGTTGTCAGTAACTTAATTAATTAATGGACATTGAATATCTTAAACATGGGGAGACTATCGGGCTTATAATAAGAAGGAGCCCAGAACATAATTTTGGGATTGGACGGGTAGTGCAGTAATAATATTTTAGTGGACTATATTATTATTATTGGATTTAATTAAAAGCTTTGGGCTAAGCTTGGTTAATTAAATTCAATTGAGGCCCAGCCCAATTTCTCCTCCTGGTCCCTGCTGTAGCCCAATATATAAGTGAACTCAGCTTCCTGGAACCTTCAGATTATTCCTGCGCCTCTTTTGGTGAGAGAAGGGAAGAGAAGCAGATTGAGAGATCCTGCAGACTGTTGCCCACACAACAGCAGGATCACACTTGGGACATACAGTAGAAGATCAGAGGTAGTTCTATGCAGTTCATCCTCTACACCAACCCAGAAGTACGGTAAACACATTTAAATTGCTTCCGCTGTTTTGTTTGCCTGTTTGACTAACGGATCACGTTTGAACCACACGATCCAATTGCCAACAATTGGTATCAGAGCGTTGGTTTCGTGGTGAAGCGTGACTCGTTAGGTAGGGTTTTATGCCAATACGTGTGTTATATTGTCGGTGGAAAAGCATGAGATTATGGATTATATATGTGTGTATATCATATGTGCTTTTATCGATTTTCTTTGGGCTGTGTTGGTTGATTATTGAGAACGTCATCACACACACACACGGTTATTACATCGCTGGATAACGATGATGGGAGAATGAATTTCTATTCTGATCATTACTGAGCTGTTCAACCCTGACAAATGGGGAGTACAATTACGCAAGGAAGAAAGCCTTGGAGGCTGGTACACTGCCTGAATCCACGAATGACTTGGCGGATCTTGGACTGACGAAGGCTGGCGTTCTTGGACTGCTAGCGACTCAAGGTTGATGGCTGCTGGACAAGTCAGCAAGCCGACCACTGAAAGAAAAAGGGACACATCGGGGCTGATGACGCAGTCTGGTATACGATGGGCTAAAAGCGCGGCTTCACGTGTGATCCATCGATGCGGAACCAGGCGGCGAGTGAAGCAGACTGACGGCGGGTTTGGTCTCGGCTGCTGAAATCAATCGCTAACAACGATGGGAGAAACGGCGACTCTGGTCAAGTTGACGGAAGTTTCTGGGTGGGTCCCCTGGTGATTCCGAGCGTGTCATCGTCTGGAGCCTAACGTGGCTGGTCGCTGTCGACCGTGCTGGTGGGAGGCGCGGCTGAGTTCGACCATCGGCGACTTACTTATTGTCGGAGGTCGCGAGCCATGCCGTCTGGAGCCATTGATCGGCGATCTTCGTGCAACACCAACAGTTACAGTCGACTCAGATCGGTGGGCTGCCTTCGGCGTCCGCAGCTCTATCAGTCGGCGGCGTGCCTGCTGACGGCCAGCGTAGCGTTGGCGATCATCCATCTTGATCGTGGCCTGGGCTGCATCGGCGGCTTCTGATCGATTGGTGGTGGCGCTGTGTTTGAAAGGATGCTCAGCAGAAGGTAGGCGGCAGGCGTCGCTGGAGTCGTCTGGCGACTACATGTATGCTGCCGGCATATGAGCAGCGTCGGGCAGGCGGTTGTCGGTGCTGCTCGATTCCGGTGGCTGTGGGGCAAGTCCGCCGGCTGAAGTGGCGCCAAGATGAGCCGCTGCTTTCTGTGTGAGGTAGAAGCGACGACTATTGCATAGGGCAGCAGATGTACAATGGGCTGCCCTTTGGGCTTTGGATCAATTTGGTTTTGGGCTGGATTTAAAGGCCCAATTTTAATTGAAAGCTTATGGGCTGTTGGGCTGATAAAGGCCCATATTTTATTAATATGCTTGTGGGCTGTCTCAGTTGGGCCTTTATTTTAATTAATTGGTTTTGGGCTGATGGGCCCAATTTTAATTAAAATGGATATGGGCTGCTGGACCTCTAATCCTGATTTTAATTAATTGTGGATAATGGGCCAAGCATGATAAATTAGTTATTTATTAATAGACTAATTTTGTGCTAGTCGGCTTGGTGGATTTAATTTAATTTTGGGTTAAGATTATGAGCCATAGATAATGAGCATGATTAATTTATTAATGTGCCGCTCATTTTGTGCTTATTTGTTGCTTTAGGGCCCATTTAATTGATCCACTATTTATTACGCAATTAATTAATATTATATAACTGATTAATTGATTTAATTGTCAATTATTGTTGTATATGTGAAAGACATGTTCTATGTGATTTATTTATTTAAATTGCTGTTAATAGAAGCATGTCTAAGTTGTATATTTTATTCTGAATATTATATGCATGTTAAAAACCCTCGGTAATTAAATTACTAAGTGGGAGAGGGAATTGGTAATAAATTCCTGCGGCCTCCATTATTGGTTTGTTAGCAATGTGAATAGACTTGCGCGTCGGCATTAGAGCCTTCCTCCCCATCGGATGAGTTTATTCATGGATTGCTGGAACAGACTTCATTAAATAATTACGTTTGTAATGTGATGCATATGAACTTGCGTGTTGGCTTAGACCTTCCTCCCTATCGGATGAGTTTATATGCAGTTCACTGGTACAAACTTGTAATTGATGACTATAGGAAGTTATCCGAGCGCGTGTGTACTTCTCCATCTGTAAGGCACACAAGCTTGGGCCGCGGACTTGGGGTCAAATAATGGTGTACACTTAGATGTAAATAATAAGTATCCTCCCCATCGGAGTCACTGCTTTTATTTGCATGGCTAAAGAGGAACCGACTATTAATTATTTTGTCATAAAGTTAGGTTGACAAATGAAATTAATGGGTAAAACCTTCTCTTGTAAATGTTCGGGTTTGTAAACGTCCACACTATCGTGGCTTGCAGACTCACGGTGCTTGAGATGTCGGTGAATTTTATTTTATATTGTTTTGAGGGAATCAATATAAAAGAATAAAATTCGAAGATTTGATCGGTAAATTTATTTGTGATTCTCTGAATTTCGAATGGTTTTATTTCACTAATTGTTAACTAAAAGACATTATATTTACTTGTCCAAATTAGATGATTAGAAAAGAATCATGGTTTAGAAAATTACTGCTTAAGAAAATAAAAATGTGTTCTCACATAGGATGTCTCATGATGCCTGTTAATGTCTCTAGTGAAGAGATGAGAGGTTCATAGAAATATGATGGTCTCATGTAACTCTTCGGATACTCGAGTAATTTAAAAGGCGATAGGTCATGATAGAATTTGATGAATGAATTGGAATCACATGGAATAGAAATTGAAGGGGAAACCTAAGTCAATTTATTTTCCATAATTGCCTAGATGCTTTGAGTTAGTTCCACCTGAATTACGAGAGGATGTAAATGGTGGGAAACTTCTGACAAAACATGTGGCAAAGGAAAAGCCATTTTCATCATGATGTGAACAAGTTTAATATCTTATTTACTAATGATTAAACATGATTAGTGATGGCATCTACTGACTCGAACTGTGTAGATACTGGAATCACTAAATGTTTTTCACTTAGTAAGGATAAGATTGTAATGACATGGGTAAAACTACAAAGGTAGTGGCTATTGCAGTTGGAGTAATTTATTTATCTCATGATAAGAATAAACGATTGATTATGAGAAATTATCTTTACGTACGTTTTATAGAAAGAATTTGATTTCGGTTTCTATACTTTAACGGATGGATACTTCATTTCATTTAAATGACATGGTCATAGTAATGAGGAATGAGGCTATAATCCGTTAAAGTACGTTGGTGGATAATATGTAAACTCTTGAATCATGTACATCCCACAGATGCAACAAATAGTAATTAATAATGCATCTTCTAATATTAGTAAGAGAAAGGAACCTTCAAAGATGAACTAAACATACATTTGGCGTCTAAGATTAGTTCATTTTACTTGAATAGGATTCAAAAGTTGATAGCCGATAGACTGAAAGGTTTATCTAAAGTGGAAACTATCGGACTTGCGTGTCTTGCTTGGAAGTAAAAATGATTAACTGCCTTTTCAAGGCTGTGGGGTGTAGAGCCAAAGATATATATGTTGGAATTAGTTCATTCTGATTCAAGCGAACTTAATATTATCCAGACGAAAGGAGGTTATGAATATTCGAAGATTATTCTGGAAACCAATATATTTATATGATGCACTGCATGTCTAAGTTCTTTGATTAATTCAAGAATTGTAAGGCTGGTACAGTGAAGCGTCATGGAAAATATATTAAGTCATTACGATTCAGTCATGATGGCGAATACCTCTTGGGATAGTTAGGAGCTATTGATCAGAAGTTGAGATTAAATCTCAAGTTGACTACACCGGGTATGCCCCAGCTGAATTGTGTGGTGGGTAGAAGGAATAAGACTCTTATGGTTATGATTAGATAGATGATGAATTATTTGGAATAATTAAATTCATTTTATGGATATGCCCTAGATACAGTAATTCGTGAAACGTTTGTCTGTATATGGGATATCCTAGAAAAATGGAGGGTGATTTATTTAGTCCAAAAGATCGAAGGATAATTGTTAACTCAATAACTAGATTTTTGGAAAAGGACTATGTAATAAATCACAAACCCATGTATATGTTGTTCTAAAGGAAGTGAGAGGAAAACACTAAGTATAAGTACCAAGTGTACAAGAGGATATACCACAAGGTAAACTGCAACGCATGTCACGTCTGATACACAATTACATGTAGCGCCTTGTCGTAGTGGGAGGGTTGTATGACAACCCATAAATATATGTTTTGGGAGAGTCGTGAGACTTGATCCCTAGTGAACATGGTATTGTCCCACGGATACGACGTAGCACTACAAGATGAAAATGCGGAATCTTAGTAAGTTGCAATGTATGATGAAATAGAATCTATGGATTCTATATTAAGTCTGGGAACTTGTATGACCACTAAATGGTGTAAAAGCCATTGCAAGTGGTCAAAGGAAATAAAAGAGGATCATATGGAAAGGTGAAAACCTTGGAAGCAAAGCTGGTTGCGAAAAGATGTACTCAGAAAGAAATGGTTCGATTATGAGGGAACATATTCGCTGGTAGCTATGCTTAAATTGATCCGGATTCTTTTATTGATTGCTGCTCATATTGAATTATGAGGAACAGCAAATAGATGTCAAGACAGCTTTCCTGATTGGAAGTCTTGAGGAAAACATCTATGTGAAGCAACCAGAGTAATTCATTGCAAAGTACTAATAGCATTTTGGTAGTAAGCTTAAAAGTGTCCAGCGATGGACTAAAACAAGCTTTAAGATAGTGAAGCATCTGTTTTGATTAGGTAATCCAGTGGCATGGATTTAAATCAATGAGCGGATGAGTCTTGTGTGTTGTAAAGAGTGACGGAAACGTGGTGGTGTTTCTTGTACTATACGTAGATAGTATCTTGCTCATTGGAGACAATGAAAGAGTATTATCGGGCGTATGGGTGTGGTTAATAAAGCGGTAAAGATGAAGGACTTAAGAAAGGCAAAATACATCCTTTTGATCACGGTAATACGGATCACAAGAAAGGATATTATGCTTATCTCAAGTTTCATAAAATGATACAGTCCATACTCGTTTAGCATGTAAATTTATCTAAGTGAATGTGTCTTTGAGACACAAGAAGAAGATAAAGAGGATGAAAGCGGTTCCTTATGCTTCGGCGAATAAGGAAGCTTAATCTAAGGAATGCTATGAACGATGTTGGATATCTGTTTTGCTGAATGCATGAACAGTGGGTATAAACGTAACCCGGAACAAGAATGATGAACTGTGGTAAGACATTTATAAAGTGCCTGAGAAGGACTGGAAATTATATGTGGACTTACTGGACAGATTCACTGCTTCTTGTGGATTACGTAGATTCGGATTTTTTAGTCAAATTGGACGGTAGTAAATTCTCCTCAAAGGTTATGTGTTTAATTTTAGGAAGTAGAGTCATAATGTGGAGGAGTGTTATATAGAAATATATTTCAGACTCCGGACTCCATCATGGAAAGATGATGAATTGGAGCCTATAAGGCAGCCAAAGTATCTATATGACTCTAGAAACTTCAAGATGGACTTCGAAGTGTTTCTAAGTTTGCCCAAGGATATCACAATTTATATTGATGATATTGGTGCAGTTGCAAACTTGAAGGAATCACGAGTCCATAAGGCAATTAAACACATGGAGCGCGAGTACCACCTGCTACGAGAAATCGTATGATGAGGGGAAGGTTGTTGTCGCCTAGATTGCATCGGATGATGACCTAGTAAAACCATTTACAAGGACATTAAGGCGAGAGCTTTTAATGGTCGTGTAGTGGGAGTAGGAATCAAATGTATGGTAGAAGACATGACAGCATAGTCTTTTAGTATAAGTGGGAGATTGTTGGATTGTATACTAAAAGTCTAACTTTAGTATGAACAATGTCATAACAATATTTGAAATGAGAATCATTGATCAAATGTTTGCGTCTTATAATTTATTTATATGCATGATGCCATAGTCCACTTACTTTATACTGTAGATAATATGTTGTGCGACAACACGCGGAAGATCATATTATCGATTTCCTTATAAAGTATAAACAGATGCTCACAACTGAAATAGACGGGGACTCTCTATCGGTATGGTTGTAGTGTGGTTTGGTATTAGCTTGTCTTGGCTATAGAATCACATTAGTGCACTTGTGTGTATTGAGCAGGACCGCTTGAGATCGTTCTTCTTATACTGACTATATAGTAGAACTTGATCTCTATTATTATGGAAGTTCGTGCTCTTAATCCCTATACAATAACCTCGACACGTAGGGCAGTATGTATTTCTTTGATTCATCAATGGGTGAGATTTATAAGTATTAAATCAACAAACTCGGTGAGTTGGGAAGTAGTGCTGTATCTATGGTGTGCTGTTGATTGTAGAAGGAATCCATGTCCGTCATAGGTTGATGATGTCCCCTTGAGGAGCTCATAAGGTTTATCATGTAAATCTTGCAAGTGGATTAATTTCCGGCATGATAATAAGGTTGAGTGGTACTACTCTCGGATGAGATATTAATTAATTTGAGTTGTCAGTAACTTAATTAATTAATGGACATTGAATATCTTAAACATGGGGAGACTATCGGGCTTATAATAAGAAGGAGCCCAGAACATAATTTTGGGATTGGACGGGTAGTGCAGTAATAATATTTTAGTGGACTATATTATTATTGGATTTAATTAAAAGCTTTGGGCTAAGCTTGGTTAATTAAATTCAATTGAGGCCCAGCCCAATTTCTCCTCCTGGTCCCTGCTGTAGCCCAATATATAAGTGAACTCAACTTCCTGGAACCTTCAGATTATTCCTGCGCCTCTTTTGGTGAGAGAAGGGAAGAGAAGCAGATTGAGAGATCCTGCAGACTGTTGCCCACACAACAGCAGGATCACACTTGGGACATACAGTAGAAGATCAGAGGTAGTTCTCTGCAGTTCATCCTCTACACCAACCCAGAAGTACGGTAAACACATTTAAATTGCTTCCGCTGTTTTGTTTGCCTGTTTGACTAACGGATCACGTTTGAACCACACGATCCAATTGCCAACAAATACTACATTACCTTTAATGAAATACACCCATATACACAATCTCTTCCCTCCCACTTTCACACATTAAATCTAAATATTAAATCCTACACTCACCTCACTTGGCACCTACTTCACTTCTCACTTTTCAAACTAAGAAAAAAAAAGAGGAAAGAAGAGAAGAAGGGAGGAAGAGGAGAAGAAGGGAAGATCAACCTCTACTACCAAACATTGTGAGTGAAATGGCGAGAGGTGTGCCATCGTTCATTAGCAACGTTGTTACTAAGTCATATTCCCTTTCATTTTTTGTTTTCAAATTCTAGGGTTTAGAACTTATGTTGAAATTATTCCAAATTTGTTGGGTTTGTTGTGTGAAATATTATGGGTATGTTGATATATGTTTTTGTTGGGGTATTCGATCAGGGTAGTGCGAAAAAATTCCCCCATTGTCGTTGGAAATCGACCAGCGACCATGTATGGAAATCGGCCCTGGCTTGGCGGCATTTGGAGGTCTGTTCGACCATGTATGGTCAAAATTTGGGCTCATCGTCGGCCAGCACTCGTTGACAGCTTGTGAAGCTGTTCGACCATTCATGGTTGACTAGAAGTGAAATTTTCGGCAGATGGTGGACGGCGGGGAGGAGAAATTTCGGCTGATGGTGGACGGCGGGGTGGAGAAATTTCGGCAGGTGGTGGTCGGCTGGAAGGAGAAATTTTGACCAGCTTTTGTTGAACAAAAGCTTCTTCAGCAGCCAAAGGTGGTCGAATCGAAGCTTCTTCAGCTGCCATACATGGTCGAACAGAAGCTCCTTCAGGAGGGTTTTCGACGAGCCTTGGTCGATTATTAGGGGGTTTTTCGACGACTCCCCATTGAACAGAAAGTTTAGCGACTAGTCCTCGCTGACTTTGTTTGTTGTTGCATATCATATACTTTGTTTGTTATTGCAAATCATATAGTTGAGCTTACTTTGTTTCTTATTACATATTAGTTATAGTTGAGCATACTTTGTATGTTAATACATATTAGTTGTCACATATATTAGTATGTTTGGAATGTTATTACATTATTTGTTTATTTACTTATTAGTTATCACATATATGTTGTTGAACATGATTTCAATTTTTTCGTAGATAGATATCGCCGACGTAATCCCCCACCGCATCCGATAGACGAAGAGGGATGAGGGTTGAGCACGATGCAATATCTCAAGATGCTCCACAACCACAACCCGATCCGATTCCTCTACCCGAGCCAATGCATCACGACGAGCTAGAAGCACAACCTCAACCCATTCACGAACCACAACTTAGTGAAGATGAAAGTGATGGTGGCGAAGATGAAAGTCAGGGTGGTGAGGCCTCAAGTGAGGGTGGCGAGGCCTCAAGTCCGGATTATGATTATTCAAGTGAAAGCGATCATGATCCAACTGCTGATGTGTTGATCAATTTTCAGAATCACGTTGCACATGAAATATGGGAATATGGCCTTGAAAGATCGGTTATTAAAGTGCACAGCCACGTGAATAAAATGCTTGAGTGGAGCTATGAGGAGGATGCATCAACTCGTAATTTCAGAAGCTTATTCCGTAGGGCTGGGTTTTGTAAGGTGAGGCAAATCTCCTACCGCAAACCAAACAAAAATCTCATTCTTGCGTTTGTTGAGAGATGGCATCCGGAGATGAATAAAACTTGATAGGCTTTTTCTACGCACTATAATTTAATCCTCAAGTGTAAGGATATCAATTGTAGCAGTAAGCACCCAAGTTAAATTATCGAACCCAAAAGGACAGCTAATTATTTATTTCCTAAAATTACTAAATTAATCAGAATCAAGTAACCGATATCCAGGAGTTGTGAATTTAATTATTATCTAAATAACAGAAAATTAAATAACTAATAAAATAAATCACAGAAGAAAGATTTAAGATTAATTCAAGAGAAAATCAACAGTTCTAAGGTATCAGGTATAGACCAATTAATTCGGGTTTCTAGACCTCTAATTGTTCATTCATGCAGTTTCAATGAAAATACACCGCATAACCCTATTTTCCCACCGGATATGATCCGATTCAAAACTAACAGTATAATCTAGTTTAAATCCTAAGGTGCGTGAATATTACCAAGCCTTATTCCTAGATACTAATCAAAGCAAGCAACAATACCTCCGGATGGTAAGCCCGACTAACAAGATATTCTCTGAAATTACTACAAGGTTCTATTCACTTCCTACTTGAATGTCTAATTGCATTGTTCCACTAAACAATTCTAGTATTTGATTTACCAGTTCATGGAATTAAAGTGTTTATAGCGGAACTACTTCAATTCCTAACAAATAGACAATACCAATTATGAACGCACACGAGCTAACACAATAATTCAAGCATTATAGCGGATGTCATGAATATATTATGAAGACGTTACGAATCAGAAAAGCATGTCTTAATAAAATAAGTAAAATCAAAAGATCAACTGCATAAAATCCCAATCTTTGGTCTAGGTTCCCAAATCAATCAAATCAAACCATTAAACCATAAAACTGTATAAGAAATTAGCCTATGAGGTTACAAGCAACACTCATGGCTATGCAATTCATACCACAAATCAAGACAAAAGAAAATTAAAGAAAGGAATAGAAAAATTCTAGTGTTGGAGTTGTCTCAGATTCCTTCTCCGTCTCTCCGATTGACTGATCTTCCTCTTGAATAGCCCTTGAATCCCCTTTGATGTGAATGGATGATGGGATGGATATGGATGATGGTAGATGATGGATGATAGGGGGTAATCCCCTTGTGGAGTGTGGTGTCTCTTATGAATAATGATGTGAGACATATATAGGTGTGAGAAGGGAATGAGATAAGGAAAGAATTGTGCTCAAAGAAAGGGAATGAGATAAGGAAAGAATTGTGCTCTAAGAAATAGCTAAAATTGGCTAATTTTCAGAAATTTTCGGAAATTCCCGTTGGCAGCTGCGCAGTCTCACCGTTTCGAACATAACTTCCTCATACGGACTCCAATTTGAGTGATTTTTACGCCAAAACGATCCTCTCTTCCGTGGATTTCCAAAAATATATCACATCATCAATTTGGACTTCTATACGAACACAGAAAAATTATTCAAGTGGACGTGTCTTTTTCACCATTCCTTCACACTTTCACTCTTCATTCCAACTTTTAACTTTTGATCCTGTTTTACCCTTCAAAACTCAACAAAACACCTTAGTAGCATCTTAATTATGCAAGATATGAAAATCACTAAATTCTACCCAAAATCATGGCCACATTCTATCAAAAATGGTGTAATGTGAGACCTAAATCACGTGAAATTTCACTCTCAACAAATACATTCCACATGCCATTCGGGGAAATGACCATAACACTCGACGATGTGTTTTGTCTTACAGGATTGTATATATCTAGTCGTACAGTTGCCTTTCTGTGAGATAGACAAATGTCTTCTGAAATAATTATGAAGCTTCTGAACGTTGACAGAGATGTAGCTAGAGAGGCACTGGGCACTATCCGTGGTCACTCTGTGACCACAGAGTGGTTGCATAATACGTTCAAGGATGACGTTACATCTCAGTATGATGATGAGCTTGAGGGCTGCGTCAGAGCATACCTGTTGCATATATTTTGGACGACATTGTTCCCGATAAGAGTGGGAATAGGGTTAATGCTTATTGGCTAGAGTTCCTTCGCGACTTGGATGATCTCCACAAGTACGCATGGGGAGCTGCTGTGTTGGCCTATTTATATAGGCAATTAGGGCTTGCATCGCAAACAGAGACCCGACAGATAGCCGGTTACACGACCCTATTGGAGGTACTTAATTTCTATTTTATATTCAGGTTTTATGGTTTTATATTTCATGTTGTAATGATGATATCCATTCACTTTTAATGTCAGGCTTGGATATACAAGCATTTCCCATATTTGTACAGGCCTCCACCTAATGGGAACTACATGGAGAGCTACCCACTGGCCATGAGATGGGGACCTGAAGCTCACTCTGCTCCCTCAATTCAAATCATTAAAGCGTTATGTGAGCGGATTGATTCGCATGGATGAGAGTGAGATAAAATTTATTAATTCATTTGAACATTTAGAATGTATGATTTATTCATTTTATCAAGGATTATGATTTTTATTGATTGTATTTAAGTCATTTGGGATCCATATGTCAACACTAGACACCTGTTTCCGAGGCATGATGTCACCTTTTTAAAGGGTTACTATCGGCGGGCGACATTGTGGAGCCCTACATGCCAGATAGGGTCCTTCGATAGTTTGGGCATGTGCATACCATTCCCCGCGTGCCATTAGCACTTAGGTGGTTGAGCACTGGAAAAGCTACAGCCAATAGTAGAGGTGCATAGGGTACACATGCTGACCTCTTCGAGAGATGGAAACGATATATTCTCAAAGGTAAGGACAGGGGTCGATTGGCTATGCCGGGATGGGAATCCACGTCGGGCTACCTAGAATGGTATTCAGATAAAGGTCAGCCCAGAGTACAAAAACCTGGGAGAAGAGGTGCTCAGATGTTTGAGCCACCACCCCCTGCTGTCCACACTTTTGAGAGGGTCTCCACCGCCACCAGAATTATGAGGCCAGTACTTGATCGATGGATAGACGGTGTGTCCATTCTGGGGAATGAGGCTATGCTGGCTATGGCAAGAACCTACACGTGTCTCAGTGGCATCAATGTGGACAACTTTAGCCCTCCTCATGACACATGATCATTTAAAAACTTTGTAATATTGTTTGGAGTAATTGAAACTTTGTTTGGGTTGAAACTTTATTTGGGTTAACTATTGAGTGGGTTGAAACTTTGTAGTATTGTTTGGAGTAACTTGAAGAATTTGAATCGTACAAGAATTTGCGGGCAACTTTACTTCCTACAACTATTTCACGTGTTATATTATGTGATATATGAAGAAACTATTGACTATGTTGGATTATAAACACACAAATAAATCTTAAGAGTTGATTTCAACCCGTTCGACTACTAATAGTCAATAAATGCATACTATTCGACCATATGTAGTCAAAAATTTTACAAAATTTTGACCACTCATGGTCAACAATTTTCAACAATTTCGACCACTCATGGTCGAAAATTTTCAAAAATTTTGACTACTGTTTGTCGAAATTTTAGAAGAATTTCGACCACCTCTCGTCGACAGTTGTTAAAATTTTTGACCACTAGTGGTCGAAGTTCTCTAAAATTTTTGTCCAGTAGTTGTCGAAAGTTTGTACAATTTTTGATCAATTTTTATCAAACAGTGTTAAAATTTAAGCAATCTGCTGATCGAACAAATTTATTTAACACTCATTGATGTCACATAATCATCCATAATGCGAATAATGAAAGATAAAACGTAATAATCCAACACATATTCAAACATAGTGATAAAATAAGAAATACAGAGACAAAGTATGTAATCACTCGAGACAAATTATTTCCTTGCTTCTCTGAATAGCTCCCGATGATACAGGTAGGTCATATGCATTTACTCGTGGTCTCAAGAAAGACTCCCAACTTTCAGCTTCTGGCAGATGATGGGTTGTCCATTGACTGGCAATAGGTGGTAGCGGGCATTCGTCGGATAAGAAAACCTAAAAATTTTATAAATCATGTTAGAATATAAGATCAATGAAATAGAACTTAAAAGCTTAAACAATAATTACCTGAATGAAGTGATTATTGTTTACCAGACCTATTGCAACAATTTTGGGAATTGGGTTGATTCCACTCCGCAAGGGGAGAAATGTGGCACAAAATTCATTACTTATATGTATCAGAGCTATGTTATACTTGGATGCGGCGACATAACCCAATTCTGGAATGCAAAACCAATTGTCTTTGGGGCAAACTCAGCGTCACATTGAAGTGATTTTAACACATACTCTACACGATCGATCTCAATGAACATTTTGGCATAAACGTCTGCATGAGCTTTCAACTCATTGAAAAGATCAGTCCGCACCCGACCCCAACCCTCCTCTCCATAATCAAGCAAATCTATGAGTGCACGAAACCCGTAATGACCATCCCCTTTCACATTCTTTGTGGATATTACGTATCTCACGAAATGTGGAGGCAATGCATCAAGATAACAACCATCGTTATCCATAACTCGTGTGCGGACACAGCGAATAATCTTATAAAAAATACCACATATTTGTTATTAAGAGTGAGTCAACTGGTAACGAATGAGCTAAATAGACACAATATGTACCTTTTGTTTGGCTGGTCGTTATTTGGTTGTGAATTGAGGAGTAGGGGTCGAAGGCCCGACGTTGTACACCACATTAGGAGTAGGAGAGCAACTATCAACCAGTGTATTTTCAGGTAACTTGAACGGACTAAGATCCCTCTTTGTTGATGAAGCATTCTTTTTTGAGGATTTTGGCCTGCCCCTAGTACGTGTGGCTATACCTGGAGCAGTCAAGGATGTTGTGGAGGGGATGACTGTCTCTTGCATCCTACGCCACATCAATTCAGCATAGCCGTCGTTTGCCTCACCGAAGTTTGACAAGAAGTTGTTCATGAACTCCACAATTTTCACCCTTATATCCGCCTTTCGATTTCCACCAACTCCCGTGGCTTCATATCCAACTTTCTCCAGAAATCATCAATACTTTCTAATGGGATAGACACCCCTTTGCTAATAAATTCAGACAACTCATGTTTGCAGGGCAAACCTAAAGTGTAATGCATAACACAGCCATACAAAGATGCATCCAACACACCTTGGCCAGGACAAGAAATTCATCATAGATTAGCTTTAGGGCGGTTGTAGATACAAGCCCACAGAGCTCTTGGAATAGCGGAATGCAAAATTTATGTTGGACCACGTTGATGCTCTTCTCAAAAGAATATTTTATTACAGTGTGAGATGCCTCCATCAACGTGTTAAATTCTATCCAACACTTTTCAAAATCACGTTGATTTGTTTGTAATTGCCTCTTTAGTGCTGAGTGTTGGCCTTCGTCGCTGAAATAAAATTTACAAAATAATAAATATCTGTAGTTTTTAAACTAAAAATCTTAAGAAGAATTTGATATATCATTTACATACAGGCTAGTCGTGGTATTTCCATAATGCTTGATGGCATTCGTGTTCACAAAAATAAATTTTTTTTGTAGGCTCCACCCAGTTGTTCATAGCATACTCAATCGCCTTAGGGTAATCACGAAATTCATGCCTAAACCTCTTTACCCGTTCCGCGAGTAGTTCATCACTATCCGATAATACCACCGAACTCAACGCCTGCATGAATCCCTCCCATTTATCTTTTGGATGGACAAATTTTTTATAATTTGCCGTAATGTTCTTGTTTATATGCCACCGACAAAGGAAATGACTGGCACCGGGAAAGACACTCTCAATGGCATTGATTAGAGCTACCTCTTTATCAGTCACAATTAGGGAAGGCAAACATGTTTTACCCATTACATCCTTAAGTGTTGTAAGAGCCCACGAGTAGTTTTTTTCTTTTCCTTCTAAAGAAATACAATTGCCACACAAAACATCATGCCAGCTGAAGTGACACCAACTATCTCAAACGAAGGTATTTTGTACTTGTTCGTCTTGTATGTTGAATCCATAAGCAAAACTTGAGGAAAAGCACGCAACAAATCTATGCTTCGGGGATGTGCAAAGAATAAGTCTCTAACATTACCGATTTCCTTGCAGCTTCGGCTGAGAAAATAGTATTTGTGTTCCTCCAATTTCTTTACCACATATTGCAACTGAGAATGACCGCCACGATCAGCAATTCTATTTTTTTGGCGATAATTTTATATAGTCTGTATTGTGGTCTTGTTACTGGGGAATTTATATTTTAGAAGCTCTATCACATTCTTTGGACGGACATCTTGGAGTGTCATATCAATCACAATTTTTTCTTCCGCATCCTTTAGCCTCCGCATAGGCATGCCCCTCCAAATAATTACCAATCGAGTGGTTATGAATACCGTTAACAACCTCCAATGCCCATGCTCCGCCCTTCTCTAATTCTCCCCCCTAAGCAAAAAGGACAATTACACTTCTTCGTACACGTCTCTCTCTTTTTACCTTATTCTTACTTTGACCCTTCTCCTCTCGTTCCTTTTCTAGATCCACCTCCTTGTATCGGTTTACTTTGGCCTTAAACTCTCTATACTTTCCACCACGTTCACAACCCAAAAATAGCCTTCCATTTTTTCCTCCTCTTCCACCATTATCTGAGCGTTTCACTACAACCACCATCTGATTATCTAAACCAATACTTCAAGCCCAGTTTATCAAATCCTCTCTTGTATTAAACCATTAATGGGTTTCAAATAAGTCCGTGTAATCCTCAACCATACAAACATCTGTACTAAGCTCATTCCCCAATAAGATAACACTATATTTAGTAGAAGGAAATGATTAATACGTATAAAAGAAAGGGGTTAAAATTGGAAAACAAGTATAGTGCTGGAAAAATACACACTATTCGACACAAAGTTGTCGAAAAAATTAGAAAAAATCGGCCGATTATGGTTGAAATTTTTTTAAAATTTCGACCACCTATGGTCGAACATATCAAAAAATTTCAACCACCTATGTCGAACGTATCAGATGGGCATTTTCTCAACACACAACTTTAATCCCCAAGTATGAAGGATATCAATTGTAGTTTCAAAGGTGACCAAGTTAAATATCGAATCCATGGGACGGATAAATATCACTTTCGTTATCTTCTAGCAATTATGACTATGTTGAGAATTGTAATTGTTGGTTTTTAAACTAAGTAATAATTAAATAGCAAATAAATAACAAGAACAAGAGAAGAGTTGTTGTGATCAAATAAGATGATAGGTAGTTCGTCAGACCATCCAGTTTCATTCGTTAATTCATACTTTCGTGTGTCGATGTCCGACTCTGCCTTGTGGTTTATGGACGCATCGCTAGACCATGAAAATCTATTCTATAGACACAAATAGATAAGCTTTTGACACGTGTGAGTATCCTCAGAGCAAGACGTATACTTTACCTCCCTTTCTAGGTACTATCATAATCAATTATTTCCCATGCACTTAGTACTCTAACCCGATTTGATCTCCCTTTTTAGGTACTATAAAGTTATACTCTTAATCCTACTTGTTAACCCGAATTCAATTCAATTAACAAACATTCATATAAGACGGTTCTAATAAAACCTCGGAATCCCTTTACTTAGAATTATAACTATAAACCCTGCTCATTAGTGAACACACTCAATCAATAACCATGTTATGCATTCAGACTCTACACAATGATTATTGATGCACAAAACAACTATGAGTATGGATTAAAAACGTGCAATCTTATATAAACTAAACCACAATTAGTGTTGTACGGAGTATACACACAAAATACAAATCAACTCATGAAACCTTCTTTACCCTAAAACTACCGAAGTGGCTCTAGCCCATTATTGATCTAGGAACAATCATGGTTAGATGGACCGATCTTACTTGAATCTCCAGCGGAACCTCTATCACAGGATCTCTAATCTCCTCTTGTATTGTTGGTGATTGGTAGACGATTGGACTAGTGTCGAGTGTCGGACGTCTTCCTTGACTGCATGAGCCTTCTTTTATACTTGTAATCACGTCTCTAGGGCTTGGAATGGGCTTTTCAAGTGATCCCACGCGTTTTGGCCTCGAAAATCCAGATAAGGTAAGTTCCCGCACGTCGAGGTTCGACCTCGTCAAACAAGTCAAACCACTGGCCGCAGGTCGAACCCACCTACTGGAAGTATTCTGCACTTGGTTCGACCTCTTGCACAGGTCGAACCCCTCGGGTCAGGTCGAACCACAGGTCGAACCGCACCACTGGACAATTTCTCCTCCTGGTTCGACCAACTGTCAGGTCGAACCCCAACGTCGTGGTCGAACCCATCTTCTCACGAACAGGTTCGACCATGGTTTGACCTGACAGACAGTTTGAACCCCTTGAGTCGTGGTCGAACCTTCCTCCTGCACACTTTGCAATGCTGGTTCGACCTGTAGGAGAGGTCGAACCCTCTTCCAACAGGTCGAACCACCTCTCTCCTTGGCGGTTCGCATGGTCTCGACTTCGTCTCTTCGATTCTTGGTACTTCCACTCCGATTTTGCTACGAAAACCCCCTTAAATAGCTCCACTAACACCTGATTCATGCTAATTCACAATATATATAGGTTTTCCACCTATTTCCACCTCAAAACTCTCCAAAACTAGCACAAAACATGATACCAAACTTGTGAATTTACACACTCATCAAACCTTCAAACTTACATGTTGCTCGTCCCGAGGCAACCAAATCAAACCACAGGAGTCGTGTATAATTCACCATGATCAAGTACAATACATATCATACATGCAACTTCATTAAATCAAACAACTATTAATTGCTTCATATATATCACTCATGCAAAACCAATCCAATCACACACCATTTGGAGTACTAAGTAATCTAGCTCACAAGATAAGTATTTATTCTCTTTCACTCAAGTGCGTGAGGCACTATATAGGTTAATATAAACACTCATATCAATCCAAATTCACGTGTAACCATAAGCTTGGTAAAGGTCTCAAAAATTAACTTATAATCAACTCTTCACTAGGATCACAAAGGACTTGTTTTCGGGTTGTAATGTTGGCTCTTTGAAAAAGGTAGGAAAATTTGGACTTAGTGACTTAAGACACTAGTAGAGAGTTACCTTGGAGGTTCTCGATTTCTTCTTCTTACAGCAAGTTTTCCTCCAATGTCGTCTCTTGAACTTGTTAAATTCCTGAATTTTCCTTCATTTCATGGCATCAACATCATCTTTTCGTTGGACAACTCGGGTACCGGTTTTAGGCACTACCCTTCTTCTCATGTATAGGCCATCAGTTGCTAAGCTTCATGCACCATGTATAAAAACCATCGGTGTACCAGTTTCGGGCACTACCCCTAAACAAGATTTAACCATATTCTTTTCATCCAACCATATTCTACCTTCCTTTTTCTTCTTTCAACACTTACTCACGTCAACTCTCTCTACCAGTGAATAGGTTAATCAAAGCTCAAGTAAAGGTTTATAAGGTTATTTACTTTGGCTACCAAAAAAAAAGCTTTAACGGCTCAACGGGGCATCCAAAGGTTAATAAAATCATTAGGAAAGATAAAATTTTGCTAAGTAACTTAATCACAAAATAATGGCCTAAGATCATGTCCTAGCAATTTATCAATCATAAGTCTCACACAAGACTCCAAGCCAAGTTCTAGAATACGTTCATATGAATGATCCTCTCAAGAATACAATAATCATGATCAAGCATGATTAACAAGGCTCAAATCCTCACATAGGTAATTAGAATCCTAAGTACTCCTCATAGCACATAATTAAGATCAATTTCACAAGAACTCTACATACTTATCAAATTATACATGCTTTTCATCAATAGAAATTAACACATGAACATATGAATGCACAAAATCAATAGCCCATAAAAGTATCTCTACAGCCTAACTCATCCATCATAGAAGAACGGAATTAAGAACACACTTTCCTGGCTTGGTTCGATCTTGGGTTCGAGCTGTTGAACAGGTCGAACCACGACTGACGAGGTCGAACCAACATTCTAGACGAGTTCTTCTTTAGGTTCGACTTGGGTTCGACCTACTAGAACAGGTCGAACCATATCGGCTCAATTCGAACCACCCTTCTGTAAGTTTCATGTCACCGGTTCGACCTCGGTTCGACCTGTTGAACAGGTTGAACCAAAAACATCGTGGTCGAACCGCACTTCTGGAATTCTGCTATCACTGGTTCGACCTAGGTTCGACCTATGGATCTGGTCGAACCATCTTGCATGAGGTCGAACCACCTCACTGGATGATTTTCTGCATGGGTTCGACTCCTGGTACTGGTCGAACCTACCCTGGCTTTGGTCGAACCACCCTTCTAAACTTCAAAACTGAGTGTTCTTCAATCCCTACACACTTCAAACTTCAATACGAATCATTAGGTACCAATTAGAGCACAACTTCGTCAAAAATTATTCCACAAAATATTATTCATGAGTAACTCCGTAAAAGAAAACACAACCAAAACCCACTAAATATTAGGCAAGTTGTAAAAAATCATCATATCAAAATCGATTAAAATTTTAAATATGGCGCAAAAACCAACTCCCCTAACAAACATCACAAAGAAAAGATTATACTATCAGTGCTTATTGAGGTAAGTACATCACACCCCCCCAAACTTAGTATAAACGACAGTCGAAACTAAGTTTGCAAAGAGATGTAATTGCCGATAAGTAAGCACTTCAAATATAAAAATTTCTTACTCACACGAAAGAAATAAAATAATAAAACGGGAAGGAAAGCCCCCAACAGACGCTCATGTTTAACATCGGAGAGTCACGACGGATTACCGCTTTGTAGACTACTTGATCGGAGGACCGTCTTGTCGCATCCTCACCTTCCAATACTTTCTCCCCCTCTTATCATCCACACTTACCACCTTACCCTTCTTATACACCATACGATTAGTAGAATCCCCTGTCTCAAACTTTCTCTTCTCATTCCTGTCAATCTTCCACTCAATTATGGAATAACTCCTATCTCCATCAAGATCATAGTCAGGATAAGAACGAGAATAAAAACTTTCAAATTTGTTGATATCCGGTGGTAAGTTAGGAGGCTTCAAGAAGGCATCATCTTCACTTCCTTTGTCTACAGTCAGCACGACACCTTTCTCGCTCACAAAAATATGATCATTAGAATTACCTTCATTACATGGCCGTGTAGACTCCTCCGGGTCAATCTTTCTAGACCCTTTCGCTTCTTCAGCCTTAGCTTTCTCCAATGCATACCTACCATCACCCAAAGCAAGTAAGTTCTCAAGATAATCAATACATACCTGGTTTGAAAGTCCGTCAAGCTCCGTAGTGGGATAAGTAAGAGACTCCATCAAACATGTCTCAAGAGGATCCTTTGACAGGATCAGAGACATATCCTCCTTCACAATCTCTTCCACCACGTGAATACTATGACACTGCGACTCCATGGGCATCTTCATTGCTTTGTCCAAGTTGAAAAGAACTTTTTCTTTGTCCATCCGCAATCTAATTTTTCCTTTCTGAACATCAATCATAGCTCCAGCAGTAGCAAGGAATGGTCTCCCTAAGATTAAAGGGATATTATCCTTGTCATCTTCCATCTCTAGCACAAGAAAGTCCACAGGAAAGACTAGCTTCTCCACTTTGACGAGAACGTCTTCAATTATACCTTTTGAAAACATCATCGACCTGTCTGCCAATTGGAGAACCACTGTTGTAGGGGTCAACTCCCCCAAACCAAGCCTCTGAAAGATGGACAAAGGCATCAAATTGATACTCGCCCCTAGATCGCACAAAGCTCGCCATGCCGGCCCCTTTCCGATCTCACATAGAATAGTGAAGCTCCCCGGATCCTTCATCTTTTGCGGCTGCTTCCTTTGAATGATTGAGCTGCAATTCTCAGATAAATTTACCGTTTCAATTCCGGTTAAGCTCCGCTTCTTCAACAACATGTCTTTAAGAAATCGGGTATAGTACGTCATCTTTATAATTGCCTCTGAGAAAGGGATGCTCAAGCTTATCTTGTTCATTATCTCTGAAAACTTCTTGAACTTCTCTTCCAATCCCTTCTTCACAAACCTATAAGAAAACGGCGGAGGTATCTTTGTTTTGGGAATTCCTCATTCATCACGATCAACCTTCTCCGCTTTCTCCTTTTCGGCTCTCAATCGCTTGGCTCTCTCCCACTTTTTCTCAGCTATTATCTCTGTACTTTGCTCATTCCGAACCACTAGAGTAGCATCAACATCATCAAGAGTGTTCGGAGTAGCAATAGGCAATTTCTGGTGGGGTTTGACCAGGGTTTAACCTGTGGAACAGGTCGAACCTACCTTCTGGACAACGGCTATCTTTTTGAATTTGAGGTTCGACCTGGGTTCGACCTGTTGAGTAGGTCGAACCACGGGCACCTAGGTCGAACCTACCTTCTGGACAACGGCTCTCTTTTTGAATTTGAGGTTCGACCTGGGTTCGACCTGTTGAGTAGGTCGAACCACGGGCACCTAGGTCGAATCGGCCTACTGTACTCCTTCCGCCATCCGGTTCGACCAAGGTTCGACCTATTTGATAGGTCGAACCAAGACCGTCGTGGTCGAACCATTGCTGTGACAAAACAGGGTGCTCCAGATGAAGAGGTTCGACCATGGTTTGACCTGTATGCCAGGTCAAACCCTCTGGGTGTTGGTCGAACCGAGGATTTTTAAAAACAGAGTGCTCTGCATGATGAGGTTCGACCATGGTTCGACCTGAATGCCAGGTCGAACATTCTGGGTGTTGGCCGAACCGAGGATTAGTCATGTCCAAATTTGATCCCGGCCTCATTGGTCCCTCGTACTACATTCTCGACCTCAATGTGATGGCGTTGCAGGACCTTGGATTCTCAATACTTTGAGATGGGAACTTCCCCTTCTCAAGAATTTGAGTAAGCTTGTTAACACTTCCTGCCATCTCCCCCATCAGCAACGTAAGGTCCTTCACCTACTTAGATATAACCTCATGGTTTGCATCAATTTTCTTTTCAAGTTTGGCCTCAAGGCGGTTCACTCTTTTATCATTCATGGCCATATACCTGTTCACAGTATCCTCAAAACCTGGTTTCCCTTCTTCCACCTTAGCACCCGGATCAACACCCATTGAAGGTTGAATCGCATTATTCGGATTGCTCCATGAGAACTTCGGCCTCCTAGGCTGTTGATAACCACCCGGGGGACCACGATTATTAAAGTTTCCTCGATAGCTCCCTTGGTAGTTCTGATTTCCTTGATCGGGATACCAAGTCCCTTGAATACTTTGACCCATGGCATAGTGTGCCTCTTCCAACTCCTCTTGGATTGGTCTATCATTGATCAACTCCTGCTGCATGATTGGTACGCGCTGAGATAATTCGCTGATTTGCTTCTGTTGGGATTCAAATAGCTTGTTGATATTGGACAAGCTAGAGACGATCTCATCCTCTCTACTTGTTTTCACTTTTCATGTTCAACCTGAGCTACCTTCCCAAGGACATAAGTACCTCTAACTCTATCAGTTGGCCAATCCCTCGAATTCATCGAAATATCTTCAAACAACTTCTCGGCCTCTACGGATGACTTTGTAAGCAATGCTCCATTAGAAGAAGCATCCAATAACACTCGTGAATCACAGTCCAATCCATTGTAGAATATACTGATATATTGAGCCTTAGATAGCCCATGTTGAGGACACTTTCTAAGCATGTCCTTGAATCTATCCCATGCTTCATGAAATTTCTCACCTCCACCGATAGCAAATTGGTTAATGTCTTGCTTCATCTTAAACACCTTTGAAGGTGGCATGTACCTCTCCAAGAATCTTAACTGTAGTTGCTCCCAAGTGGTGCACTCAGATGCGTTGATAGTGTCGTACCAATCTCTCGCCTTTTCAGTAAGCGAGAATTTGAACAAGAGGATCTTCCTAGCATCTTCATGTTCTCCTGCGTCTTTTTGAGTACTTGCATAGACCAAGAACTTATTCAGATGCTGCTGCGGATCCTCGAAAGACCCTCCTGAAAAGAAGTTCCTTTCTATCATGCTAATAAGAGCGGGATAAAGATCGAAAGCTGAGTTAGTTCCCCTCGCTCCTAGAAGTCCAAAATTTCCAGCCCCATTATTTCTGAAAACCTCTCGGATGGCTAGATTATCCGGATTTACTGCCATGTTGACTGTCTCTACTCCCGAATTAACTTCAGTTGTAGCTTCAATCGTCTGCGAAATCTACCCGTCAACTTCAACTCCAAATTTCAGAGCTTCAGTTGGATCAATATTCTTTGCCTTGCTCTTCTTCTTTTTCTTCTTTCTTGACGATGCTCCGATTTCAGGATTATAGGGTTCAAGTGCACTTTTTTTTGATCTCGTGAGCATGCACCTAAAAAGAACTCGAATTAAAACAGCAAAACAAGATAGAATAGCCCTAATAAACTATAAATAACAAAAGATATATTAAGTTGTCCCCGACAACGGCGCCAAAAACTTGATGGGCGTTTTCTCAACACACAACTTTAATCCCCAAGTATGAAGGATATCAATTGTAGTTTCGAAGGTGACCAAGTTAAATATCGAATCCACGGGATGGATAAATATCACTTTCGTTATCTTCTAGCAATTATGACTATGTTGAGAATTGTAATTGTTGGTTTTTAAACTAAGTAATAATTAAATAGCAAATAAATAACAAGAACAAGAGAAGAGTTGTTGTGATCAAATAAGATGATAGGTAGTTCGTCAGGCCATCCAGTTTCATTCGTTAATTCATACTTTCGTGTGTCGATGTCCGACTCTGCCTTGTGGTTTATGGACGCATCGCTAGACCATGCAAATCTATTCTATAGACACAAATATATAAGCTTTTGACACGTGTGAGTATCCTCAGAGCAAGATGTATACTTTACCTCCCTTTCTAGGTACTATCATAATCAATTATTTTCCGTGCACTTAGTACTCTAACCCGATTTGATCTTCCTTTTTAGGTACTATAAAGTTATACTCTTAATCCTACTTGTTAACCCAAATTCAATTCAATTAACAAACATTCATATAAGACGGTTTTAATAAAACCTCAGAATCCCTTCACTTAGAATTAGAACTATAAACCCTCCTCATTAGTGAACGCACTCAATCAATAACCATGTTATGCATTCAAACTCTACACAACGATTATTGATGCACAAAACAACTATGAGTATGGATTAAAAACGTGCAATCTTATATAAACTAAACCACAAGTAGTGTTGTACGGAGTATACACACGAAATACAAATCAACTCATGAAACCTTCATAACCCTAAAACTATCGAAGTGGCTCTAGCCCATGATTGATCTAGGAACAATCATGGTTAGATGGACCGATCTTACTTGAATCTCCAGCGGAACCTCTGTCACAGGCTCTCTAATCCCTCTTGTATTGTTAGTGATTGGTGGACGATTGGACTAGGTATGTTCCCGCACGTCGAGGTTCGACCTCGTCAAATAAGTCGAACCACTGGCCGCAGGTCGAACCACAGGTCGAACCCACCTACTGGAAGTATTCTGCACTTGGTTCGACCTCTTGTACAGGTCGAACCCCTCGGGTCAGGTCGAACCACAGGTCGAACCGCACCACTGGACAATTTCTCCTCCTGGTTCGACCAACCGTTAGGTCGAACCCCAACGTCGTGGTCGAACCCATCTTCTCGCAAACTGGTTCGACCATGGTTCGACCTGACAGACAGGTTGAACCCCTTGAGTCGTGGTCGAACCTTCCTCCTGCACACCTTGCAATGCTGGTTCGACCTGTAGGAGAGGTCGAACCCTCTTCCAACAGGTTGAACCACCTCTCTTCTTGGCGGTTCGCGTGGTCTCGACTTCGTCTCTTCGATTCTTGGCACTTTCACTCTGATTTTGCTACGAAAACCACTTAAATAGCTCCACTAACACCTGATTCATGCTAATTCACAATATATGTAGGTTTTCCACCTATTTCAACCTCAAAACTCTCCAAAACTAGCACAAAACATGATACCAAACTTGTGAATTTACACACTCATCAGTATCCAAAAAATTCAACCACTCTTGGTCGAATACAACCAAAAATTTCGACCATCTCTGGTCGAACGCATCCAAAAATTTTGACTCTGGTTGGTCGAACAATTCAGCGATGGGAAAAAAATATGAAAAATAACATTTTGATCGGTGTAAACATGTAGATATACATACCTTTACGTCCTTAGGTGTTTTTTCTTCTGTCATGATAACCGTGTGAGCAAATGGTTGTGTTTATTGATGGGGAGAAAATCTAGGGTTTTGAATATTGGAGGAAGAAGATGTGGAAGAAGATGTGGGTGGTGTGAGTTTTGTTTTGTTGCTCAAATATTTTATGGGAATGTGATGTGTGTGTATTTATGTTTTTATTGAATTGTTATTGTTAAAGTATTTGGTGTGTGTATGTTGTAGTATTTATTATTTTAGGAATAATATTGTGTTAAATGTGTGTATGTCAAAAGGATAATTTAGTAACTCAGTATATGCATTTATTAATTTAAAATTAAAGTGGATGTATGAAAGCAAAATCGTGTGTGCGAATAGCTCCGGCCTTAAATAAATTGATAATTGATAAATATATTGATAATTGATATTCAACAAAAAAATTATTTACGTTAATTGATAAATTTTATTATACCCTAAATTTATAAATTTATTAATAATTTAAAAATATAAAAATTTATTAATTTATAAATAATTTACCAATGTAACCTGTTCATGTGTTGCATTATTAATATTGGCGGATATGTAGGCGTGATGTGATATTTACATATTAGTATATTACATGAGAATAATATATAACCAATGGAAAATGTTGGAACATTATAAACAGAAATGATGAAAAAAAAATTTCTATTCAAATAAGGCATTATTTATTCCTTCTGTCCCTGAAACTTTTGCTGGTTTAGTTCGTATATTTGGTTTGCAATTCTTTTTTATGTAAACTAACACAAAATAATTAATACTCCCTACATTCCTTTAAAAGAGGGTATTTTTTTCATTTTGGACATCTCACCCAAAAAGTCTCCTTTCCATTTTTACACATATGGAATCCACACACATACTAAAACAATATGGGACATACACCCCCACTAATACAACTACCCACTACACATTAAATAATAATACTCCTTAATCCATGTGCCAAAAAGCAAAAGACTCTCTTAGTGAGGGACGGAGGGAGTATATTTTTATGTAACTCACATTCATTTTTAATACAACTACTCATTTTACTTTAAAATATTATTTTTCTCATCTCATTACATATTAAAATATTAAATTTTCAAATCTACGTGGAAAAAAGTAAACATCCACGTGTACTTACGTATTATCCATCTATTCTTGTGTAATATTTGTTCAATGGGATGGAACGAGTATTAAGTAGGTGTAGTGGAAGCACCTGTACGCAGTGACGAACCTACGTTGAAGGTGGGGGGCAATGGGCCCCCCTGGGATTCTAATTTTTTCTACTATATATATAAAATTTAAAATTAAGTAAAAAAATAGAATGACCTAGTGGTTTTCCTATCATGAGGAGGCCGTGAAGTTGCAGGTTCGAACATTCCATGACATTTTTTAATTCCTTTCACAATTTTCTTTTTGTTATTTTTTATTTGCTTATTCTTTTATTCATTTCACCATTTTCTTTTATCATATTCATTATTCTTTTCATTATTTTTACTTTTTCTGCGTATTCTTTTATTTTTTTACACTTATTTATTTTTATTCTTCTACTATTTTTTTTCACTATCTATATATACTAATGAATAAAAATGTGTAGTTTATTAATTAATTCCTTTCACAATTTTCTTTTTGTTATTTTTTTTTTGCTTATTCTTTTATTCATTTCACCATTTTCTTTTATCCTATTCATTATTCTTTTCATTATTTTTACTTTTTCTGATTATTCTTTTATTTTTTTCCACTTATTTATTTTTATTCTTCTACTATTTTCTTTTTCACTATCTATATATACTAATGAATAAAAATGTGTAGTTTATTAATAAATTTTTAACGAAGTATGTATTTGGGTATACAAAATATCAACTCATACATTATATTTCGTAGTATTATTTGGGCCCCCTCGGCATAAATCATGCGTCTGCCACTGCCTGTACGTACGTATTATCTATCCATCTATTCTTATTTTTGGAAGAATGTAGCTGTTAAAGAGTCGATAACTTAGGAAGAAATTTTCAATAAAAAAATTTATTATTTGGTGAATATTTGTTTGAGACTCTCACATGTGAGATCGACATTATGTTTTTTAAATAGTTATCAATTTTTATTTAAAATATTATCACTTTTTACAAAAAAATTTTATCAATTTTTTTATAAGACAAATTTTTATGAAATAATATATAATTCAAGTGTGTGTGCAGTGTAAAATTTTAATTAGATGTCAAACTCATAATAAAATAATGTACTCTATCCTATACGTTTTTCTCCCGACAAGACCGAGGTCTATGGACTACGGAGAACGTATATTGATAAGGCCGAGATCTACCGATGAGATCCCTCAACAAAACCACAGTCTACAGAGGAAGCACCCCAATAAAGTCGAAGTCAACTGGCGAGGACCCCCGACAGTGCCGAGGGTCATAGTCAAGGTTTCAACACATAGCTGGTGACCTATCAAGCAAGTATCTGTAACAATAAATTTTATATTTATGATGAAATAAATACAAATTGGGTGTACAAAGATAATTTCAGATAATTTGGAAGATAATGTAAACGAGTTACAATCTCAATAATCCTCTGATTCTTCTCTCGAACCAATTTGGCTTGACTTTGACTTGATTTGTGTGTTTTGACTTTGACTTCTTTGTCTGGAGTGTATGCTGACTGTGTTGACAGTGTGTGCGTTGAGCCGAATCTTCAGATGAAGCTTATCTGAGCTTGGATGTGTAGTCTTATAACGTTGATCCGCAGGTGTTGATCCTTTATTCGGATTGAACATTGACTGGAGACCTTTCTGTGGAGAAAGTCATTGACTGGAAGAATGCCAGATGGGAGGGGTTTGGCACCTTGATCTCTGATCGGAGGCGATTGGCTGGTAGAACGCCGGATCAGAGGGGCTTAGCACATTGATCGCTGATTGGAGGCGGATGACTGGAAGAACGCCGGATCGAAGGGGCTTGGCACCTTGATCTCTGATCGGAGGTAGATGGCTGGAAGAACACCGGATTGAAGGGGCTTAGCACCTTGATCTCTGATCGGAGGTGGATGGCAGGAAGAATGCCGGATCGGAGGGGCTCCTTATATAGGTGGAGGGTGAGGATGCCCCATAAATAACTTGTAGTCTGATTGGTCTATGGCTGATTTGACCTGATTTTGCATGTTTGGGCCTTTCCATATATTACACAGTTTTATTGGTCATTGCTTGATTTGATCTAATTTTGCGGGCTTAGGCCTCTAACTTGCTTAGACTTTAAGTCAGACTTATTTGACTAGATCTGACCCAATTATAAATTATTTACTCATTTATTTTAGAAATTTATTTATTTAAATTCCATAATAAATAAATAATTAATTGATAATTATTGCATTAATTTGCCACATATTTTCCTTTAATAGGCAATAAAATTCAAGTGCTTACAAATGCCCCCTAGCATTTTGTTCACAGACGCATTTGTGTTGAAGTGAACAAATTGTGATACTCCATTCTTGATCAACATGATTGAATTTTATTGCTTGTCTCACCAACTTGATGTGAATAGCCTGAATTATGTCTGAACTTAGTAAAGTGCTAAGCTTCCTACATACCTCTTTGAAGAGGATCAAGTCATAACGTAGTTCAAAGGAACATGATTTGATTTGGATGGGGGGTGCCATACACATTCGGGCCAGGAGTAACATGCAGTTAATGCTCGTGCATCATGGAGAATTGAACTTGAATTTGCTGATAGTTTATACTCGTGGCAATGAGTCTTCAGTTTGAACTTGTAGACAGTTTATACTCGTGTCAGGGAGCCTTCTGTGGAGCCTTCTGTGGATATTTTTCACTCATGTCGAGGAGCTTTGTGTGTAGAGAGTTTATTCTCTTTCCAAGAAAATTTGATTTGATGTGTAGATAGTTTATAATCGTATCAAGAAGCGTAACTTGAGGATTTTAGATAGTTTAAACTCGTATCAAGGAGTATTGTGTGGATATTTTTAGCTCGTGTCGAGGAGCGTAACATGTAAATAGTTTTAACTCGTATCAAGGAGCCTTGTGTGGACATTTCTTGCTCATGTCGAGGAGCTTTGTGTGTAGAGAGTTTATTCTCTTTCCAAGGAGATTTGATTTAATGTGTAGATAATTTATACTCATATCAAGGAGTATGTGTGGATAGTTTTAGCTCATATCAAGGAGCGTAATGTGCAGAGAGTTTCGTCTCTTCTCAAGGAGATTTAATTTGAGTTAGACAGTTTAAGCTCATATCAAGGAGCATAGTGTAGATAGTTTTCGCTCGTGTTAAGGAGTGTAACATGTAGATAGTTTTAGCTCATATCAAGGAGCATAGTGTGGACTTGAGAGATTTTAAATAGTTTAAGTTCGTATCAAAGAGCGTAATGCAGACAGGTTTTGCTCATGTCAAGGAGCATAACTTGATTTATCAACAGTTCATTGCCCCTAATCTAGGGATGTACTGTTTTCCTTTGTTTCAACTTCCTTTCTATGGATCTTTATAGACATCGCAATTTTTGTTTGCGGTTCCCCTTCCACGAGTTCATCAGAAGGCATGTCTTTAAACTCATAAGAGTCTTGAATAAAGGGCCATTCGATGTCATTTGATGTCAAACTTAAATCCATGTCGTGAGCTCTTATAGCTAACTCTTCAAAAGTTTTAGGCCGAATTCCTTGGAGTATGTAGTGAAGATTTCACTGCATCCCTTGAATGCACATTTCAATAGCTGAAGTTTCTACATTTTTTCTTTGCAATTGAGGCTTAGGCTCCTCCATCTATTGATGTAGTCGATGATGTATTCTTCATCACCTTGATGAATATTTGTTAACTCCATCATGCTAATAATTCTTCGTGTGCTATAGAAGCGGTTGAGGAATACTTTTTCCATTTGCCCCCAACTATCGATGGAGTTGGCTTCCAAGTCGATATACCAATAAAAGGCATTTCCTTTTAGAGATCGGACGAATTGCCACACCATGTGATCTCCGTAGGTCCCAACATCATTGCATGTCTCGACGAAATGCGCCACATGTTGTTTTGGATTACCTTTGCCATCGAATTGTTGAAACTTGGGAGGTTGGTAGTCAGTTGGCATCCTCAAATTGTCAATCCTCTTTGTATATGGCTTGAAGTAGGTTGAAGAAGATTTGGAGCTCCCTTCAAACTTATCTTTTATCGTCTTTATCACAATGTTCTTTAGTTGGTTGATAGGAAGAGTTCCGTCGGTTTAAATTTGTATCTTATTCTCAGCTGACTTTTCTCCAGATGGATCGTGTTTTGCGGAGTCCTCCTCCTCGTATTCATCCTCAACTTGTTTTTCATTTGCATGACTTGTTTCTGCATTCTCCATTTTCTTCATAAGTACGGAGATCTTTACGTCTTGAGCTTCCATATATTTGGCGAGTCCTTCAATGGTTTTCATCAAACTCACGAGTTATTCTTCGACAGTTATAACACTTGTCGTCATCACTGTAGTTGCAGTTAAGGCATATGGTGAGCTTGGCATTGAGCAGCTGGAGTTATCTTCAAAATCTTTGTCGCCGTGTAGTGGCCTATTGTGAGCAACTCCAACTGAAGGACTTGTCTCCAAAGAGGCTTTATTAATGATTTCAACATCTTCAGTTTGCAACTCCGTAGGATTTGAAGTAATAGGCCTTCATATCGCAATCTTAAGTGGAGTTTTCTTTTGAATCTCTTATGTTTGCAGCTTTGAAGCTTCAAGGCAGAATGTCTTCTTATTGCAATTCTGAGAGGAGTCATGCTTTGTATCTTCAACCTTGTAGAGAGAAGAGATGAGAGGTAGAGACTGTCTCAGTGGGCGTGCCAAAATTTGTAACAACAAATTTATGTATTTATGATGAAATAAATATAAATTGGGGGTACAAAGATAATTTCAGGTAGATTTAATTTGAAAGATAATGTAAACGAGTTACAATCTCAATAATTCTCTGATTCTTCTCTCGAACTAATTTGGTTTGACTTTGACTTGACTTGTGTATCTTGACTTTGACTTCTTTAACTGGAGTGTATGTTGATTGTGTTGACAACATGTGTGTTGAGCCGAATCTTCAGATAAAGCTTGTCCGAGCTCGGATGTGTAGTCTTATAACATTGATCTGGAGGCGTTGAGCCTTTGTTCGGATTGAACGTTAACTGGAGAGCTTTCTGTGGAGAAAGTCGTTGGTTGGAAGAATGCAGGATCGGAGGGGTTGACACCTTAATCTCTGATCAGAGGCGGTTGGCTGGAAGAATGCCGGATTGGAGGGGCTTAGCACTTTGATCTTTGATTAGAGGCGGATGACTGGAAGAACCCCGGATCGGAGGGGCTTGGCAACTTGATCTCTGATCGGAGGCAGATGGCTGGAAGAACGCCAGATCGGAGGGGCTTAGCACCTTGATCTCTGATCGGAGGTGGATGGCTGAAAGAACGCCGGATCGGAGGGGCTCCTTATATAGGTCCATGGCTGATTTGATCTGATTTTGCGGGTTTGAGTCTTTCCATATATAACACAATTTGATTGGTCATTGCTTGATTTAACCTAATTTTGCAGGCTTAGGCCTCTAACTTGCTTAGCCTTTAAGTCAGACTTATTTGACTGGATCTGTCCCAATTATCAATTATTTACTCATTTATTTTAGGAATTTATTTATTTAAATTTCATAATAAATAAATAATTAATTGATAATTATTGAATTAATTTACCACATATTTTCCTTTAATGGACAATAAAATTCAAGTGCCTATAATATCATCTCTTTGTTTAACAAGATCAAATCAAACCATGTTTTCTCATTCCACTGTTTACAAGCTATAAACCTAGGATATTAAATGCTAATCTAATAGGTCGAAGACCCTGCACAAGCTATAACCATAGGACATTAAAATGCTAACTTAATAGGTCAAATCCCAATTCACTTGTATAAATAAAGGGCACTTGCCATTGTAAAGGACACATTCACTCTCTCCCCCATTGAAAGAAAAGACAGATCATATGCAGTCTTTATACTTGCTTATCTTCCACCATAAAATAACTTGGTCATTACATCAAAATTACGTTACATTTGTGCGGTTCACATTAAAATAGCCACATTGATCCTCATTTCATCTCCGATGATGGAGATGTAAGCATAAATTTATAAATCAATTAATTTATTAATTGTGATGGATCTTAGATCTTCATGCATGATTTTCACATCTTTATACGATGATGAGAAGACTTACCTTGATATAGATATGCTCCTGCTAATTTACACTGGGAACTGGTTTCTCTCTCCTCACCCTTTTCTTTATGCCACAATACGTAAGACTTAATGTGATAGAGAATTCATAAAACTGTATCTCTTTTTATGGGTGGAGAAATGACCAGATCGGGATATTAAATCTTTATCAAATCACATTCTATCAATGTGATTGTTATCCATGACCTTATTTATCTCATATATATTATTTATTTAAGCCATATCTCTATTTAAGGTATTTGATCATAATAAATATCTTATTTATTTAATTATTAAGGCAAAAACTTGTGTGCACTCGGGCGCACGGACCACGTTCTGTGCGCCTTTAGAATTTTATGTTAAATTGTATATCCTTTAGTATAAAAATGTATATCCTTTATTTTTTAAAGAAAAATAAAAAATATTAATGAAAAGTTTATATCCTTTACAACAAAATGGTGTACCCTTATTAATTAAAGTGTATACCCTTTAGAACAAAACAATATACCCTTACCCATAATACTAAATTCTAAAGGCGCACGGTGTGTCCTCGGGTGCACAAGAGCCTCACTCAATTATTAATGACACCAGACCATAATAATCTTACATGAGAAGCAAAATATCCTGTGTGCACGTACTAGCTTTTATGAATTCAAATTCAATTCAATGTATAATTGAAAAAAAAATTATTCCACTTTACTTCTATGGCAAATTAATCTTCATTTTTAAAAAATTACAACAAAAAAAATAGCACCTTTAAGTATTGTTGCAAAACGCACCCAATAGAAGTGGGGATTAATTTGCAATATGAGTTAAGTTTGTGGTTTTTTTTTCAATTAACCCTACATTTAGTATATACTCAGTACAATTTAAAACCTTAATTTTTTTTGTTACATACATTTATTAATAAATATATACTCCATAGTACTATTTAAAATCTTATTTTTTGGATAACAATGTTGTTAGTTTTAAAATGTAAAATTATTGATAGAATAGAATATAGTAGAAAAATAACAACACATTCATGTAGACATGCACCCCGGTTCGGAACCACCGGTTCCGGTTCCGAATCGGCAGTTCCGGTTCCAAGATAGGGGGAACCGGAACCGAACCGGGGTACGAAGCTTTCGGTTCCGGAACCGACGATCCGGTTCCGGTTCGGAAACCCCCGGTTCCGGTTTTTTTTTTTGCCGGTTCCGGAACCGGCGGTTCCAGTTCCGGTTAAAACTAGCGGTTCCCCGGTTCGAACCGCCGGTTCCGATTCATTTGTGCATGTCTACATTCATGTGACACATATATAATATTAAATTAAAATTAATACAATCTGTTTCGAGAAAAAAAAATTGCATAGATTTAAATCCTTACCCCTAGGCCCTAACATTATCAACTCATAACTAAAAACAAGTTACATGCAAGATCATAAAATGAAAAGTGTTGCCCTTACACACCTAACGTATGACAAATCTATCTATAAAACACTAAAAAACTGAAAAGTTGTCAATCTTATTCATGTTTGGAGCCTCACTAATATAGCCAGTGGGATCCCCTATTCCACCTCATGTTACATCTCATGTTACATGGGGTGGGATAGGAGACAAGTGTCCCATTCCTAAATAGCACATATATCATTTACAAATCCGTTTCAGCAAATAATACTATCATTATTTATCAACATAAGAGAGATACAACATTTGTACAATAAAGGAATCCAAAACACACACAAGTTTGTCCATCTTCGAACACACAAAGATACATGAACAATTTTAAAAGTTGAGCTGCTTCACTTAGAGCTACTTTGGCTTAGTGCATAATGATCAAAGAAAGTAATGCTTTACTCAGCTTTCGAAGAGGAGAGTGGAGGTGTCTCTGTGTATTTCCATGTGGTTGCCATTGTAGAGTGCCTTTCTCCCTCAACAACATCGGCCGATGCGTATGACTCGAGTTCAGCCATCTCTTCTATACTTAATTTCACAGAAAACGCCCCAATATTTTGGTTGAAGTTCTCGATCTTGGTGGTTCCCGGTATGGGACACACGTCATCTCCTTGGTGATGAACCCAAGCCAGCGCTAGTTGAGATGAGGTGCAACCTTTTGTCGTCGCCATTTCCTGTACCCTTTCAAATATGAGCTTGTTCTTTTCAAGATTTTCTAGCTGGAATCTTGGAAATTTCTGTCCGAAAACCGATGTATTAGCCTCCAGAAACACATTGTCTTTATCATTAGCAATTCTAAGGAACCTTTTGTCATTCCAAAATACCAATACATTTGCAAGAAAATTACCACATCATAACTCATATATTCCAAGATAAGCTCACATGCTTGTAAGGTGAATCCATGTTGCAGTAGTATAGTACAATTGTAAGTTCCGAAGCCTTGTTTTAATGCAATTGTGCAGTCAATTTGCGTAACGGTCTTATACATAGTATTAAAACCCTCATCACTAGAAGAAAGACATGATGAAAACAATACAATATATCTTAAAAATGAAGTATGAACAGCTAGACATGTTGTATTAAGCCGCTCATTCCCTTTCCATCGTGTTAAATTTTCAGGCAGTGTTGAAGACCTACCAAATTCCAGGTTTGTTTTTGAAATTCAAATTTCCAATAACTCAAAATCCCAGAACAAACAAACTCTCATTATTCAAAAGATTTTCCAATCTCCTATATTTAAAAAAGTAGATCATTAGAAACCATCACATTCCCTTGCTTTCTTTTTCCCTCCATTTTGCAGGGGTGGGGAGTGGCTCAAAGATAGCTTACATGTCTAAAAGGAGAAATTAACTTTGATCACACGCACACTAAATAAAAACTGGTCTCAAAGTCGTAAAATATGGGGATTCAAATATTCAATAAATTTTAGCAAGCACAACAAAATAGCTAGCCTTTGATATTTGTGAATAATTAGATTCTTGCAATTTTAATGAGAATTAAAAGATATACGCATATGATTTTACCAACCTTTCTAAAGTCACCTTCCGACAAATTCTGTACTAGATTTGCACCTGACGACAAGAAACCACGGCCAAGTGGACTGTATGGGACAATCCCAATACCAAGTTCTCTGAAAATCAATATAAATTGAACTGTGTCAAAGTTTACAGTGCTAAAATATTAAGAAAAAAGTAAAAGAAAGATCTTACCTGCATGTAGGAATTATGTCGACTTCCAAATCCCTTGACCACAAAGACCATTCGTTTTGAACAGCAGTGAGAGGATGAACAGCATGAGCCCTTCTAATTGTTGAAGCAGACGCCTCTGACAGACCAATATATTTTATTTTCCCTTCCTCAACAAGTTTCTTTAGTTCTCCCATCTTCAAAATCATATAAAATATACTTATAAGAACACCACAAAATTTATAGATAAAATGAACACATACATTTATGCATTGCTGGTATTGAATTCATGTATCAGTCCTAGCATAAAGAAATACTCCATCAGTTAAAACTGCAAGTTCCTTATTCTCTTTTAGGAGTAATAAATACTTAACTGTAACTTCCCAACAGATTCAACACACAGCTAGTGGATTGCAGTCAGTCTGACACTACTTAAACTATGCGAAGAAAAACTCACTTAAAAAAATGACTTTCTTGGCATTTTGACATTAAATGGATAAGCTACATGAGGAGATCAAACCGTGACTTCGATGGGCACAGTAGAATCAATCCGATGAGCATAATAGAGATCGATGCAGTCAATATCAAGACGTTTCAAGCTTGCTTCACAAGCTGCCCTCACATATGCTGGATCACCATGTATCTCTGTCTTCCCATCATTCACCAATATCCCGAATTTCGTAGCTATTTGTACTTTTTCCCTCGCTACCCCTTTCAATGCCTGCACCAAACCAGAAAAAAATTCAAAAAAATCCGAATCTCAGAGGATACTAACCCAAAATGAGTATTCCCTAACAAAATTTTAGGCGTTTTAAGGGTGCATAAAATAATTTTCTTCTCATTTCCAATTAAAAATTTCAGATTAAAATTAATAAAATTAACATCAAGAAACTAGTTTAACGTTTGCAGATACTTTTGTTCTTTATAAAACAAAAAACAACGACAGGAAACATAACATTAAGTTAATCTTCTTCATGTAATTGTCAAAAAAATCGATCCAACATAAACAAATTCTAATCCACAAAAGTTTTTTGAAAAAAATATAAATTGATGAAATTGTTAAGCAGAGACGCAATTAAGCATACCTTGGATATGAGAATCTCGTTGGTGTGGGGTCCATAATAGTCGGATGTGTCTAGAAATGTGACGCCGGAATGGATGGCATGATGAATGAGGCTGATCATATCGGGCTCGGGCTTGGGCGGGCCGTACATGAAGGACATGCCCATACACCCCAGCCCTTGTTTCGACACCTCCAAACCCTGACTCCCAAGCTTCACTCTAGGAACACTCACCGCCATCTTTTCGCACTATTTCGCTTCAATTCAGAGTATTTCTGGATTGTGTACTTGTTACCCATTTACTACTTACCACTCAAAAGGATTTTTAATTAAGATATACTCCCTCGACCTACCCTCCTTCCAATCGTATTTTTTACTCCCTCCATACGGTTCTTAGATGTTTGTTTTATTTTTCACGTGAATTAAGAAATATTATTATTATATGTAAAATTACTAGTTGTATTAGTGGAAAGTGGTGGGCATATTATATATTTTTTTACTAAATAGAGAAAATGAATACATTTGAACCGGACGCCAAAAATAGTACTCACTCCGTCCCGTTACAACGTATGCGTTTGCCTTTTGCACGTAAATTAAGGTGTAAGCACTTGAATTTTATTGCCTATTAAAGGAAAATATGTGGCAAATTAATACAATAATTATCAATTAATTATTTATTTATTAAGGGATTTAAATAAATAAATTCCTAAAATAGATTAATAAATAATTGATAATTAATTTAAAACCCAACAAATTAAGTAGGGTTTAAATTAAGTAAAACTTGACTCCCAAGTCAAATAAAGTCTGGAAGGTTCCAGAATCAGGTCAAATTAAGCAATGACCATTCTGTGTTATATTTGGGACGGCCCAAACCCGCAGAATCGGGTCAAATCTGTCATGGACCAATCAGATTGCAAGTTATTTATGGGGCATGCTCATTCCTCACCTATATAAGGAGTCATCTTCCATTCATTCCAGACACACACTAAAACATCTGAAGACACAAACGCTCTGAAGAGATTGAAACACGAGCAGTGCTCCCTTGAGATCTTCAAGCATCTTCAAGTCAAGAACGGCAAACGATTCGGGATTAAGGTGCGGAGCCCCCCAAATCAAGCGTTCTTCATAAACTAAGTTCTTCGGTGTTCTTCGCGCCAAGAACAACATACGACCTGGGATAAAGGTGCTAAGCCCCCCAGATCGAGTGTTTCTTCGGATCAAGTACGTTTAATTCAAACAAAGGCTCGACGCCTCTGGATAAACGTTATAAGATCCCAAATCCGAGTTCGGACAAGCTTCAACTGGCGTTCTTCATAAACTAAGTTCTTCGGTGTTCTTCGCGCCAAGAACAACATACGACCTGGGATAAGGGTGCTAAGCCCCCCAGATCGAGTGTTTCTTCGGATCAAGTACATTTAATTCAAACAAAGGCTCGACGACTCTGGATAAACGTTATAAGATCCCAAATCCGAGTTCAGACAAGCTTCAACTGAAGATTCGAGTCAAAACACACAGTCAACGCGGTCAGCGCGGTCAACACAAGTCAAAGTCAAGCCAAATTGGTTCAAGAGAAGAATCAGAGGATAGATAGAGATTGTTTCCTTAATTTTCAAGTTTAATCCGTCTGGATTATTATTGTAATTCTTTTGTGTTTATTTTATTATAAATACAATATTTATTGTTATAAATTTTGGCACGCCCAATGGGACAATCTCTACCTCTCATCTCTTCTCTCAACAAGCTCGAAGATACAAAGTATGACTCCTCTTAGGATCGCGATAAAAAGGTCATCTACCTCAAAGCCTTTAGAGCTACAAGCTGTGAAGACGCAAGTTATGACTCCGTTAAAGATTGCAATACGAAGGACTACTGCATCAAAGCCTCAAGAGTTGCAAATTGAAAATGCTGAACTTGTTACAAGAAGTATCTCTGAAGCCTCCTCAGAGACAAACCATGTGGTTGGGATTGCTCTTAATAAATCATTTCACGGAGACAAGAATAGTGAAGATGATTCTACCTACTCAGCTCCTCACTCAATACCAAGCTCACCATCTACCTCAGCTGCAGCTGCAGTGATGACAACAAATGCTATGACCATTGAGGAACAACTCGCAAGTATGATAAGAGACATTTAAGGACTCAACAAGCACATGGAAGCTCAAGACGTAAAAATCTCCATACTTATGAAGAAAATGGAGAATGTGGAGACAAGTCATGCAAATGAGAAACAAGTTGGGGATGAGCACGAGAAAGAAGACTCAGCGAAACACCATCCTCTTGAAAAGAAGCCAGTTGAAGAAGAAATACAAATTTCAACTGACAAAATGCTTCCTGTGATCCAACTGAAGAACATCGTTTTAGAGACGATAAAAGACAAGTTTGAAGGAAGCTCAAAATCTTCTTCAACATACGCCAAGCCATATACAAAGAGGATTGACAACTTGAGGATGCCAACTGACTACTAACCTCCCAAGTTTCAACAATTTGACGGCAAAGGCAATCCGAGACAACATGTGGCGCACTTCGTCAAGACATGCAATGATGCTGGGACCAACGAAGATCACATGGTGAGACAATTCGTCCGATCTTTAAGAGAAAATGTCTTTGATTGGTACATCGACTTGGAAGCCAACTCCATTGACAGTTGGGGGTAAATGGAAAAAGTATTCCTCAACCGCTTCTATAGCACACGAAGAATTGTTAGCATGATGGAGCTAACAAATACTCGTCAAAGGGATGAAGATATGTCATCGACTACATCAATAGATGGAGGAGCTTAAGTCTCAAATGCAAAGAAAAGCTATCAAAAACTTCAGCTATAGAAATATGTATTCAAGGGATGCAATGGAATCTTAGCTACATACTCCAAGGAATTCGGCCTAAAACTTTTGAAGAGTTGGCTTCAAGAGCTCACGACATGGAGTTAAGCCTGACATCAAATGACATCAAATGACCCTCTATTCAAGACTCTTACGAGTTTGAATACATGTCCTTCGATGAGCCCTTAGAAGAGGAACCACAAACAAAGGATGCAGTTTCTATAAAGATTAACAGAAATGAAGTTGAAGCAAGAGAAAATAGTGCATCCCAAGATTGGGGGCAATAAACTGTTGATAAATCAAGACAAAGCTCCTTGACACGAGCTAAAACTGTCTGCATTATGCTCCTTGATACGAGCTTAAACTATCTAAAATCTCCCAAGCCAAAGCTCCTTGACACGAGCGAAAACTGTTCACATTATGCTCCTTGATACGAGCTTAAACTATCTAAAATCTCTCAACTCAAAGCTCCTCGGCACGAGCTAAAACTGTCCATACAACGCTCCTTGATATGAGCTAAAACTATCTACAAGCCACGCTCCTTGATATGAGCTTAAACTATCTAAAATCCTCAAGTCATGCTCCTTGATACGAGCCTAAACTATCTAACACAAATCAAATTCAAGGCTCCTCGATACGAGCGAAAACTATCCACACTGTACTCCTTGATATGAGTATAAATTATCTACACTTCAAATCATATCTCCTTGAGAAGAGACAAAACTCTCTACATATTCGATACTCCTTGATATGAGTATAAACTGTCTACACATCAAGTCAAATCTCCTTGGGAAGAGAATAAACTCTCTACACACAAAGCTCCTCGACATGAGTAAAAAATGTCCACACAAGGCTCTTTGACACGAGTATAAACTGTCTATAAGTTCAAATTTAAGACTCATTGACAAGAGTATAAACTGTCAGCAAATTCAAGTTCAACGCTCCGTGATGCACGAGCCTAAACTGCATGTTACTCCTGGCCCGCATGAGTATAAAATGTGTACGGCCCCCCATTCAAATCAAATCATGTCTCTTTGAACTACGTTATGACTTGATCCTCTTCAAAGAGGTACGTAGGCAACTTAGCACTTCACTAAGTTCAGTAATAATTTAGGTTATTCATAACAAGTTGGTAAAGCAAGCAATAATATTCAATCATGTTGATCAAGAATGGATTATCGCAATTTGTTCACTTCAACACAAAGGCGTCCGTGAACAAAATGCGAGGGGGCATTTGTAAGCACTTGAATTTTATTGACTATTAAAGGAAAATATGTGGCAAATTAATGCAATAATTATCAATTAATTATTTATTTATTAAGGGATTTAAATAAATAAATTCTTAAAATAGATTAATAAATAATTGATAATTAATTTAAAACCCAACAAATTAAGTAGGGTTTAAATTAAGTAAAACTTGACTCCCAAGTCAAATAAAGTCTGGAAGGTTCCAGAATCAGGTCAAATTAAGCAATGACCATTCTGTGTTATATTTGGAATGGCCCAAGCTCGCCGAATCGGGTCAAATCTGTCATGGACCAATCAGATTGCAAGTTATTTATGGGGCATGCTCATTCCTCACCTATATAAGGAGTCCTCTTCCATTCATTCCAGACATACACTAAAACATCTGAAGACACAAACGCTCTGAAGAGATTGAAACACGAGCAGTGCTCCCTTGAGATCTTCAAGCATCTTCAAGTCAAGAACGGTAAACGATTCGGGATTAAGGTGCGGAGCCCCCCAAATCAAGCGTTCTTCATAAACTAAGTTCTTTGGTGCTCTTCGCGCCAAGAACAACATACGACCTGGGATAAAGGTGCTAAGCCCCCCAGATCGAGTGTTTCTTCGGATCAAGTACATTTAATTCAAACAAAGGCTCGACGCCTCAGGATAAACGTTATAAGATCCTAAATCTGAGTTCGGACAAGCTTCAACTGAAGATCTGACTCAAAACACACAGTCAACGCGGTCAGCGCGGTCAACATAAGTCAAAGTCAAGCCAAATTGGTTCGAGAGAAGAATCAGAGGATAGATAGAGATTGTTTCCTTAATTTTCAAGTTTAATCCGTCTGGATTATCATTGTAATTCTTTTGTGTTTATTTTATTATAAATACAATATTTGTTGTTACATAAGGGATATAATATTTTAATGTATAATGAGGTGAGAGAAATAATATTTTAATGTAAAGTGGGTAAGTGTATTTGTATGACATGTGGGACTATGGAGAGAGAAGTAATTAATATGTGTGGGTCCCATTTACCAAAAAGAGAAATACACACCTTGTATTGAGACGGACCAAAATAAAAAAACGCGTACGTTTCAATGGGACGGGGGGAGTAAAATGTACATTTTAGAAGCGGATAGAGGGAGTAGTTTTTTTTAACCACTTGCATTTAGGATTATTATTATTTCATTTGAGATTATTATTATTTTATAAGTGAATTGTTGTATTAGTATTGAGTGGTAGTTTATGTGTGGGTTCCGTTTATAAAAAAAGAAAAATAGATACTCTCTCTGACCACCTAGAAGGTAGTCATATGTTTTTTGCACGTGGATTAAGGAGTATCAAGGAATATTATTATTATATGTGTAGTGAGTAGTTGTATTAGAGGGAAGTGGTGGGCCATGTAGTGTACTTTTTTACTAAATATGGAATATGAATACCTCTGAAGTGGACGCCCAAAATGGTAAAATAAACATCTTATAAGTGGTTTTGCGGAAGGAAGTATATCTTTACAAGAAAAATTGATATCTTTAAAACAAACAACTGAAATAGTGAATGGTAGATTGTGTGAGTCTTGTTTATCAAAAAAAGAAAAATGAATATTTATAAAAGAAAAATAGGTATCTTTAAACTGAACAATTAAAATGGTAAAATGAATAATCTTATCAGCATACATATGAAATATTATCTTGTGAAACAATACTTGTATGAGAAGTTTGTGAGACGTATTAAAAGTATGATTGTTATATAAATAAAGTATGATTATTAGTTATTAAAGTATGTTTTTTTTAAAATGTAATGCATGAACAACCTAATCGGTCTATATAATAGTAATAAGTATACTTAAACATAACCAGTCTTGTATATGTTTGTCTCACAAGAAAGTAAACCCTTTAATTAATACTCACATGAAGAAGATTTTCATGTGAACCCTATAAAAAATTACTTTTTAAAAGATATGAATTATTAATTTTTTAATGAAAAATTTACTCTTTAAAATTTTGTATTTGAATTTATCAATTACTCTTCAAAATTTTGTATTTGAATTTATCAACTCTTTAGTATATAAAATTTTATTTTATAGAATGACGAACCAATACTCCTCCCAAAATTTGATATGATTATAATTTTTATATTTTTATTAAATTTGAGTACTAATTTTTATTTTTATTTTCTTTTTATTGAGTTCACTTCATTACTCATTTATCAATTAACATAATCTAACACTAACTTCCTCCGGATTCAACATAATAAGTAAAGGTTGTTTTATAGGTAAATTTTATGATTTTTTAAGTGTAGTATTTTGTGTAATAAATAAATAAAATACTCCATCTGTCCGGTTCTAAGGTATTCATTTGCTTTTTGCATGTGAACAGTTCTAAGGTCTTTATTTGCTTTTTGTACGTGGATTAAGGAGTATTATTATTATAGGTAAAGTGGATAGTTGTATTAGAGTGAAGTGGTATGTCATATTGTGTACTTTTTTTACTAAAAAATAGAGAAAATTGATATCTTTGAAGCGGACGTCAGGAATAGTGAAATTGATACTTTAGAAGCGGACGAAGGGAGTACTACTCTCAAATTAATCCATGTAAATGAGTTCACATAGTTAATTTCCACGCATTCTATTTATATTTATATTTATTTTATTTTTTATCGGACAATGTTAATTGTTAGTATAAAATAATTAGTTAGTTCACCAAACACCCATACTCCCTCTTAACTCTCCTCTTATTCATTCCCAAAGGTAATCGAACTGGATCACTCACCTTAGCGAGGATCCAGCTAGATAAGAGAACATTATAAACTAAAAATTTTATTGAATACAATATTTATTTTCTTAATAAATATACTATTCATCTTTCATAACAAACTAGAAATTCAGTAATAAATTGTACAAAACTAGTTATGACTTTATGTTACATTAGCATAAATGATAAGGAGATAAGAGAAACATCAATTATGTGAGCTGAAAAAGTGTAAAATTTTAAAATAAAGTGTATTTATAATTGGAACTATTTTTTTAATTTTTTTTTTACTTGAAATGTGAAGTCACTTATTTAAATGAACAAAAAAATCAAGTTTGAATTTATTTATATATCGGAGAAATTAAATTGTTAGTCAAGATGGTGCTTTCAAAGTGGTCTTTTCCAGTGAATCATATCATACATTGATGTAATTTTATTAAAAGATTTTTTTTCGCCTTTTCGGTGCAGATAAACTGATCTAGGCCCCAAATGTCAATCTATTCAAACCATTATTGGCATAATCTTGCTTAATAAAATAACAAAAATATAAATAATAGGGGACTGCTCTTAGTGGAGGATTATACTCGCCAATTCTGACCGACAAATTCTCTTGAATTGAAAAAATAACAATAATTGAAATAATGTACTGTATCATAGAAAGATAAATATTAAAAATTAGATGATTTAAGATCAGGATGAGCAAAGGCAAGTGTAAAAAAAGTATCATTTATATTTGCATATGAGTTAGTCTCTATTATTAGTTGCAACATGTAAAGGTATACCATTTTGTTTTAAAAGATATATATTTTAATTAATAAGAGTATTTTTTTTAATGAATAGATCGTGAAATATGAATAATTTATAATGTTTGATTAAAAAATTAAAAAAATAAAGAGTACACATTCTTATACTAAAAGATATAAAATTTAATATTAAAGAGTACTACAACTTTAAGAAAACACAGGATTTGGGAGCATGATATCCCAAATGCACGCAAGTTTTAGCCTTTACATTAATATACATGTATAAAGTAATGTTTCATGTACTCCCTCCGTCCCACGTATTTTTACCCACTTTCCATTTTGGGGTGTCCCACGTATTTTTACCCATTCCATTTTTGGAAAAAATACATAATATTTTATTACATACTTTTTACAATCCCAACAACTTTAATTACTTTTTTACACTTTATTCATCATTCCCAACAACTTTATTCACTTTTTCTTTTCAAATTACTAATTTATCCCTATTTTCTCTTACATTATATATTAAAAAAATAAAACGTCTTAATCTCCGTGCCCGTACAAACGGGTAAAAATACCCGGGACGGAGGGAGTAATAAATTTAGAGTTCATCCTGTGCATGTATACTTGTATCCATACGTGTTTTATTCAATAGTGTATATTGTATATGTTTTTTAATAATGTAATTTTTTTATTAAAAAAGACTTATAGATTATTCACTAATAAAGTGTATATATTTTTATTCATTAGTGTGTATATATATATACGAGTACAGATTCCCGCGTAATACTCGGATGAATTATTATAACTAATCAAAAAATATAATTAAAGGTGTATATTTAATTTGAAGATATATAGATGAATAATAATAATAAGTTGGATATATTTTAGGGTAAATTACCAAAACCCCCCTCGAAGTTTGTCCAAACTACAAAATAAATTCCGTGGTTTGAAAAATTACTAATTACCCCCTTTAACTTATTTTTTATTTGAATATTAATAAAAATACACTTTTTTTAAAAATAAAGAAGGATGGAAATGGCATCAAGACCCATATATTTAACATTATATTTTTAAATTTTACTATTTTTTTAAAAAAAATTTAAAAGGGGGTAATTGATAATTTTTCAAATCACTGAGTTTATTTGGTAATTTGGACAAATCTCGAGAGGGGTTTTGGTAATTTACCCTATATTTTATTGATTATCTATTCCCAACCAATAAAAAATATGATTAAAGGTGATATTTAATTTATAAATATATATAATTTAAAGATATGCATGAATAATAATAATAATAATAATAATGAATAAAGGTAGAAAGATTATATATGTGATATTAAAATAAAAAATTAAAAAATATACAAAAATTAACCACGTCACGATACCTCATATTTTTAAAAAGTTATTTATAGCAGCGTATTCGTAATTAGTATATATATATATATAAAAGTTTCTGAAAAATTTAGTGAAGGTAAATACACAAAATAATTAGCCATAAAAGCAAATTGTAAATTTGAGCATAAACTTTTATTTAGTCATATTATTTTATTATCTTATCTAAAAATTTAAATGAATAAAAAAAAGGTTTTATTTAAAATTTGATAAGACCGATCTTAACAATTTTGTAACTCTGCCACAATGTGAATCAAGAAAATAAGAAAAGCTCAAATAAGAGAAAGCATAAAAAACCCTCAGATGGTAAGACAGCAAAATAAAACAACCAAAAATAATTTACTCGGTTAAACAAAAAGATAGGATTCGGAGAGTTTAGAATAAAATCTCTCCAAATGGTCACAACGAACGCACGCAACAACTTGGAACTTGCACATTCGAAGATGATGTGATCAAGAATTTAATTAGAAATTATTTTTTAAGAAGCAGTGATAATTAATTCATATTAATGCTGAAGAAAAAGAATAAAGATTATATTACTCCATTTTTGCTATGGATGCGAGATACTATAATGTAGTACTATATATTTTAGTGTTACATCTTATTTACTATACATATTAATATTAGATGAGTGACACGTAAATACTATACTTGTTCTTCTTAGAGGTATTTTTGCATCTGCAAAGATTTCTATTTTGATCAATGGTATTTCTTATGGTTATTTTGGATGTGGGAGAGGGGTTAGACAAGGGGATCCTTTGTCTCCACTCCTCTTTGTATTGCTGAGGAGGTGTTGGGTCTATGGATTTACAAATTCGTTGATATCAGACGTATTCACAGGGCGGTTGCTGGTCGTAATTGTTTCTTTCTCCCCTATCAGCTTTTTTATGCAGATGACACTGTCATATTTTGTAGGGGAAATGTTGGTTCTATCTCGGCTATCAAAATTGTTTTGGAGGGTTATGGTGATTTATCTGGCTAGGTTTTCAACCCAAATAAATCCAGGGCTTATTACGGTAAGCACACTAAGCACTTCGTCAAAAACATCAGGTGAGAGTGGAGTTGGGTATTTTGGATGGATCTTACCCTTTCCGGTATCTTGGTGTCCCTACTTTCGTTGGAACACCCAAGATTTCTTATTTCCAAGGTATTACGGATGGTATTATCAACAAATTTGGTAGGTGGAAAAGTGAATCTCTTTCGGCGGCTGGTAGAATTTGTCTCATTAATTCTATTATTATTTCTTCCGATGTTCATGTTATGATGGTTTACAGATGGCCCCGTGCTCAGCTTAATCGCCTGGAAATGGCAATCCGTAATTTTCTCTGGACTGGTAACACCTCGAAGAGGAATTACATTTGTGTTAATTGGAAAAAGGTGTGTACTTCTACTGACGAGGGTGGTTTGGGGGTTCGTTCACTTCGTATTGCGAATGAAGCTTACCTCATGAAATTCTGTTGGGATATTCTTGATAGGGGTACTTCATTGTATATCTTTAGACATAGATGGTTTCGTAATAATTTGCCCCATAACCATCAGCTTTCTTCATCTCTTCGCAAAGGATGTATGCCTCATATCAACCGTTTGCTTATTGACAGTACTTGGGTGGTAGGACATAATTCGTCTGTGAAATTTTGGCTTGATAATTGGCTTGGAATCTCTATTGCTGATCAGGTTAATATCCTTATGGAGTACATGAATTACTTTGATGATACTATTTCTGATTACTATTATGATGGAAAGTGGCATTTTACGGAGGATTTTGCTAATACTTATCCCCATATCTTTCATGCTATTTTGCTTGTTCGCATCTCCCTGAATCATGCTGACAGGAAATGTTGTAATCATTCCGTTAAGGGCAAAGTTACTTCCAAGTTGGCATACAATCATCTTCGCTCCAGTTACCCTTCGGTTAATTGGGGGCCTTGGATTTGGGCAAATTTCATACCACCTAGGCGATCTATTGTTGCTTGGAAAGCTATTCGTGGTATTTTTTTGACTTGGGATACTTTTTCGGAAAGAGGTTTTAAGGGACCTTCAAGATGTTACCTTTGTAAAGGTGTATCGGAATCCATTGATCATATTTTGCTGGAATGTCCTGTTTCGAATGAAGTGCTTCATCATATTTTACAGGGTTTCTATTTTGGTAATAGGTCGAACCTTGAAGGTGGTTTTATCACATTTCTTCTCCAGGCTATCACGATGCAGGGAAGCAGCCAGGTTATTTCTATTTGGATATTCGTACTTGTCACTTATGTTTGGCTTATATGGAGTGTTCGTAATACTCACATGGCTAAAGCTTGTACTTTTGATGATGATGGAAATTCTATTGAGAAACAAGTTCGCCCAATACATATTAAGGCATCTATTATGGCCATGGCTAAAGAGATGGATAAGTTTGATGTTGGTATTATGAACAATAACATGGAGGATTTTCATACCTTGCACTATTTTGGGATTCATGGTCATCCGAGTAAGGTTCTTTATGTTATTCCTGTTCGTTGGATTCCTCCTAGTATTGGTTGGGTTAAGATTAACACTGATGGGCATGCAGATTCTGCACCAGGTAACATCGCAGGAGGTGTATTTTTTCAAGATCATCTTGGGCAGCATCTTGGGAGCTTTACTTGTGGTTTTGGGCAAGGATTTGCTTATGAAGCTAAACTTCATACGGCTATTTTGGCAATTGAGATTGCTTATGACAGAGACTGGTTTTATCTTTGGTTAGAAACAGATTCTACATATGTTGTGCACGCCTTATCTTCAGATAGCCCGGATGTTCCTTGGAAATTCTTGCAGAATTGGAGAATTGTTAGAGATATTATATCTGTGATGCAATTCAGGATCAGCCACATTTACAGGGAGGGGAATAGTGCAGCAGCAATTGTATCACCCCTTTAGAAGTATACATTGCTCTTCTGCAAAATGTTTCAAATCCCATTTAGAGATGACTAATACATCAGAGTTGTCAAATCTCATCATTATTTAAAAAAGTTCATACATAATCTTAAAGCTCGAGTTGCTTGATACACGCTACTTGAGTGCAGAATGATGAAAGGAGGTACCTAAAAAAGAGTAGCCATGTTAGTGAGTAATTCACTACTCGCCTTCCAAGAGGACAAGTGGAGCCATCACCGCATGCCTTTCTCCCTTAACCACGTCTGCTGAGGCATACGATTCGAGTTCATCCATCTCTTCTTGAGTTAGTTTCACGGAAAGACCATTCGTTTTGAACTGCAGTTATTGGATGAATAGCATGACCCCTTTTTATGGTTGAAGCACACTCCAACATATTTAATTTTCCCTTCATGAACGACTTTCTTCAATTCTCCCATCTTTAAAATCATAAAACATAAAATTAATGAAATAGTATTAGCTATAACACCACAAATTATATATGCATGGTTAATTTTAATAATCATCTACAAACACAAAAATAAATTCTTTGTTAACTTATTATTTCTTATAATAATCACTTACAAATACTAAAAGAAATTCTAGCTTCATTATGTGGGTCTTGATTCATTGGCCTCTTTTTTATGTGTACCCCAAGACACAAAATAATACGATTCGCATCCTATTCCACTTAACTAGACGGAACATTTATCGATAAAAATAAATAAATTAGCATTCCATAACTAATTTTTTATTAAAATGCTGTACCACAATTAATGACCATTAAAATACACGTATAAAAATTTCGATATCTAAACGTTTCAAGCTTGCTTCACATGCTGCCCTCACATATGCTGGATCACCATGTATCTCTGCCTTCCCATCCTTAATACATACCCCAAACTTCGTACCTATTTCTACTTTTTCTCTCGGTACCATTTTCAATGCCTGCATTAATTTCACATAATAAGTCACCTACAATACTTATAACTAATATACCCTTTAGTGTTATCTTTTAGTTATACTTTTTTTTTGAAGAAAAATTATTTTAATAAAAGTGTATACCCTTTACAACAAGATGTTATACAATTATTAATTAAAATGTATATTCTTTAAAACAAAATATTGTACCTTACACATCTTGTGCACATGGGGACACAAGAGACCAACTTATCAAAATAAACAAACATTATTTTAAGAATTGATCTCTTGTGTCCCCGAGTATACAAACTGTAGTAACATTTTATTTTAAAGGTATACACCTAGGAGTAGTATACACTTACGAGTACAATTTTTCATTAAAAACATTTATTGAAATATGAATGATGTAAATGTTTATTTAAAATAATTAAGTTTTTCTCTCAAAAAATGTGGGAAATAAGTTTGGGTATAAGATTTGATACTACTTTACTTAGGTTGGACTCATTAGTTTAGTATTATATATTAAAATTAATTGAAATATTGAAATCATAGCATCAATATGGAGTATATAAAATTAGATTTTTCTATAGGACACTATTAACGGTTTTCAAATTTCATAAAATCCCAAAATAAGTATTAAGAAATATTATTATTTTATATAAAATGAATAGTTGTATATTAGTGAGAAATTATGGACTATGTGTGGGTTCTTTTATTAAAAATAAAAAATAAATACTTTAAAAATGAATGACCCAAAATGACAAAATACATGGTGGTGGACGGATGGAGTATATTTTGACTATAGATAATTAAGTGCAACAGACCATTAACAACGATAACGGCAAGTCAAACTATTTTTCAAGATTCATATCTGAATTAACTAGAGAGAGAAAGAGAAGGAGAGAGAATCTTTGTCACGCCCCGACCGTAGACAGAACGCGACAACCGCCACGTTAATTATAAATTTCACGGAATGGGTGCACTCTACTCCGAAAATTTATAGAAAACGTAAGGCTTGCTATCAAATACTTGTAGGATAGAACAACTGATGATAACGAGTACTACCCGAGGACAACATTTTCATAACATACCACCAAAGATTTACAAAGGAACAAAATACAATGATGTAACTCGGTCTGAAGAAAATATACACAAGCGATATAACATCGCAAAAGTAAAAAAAAAACATCAAGGGGTACCAGATATGAACTATACAATCTCGCCAATGGATCCGCCAATTTATACACAAAAAGAAGAGTACCCAAGCACTGATCGGATGACGAGTAAAAGATAGGCAAACCTCCAACCAAAAGATATCAACCGCCTGAAAAGGAAAGGAATGGTGGGGGGTGAGCAAAACCACTAGTTCAGTGAGGTGATAAGCCGATCACGCCAACCCTTATACGAAGTATGTACTCACGTTAAAGACTAATAACTTAAAATCCAACATTTGCATTCCACATCAAGTATTTCTTACACAATATATAAATTAATGAAAATAAAACCTCTATACGCATTTAAAAAATAACACATTTAGTTCAAACAACATGTTAACACATAAAAGACGCATGGGTAGCCAATATCCTCCTCGAACTGAGCTCTCCGTCGAGAGTCAGTCCAAGCCCATCACCGTTACTCTAGACAAAATGAAGGTTAGTTCTCTTTCTCAACATATACCAAGTACCACAATTTAATATCAATGAGATCCTTGAAATGATAAAACATATAAACATATATAACATGCGTGTCCCACACCGGTGATGTTGACTGAGCCTATAATAGGCTGATCTATCTAACGATCTCCTTCCAGAGTATCAATATTTGGCAAATGGACAGGTGCCTCGTTAGATCTAACTCACCCAAGTTTGCCAAGCCACGGGCGATTAGTTTGTCACTCTAACTCACCCGAACCGCGACTATACGGGCTACTTAAATCAATGTCGCTCCAACTCACCCGAACCGTGACCAATTCGAGCTACTTAACCTTGGTACCAGGTATGCATATAAATCATCAAATGCATAACAACTCAAGTCACAATATTATCAATAGATTAATCCTCAAATACTTCACAACAAATGATATCATATATTGAGCCAGCAAGGCTCTATAAATTAAAACAAACAATACCCGTAATATATGGCTGACAGGACTCTATATAAAATAATATAAGATAATCAATGGACTATATCATGCCAATCAGGCTCAACCTAGAGCAATTGAGCCAATCAGCCTCTTTACCACATAACACATCACCAAGTAATTTTCTTATCAAGTAAGTAAAGAAAATGAATGCAAACTTGTCAAGGGTCTATACTTCCCACAAGAGAAGGCATTCCCAAATTATCATCTCACAAGAAAATGATTAACTCTCTCCGAAATCTGAAGTTATTCCCTTGCCCTTCGACGATTGATCTTTACCTAAAAAGTAGATAAGCAAATGAATACAAATCAATATACATAGGGGTTGATATTAAATAAAGGGCAGCTCGTAACTCCTCAACACCAACTCCGAGTCTCACATAACCCGGTTCATATCATTTCTCAAACGAAACGATAGGAAATAAATTTGAATTTGACATAACAAATTCTGAAATTTTCTAGCCTGCGGCAGTTCACAAAAAAATTCATAACTAATTGTAGAAAAATCAGATTGAGGTGTTTCAAGTGATTACAGAAAGCTAACGAATCCAGCTACGTATTGAAATTAAGTTCGCAACTTTCTAAGATCAATAGCTATATCGAAAGTAGGTCGAACAGAAGCATACGAATTTCCCTTTACTAGGAAGAAACCCAACAAAATCACAAAATCATGGAGAAAGGAAGCTTAATTGACATATTACTTATCTTAACACACTTATACACCAACTAAAATGAGAGTTGTATGGGAGAATTTGATCACAAGGGTTTCTCCTCTTCTTTCCCCCTCTTGGATGTTCTAGAAGCCCTTTCTTATTTCTTATCTTCCTTTCTTCTTTTTATTCTATTTTTGATATATATTGTTGGGGCTATTGATGGGCTGGGCTTATTAATAGATTAAGCTATTTAAGTGAGTTAGACTTTGGGCAAAAAATAAATATATAGATTTTGGGCTCTAAAAGCAAATTCTAGTTGGGCTAATAATAATTAAATAGATTTTGGGCTCTAAAAACAAATTCTAGTTTGGGGCTGATATATTATAAGGTTTGAGCCAAAGATAAATAAATTATTTTGGGCTTTTAAAAGTTGAGGCAAGACATTATAAGGTATCCCCTCCTCTAAAAAGTTTCGTCCTCGAAACGTAAACATACCTAGAGATGAAAAGAGATGTGGATGTTGTTGACACATAACAGACTCTGGCTCCCATGTTTCTTCTTCAATTCGATCACTTCTCCACAGAACCCTCACCATAGGAATGGATTTATTACGAAGCATTTTCTCTTGGCGATTCACAATTTGAACAGGTTGGACTTCGTACGATAGATTTTTCTTTAATGCAAATGGGGGACATTTGAGCACATGTGAAGGATCTGGTTCATATTTTCTAAGCATAGAGACATGGAAGACATCGTGAACCTTTGACAATTCTGATGGTAGCTCAAGTCGATACGCGACACGACCAATCCTTTGCAAGATCGTAAACGGGCCAATATACCTCGGACTTAACTTTCCTCGATGGTGGAATCGCAGCACGCCCTTCCACTGAGAAACTTTCAGAAACACTTTGTCTCCAACATTAAACTCCAACTCGCGCCTCTTATTATCTGCATAGCTTTTCTGTCGATCTTGTGCTGCTTTAAGTCTGTCTCGAATAAGTTGTACTTTTTCCTTTGCATCTTAGATAAGCTCTACTTGTTTGATTTGTCTCTCACCAACCTCATCCCAAAAGAGTGGTATCTGACACTTTCGGCCATAAAGAGCTTCGTACGGGGGCATTCCAATGCTTGAATGATAACTCTTGTTATAAGCAAACTCCACCAAAGTCACGTACCTATCCCAGCTACCTCCCAAATTCAACACCACTGCACGTAGCATGTCTTCTAGCGTCTGTATAGTTCTCTCTGACTGTCCATCAGTCTGTGGTTGAAACGAAGTACTGAATAGAAGTTTCGTACCCAACGCCCTTTGCAGACTAGGCCAAAAATGTGAAATGAATCGTGGATCTCGATTTGATATGATTGACACTGGTACCCATGCAATATCACGATTTCATCCACATATAACTTGACAAGTTTCTCTAAAGAGTCATTGGTGTGTACCGAAAGGAAATGTGCCGATTTCGTCAAACGATCAACAATGACCCAAATTGAGACATGACCCTTTTGCGTTCGAGGCAAATCGGAAACAAAGTCTATCGTGATGTTCTTCCATTTCCACTCAGGAATAGGTAGTGGTTGAAGCATACCAGATGGTCTTTGGTGTTCAGCTTTTATCTGTTGGCATGATAAACATTTTGATACGAATTCAGCAACCTCCCGTTTCATGCCTGGCCACCAATAATGCTTCCGAAGCGTTCTGTATATTTTGATACTACCAGGATGCATCGCATAAGCTGAAGAATGGGCTTCCTAGCTCTTCGAATATTAAGTTCTGATGGAACACAAATACGATTTTTAAAAGTAAGGAGTCCGTCATCCCAAATCTAAAATTCTGTTTCTTTTCCTTGCTTTAGCTTCGCCATCTTTTATTGTAAATGAACATCATGTGATTGTCTTTCTCGAATTTGCTCGAACAAAGTAGGTCGAACCTCAAATTTGGCGATTAGAGCGGAATCATTAGACTTTTCACAATCGAGCGAAATGTGCAAAGATTTAAACTGCTCCAACATAGGAAGATAAGAAGATCGAATCGAAGCAAGTGAGGTAGAAGACTTTCTACTCAGAGCATCTGCAACAACGTTTGCCTTGCCAGGATGATAATCAATGACTAAGTCATAGTCACTAATCAACTCCATCCATCGCCTTTGCCGGAGGTTGAGTTCCTTTTGCGTGGTGATATACTTTAAGCTTTTGTGATCAGTGAAAATTCTACAAGTTGCACCATAAAGATAGTGCCTCCATATTTTCAACGCAAAGATGATTGCAGCCAACTCCAAATCGTGTGTGGGATAATTTTCTTCATTCTTCTTCAATTGCCTTGAAGCGTAGGCAATAACCTTTCCTTCTTGCATTAGAACACATCCTAACCCTTGTCGTGAGGCGTCGCTATAAATGGTAAATTCTTCAATTGCCGGGTCTGGCAAAGTAAGAATAGGGGCTGAAATGAGTGGTCTTTTCAATTCTTGAATTGCCTCCTCACACTCTTCACTCCATTCAAATTTTACCCCTTTCCGAGTCAATTTAGTCAAAGATGAAGCCAGCAACGAAAAGTCTTTGACAAATCGTCGATAATATCCAGCTAATCCCAGAAAGCTACGAATCTCTGTCACGTTCTTTGGACGCTCCCAATTCAGTATAGCTTGAATCTTCACTGGATCGACGTAGATTCCTTCTTTAGAAATGCGATGACCCAAAAAGCTTACCTCACGAAGCTAAAATTCACACTTCGAAAATTTAGCATAAAGCTGATTTTCTCTAAGAACATTCAAAACAATTCTTAGATGATGAGAGCGTTCGTCGTCTGATTTAGAATAAATAAGGATGTCATCAATGAAGACGATGACAAACTTATTTAAGTACGGTCGAAAGACCCGATTCATAAGATCCATAAAAGCTGCAGGAGCATTTGTTAGTCCAAAAGGCATAACACATAATTCAAAATGACCGTATCTAGTTCGGAAAGCAGACTTAGAGATATCAGATTCCCTAATCCTGAGTTGGTGATAACCAGATCGCAAATCAATTTTTGAAAACACAGTTGCTCCTTGCAATTGATCAAATAGATCATCGATTCTCAGAAGATGATATTTGTTCTTGATTGTCACTTTATTCAACTGACGGTAGTCGACGCATAGGCGAAGTGATCCGTCTTTCTTCTTGACAAAAAGAATTGGAGCACCCCACGGAGATGTGCTAGGTCGTATGAACCTCTTCTCTAATAATTTCCCAAGTTGTGTCTTGAGTTCCTTGAGCTCAGCTGGCGACATTCGATATGGAGTAATCGATATAGGTGTGATTCCAGGAAGTACGTCAATGGAAAAATCAATCTCTCGATTCGGAGGCTTTCCTGGTAAGTCTTCAGGAAAGACATCAGAAAATTCATTCACGATCGGGATGTCCTCTAGTTTAGTCTCAGGAAGAGAAGTGCCGATGACAAATGCCAAAAATACCTCACAACCCTTGCGCATTAATTTATACATAGACAACATTGAAATAAAAGAGAGTGGTCTCTTTTGAAGTTCACCTTTAAAAACAAGTTCTGGGAATCCTGGTCTACGGAAAATAACAAGCTTTTCGTGGCAGTCGAAAATCGCATGATGAGAAGAAAGCCAATCCATACCAAGAATAACATCGAGATCGATCAAAGGCAATGATATCAATTCAGTTTCTAGAATGGCATTCTTAATCTTCAATGGGCAACCAAGGAACACCGAATCACGAATTAGACGCTCTCCAAGAGGGGTATAAACTATGATTTCAGGTGACAAATGAGAGATAGGATAATTTAAGATCGCAGCAAGGTCATCCCGTATATAAGACCTATCAGAACCTGGATCAAATAAAGCATAGACCTGGTGGTCTCCAACACACACATGGCCTAAAGAAGTAAGATTACATAAGATTATGAGTTAAAAGTTCGGAACGATAAAATTTCTTACGAATGTCTTATTCGTAATCAAGTGGCATAACGAGACAGGGATTAGATCAAGCATGTAAAAATACTCGAATTATAAATTACCTATCACAACCTTCGGATCTGATCGAGCCTCTTCCTGGGAAATATGAAATACTCTAGTTTGATTCTTTCCTTGCATAGGTGATCGAGTGCTAGGGCAGCTTATGGTATCAGGTACTCTGGCAGCTGCTGATCGAGTATCTCTGGGTGTAGAATATACTGGTCTACCACGAGGCTGACTAGAACTTTGACCGCTCGCTCCCGTAAGCTGGGGACAAGAACCTCGCATATTCCCCAGTTGTCGACACTGATAACATACCTGAGGAGCCTTGCAGGGGCCATCGTGATAATTTAAGCAATTTTGGCACTTGCGATTTGCACCAACCGATCCCGAGACATTGCTCCCACCTCTATTAAACTGCTCTCAAGGCTGAGGAAAACTAGTGGATACCGAATTAGGTGCGCTACGCGAAGATCCCACACCCCTATACATCTTCAATGCATTTCCTGGAATTGCGCTCCCTTGCCTTTTCTTTTGAGTTCGCTCTGTAAGCTTATGTCTCGCTTGAACTAAACCTTCTACCCTTAGAGCTTCTTCTACGAGCTCGTCAAGACTCTCGTACTTGTCTCCAGACTTGATGCGATCTCGAATATTTAGATTAAGACCATCTTCAAATCTCTTGCATAAGTCTCTCGTCGTATATGACTCAGGAGCAAATTCTTGCAATTCAAGAAACTTACTTTCGTAATCCACGACCGACATAGTGCCTTGAAAGAGGTTGAGGAACTCTTTCCTCTTCTGATCCTTGATGTACTGAGAAAAGTATCGATCTTTGAATCGTTCCACAAAGATAGGCCACGTAATAGTAATAGAAGTTGTCTCCTTTAGATTCTGCCACCATCGTCGTGCGTCTGGGCCTAATAGCTTGGTCGCAATGACCACACGATAACATTCTTCAATCATCAGGGTATCAAAGGTCTCTGTAATCTCCTTTAACCATGCGCTCGCTTTAGAAGCATCTCTTGCACCATCAAATTTTGAAGTTCCTATGATCTCAACTGCTTTCACCAAATCAGGTATAAAAAGTGCACCTCGAGAAGTAGAACCTCCTAAAGCCATTCCTGGGGTAGAAACTGGGACATTGGATATGGGTTGAATCGGTTCATTAGCGCGAATAACGTCCTCAGTGACAGTCGTAGTCGTAGGAGCCGTCGTAGTTGGTGGAACACCATGTATTCGAATGTGATCATAATACAACTTGTACTGCTCTGGTGTCATCATGTGCTCAACATGCAACTGAGCTCGTGGTTGCTCTACCTGGGTAACCGGCACCCTATGATCAGAATTGATAGGGTCCGTAGAAATCGGATGAACGACATGATCAGAAGAAACATGTCCTCGAGGACTCGAAGGATCACGAGGGGTGCGTCCTCTACGACGAACTGGAGGTGCCATAAAGACTGAAAGAAAAATGCAATATAAACATCAAGGTAATACGATACCTTAGAAGGACATAGAAACAAAATTGGATCCATTGGCTCGACTCAAAGAGAATGAGACTCATATAACCAGGCTCTGATACCAAGAAAATTGTCACGCCCCGACCGTAGACAGAATGCGACAACCGCCACGTTAACCATAAATTTCACGAAATGGGTGCACTCCACTCCGAAAATTTATAGAAAACGTAAGGCTTGCTATTAAATACTTGTAGGACAGAACAACTGATGATAACGAGTACTACCAGAGGACATCATTTTCATAACATACCACCAAAGATTTACAAAGGAACAAAATACAATGATGTAACTCAGTCTGAAGAAAATATACACAAGCGATAAAACATCGCGAAAGTAAAAAAAAAAACATCAAGGGGTACCAGATATGAACTATACAATCTCGCCAATGGATCCGCCAATTTATACACAAAAAGAAAAGTACCCAAGCACTGATCGGATGACGAGTAAAAGATAGGCAAACCTCCAACCAAAAAATATCAACCGCCTGAAAAGGAAAGGAATGGTGGGGGGTGAGCAAAACCACTAGCTCAGTGAGGTGATAAGCCGATCACGCCAACCCTTATACGAAGTATGTACTCACGTTCAAGGCTTATAATTTAAAATCCAACATTTGCGTTCCACATCAAGTATTTCTTACACAATATACAAATTAATGAAAATAAAACCTCTATACGCATTTAAAAAATAACATATTTAGTTCAAATAACATGTTAACACGTAAAAGACGCGTGGGTAGCCAATATCCTCCTCGAACTGAGCTCTCCGTCGAGAGTCAGTCCAAGCCCATCACCGTTACTCTAGACAAAATGAAGGTTAATGCTCTTTCTCAACATATACCAAGTACCACAATTTAATATCAATGAGATCCTTGAAATGATAAAACATGTAAACATATATAACATGCGTGTCCCACATCGGTGACGTTGACTGAGCCTATAATAGGCTGATCCATCTAACGATCACCTTCTAGAGTATCAATATTTGGCAAATGGACAGGTGCCTCGTTAGATCTAACTCACCCAAGTTTGCCAAGCCACGGGCGATTAGTTTGTCACTCTAACTCACCCGAACCGCGACTATTCGGGCTACTTAAATTAATGTCGCTCCAACTCACCCGAACCGTGACCAATTCGGGCTACTTAACCTTGGTACCAGGTATGCATATAAATCATCAAATGCATAACAACTCAAGTCACAAGATTATCAATAGATTAATCCTCAAATACTTCACAACAAATGATATCATATATCGAGCCAACAAGGCTCTATAAATTAAAACAAATAATACCCGTAATACATGGCTGACAGGACTCTATATGAAATAATATAAGATAATCAATGGACCATATCATGCCAATCAGGCTCAACCTAGAGCAATTGAGCCAATCAGCCTCTTTACCACATAACACATCACCAAGTAATTTTCTTATCAAGTAAGTAAAGAAAATGAATGCAAACTTGTCAAGGGTCCACACTTCCCACAAGAGAAGGCATTCCTGAATTATCAACTCACAAGGAAATGATTAACTCTCTCCGAAATCTGAAGTTATTCCCTTGCCCTTCGACGATTGATCTTTACCTAAAAAGTAGATAAGCAAATGAATACAAATCAATATACATAGGGGTTGATATTAAATAAAGGGCAGCTCGTAACTCCTCAACACCAACTCCGAGTCTCACATTACCCAGTTCATATCATTTCTCAAACGAAACGATAGGAAATAAATTTGAATTTGACATAACAAATTCTGAAATTTTTCAGCTTGCGGCAGTTCACAAAAAAATTCATAACTAATTGTAGAAAAATCGGATTGGGGTGTTTCAAGTGGCTACGGAAAACTAACGAATCCAGCTACGTATAGAAATTAAGTTTGCAACTTTATAAGATCAATAGCTATGTCGAAAGTAGGTCGAACAGAAACATACGAATTTCCCTTTACTAGGAAGAAACCCAACAAAATCACAAAATCATGGAGAAAGGAAGCTTAATTGACATATTACTTACCTTAACACACTTATACACCATCTAAAATGAGAGTTGTATGAGAGAATTTGATCACAAGGGTTTCTCCTCTTCCTTTCTCTTCTTTCCCCCTCTTGGATGTTCTAGAAGCCCTTTCTTATTTCTTATCTTCCTTTCTTCTTTTTATTCTATTTTTGACATATATTGTTGGGGCTATTGATGGGCTGAGCTTATTAATAGATTAAGCCATTTAAGTGAGTTAGACTTTGGGCCAAAAATAAATATATAAATTTTGGGCTCTAAAAACAAATTCTAGTTGGGCTAATAATAATTAAATAGATTTTGAACTCTAAAAACAAATTCTAGTTTGGGGCTGATATATTATAAGGTTTGGGCCAAAGATAAATAAATTATTTTGGGCTTTTAAAAGTTGAGCCAAGACATTATAATCTTTATTTCAAAATTAGACAAATGGATCCCAGTTAATATAGCCTTTTAACAAAGTTATGTGATTAATCAAAACAAACAAACGTGGTCTCTTGTCCCGAGTAGGGGTGGAAAAAAATACCGAAAACTCGGTATATCGCGTTCGTCGTATCGAAAATACCGAAAAATATTGAAGTTTCAACATACTGAAATTTTAGGTACGGTATGGTTGCCGTACCGATAATTTCGATACGGTATCGGTATTGGATATTAAAAATTTTGGTATATCGGTATACCGAAATTATTTTCAGTATTTCGATATCGGTATACCGATATCGATATACCGAAAATTTTATATTTATTTTTTAAAAAATTAATTATACATAATACTATATTTAAGTATATATTATATTATTAATATATTTAAATTATTTTTATTTTATTATGTATCACATTTATTCATATATATTTTTTAAAATTTAAAATAAGCTCTAATAAAAATAAATAAAAATACAATACACTTCTAAACTAAAATATAGGAGTATACAAATATAATAATAAAAAATTTGTTATTTAATATATAATCATGAATGAATAAATTAAAAGGAACATAAGTGTCAAAGTAGAATGTCTGAGATTAGAAAATTTAATTATTTTGAAATATTTTTATATTAATTTTATTATTTTGATTAAAATTAAATATTATTTTTCGGTATAGTTTCGGTAAATCGGTATTTTTCGGTATGTTGAATTTTCGATATGAAACAATATGTCAATATTTCGGTATTAATTGGTATTTATCGAAAAATTGGTATGATGTAAATTTCGGTACGGTATCGATATCCGATTTAATTTACCAAAAATTCGGTATACCGAAAAATTGATATACCAAAATTTCGGTATCAGTATCGGTATGGATTTTTCCATACTTGAAATTTTCGGTACGGTATCGGTATTTTCGGTATATCGATATTACCCACCCCTAGTCCGAGTATAGAAATTGTAGATATTAACATAACTTGCGAGTATAATTTTTTTCAGAGTATACAAAGGGTAAAGATATTAACATACACTTATGAGTATAATTTTTTCAGTCGGCTGAAATATGAATTACATAAATATTTATTTAAAATAATTAAATTTTTTTCTCCAAAAATCAAGAATTTAAGTTTTATGAGATTTGATATTAAAGTGTACAACTTTTGAAATAAGTGGAATAGGGTGGATATCAACTTGGATCCCCTGTTACAGGATGGTATTCCATCTACTGTTGCACTACACGGATGAGCGCCACCTATCTATTTTTCCAAATAATGAAACAAAATGTTAACTGCTATTCTAAATGCCGGTTCAAACCACCGTTAATCTCATAAGGAAATCATCAATCCCAGCATTTAACCTATATGGAAATATCAATCACCAGAAAAAGAAAATGGAATTCTGAGTATATTGAATTGACAATGGAAATCATATTCCGTAAAGATCACCGATATGAGATTACAAGAGAGAAGATAAGCAGCGGCAGCCACATCGAATTAAAGCAACCTCACCGGCCATATCCGTGTATCATTTGCGACGAGAAGAAACTGAAGACGATTAGTAATCCTAAAGGCATGGGCGATCTTTCTCAAGTTTTATGTTTTGTTTTTGGTAATTGCTCAATACATTAGGGCACAAAATTGAATATCTTGTGACAAAATTTAATGGCACACCAACCGTTTGATAAAATGACTATGTGAGAATATGCAAGATGACAAAGATGAGTTCTCTTGGATAGCATGACTGTTGTCTGTGTAGCATGTTTATTCGATCAAAGAACTTAATTTCGATTATTGTAATCTATTTCAAGCCATGCCTTGGTAATTTGTTTGAGTGAACTTGCCTTTGTCATGTATACATTAATTTTCTTTGATTATCCAAACTTCGTTTCTAATCTAAATTTGTATCGTTGTTGAAATGTTATGATCCTTCCATTAAGTGTAGCTCCTGTAATCTCTGGAGAATGATTGAAAAAGTATGTGTTCCACAAGATTTTGACAGAGGTGCCAAAAGGTATATCCATATTTTAATAGATATATTATGAAGCCAGCAGTTCTTGATTCTGTAAATTGGAAGATCAGCAACTAAAATCGCCCCAAGGATTTATGAGGTACTTCGACAACCTTGAAGCATAATGAACGAGCAGTAGAAATGCCAGTAGCATGGCAAACATGTAACCGAGCAGCCTAGATCAGCAAAAATAAGAAAAAATACAGCAGCCCAATGAGCATAGCACAAGGCAAACTAGCAGCAGATAAGCACAAAGATCAGAAACTACAATGCTACCTTCATCAAATGGTAGGAAACATCAATCCATGAAGAGCAGGAGCAAAATGAGACTGTATCAATTGATGAGACTGTATCAATTGTCAGAGCTCTAGCAACAGAAATGCTCTAATTATTATGACAATTTATTTTATGCTTCAATCCTTATTGAGTGTGTAAGAATAAAGACAATAATATTTGCAATTATAAGAAATTTTCTTAATTGGTGTTCAATGCTGTATTAGTCTTGTAATTAATGTGTTGAGCTTACACTTTCCCTATAATGCAAGCCCCCATTTTTCCTGTTAGATCGAATGGTTGCAACTAATCAACATATTTTGATCCTTTTCTTTTGAAACACACTTTCAACAAGCAGTATGAAACTTAGCACCATCTAAGACAATAATGATTACATAATCCAATTTCCACAATAATCATCACATTATAGTTGTATCACCAATAGACACTAGTTCATCACATTTTTCAAAATAATATTTTTTAAAAAATAAAATTAAATATAGAAGAAAAAAAAGGTGGGATGAACAAAACAAACACATGAAGAAACTAGGGACTACCCTACTTACGGAATCTAATTGCTTTTATCTATAAACATGGATAAAATATTAAGACATAATGATTAATTAGCACCACAAATCATTTCATAATAATACTTCTCTATTTGCTAAAATAGGGCATGAAAGAGAAGATTTCCTCCACCCACATTTTGCAATATCTGTAATTTTACTATGCTGTCTAACAAAAAATTATACAGAAAAACTGGTGGGAGAACTTTAGTGTTGAAAAACTAATCAAGAACATTACTAATTAAATAAATCCAGAAAGATTAATTAAATTAATCTTGTAATTAAGAGTGCATCTAGGGTACAACCATGCATGTAAAGTAAAATGTATCTTAATGTACTGACTATCATTAAAAATTCGCATCAAGCCACTTAAATTTCAGCGTAAAATCAACACATAATCTAATTTCCCACACTCAAGTGTCAAATAATGAGAAATATTTGATGTTCCTTTATTACTTAACAATCCCTAATAAAAGTTTGCTTCAAAAATCACAAAACAATAAACACCAACAAACTCTATATTTTATCCTCTAGTCACATCATTGTATCCAATATCGTTGACATTCCCATGTCCTTCTTCAGGATTGTAATTTGTTGGATGAAGACCTTCAGGTGGTTGTAGTCCATTTAATTGCTGCTGTGTAATAATAAAAATAAATAAAAAATTCAAAAATGTTAGTATTAATCTATGCAATGAATTAACAAATTAAATATTGCTGATATATGAAATATCACCTGCTGCAAAAGTTGCACCAAACTTGTTCTATTTTGATGGCTTATACTTGAATGGTATGGAGTAACATCAAATTGAATATCATTTCGGTGGAAGATCTACAATGTTTAAATAATAAAATTCCATAAAATGAAAACTAATATAACAACAATATATTTTTGCTGAAAGTTAATAATCACATTAAAAGAACTTTAACATACTTGAGGATATTGTAATGATTCTACATGCGACAATGATGTTCCTGGGTTAGGATTCATTTGATTTAAATTCATCCCACCAACATCAAACACCTGAAACATTGAAATGGAAATATTGTAATATTTGAAAAATAATAATAATTCTAGAGCTATGATTTATAACTAAACAAATAAATATAATTTTATGTGTAAAAATGAAGCATAAATAGTACAAAACAATACCTTATTAGTGCTTCCAGTTGCTGAAGCAGCTTTGATTTGCTTTTTTCTCTGCCTAGGCTTTTCCAAACACCCTTTTACTCTTTTTCCAGATTTTATTGGATTTTTTTCTTTCACTTTCCACCCTCTTACCACTATCTCTCCTACACTTCTATCCAATGCAGCCTCACATATTTCAGTATCAGTACCATCTGCTGTCACTGCTTTGGATAAACTTCTTTTTTGAGCAATTGATGTTATTCCAAGAGATTGAGACAAGGATGTTGGATCATCAACCATTTCATCAATTTCCCTAATCAACCGTTGGACACCCTCTTTTGCAATTACAAATTTCTTGGAGGTTAAAGCAGCCCTTGTTGTTAGGATATTGATTAAACTACATATTTCTTTGTGTCGAATTCCAATCAATTTCTTTTCATCATCTTCATTGGTAACTTGAAAAGAACTTTCATTGGTTCCAGAACATGAAGAGCTAAAAATATCCTTTTTTGCTCTTTTTGTCAATCTCTTCATAACATAAAGCTCAGGGATTTCCATAATGTTTTTCAGAGACAAAACTTTCAGAATATGTGAACATAAAATCCCAGCAAATTCAAATTTGCAGCAACTGCATGAAATCTTATCATGAGATGAATGAAACACTGTTACCCTATGTGAGACACTCTTTCTATATGGGGTTATCTTATACTCAGAAGTCTCTTCAGTTTCGTGACACAACTCCACATTAGCATCATAAGCATTATGTAACTCAGCTTGAAATAACTCAAATACCTCATGAGTGTAAATGCTAATAGCATGCTTCAATATTTGAACTGGAAAATGCATTGCAGGTGTACTCTGGCTTGTCCTTAAATCTGCCTTCAACTCCTGATATCGACGGTCTTCAATCAACCTATCAAAGTGATTGAAAAATTGCAACATATTATGTTTGTGGCTCACATATTTTCTAAGAACACCGTGCATGCTTTCACTCCGTTGAGTTGTAGTCATACGCGCACAAAATGATTGTCTTCCATATACTAGAGCCCATTTTTCTCTTATTTTGAACAACCTTTCCAACCACTCATTAGCTTGAAGTCCATATTTTTCTAACATTTGATTCCATGCATGTATGAAGTCATCCTCTTCTTCATAATCATAGATGCAACACTTGAAGTCTTTCATGAAACCCAGAAAATTGGAGAACACACTACTTAAATGGATGGCTGCATTCTGATATATATGCCAGATGCATAAACGATGACATGCTTCAGGCCACTGAGTTGCTAAAGCTTTTGCCATTGCAGCATCTTGATCTGTTAGAATAGTCTGAGGTACCTTACCTGACATGGCTCGAGCAAAAGTATGAAACAACCAAATAAAAGTTGGTGCAGTCTCATCATACAATAACGCTGCACCAAAAATGGTTGTTTGCCTATGGTAATTCACCCCAACAAATAGACAAAATGGCCTGCCATCTTTATTTTTCCTATGTGTTGTATCAAAACAAATCACATCACCGAAACAAGTATAATCAGCCTTCATTTGAGAATCAATCCAAATAATGTTAGCTATTAAGTCATCCTCATCAACTTGTATAGCGTAAAAAAAATTTGGATCGTATAATTGCCTTTTTGTAAATATTCCAATACCCCTCCAGTATCCCCACATTCCATTTGCCTAGTTCTCTTCGAACGCAAATAATTCTTATAATCTTCAAGAATGAATCCAACATTTTCACGACCACCCACTTGCCTTGACATTAAGGCAAAACTTGCTGCCGGTGTTATTCCTGAACTATCTAAATCATCTGCTTGTGATACCTGGAGATGGGTTATTTTTCTGTGGGATTTTAACATGTGAACCTTTTTTGGACTCACAAGAACATGACCTGTATGTTCTGCCACAAAACGAACAACCTTATATTTACCACCAAATCTCGCATTTATCTTCATCATTGCACAACAATTTGTTCTTGTTATCGGACGGCTGAATTTATAGTTTGCATCCCTTTTATCTTTTTCCCTATACCCTTGGCATTCACAACAAAATACCCTATCAAGTATTGTTCCATTAATATCTTTATGAACACTGTGTTTTCGTATGCTAAATCCAATTGCTTTAGCATATTCATTATAAAAATCATAAGCTTTTTCTTCACTGTCAAATTCCATGTCGATTTTGGGAATTTTCTCTTCAGAACCACATAATAGATCATTCGGGTGATCTTCTAAATTATTCACCTCGGAAAATTTTAACTTGCGTCTTGGAGTTACTTCTGGGAAATTGTCTTTTTCCATCCTAAAAGAATAAAGAAATTGAAACTAAAAATAATTGCATTTATAACTAAATGATAAATATGCATACATAAAATAATTGCATTTATATACATGACAAAGGCAAGTTCACTCAAACAAATTACCAAGGCATGACTTGAAATAGATTACAATAATCGAAATTAAGTTCTTTGATCGAATAAACATGCTACACAGACAACAGTCATGCTATCCAAGAGAACTCATCTTTGTCATCTTGCATATTCTCACATAGTTATTTTATCAAACGGTTGGTGTGCCATTAAATTTTGTCACAAGATATTCAATCCAGTGCCCTAATGTATTGAGCAATTACCAAAAACAAAACATAAAACTTGAGAAAGATCGCCCGTGCCTTTAGGATTACTAACCGTCTTCAGTTTCTTCTCGTCGCAAATGATACACGGATATGGCCGGTGAGGTTGCTTCAATTCGATGTGGCTGCCGCTGCTTATCTTCTCTCTTGTAATCTCATATCGGTGATCTTTACGGAATATGATTTCCATTGTCAATTCAATATACTCAGAATTCCCTTTCCTTTTTCTGGTGTTTGATATTTCCATATAGGTTAAATGCTGAGATTGATGATTTTCTTATGAGATTAAGGGTGGTTTGAACCGGTGTTTAGAATAGCAGTTAACATTTTGTTTCTTTATTTGGAAAAATAGACAGGTGGCGCTCATCCATGTAGTGCAACAGTAGATGGAATACCATTCTATAACAGGGGATCCAAGTCGGGTGGATATGGTGTCCCAAAAACGCAAAATAAATTTACATGATCTAAAATGCGATTGAATTCTAATTATGCAACTGAAATGAAAATAATTTGACAACTCTAACAAAACATTACTATAATATTCTATTATTCCCACACATTATGTTCAATTAAAATTTAAGAGTATTCAAATCTAATTCAATAAAACATTAGTTTGAACTCTATCGCTTTTGTATTCCGCCGTTCTCATAAACCAATAATTACCTTCTTCTAATTATGCACTTATTTAATCTCTTCCAAGTGAATAGAGATAATGATACAGCTAATAAGTAAAGAAAGAAGCAAGTTACAAGTAGCAGCAGTGGATGTACCTTCCCGTTTAGAATCTCATTTGTGTGGGGACCATAAACATCTGAGGTTTCAAGGAATGTTACGCCGAAATTGATAGCATGGTGAATTAACTTTATCATATCGGACTCAAGTTTGGGGCCAAATATATAAGACATGCCCATACAACCCAGTCCTTGCTTGGAAACTTCAAGAGCCTGTTTTCCCAGTTTAATTCTTGGAACATTCATCCCCATTTTTTGTTTTTTTCTTTTGGAATTAATAATGCTCTATTTAATCATTCAAAGAGCTGAGGATGCAAAACAACTGTCTTAAGATAATGTGACGCCTGGAGGTGACTCTAAGAGTAGAGGATGCAGAACAACTTTTGGAATGACACGCGTCCGTGAGTAATGCCACGCTACATGCAAATTACGCGTGGCGCAAATATAATTGAGATACATGTTCTCTGTGTATTCTACACGCCATTCCCGCGTAACGTAAATATTTATATGACTGAACAATGAACACATGTACTGTTATGAACACTTGTTTCGTGGCGTAAATATAATTGAGATACATGTTATACGTGTTTTCTGTGTATTCTACACGTGATTCCCGAATAGCATAAATATTTATATGAGTGAACAATGAACATGTTATGAACACTTGTTATTAGAGGAAGAACAACTCTCGGAATAACACCTATCGGTGAGTAATGTCATGCTACACAAATCACGCATGTCGTAAATATAATTGAGATACATGTCATACATGTATTCTACGTTCTCTGTGTATTCTACACCTAATACAAATTACAGATCAAAAATTTGTGGAATATATTTTTTAAGTTTTTATTCTGATTTACTCATTTAATTTTAAATGATATATAGTAATTAATAAAATATACCTTAAATCGCACTACACAAAAATCACAGGTGGCCTAAATATAATTGAGATCCATGTCATACGTTCTTTGTGTATTCTACACGCGATCGCCGCGTAACGTAAATATTTATATGACTGAACAATGAACATTATTATGAAAACTTGTTACTAGAGGATGCAGAACAACTTTCAGAATGCCATGCCTTGGTGAGTAATGCCACGCTACACGCTTGGTGTAAATATAATTGAGATATGTTAGAAAACTCACGTTCATAAACACACGAACCCTACACATGCATAGAGAAGAATCTCTTACCTCTCACCGTAGGATTGTGTTGCAGCCGAAGTAAGAACGAACGAATCGATTGGTACTCACGTGTAAACCGTGATCTCTGGATCAAACCATACAATACGGGGTTGTAGATTGTGTTTCACGAATGTGTATTAATCTGCAATATATGATGACTGAATTTGTGTTGTGATTTCTGGGAGAAAACTAGAGAGGAAACGCACTCTTGCGTTTTTTCATTCTGTCGCGTGCATGAATGTTTCAGTGTTCAGTAACACATGCGCATCGCTTGATTCAGTGTATTATATCTTTTTGACAACTGCATGGTGCAGTGTCTATAATCCCAGAACATGGGAGTTGAGAACAACCGTTAATTAACCCCCTCTCTCTTTTCTTATCCACACATCATATGTGGAAAATAAAATAATAAATAAATTATTATTTACATCTCCCACTCACATATGAAGTCAAAAAGTTGTCTGACTCATTTTCTTCATGAATCATATTCTCGTACAGATTAATACATCTTGTGACCCACGAGATATGAGTTTTAATCGCTATACACTTGTTAGAGATATATAGCAACTCAACCAGTTTATCAAACAAACTCAACAAGCTCGCTATACCCCAGAACTCTTGAACATTTAACATAAGTTGACATATCTCTTTTTCAATCCCTGAATTTGTCAGAGCATATTTAACCTTTTTGCAAAAATAACTATGTATTCATAATCAAGACCCTGCTTGATTGACTAGTCAATGAATCACAATAATATATGTTAAATTAAGATGTTCTTCCCATCTTACTAAGTATCTACAGTCTCCCACTATAGCTGCTTTCCTAGACATGTACCGCATCGCCGTTATTAACCATAGCTCTTTTGGTAGCATGCTAAAGTAGCAACACCAAAGTGAAGACTTAGAATATAGTAGAAAGTCATAAGGGTAACCAATAGATAAGGACTCATACTTTTGAGAAAATAGGGATAATTTTCTCAATCCTGTTGGGGTCAACTTAGCACATGTCATTTTCCTAAAACACATGTCACAATGTCTTTAACTTCCTTCCAAGAAAGCGTATGTCGTATTCATTTAATTTAGACATTGTGTAAATCAAAGTTCAAGAGTATCCCATACACTTAACCCGGATATCCTCCCTCCAACGTATAGGATCTCCGTCGATTTAGCTTTATAACAAGTTGGATCAGATTCGTGGCGAAATCTATCCCGATTACATTAACTATTGTAATCTCATCTCTGCGCTCCCACTGAGCTAGAGGCGATTGCTCGTATGAGAGAGCCAATCATAACTTGCCGACATACTATTATATATGAACCATCACATATAATATATAAAACATGTATATAGTTAAACCATTAACTATTCCATTAACATACATAAACGTATTCAATTCATCGTTTTAAATCCTATGCAAATCCAATCCCTTACATGTACTATGTATACATCTCTAGGAATTGATTTAATAAAAGGATATGCTAACATCAAACGAGTAGAAATATAAGTAAGAATCACTTTCTTCTTATATATAATATCTCTAACAAAATTGAACTTCATGTCAATGTGTTTGGTCTCTTCATGATATTTGGGGTCTTTTGTGCAAGCAATAACTGCCTGATTATCACAATTAATTAAAACAGCTCCCACTGGAGCGTTTGAGACCTCCAAATGTTTCATGAATCTTCTCAACCAAATAGTCTTTTGAACTGCAGATGAAGTATGTTTCTTGTTACACCATGAGATTGCTCCATCATTGAGCAAGAAGACATAATTGGGAGTTGATTTACATTTATCTAAATCACCACTCCAGTCAACGTCTGTATACTCATTCAGTGATAACAGAAAGAATAATTTGCAGTCAATCACATTGGCATATGGTACTCTGGCCATTTTATTCTTCTCATCTAGAGCCTTGGGACACATTTGCTGACTCAATAATTCGTCTTTCACAATAGGAGTATCATTAGGTTTACAGGTGTCCATCTCGGATCGTTCTAAAAGTTTCTTGGTATAAGTCTCTTGAGACAAACCTAATAACTTCTTTGAACGATCCCTATAGATCTTCACACCAAGTATGTACTCTGCATCACCCATATCTTTCATTTTGAATTTTGAAGACAACCATCCTTTTATGGTTTCAAGAAGCTCTCCAGCTAGTAGTATGTCATCCACATACAAGGATAGAATCACAAAACAACCATTGGATCGTTTAACGTAAACACAGTGGTCTTATGAGATGACAGTAGTGTGAAATCTCAAATACCACTGTCTGGAGGATTGTTTGAGTCTATAGAACGACTTCTATAATCTACAAATTTTATCCTCTCGACCTCAAAGAATAAATCCTACAGGCTGTTGCATGTAGATCTCTTCTTCTAATTCTCCATTGAGAAATGCGGTCTTAACATCCATGTTGGTGTAATTCTAATTCCATACTAGCCACTATAGCCAACAGTAGATGAATCACGGTAAACCTCACTACAGGTGAAAAAGTTTCTACGTAGTCTATACCCTTATCGAGTATAACCTTTTACCACCAAGTGAGTTTTTAACCTCTCTATTGAGCCATCAGCATTTCTTTTGATTTTGAGAATTCAATTATTCTCAATTGTCTTTCGTCCCTTTGGAAGATCTACAAGTCCCAGACTTGATTTGACTTCACAGACTCCATCTCATCTTATCATCGCTTTCATCAATTTCTCTTTTACCGGACAAGTTAAAGCTTCTAGGGCTCTTCCTTATCAACATGAGAAAGATTTCAATTTTCAATGGCACATATTTCCTAGCTAGAACTTTTTCGAGATAGCTGATGATGGTCTTTTGCAGACAAAATGCCTGATCCTTAATCGGCAAATATCTATCAAGATCCACACTATCAATCGGCAAATATCTATCAAGATCCACACCATCAGCTAAACCACTACTCCCGCTTGGATCTTGTAGGTATTAGTTTTCTACTATCTCGAAAACAGATATAGCATCCCTGATGCCTTCCCTTCTACTTGGAAATTTCATTCCAGAAAATGAGCATTATGTGATTCTGTCTTAGTTAAGCTGCCGTCCTGAGTTCCTATGAACGCGTAACCCTTAGAACGTTTGCCTCTAGGATCTAACTTTCCATACTGACTCGATGAATCATGTAGATAAGCTGCTGATCCTCAAGCTCTAAGGTTACTCAAGTTGGGTTTCTACCCATCCGAAATTCATATGGAGTCGAAGCAACTAATTTGGAAGGCACATGATTAAGCACATAAGCTGCCGTAAGCAATGCATGCCATCATGAATCTCACCATCTCCAACAAAGTCATATTCCTTCTTTTAGCAACACCATGTTGTTGAGGCGTAAAAGGAATGGATAATTGTTGGATTACACCCTTTTCATTACAAAATTCCTTGAATTGTTCTGATAGATATTCACGTCTTCAACTTCACTCAAGTATCGTCTAAAATAATCCAATGCTTCAGACTTAGAGATGTCAAGTAGACTGAATAATTATCAATGAACGTAATGAAATAGTGAGCTCCATTTCGTGCTCTCATAATTACAGGATCACATATATCAGAATGGATTACTTCTAATGGAGATTAAGACATAATAGCTTTACCAAAAAGTTTTCTAGTCATTTTCTAGCAAGATAATGTGTGCACCATTTGGATTACTCCTGGCGAATACACCAATTGGATAATTCGACTTTAGAAGAAAGATTCAGCATTCCTTCTTTCACAAGTCTATTCATCATATCTTGCCCCCAATATGACCTAATCTAGCATGCCAAACATCACCATTCACGTTTGAATTACTAGAAGAACGAGCATTTAGCGAATATGAATAATCATCATAAATACCAAACGTCATTCTATTATAATATAAAAACCATAAAGCCATCAGTTATATGTCCAGATGCACAACAAGTATCATTAATGTTAATTACCATAGCGCCTTTAGAGCATAATACATCATAACCCAAATTACGCAGAAATGAAACAGAAATTAAATTTAGCGTGATCTCCGGAGCATATAGAACATCATGTAGGATAAAGTTCGGACCATCATCAAGGTCCAATTGTAAGTCCCAAGTCCTTTGACTTCGACTCGTGCATTATTTTCTACATATTTCCACCTAGTCCCAATTTGGAACATGGTGAAAATTTACAAAAGCTCCTCCGTCTCTCGTCATATGGTTCGTTGCTCCTAAGTCTATAATCCTCAATGGATAAGAATCAGACAACAAGATAGCACTCGAGACATTAATTTCACATAAAACAGAATAAGATGAATTCACCTTTACTCTCCTGGGCTCAGGGCATTCACGAGCATAATGACCAAGTTTACTACCATTGTAACATGGCATCTTGCTTTTATTTTTTCTTATTCTTTTTGTCACGCTTGTTTTTCTTTTTCCGTTCATCAATTTTGTAGTTGGATTATTGTCAGGCTTACTACCATCACCATCAGATCGTCTTCCCTTCTTTCTCTTCTTCCAATTCTTATCCTTTTGAAGTCTGAAGCTCCTTTAGAAGTAGAACTGGTATAGAAGCTCCCAGAAGAAGGCTTTGAGGCTCCGAGCCTCTCATCTTCTAACTCAACATGACAAGAAGCATCACTGAAAGTTTCAATTCTTTTATAATGCGTCAAGTTGAATTTGAGACGTTTCCAATGATCACGTAAAGAGTGGAACATGGCTTAGATTTATTATTCATCAGAGATTATATGATCGACATATTTGAGTTCGATTATCATATTAGACATCTCCCTGAGATTTTATCTAATGTTATGATCAGGTTACCTTTTGAAGGTGTCAAACTTAATAGTCAACTGCCTAAGCCTTGTAATCGATGTACCATACTTCTCACACAGATATACCCAGATATCATGAGCGGTGGGATGTTGCTCACATTCATGGATCATTGCATCGATTACTGAGCTTACAAGAATACCTTGCGCAATGGAATTTTCATTTTCCATGCCTGGTACGCTCCTTGGTCACACCTCCTTTGGTTTCCAATACCCACGCCTGGATCAGCCATCACTTGGTTTATAGCATCCAATGCATCTTGTTAATACAATACATATCACGCCCTGAGTCATAATTGTCACCAATGAGTTTCTCACCTTTGTTCAACTCAGCGACAATAGATTTCGAAGCTCATTTCTTTGATAGAGATTAAAGCGATTCAGTATGTTAATTATGTTTTATTAAGCTTCACGTTAAGCCAAACAAAAACATCTCAATAAATAACACAAGACTTGATCTCGAAAAATAGCTCGGAGACTACTAATCATCAATCTCATCAAGTGTCATAATACTAGATTCTTATTTCAAAACTTAAAAGGCATTGTTCAAATGATTAATCAAATAACATTGAACAACCACTCATAAATTGAACTTTAAACAACCATCCACAATAGCAAAAATACCAAGTCAGACAAGTCATGAACATAAAATTCTAATGAACTCCCTGAGTTTCCAATTAGAAATACAATGGAAAATAATTAAGGAAATCTATGGATTAATCTCCCTAATTTATCATTACTAGATTTCCATCGATGCTCATAATCAAATTTCTTAGTCCCCACACTATAGATAGCTTGCCCCAAAGGATCCATATGAGGATTCTTTATCTGACGTTTCTCTCGACCACTTAGTCTCAAAGAATCAGAACGTCGAATCCTTCTCATCCTTAAGCAGACTGATCTTAGTGCATGTGTCATATCTCTTGCTATAGAAACATCAACCAAATCTTCCATAATTTGTCGGTCATTAGGCTTCACTTCATAAGTCTCCCACTGAACCCAAAAATCCTTTTGTAGGTAATGAGGCAAAGTGTTCGCCTAGGTCTCAGGACAGGAAACTTCAAAATACTTATCACGTGGAATCGTATTGCTATAAATTAAAGGCAACAATCGGTTGTATAGTTTGATCAGATCAATTGCGTGGTCCCTTGTCTTGTGTGTAGGCTTCATTTTATAATTCAAGAATTCATGGAGGATTTCATTTTTAGTGCTAATGTCTTCCTCTGAAATTGTTCCAGGTCCTGACATGCCTCTTTGAAAACGAGCAACTAAAAACAAACATGCCAGTGTTAGTCAAACTATATCACATGAATTTCCTCTCTATTTAATGCATATGGAAACAACTTTCCGAGATGCAATAGGTATATTCACAAGTGAATCAGTCCAACTCACTTTGGCTCCCACTTTCATAGGCTACAGGAGTTTGAACAATTCAAACATCACCAAAACACCATGAATATAATATTAAATGACATATAAAGGTGCATATTCTTCAAAAAATTACAACCAAATAGCCACCACGTAGGTTCGTATTCAATAAATATGTCATTAATGAAGAAAAAACACACATACACACTAAAGATGACATCAAACATCCTCGGAAACATCACCATCGGACTCAACACATCGAAAACAATCTAAAAACATCAAACAGCGGCCGAAAAACGATTGCACGCGCCCGCATGCACCCCAACGCGCCGATAGAAACATCTCACGCGCCGGTACGCGCCGGCAGGGACCGGCTGGACTCTCCACTCGCCACCCACGTGCCTGCACGTACTCTCACGCGCAGCCACGCGCCACCCATGCGCTTGCACGCGCTCTCACGCGCCACCACGCGCGGCTGTCGCTGGGCTGACTCCCGGCGCGTGTATTACACGCGCCACCGCCGGTAAGACCGTTACCGGAGCGTGGTGCTCACACGCCTCCGCCTCAGCCTGTCCCCCGGTGGTCGCCGATCACTGGCTGACCCACTGGTTCGACCCGTGTCCAGCGGTCTGACCCTGTTCGCCTCTTCTGACCCGGCCAGACCCAATTCAATAGCAGTTATGATTATTACAGAAAAGTCCCTCAACTGTTTCTAATTTTCAAAAAATAACCCCTGAAGTTTCTGAAAGTTTGCAGTTTAGCCCCAATTACAAAAAAAATTACAAAAAATCATATCTTGAGTTTTAGAGGGTCAAAAAATGCACAAAAATACTGACGGACTCCTCTCGACGAGACCTATCCAGTGGTATAATCAAAACATACTATTTCTTCACGAAAAAATTGACGAAAAATTCACACCCTTTAACATTACGGTGAATTTCAATGTCAAACATCACATGTTCACTGGGATAAACCATAATCTGCCTCATACTCACATAAGCAACCCATTAATGTCATACAATACAGCAATCATATAACATCAAACAAAAATTTATGTGAGAATATTTAAATCATGAAGGCAGAATAATTAAACACATGAAAATCCAGAGAGAAAACTAAACACGAAGTACCAACCATTTGCTCTAATACCAATGTTGGAAAACTCACGTTCATAAACACACGAACCATACACATGCATAGAGAAGAATCTCTTACCTCTCACCGTAGGATTGTGTTGCAGCGGAAGTAAGAACGAACGAACCGGTTGGTACTCACGTGTAAACCGTGATCTCTGGATCAAACCATACAACACGGGGTTGTTTCCTCTCACCGTAGGATTGTGTTGCAGCGGAAGTAAGAACGAACGAACCGGTTGGTACTCACGTGTAAACCGTGATCTCTGGATCAAACCATACAACACGGGGTTGTAGATTGTGTTTCACGAATGTGTATTAATCTGCAGTATATGATGACTGGATTTGTGTTGTGATTTCTGGGAGAAAACTAGAGAGGAAACGCACTCTTGTATTTTTTTTTGTTATGTCGCGCGCATGAATGTTTCAGCGTTCTGTAACACATGCGCATTTGATTCAGCGTATTATATCCTTTTGACAACTGCATGACGCAGTGTCTATAATCCTAGAATATGGGAGTTGAGAACAACCGTTAATTAACCCCCTCTCTCTTTCCTTATCCACACATCATATGTGGAAAATAAAATAATAAATAAATTATTATTTACAAGATACATGTCATACGTTTTCTGTGTATTCTACGTTCTCTGTGTATTCTACACCTAATACAAATTACACACAAAATACAAATAATACAATAACCATTATATACAAATAATACAATAATCATTATGAAAATTTTATGGAATATATTTTTTGAATGTTTGTATTCTGGTTTACTCATTTAATTTTAAATGATATGGAGTAATGTGTACAACCTAAATTGCGCTACACGAAAATCACGTTTGCATAAATATAATTAAGATACATCTCATACGTTCTCTATGTATTCGTAAATATAATTGAGATACATATCATACATTCTTTGTGTATTTTACACGCGATTATGACTGGACAGTGAACACTGTATGAACACTCGTTACTAGAGGATGCAGAACAATTTTGAATGCCACGCGTCGTGTCACGCTATACAAGCATGGCGTAAGCTGTTATATGTATATGTTTATTATATGTATATGTACGTATTATAGTATTGCATTATATGATATTATTTTCCATCAAGTTAAAAAGTCACTTGTTATGAACGCTTGTTATATGTATATTATCGTATTAAAAAGTGTAATCTAATTGTTTCATTTGCTGTCATTTATTTTTATTTATTTAACTATTCTACTCTTAATTGTATTATTAGATTAACACACATTTAATTTATTCTTTGGTAAAAACTTGTGTCCACTCGGGACGCACGGGCACACTCCGTGCGCCTTTAGAATTTTGTGTTAAATTGTATACCATTTAGTATAAGGATGTGTACCTTTCATTTTCTAAAAAAAAATAAAAAATATTAATAAAAAGTGTATATCCTTTAATTGTATTATTTGGTTATAAATACAACATTTATTTACTTTTTATTCATATTTTAAATAAATTATTACTATAAGCTTAAAGAAATTATTGCTATATGTTTATCATTATATATTTTGTATTCGTATATTTGCAAAATAAAATGATTTAAATTTAATTCACCTGTTGGAAAAATTATTTAATATTTCAAATTATTCATTTTAAAAATATCTATTTTTATAAAATTTCATCAATTTTTAAATTTTGTTAAAATCGATATTCGATATGGATGTATTGCAACATTGACACATTAGTATGTTTAAAGTTGGGCTAAAACTTGCTTACAGATACCATGCCCAAATTCTGCAATTTTATTAAAGGTAGTATTAAATGATATACTCTTTAACATAAGAACGTTTACAATTTATTTTTTGAATTTTTTTATTTTTTTTAACCAAACACTTATACTATTCATATTTTAATTGAACTTTTTAATAAAAAAATTATACTTTTATTAATTAATTAAAATGTATGCCTTTAAAATAAAAACTATATCCTTACACACTTACACACTTTATGAATGTGGGAATATGAAATCAACTCTTAAAGTTTTGTTATTCTAAAAAAAAATTATTATAATTTTGTTGTTGATAATAATTTTAATAAGTACAGTATTTTAACTAAAATAAATAAAAGCATACAAGTTAAAATAAAATGATAAAAACAATATTTAAATTAAATATAAATGAAAAAATTGTTGTGGCTCCAAAATTTTTAATTTTAAATGGAGTAGCATATAAATAGGATGACACTACAGGACCATTTGTATGGGGGTGGAAGCATAATAACTTATCACTAAATTTGTGTGTTCTATAATAGAATGATTATTTGTTGTTTATATTTATTTGAAGTTATAATCATAAACGTTTTATGAAAAAAAAAATCCACATATTAGTTTTAATTCAGTAATTTAGGATATGTTCCTTAATTAGATATGAAAAGCATATTAGTTTTATAAAAATAAAAATAAAAACTGCATATTATCTTTTGATTTCGGTTTTAATTAAAGGTTTCATTTACTTTTTTCTACGTATATATAAAGAAATATTATTATTTATATATTTCGGTTTCAAGGATCTTATTTGTATATAAAGAAATAGAAATATTTTTATTTACTTTTTCTAAGTAGATTAATGATATTATAATTTTTAATTTATATTAATGAATGTACCTTCCCGATTAGAATCTCATTTGTATTTGTGTGGGGACCATAAACATGTGAGGTGTCAAGGAATGTTACGCCGGAATCGATAGCAAGGTGAATCAACTTTATCATATCAGACTCGGGCTTGGGCGCGCTGAAATAGTTCGTGTTTTTTGTTCTACAAATTTTAAGAAGCATTATTTTATTTACCAATTTTTATTAACATTTTTCTAAATATGTTTTAGTATTTTTAATTGTATTATGTAAAAGTAACAATTTTGAAACTAAAGTCATTAAAATTATTAAATAAATATGTTATTTAGAGGGAAAATAAATAAATAAAAGAAATAGAAGAGGGGAAAGAATTATTTTATTTACCAACTTTTATTAACATTTAAGGGAAAATAAATAAATAAAAGAAATAGAAGAGGGAAAAAAATAAACATCATGAATCGAACACGAGACCTTTAAAACTAAAACACCCTCACTTTACCACTTGGACACAAATGTATTTCAAAAAAATTTCTATATCTATACTAGTAATTTTTAGAAGTTCAGGGGCCCAGTGCCCCCTACCCCTTCGTACGTCCGCCATTGCATATAAGACATGCCCATACAACCCAGTAAACTTCAAGACCCTGTTTTCCCAGTTGAATTCTTGGAACATTCATCCCCATTTTTTTTGTTTTTCTTTTTGGGATAAATAATGCTCTATTTAATCATTCAAATAGCAGAGGATGCAAAACAACTATCTTAAGATGATGTGGTGGTGACTCTAAGAGAAGATGTAGAACAACTTTCGGAATGCCACGCGTGTGTGAGTAATGCCACGCTACACGCAAATCATTCGTGTACGTTCTCGATCTGTGTATTGTATCGCAATTCTCGCGTAACGTAAATATTTATATGACTGAACAGTAAACATTGTTATACGGAGTATGAACACTTTTACTAGAGGTTGCAGAATAACTTTCCCAATGCCACACGTCGGTGAGTAATGTCTCGTGTTATTTCATACGTACTGAACAGTGAACACTGTTATATCGAGTATGAACACTTCTACTAGAGGATGCAGAACAACTTTTCGAATGCCACGCGTCGGTGAGTAATGCCACACGTTACGTTTTCTGTGTATTATATGTTCTCTCTGTGTATTCTACGCATAATACAAATTACATATAAAATACAAATAATACAATAAAAAAATTTATGGAATATATTTTTTAAATTTCTATTCTGATTTACTCATTTAATTTTAAATGATATCGAGTAATAAATAAAATATGGCAAAAGCTCCTGCGCCCGGGACACGGAGGGATACTCTATGTCCCCATGTGAATACAGCTCTCTCCCTCTATATTATATTTAAACATATGTATTGCAAGGGGTTTAAATTGCAAAGGGGCATGAAAATTGAAAAGGCGCACAGAATGTTCTCCTTGCGCCCGGGTGCACAGGAGTCTCACTCATAAAGTATACACACTAAACCGCGCTACGAAAATCACACGTGCCATAAATATAATTAAGATACATGTCAAGCAATTTCCATGTAAAATAAATATTTATATGTCAGAACAATGAACACTGTTATGAACACTTGTTTACTAGAGGATGTAGAATAACTCTTGGAATGCAATGTGTCGGTGAGTAATGCCACGCTACACAAAAATCACTTGTGGCGTAAATGTAATTGAAATACATGTCATATGTTTATTTTACTCACGATTTTCATAAAGTAAATAGTTATATGACTGAACAGTGAACACTGTACACTTGCTATGCAGAACCACTTTCGAAATGTCAAGAGTCGGTGTGTAATGCCACACTACACGAAAATCACGCGCGCTGTACACGAAAATCACGCATCGCGTAAATATAATTGAGGCACATGTCATACATTTTCGGTGTATTTTACCGTTTTTTGTGTATTCGATGAGTAATGCCACGCTACACGAAAATCAGGTGTGTCGTAAATATAATTGAGATACAAGTCATACGTTTATGTGTATTCTATGTTGTTTGCGTATTGTACACACGATTTACGGCGTAACGTAAATATTTCTATGAAACTAAACAGTGAACACTGTTATGTACATTTGCTACGCAGAATAACTTTCGAAATGCCATGCGTCGGTGAGTAATGCCAGCTACATGAAAATCATACGTGGCATAAATAAATATAATTGAGGTACATGTCATACGTTTTCGGTGTATTCTACCGTTTTCTGTGTATTTGGTGAGTAATGCAACGATACACCAAAATGACGCGTGGTGTAAATATAATTAAGATACATGACATGCGTTTATGTGTATTCTATGTTATCTGTGTATTGTACACACGATTCACGGCGTAATGTAAATATTTGTATAACTGAACACTATTATGAACACTTGTTACTTTGTGTATTCTACACGCCATTCACGCGTAAATATTTATATGACTAAACACTTGTTATATGTAAATGTTTATATGTGTATGCTTATATACGTATTATATTATGTAAATGTTTATATGTTTATGTTTATTATTTTATTTATTTAGTTATTCTACGTATTATTAGATTAACACACGCATTTAATTTATTCTTTTATTTATATAATGATTAAATAGAGATGCAGAACAACTTATTCTACATGCAAGCGTGACAGCTTTTTAAATATGATTGAATGTGCATATATTAATATTATTTTACATCTAAGTAAAAAAGTGCAATTTACTTGTTTTTATTTTATTTATTTATTTATTTATTTAATTATTCTACTTTAATTGTATTATTAGGTTATAAATACAACATTTATTTTATTTTTATTCATATTTTAAATAAATTATTACTATAATCTTAAATAGATTATTGCTATATGTTTATCATTATATATTTTGTATTAATGTATTTGAAAAATAAAATGATTTAAATTAATTCACCTATGGAAATCATTTATAATATTTCAAAATATTCATTTTAAATATATCTATTTTTATAAAATTTCATCAATTTTTAAATTTAGTTAAAATCGATATTCTGTCGCAAGTTAAGACAGAGTCCCCGGCTCAAGCTAAATGATACCGACGCAAGGGAAAAGAAAGGTTTAAGAGTCAGTCGGCATTTGTATCGAATCTTTGGCGGATTGCTGCATCCGGTCATTGCTAACCTGGAAGAACTCACTTTGCTATAGTTCAGTAGGAGTCTTTGGATAGATCCTTTCACTTCCAAATCCGGGCAGCATTCGATTTTATTTCTAACTACGAGTAGGAGCTCACTCAGTTAGAAGGATGTAATCGTTGTTCTTGTTTAGCTAATTGTTCAATGGTTTGATATGTATGTATTGCAGCATTGACACATTAGTGTATTTAAAGTGAGGCTAAAACTTGCGAAGACACCGCGCCAAAATTCCGCATTTATTGAAAGGTAGTATTAAATTGTGAGTTTTAATATAAGAACGTTTACCTTTTATTTCTTAAAAAAAAATTTTAATCAAGCACTTATACTAAGCATTTTTATTTTTTAAAGGTAGTATTAAATTGTGTACACTTTAATATAAGAACGTGTAGCTTTTATTTTTTGAATTTTTTTTTAATCAAACACTTATATTATTTATATTTCAATAGAACTTTTCAATGAAAAAATTATACTCTTATTAAGTGGACATAATATACCAACTCTTAAAGTTTTGTTATTATAAAAAAAAAGACAAAAGCTCTTGTATCCCTAGGCGCACGGATTTATATACGTGTGCCCAAACTTGATCCTACCCATATTCTCAAACTGACCCGAAATACTTAAAGGAAAAAAAACCCAAATTCAGTCTAGGGTTTATCACTGTTCACAATCATATGGCATTCTCTCCCTTCTCCTATTCATGCTCTCTCTTTCTTTTACTCTATCTCTCTCCATTTCCTTCTCGACTCTGATTCTCCGGCGTACAGATCAGGTTTATTTCGTGAATCATTTTTCTGGTCTCTCTTCACTCTCCGCTCTGAAACTGACCCACCGCACAGCGCCTATTCGCTTCGCGCGCGGGAAGACAATGAAGTTCAGTTCATCCGCAGCGAAGTGGAGCAACGGCGACACAACCTTACCTTAGCTGGATCTCGCATTTTAAAGGTTTTTCTTCTCATGTACTTCTCTTTTTCTGTATTAGAGTTTTATTTCGTGTTTAATTTTCATAGAAATACTTACAGAACGAGCTATCAATGATTCACATTTTAAAAGTTTTTCGTCTCATGTACTTCTCTTTTTCTATATTAGAGTTTGATTTTGTATTTAATTTCAGAGGAAGTTGAAGAGCTGCTTAAGCAATTGATTGATAAAACTGTCGTAGCCTCAGATGATTTACCTCCGGCCTCAGGCAAAGGAACCACGGTGTCATCTACTAAGCCAAAATACAGGTCATTCTGATTTTAAATGTATTAACTAACAAAATTTCATCTAATAGGGTGGTTTCTCATTATTTTTACTTGCCTTAACAGTTAATGTCCATTAATGTGAAAATGGTTAATTGTTCTACTCCCATTTATTAGTTATCGGCCTTTAATTCACTGAATTTGTCTAATCTTTTCTATTGAATTATTAATTACATTTATTGAGCAAAATTAGTGGACACCTTATAGCAATTTTCATGTATGGGATGATACAAACAGCTGTCAAACTACATGATTTGGGGATTAAAATGGTTTTAAATTGTTAAGAAGCTTTTAGTCTTGTGGTTGCTTTGTTTCAAAATTTATTTAGATAAAAATTTGTATTTTGTACATTCATGCCAAATGATGAATTCTAACATGAGTTATTTAGTAGTAAATGAAAAACAATAGAAGAGTAATAGCAGTAGAATTAATTCATGCATAGTAGGAAGACTCAAATTTCATTTTTAAAGACAACTACATATTTTCATTTAAACGTTAAACAGAGTAAACTACATCAACTAAAATTTGATACCTTCCTGTTTTACTTTGCATTTTTTAATTTCTATCAATATCTTTTGTTTCTTGTTTATTATTTTTTTCATTTCAATATTATAATCATGAGCTTAAAACTTGTCCTTCTAGATATTTGACCACATTGAAACAAAAAAATAATTTTGCTGCTGGGTTAAATGAAGGCCCATCAAAGAAGAGAGAAAAAAAATACAAACCTATGGAAGGCAGGCCTGGCATTAGAAAAATAGAATAGAACACAAATTAAGAATACATGAAAAGGTATGTACATGATGAAAATGTATGTACATGAAGTTGGTAGAAATATTAGAAGAATGAATGGAATTGGCCATGGCGTGGAGGAGTAGATACTGGAGTTGACCGTTGTCACCATTGAATCCAATGTTGTTGTCATCATCGTGTATCATAATTAATTGATCTTACTTGCTTCCATCCCATACGCAGTGCACGCCAGCAGCATTGCCTCCCGAATGGAAAAATACAGTTGACTCTGATCCATGCCTCCCTAGCTCCGCGCAGGTCGTCTTGACTAGCCCCACCACTGTGTGTTTGGAGGCTGAGTAGGTATGCAGACCTGCGTTGCCCACGCAGGCCGTCAAGCTGGTCGTGCAGATGATGGATCCTTTGACCTTCCCTTCTACCATGGCGCAGGTGGTAACTCACCTTGACGTTGCAATGATGGTAGCTCACCTTTTCCGACTCCATTGAACCCGTCGCTTGACGCCCTAATTCATCTTGTATGTTCCACACGATGGAAATTAGTGCAAAGAGT